>CAJYYF030000004.1:7500000-8750000 GCA_913789895.3 Seladonia tumulorum | reverse complement strand
AACGTATCTAATATCAATGTATACTATCTTATCAATACGACGCAATCAAAATATCAGCGAAACTTTGCGGAACTTCATAACAAAGCGTAAACAAAGTTATACTATGCACGGATGTACAGTTTGATCATTCTGCCGGTTCTTGAAACATATTTGATAAATAACTCTGACATTTGCATGTAGTTGCAGTTCTATCTTATATAATATCAAAGTATACTATCTTATCAATAGGATGCAATAAAAACCTCAGCGAAGCTTTGCGGAACTTCATAACAAAGCGTAATCAAAGTTATACTATACACGGATGTACTATTTGATCTTCCTGCCGGTTCTGGATACATATTTTGCCAAATCACTCTCAGGGTTGAAGGTTGTTGCAGTTCTACCGTATATAATATCAAAGTATACTATCTTACCAATACGACGCAATCAAAACCTCAGCGATACTTTGCGGAACTTCATAACAAAGCGTAATCAAAGTTATACTATACACGGATGTACTATTTGATCTTCCTGCCGGTTCTGGATACATATTTTGCCAAATCACTCTCAGGGTTGAAGGTAGTTGCAGTTCTAACTTATATATTATCAAAGTATACTATGTTACCAATACGACGCAATCAAAACCTCAGCGAAACTCTGCGGAACTTCATAACAAAGCGTAAACAAAGTTATACTATGCACGGATGTACTATATGATCATCCAGAGCGGTTCTTGCTACATATTTAGTTAAATAACTCTGAGCTTTGCAGGTATTTGCAGTTCTATCTTATATAATATCAAAGTATACTATCTTATCAATACGACGCAATAAAAACCTCAGCGACGCTTTGCGGAACTTCATAACAAAGCGTAAACAAAGTTATACTATGCACGGATGTACTATTTGATCATCCTGAGCTGTTCTTGCTACATATTTTGTTAAATAACTCTGAGGTGTGCAGGTATTTGCAGTTCTAACGTATCTAATATCAATGTATACTATCTTATCAATACGACGCAATCAAAATATCAGCAAAACTTTGCGGAAGTTCATAACAAAGAGTGAACAAAGTTATACTATGCACGGGTGTACTATTTGATCATCCTGAGCGGTTCTGGATACATATTTTGCCAAATCACTCTCAGGTTTGTTGGTAGTTGCAGTTCTACCTTATGTAATATCAAAGTATACTATCTTACCAATACGACGCAATCAAAACCTCAGCGATACTTTGCGGAACTTCATAACAAAGCGTAATCAAAGTTATACTATACACGGATGTACTATTTGATCTTCCTGCCGGTTCTGGATACATATTTTGCCAAATCACTCTCAGGGTTGAAGGTAGTTGCAGTTCTACCGTATATAATATCAAAGTATACTATCTTACCAATACGACGCAATCAAAACCTCAGCGATACTTTGCGGAACTTCATAACAAAGCGTAATCAAAGTTATACTATACACGGATGTACTATTTGATCTTCCTGCCGGTTCTGGATACATATTTTGCCAAATCACTCTCAGGGTTGAAGGTAGTTGCAGTTCTAACTTATATATTATCAAAGTATACTATGTTACCAATACGACGCAATCAAAACCTCAGCGAAACTCTGCGGAACTTCATAACAAAGCGTAAACAAAGTTATACTATGCACGGATGTACTATATGATCATCCAGAGCGGTTCTTGCTACATATTTAGTTAAATAACTCTGAGCTTTGCAGGTATTTGCAGTTCTATCTTATATAATATCAAAGTATACTATCTTATCAATACGACGCAATAAAAACCTCAGCGAAGCTTTGCGGAAATTCAGGACAAACCGTAATCAAAGTTATACTATGCACGTATGTACTATTTGATCTTCCTGTCGGTTCTGGATACATATTTTGCCAAATCACTCTCAGGGTTGAAGGTAGTTGCAGTTCTACCGTATATAATATCAAAGTATACTATCTTACCAATACGACGCAATCAAAACCTCAGCGATACTTTGCGGAACTTCATAACAAAGCGTAATCAAAGTTATACTATACACGGATGTACTATTTGATCTTCCTGCCGGTTCTGGACACATATTTTGCCAAATCACTCTCAGGGTTGAAGGTAGTTGCAGTTCTACCGTATATAATATCAAAGTATACTATCTTACCAATACGACGCAATCAAAACCTCAGCAATACTTTGCGGAACTTCATAACAAAGCGTAATCAAAGTTATACTATACGCGGATGTACTATTTGATCTTCCTGCCGGTTCTGGATACATATTTTGCCAAATCACTCTCAGGGTTGAAGGTAGTTGCAGTTCTAACTTATATATTATCAAAGTATACTATGTTACCAATACGACGCAATCAAAACCTCAGCGAAACTCTGCGGAACTTCATAACAAAGCGTAAACAAAGTTATACTATGCACGGATGTACTATATGATCATCCAGAGCGGTTCTTGCTACATATTTAGTTAAATAACTCTGAGCTTTGCAGGTATTTGCAGTTCTATCTTATATAATATCAAAGTATACTATCTTATCAATACGACGCAATAAAAACCTCAGCGAAGCTTTGCGGAAATTCAGAACAAAGCGTAATCAATGTTATACTATGCACGTATGTACTATTTGATCTTCCTGTCGGTTCTGGATACATATTTTGCCAAATCACTCTCAGGGTTGAAGGTAGTTGCAGTTCTAACTTATATATTATCAAAGTATACTATGTTACCAATACGACGCAATCAAAACCTCAGCGAAACTATGCGGAACTTCATAACAAAGCGTAAACATAGTCATACTATGCACGGATGTACTATTTGATCATCCAGAGCGGTTCTTACTACATATTTAGTTAAATAACTCTGAGCTTTGCAGGTATTTGCAGTTCTATCTTATATAATATCAAAGTATACTATCTTATCAATACGACGCAATCAAAACCTCAGCGATACTTTGCGGAACTTCATAACAAAGCGTAATCAAAGTTATACTATACACGGATGTACTATTTGATCTTCCTGCCGGTTCTGGATACATATTTTGCCAAATCACTCTCAGGGTTGAAGGTAGTTGCAGTTCTAACTTATATATTATCAAAGTATACTATGTTACCAATACGACGCAATCAAAACCTCAGCGAAACTCTGCGGAACTTCATAACAAAGCGTAAACAAAGTTATACTATGCACGGATGTACTATATGATCATCCAGAGCGGTTCTTGTTACATATTTAGTTAAATAACTCTGAGCTTTGCAGGTATTTGCAGTTCTATCTTATATAATATCAAAGTATACTATCTTATCAATACGACGCAATAAAAACCTCAGCGAAGCTTTGCGGAAATTCAGAACAAACCGTAATCAAAGTTATACTATGCACGTATGTACTATTTGATCTTCCTGTCGGTTCTGGATACATATTTTGCCAAATCACTCTCAGGGTTGAAGGTAGTTGCAGTTCTACCGTATATAATATCAAAGTATACTATCTTACCAATACGACGCAATCAAAACCTCAGCGATACTTTGCGGAACTTCATAACAAAGCGTAATCAAAGTTATACTATACACGGATGTACTATTTGATCTTCCTGCCGGTTCTGGATACATATTTTGCCAAATCACTCTCAGGGTTGAAGGTAGTTGCAGTTCTACCGTATATAATATCAAAGTATACTATCTTACCAATACGACGCAATCAAAACCTCAGCAATACTTTGCGGAACTTCATAACAAAGCGTAATCAAAGTTATACTATACGCGGATGTACTATTTGATCTTCCTGCCGGTTCTGGATACATATTTTGCCAAATCACTCTCAGGGTTGAAGGTAGTTGCAGTTCTAACTTATATATTATCAAAGTATACTATGTTACCAATACGACGCAATCAAAACCTCAGCGAAACTCTGCGGAACTTCATAACAAAGCGTAAACAAAGTTATACTATGCACGGATGTACTATATGATCATCCAGAGCGGTTCTTGCTACATATTTAGTTAAATAACTCTGAGCTTTGCATGTAGTTGCAGTTCTATCTTACATAATATCAAAGTATACTATCTTACCATTACGACGCAATCAAAACCTCAGCGAAACTTTGCGGAACTTCAAAACAAAGCGTAAACAAAGTTATAGTAAGCAAGGATTTACTGTATGATCATCCTGCCCGTTCTTGAAACATATTTTGCCAAATAACTCTGAGATTTGCATGTAGTTGCAGTTCTATCTTACATAATATCAAAGTATACTATCTTACCATTACGACGCAATCAAAACCTCAGCGAAACTTTGCGGAACTTCATAACAAAGCGTAAACAATGTTATACTATGCACGGATGTACAGTTTGATCATTCTGCCGGTTCTTGAAACATATTTGATAAATAACTCTGACATTTGCATGTAGTTGCAGTTCTATCTTATATAATATCAAAGTATACTATCTTATCAATAGGATGCAATAAAAACCTCAGCGAAGCTTTGCGGAAATTCATAACAAAGCGTGAACAACGTTATAGTATGCACGGATTTACTGTATGATCATCCTGCCCGTTCTTGAAACATATTTTGTCAAATAACTCTGAGGTTTGCAGGTAGTTGCAGTTCTGTCTTACATAATATCAAGGTATACTATCTTACCAATTGCGACGCAATCAAAACATCTGCGAAACTTTGCAGAACTTCATAACAAAGCGTAAACAAAGTTATACTATGCACGTATGTACTATTTCATCATCCTGAGCGGTTCTTGCTACATTTTTTGTTAAATAACTCTGTGGTTTGCAGGTAGTTGCAGTTCTACCGTATATAATATCAAAGTATACTATCTTACCAATACGACGCAATCAAAACCTCAGCGATACTTTGCGGAACTTCATAACGAAGCGTAAACAAATTTATACAATGCACGGATGTACTATTTGATCTTAGTGCCAGTTCTGGATACATATTTTGCCAAATCATTCTCAGGTTTGTAGGTAGTTGCAGTTCTACCTTATATATTATCAAAGTATACTATCTTATTAATACGAAGCAATCAAAACCTCAGCGAAGCTTTGCGGAACTTCATAACAAAGCGTAAACAAAGTTATACTATGCACGGATGTACTATTTGATCATCCAGAGCGGTTCTTGCTACATATTTAGTTAAATAACTCTGAGCTTTGCATGTAGTTGCAGTTCTATCTTACATAATATCAAAGTATACTATCTTACCATTACGACGCAATCAAAACCTCAGCGAAACTTTGCGGAACTTCATAACAAAGCGTAAACAAAGTTATAGTAAGCAAGGATTTACTGTATGATCATCCTGCCCGTTCTTGAAACATATTTTGCCAAATAACTCTGAGATTTGCATGTAGTTGCAGTTCTATCTTACATAATATCAAAGTATACTATCTTACCATTACGACGCAATCAAAACCTCAGCGAAACTTTGCGGAACTTCATAACAAAGCGTAAACAATGTTATACTATGCACGGATGTACAGTTTGATCATTCTGCCGGTTCTTGAAACATATTTGATAAATAACTCTGACATTTGCATGTAGTTGCAGTTCTATCTTATATAATATCAAAGTATACTATCTTATCAATAGGATGCAATAAAAACCTCAGCGAAGCTTTGCGGAAATTCATAACAAAGCGTGAACAACGTTATAGTATGCACGGATTTACTGTATGATCATCCTGCCCGTTCTTGAAACATATTTTGTCAAATAACTCTGAGGTTTGCAGGTAGTTGCAGTTCTGTCTTACATAATATCAAGGTATACTATCTTACCAATTGCGACGCAATCAAAACATCTGCGAAACTTTGCAGAACTTCATAACAAAGCGTAAACAAAGTTATACTATGCACGTATGTACTATTTCATCATCCTGAGCGGTTCTTGCTACATTTTTTGTTAAATAACTCTGTGGTTTGCAGGTAGTTGCAGTTCTACCGTATATAATATCAAAGTATACTATCTTACCAATACGACGCAATCAAAACCTCAGCGATACTTTGCGGAACTTCATAACGAAGCGTAAACAAATTTATACAATGCACGGATGTACTATTTGATCTTAGTGCCAGTTCTGGATACATATTTTGCCAAATCATTCTCAGGTTTGTAGGTAGTTGCAGTTCTACCTTATATATTATCAAAGTATACTATCTTATTAATACGAAGCAATCAAAACCTCAGCGAAGCTTTGCGGAACTTCATAACAAAGCGTAAACAAAGTTATACTATGCACGGATGTACTATTTGATCATCCAGAGCGGTTCTTGCTACATATTTAGTTAAATAACTCTGAGCTTTGCATGTAGTTGCAGTTCTATCTTACATAATATCAAAGTATACTATCTTACCATTACGACGCAATCAAAACCTCAGCGAAACTTTGCGGAACTTCATAACAAAGCGTAAACAAAGTTATAGTAAGCAAGGATTTACTGTATGATCATCCTGCCCGTTCTTGAAACATATTTTGCCAAATAACTCTGAGATTTGCATGTAGTTGCAGTTCTATCTTACATAATATCAAAGTATACTATCTTACCATTACGACGCAATCAAAACCTCAGCGAAACTTTGCGGAACTTCATAACAAAGCTTAAACAATGTTATACTATGCACGGATGTACAGTTTGATCATTCTGCCGGTTCTTGAAACATATTTGATAAATAACTCTGACATTTGCATGTAGTTGCAGTTCTATCTTATATAATATCAAAGTATACTATCTTATCAATAGGATGCAATAAAAACCTCAGCGAAGCTTTGCGGAAATTCATAACAAAGCGTGAACAACGTTATAGTATGCACGGATTTACTGTATGATCATCCTGCCCGTTCTTGAAACATATTTTGTCAAATAACTCTGAGGTTTGCAGGTAGTTGCAGTTCTGTCTTACATAATATCAAGGTATACTATCTTACCAATTGCGACGCAATCAAAACATCTGCGAAACTTTGCAGAACTTCATAACAAAGCGTAAACAAAGTTATACTATGCACGTATGTACTATTTCATCATCCTGAGCGGTTCTTGCTACATTTTTTGTTAAATAACTCTGTGGTTTGCAGGTAGTTGCAGTTCTACCGTATATAATATCAAAGTATACTATCTTACCAATACGACGCAATCAAAACCTCAGCGATACTTTGCGGAACTTCATAACGAAGCGTAAACAAATTTATACAATGCACGGATGTACTATTTGATCTTAGTGCCAGTTCTGGATACATATTTTGCCAAATCATTCTCAGGTTTGTAGGTAGTTGCAGTTCTACCTTATATATTATCAAAGTATACTATCTTATTAATACGAAGCAATCAAAACATCAGCGAATCTTTACAGAACTTCATAACAAAGCGTAAACAAAGTTATACTATACACGGATGTACTATTTGATCTTCATGCCTGTTCTTGAAACATATTTTGCCAAATAACTCTGAGGATTGCAGGTAGTTGCAGTTCTGTCTTACATAATATCAAGGTATACTATCTTACCAATTGCGACGCAATAAAAACCTCAGCGAAGCTTTGCGGAAATTCAAAACAAAGCGTAAACAAAGTTATAGTAAGCAAGGATTTACTGTATGATCATCCTGCCCGTTCTTGAAACAAATTTTGCCAAATAACTCTCAGATTTGCATGTAGTTGCAGTTCTATCTTACATAATATCAAAGTATACTATCTTACCATTACGACGCAATCAAAACCTCTGCGAAACTTTGCGGAACTTGATAACAAAGCGTAAACAAAGTTATACTATGCACGTATGTACTATTTCATCATCCTGAGCGGTTCTTGCTACATTTTTTGTTAAATAACTCTGAGGTTTGCAGGTAGTTGCAGTTCTACCGTATATAATATCAAAGTATACTATCTTACCAATACGACGCAATCAAAACCTCAGCGAAACTTTGCGGAACTTCATAACAAAGCGTGAACAATGTTATAGTATGCACGGATTTACTGTATGATCATCCTGCCCGTTCTTGAAACATATTTTGCCAAATAACTCTGAGGTTTGCAGGTAGTTGCAGTTCTGTCTTACATAATATCAAGGTATACTATCTTACCAATTGCTACGCAATAAAAACCTCAGCGAAGCTTTGCGGAAATTCAAAACAAAGCGTAAACAAAGTTATAGTAAGCAAGGATTTACTGTATGATCATCCTGCCCGTTCTTGAAACAAATTTTGCCAAATAACTCTGAGATTTGCATGTAGTTGCAGTTCTATCTTACATAATATCAAAGTATTCTATCTTACCATTACGACGCAATCAAAACCTCTGCGAAACTTTGCGGAACTTCATAACAAAGCGTAAACAAAGTTATAGTATGCACGGATTTAATGTATGATCATCCTGCCCGTTCTTGAAACATATTTTGTCAAATAACTCTGAGGTTTGCAGGTAGTTGCAGTTCTGTCTTACATAATATCAAGGTATACTATCTTACCAATTGCGACGCAATCAAAACAACTGCGAAACTTTGCAGAACTTCATAACAAAGCGTAAACAAAGTTATACTATGCACGTATGTACTATTTCATCATCCTGAGCGGTTCTTGCTACATTTTTTGTTAAATAACTCTGTGGTTTGCAGGTAGTTGCAGTTCTACCGTATATAATATCAAAGTATACTATCTTACCAATACGACGCAATCAAAACCTCTTCGATACTTTGCGGAACTTCATAACAAAGCGTAAACAAAGTTATACTATGCACGTATGTACTATTTCATCATCCTGAGCGGTTCTTGCTACATTTTTTGTTAAATAACTCTGTGGTTTGCAGGTAGTTGCAGTTCTACCGTATATAATATCAAAGTATACTATCTTACCAATACGACGCAATCAAAACATCAGCGAAACATTGCGGAACTTCATAACATAGCGTAAACAAAGTTATACTATGCACGGATATACAGTTTGATCATTCTGCCGGTTCTAGAAACATATTTTGATAAATAACACTTAGGTTTGCAGGTAGTTGCAGTTCTATCTTATATAATATCAAAGTATACTATCTTACCATTACGACGCAATCAAAACTTCAGCGAAACTTTGCGGAACTTCATAACAAAGCGTAAACAAAGTTGTACTATGCACGGATGTACAGTTTGATCATTCTGCCGGTTCTTGAAACATATTTTGATAAATAACTCTGACATTTGCATGTAGTTGCAGTTCTATCTTATATAATATCAAAGTATACTATCTTATCAATAGGATGCAATAAAAACCTCAGCGAAGCTTTGCGGAAATTCATAACAAAGCGTGAACAACGTTATAGTATGCACGGATTTACTGTATGATCATCCTGCCAGTTCTTGAAACATATTTTGATAAATAACTCTGAGATTTGCAGGTATTTGCAGTTCTATCTTACATAATATCAAAGTATACTATCTTACCAATACGACCCAATCAAAACATCAGCGAAACATTGCGGAACTTCATAACAAAGCGTGAGCAATGTTATAGTATGCACGGATTTACTGTATGATCATCCTGCCCGTTCTTGAAACATATTTTGCCAAATAACTCTGAGGTTTGCAGGTAGTTGCAGTTCTATCTTATATAATATCAAAGTATACTATCTTATCAATTCGACGTAATCAAAACATCAGCGAAACTTTGCAGAACTTCATAACAAAGCGTAAACAAAGTTATACTATGCACGTATGTACTATTTCATCATCCTGAGCGGTTCTTGCTACATTTTTTGTTAAATAACTCTGTGGTTTGCAGGTAGTTGCAGTTCTACCGTATATAATATCAAAGTATACTATCTTACCAATACGACGCAATCAAAACCTCAGCGATACTTTGCGGAACTTCATAACGAAGCGTAAACAAATTTATACAATGCACGGATGTACTATTTGATCTTAGTGCCAGTTCTGGATACATATTTTGCCAAATCATTCTCAGGTTTGTAGGTAGTTGCAGTTCTACCTTATATATTATCAAAGTATACTATCTTATTAATACGAAGCAATCAAAACATCAGCGAATCTTTACAGAACTTCATAACAAAGCGTAAACAAAGTTATACTATACACGGATGTACTATTTGATCTTCATGCCTGTTCTTGAAACATATTTTGATAAATAACTCTGATATTTCCAGGTAGTTGCAGTTCTACCGTATATAATATCAAAGTATACTATCTTACCAATACGACGCAATCAAAACATCAGCGAAACATTGCGGAACTTCATAACATAGCGTAAACAAAGTTATACTATGCACGGATATACAGTTTGATCATTCTGCCGGTTCTAGAAACATATTTTGATAAATAACTCTTAGGTTTGCAGGTAGTTGCAGTTCTATCTTATATAATATCAAAGTATACTATCTTACCATTACGACGCAATCAAAACTTCAGCGAAACTTTGCGGAACTTCATAACAAAGCGTAAACAAAGTTATAGTATGCACGGATTTACTATATGATCATCCTGCCCGTTCTTGAAACATATTTTGCCAAATAACTCTGAGGTTTGCAGGTAGTTGCAGTTCTGTCTTACATAATATAAAAGTATACTATCTTACCAATTGCGACGCAATCAAAACATCAACGAAACTTTGCAGAACATCATAACAAAGCGTAAACAAAGGTATACTATGCACGTATGTACTATTTCATCATCCTGAGCGGTTCTTGCTACATATTTTGTTAAATAACTCTGAAGTTTGCAGGTAGATGCAGTCCTATCTTACATAATATCAAAGTATACTATCTTACCATTTCGACGCATTCAAAACCTCAGCGAAATTTTGCGGAACTTCATAACAAAGCGTAAACAAAGTTATAGTGTGCACGGATTTACTGTATTCTCATCCTGCCAGGTTCTTGAAACATATTTTGTCAAATAACTCTGAGGTTTGCAGGTAGTTGCAGTTCTGTCTTACATAATATCAAGGTATACTATCTTACCAATTGCGACGCAATAAAAACCTCAGCGAAGCTTTGCGGAAATTCAAAACAAAGCGTAAACAAAGTTATAGTAAGCAAGGATTTACTGTATGATCATCCTGCCCGTTCTTGAAACAAATTTTGCCAAATAACTCTGAGATTTGCATGTAGTTGCAGTTCTATCTTACATAATATCAAAGTATTCTATCTTACCATTACGACGCAATCAAAACCTCTGCGAAACTTTGCGGAACTTCATAACAAAGCGTAAACAAAGTTATAGTATGCATGGATTTAATGTATGATCATCCTGCCCGTTCTTGAAACATATTTTGTCAAATAACTCTGAGGTTTGCAGGTAGTTGCAGTTCTGTCTTACATAATATCAAGGTATACTATCTTACCAATTGCGACGCAATCAAAACATCTGCGAAACTTTGCAGAACTTCATAACAAAGCTTAAACAAAGTTATACTATGCACGTATGTACTATTTCATCATCCTGAGCGGTTCTTGCTACATTTTTTGTTAAATAACTCTGTGGTTTGCAGGTAGTTGCAGTTCTACCGTATATAATATCAAAGTATACTATCTTACCAATACGACGCAATCAAAACCTCATCGATACTTTGCGGAACTTCATAACAAAGCGTAAACAAAGTTATACTATGCACGTATGTACTATTTCATCATCCTGAGCGGTTCTTGCTACATTTTTTGTTAAATAACTCTGTGGTTTGCAGGTAGTTGCAGTTCTACCGTATATAATATCAAAGTATACTATCTTACCAATACGACGCAATCAAAACCTCAGCGATACTTTGCGGAACTTCATAACGAAGCGTAAACAAATTTATACAATGCACGGATGTACTATTTGATCTTAGTGCCAGTTCTGGATACATATTTTGCCAAATCATTCTCAGGTTTGTAGGTAGTTGCAGTTCTACCTTATATATTATCAAAGTATACTATCTTATTAATACGAAGCAATCAAAACATCAGCGAATCTTTACAGAACTTCATAACAAAGCGTAAACAAAGTTATACTATACACGGATGTACTATTTGATCTTCATGCCTGTTCTTGAAACATATTTTGATAAATAACTCTGATATTTCCAGGTAGTTGCAGTTCTACCGTATATAATATCAAAGTATACTATCTTACCAATACGACGCAAACAAAACATCAGCGAAACATTGCGGAACTTCATAACATAGCGTAAACAAAGTTATACTATGCACGGATATACAGTTTGATCATTCTGCCGGTTCTAGAAACATATTTTGATAAATAACTCTTAGGTTTGCAGGTAGTTGCAGTTCTATCTTATATAATATCAAAGTATACTATCTTACCATTACGACGCAATCAAAACTTCAGCGAAACTTTGCGGAACTTCATAACAAAGCGTAAACAAAGTTATAGTATGCACGGATTTACTATATGATCATCCTGCCCGTTCTTGAAACATATTTTGCCAAATAACTCTGAGGTTTGCAGGTAGTTGCAGTTCTGTCTTACATAATATAAAAGTATACTATCTTACCAATTGCGACGCAATCAAAACATCAACGAAACTTTGCAGAACATCATAACAAAGCGTAAACAAAGGTATACTATGCACGTATGTACTATTTCATCATCCTGAGCGGTTCTTGCTACATATTTTGTTAAATGACTCTGAAGTTTGCAGGTAGATGCAGTCCTATCTTATATAATATCAAAGTACACTATCTTATCTATACGATGCAATAAAACCTCAGCGAAGCTTTGCGGAAATTCATTGTTATGAAAGCATAATCAAAGTTATACTATGCACGGATGTACAGTTTGATCATTCTGCCGGTTCTTGAAACATATTTTGATAAATATCTCTGAGATTTGCAGGTATTTGCAGTTCTATCTCACATAATATCAAAGTGTACTATCTTACCAATACGACGCAATTAAAACATCAGCGAAACTTTGCGGAACTTCATAACATAGCGTAAACAAAGTTATACTATGCACGGATATACAGTTTGATCATTCTGCCGGTTCTAGAAACATATTTTGATAAATAACTCTTAGGTTTGCAGGTAGTTGCAGTTCTATCTTATATAATATCAAAGTATACTATCTTACCATTACGACGCAATCAAAACTTCAGCGAAACTTTGCGGAACTTCATAACAAAGCGTAAACAAAGTTATAGTATGCACGGATTTACTATATGATCATCAGCCAGTTCTTGAAACATATTTTGCCAAATAACTCTGAGGTTTGCAGGTAGTTACAGTTCTGTCTTACATAATATAAAAGTATACTATCTTACCAATTGCGACGCAATCAAAACATCAGCGAAACTTTGCAGAACATCATAACAAAGCGTAAACAAAGGTGTACTATGCAGGTATGTACTATTTCATCATCCTGAGCGGTTCTTGCTACATATTTTGTTAAATAACTCTGAAGTTTGCAGATAGATGCAGTCCTATCTTATATAATATCAAAGTACACTATCTTATCAATACGATGCAATAAAAGCTCAGCGAAGCTTTGCGGAAATTCATTGTTATGAAAGCATAATCAAAGTTATACTATGCACGGATGTACAGTTTGATCATTCTGCCGGTTCTTGAAACATATTTTGATAAATATCTCTGAGATTTGCAGGTATTTGCAGTTCTATCTTACATAATATCAAAGTGTACTATCTTACCAATACGACGCAATTAAAACATCAGCGAAACTTTGCGGAACTTCATAACAAAGCGTGAACAATGTTATAGTATGCACGGATTTACTGTATGATCATCCAACCAGTTCTTGAAACATATTTTGCCAAATAACTCTTAGGTTTGCAGGTAGTTGCAGTTCTATCCTATATAATATCAAAGTATACTATCTTACCATTACGACGCAATCAAAACTTCAGCGAAACTTTGCGGAACTTCATAACAAAGCGTAAACAAAGTTATAGTATGCACGGATTTACTATATGATCATCCTGCCCGTTCTTGAAACATATTTTGTCAAATAACTCTGAGGTTTGCAGGTAGTTGCAGTTCTGTCTTACATAATATCAAGGTATACTATCTTACCAATTGCGACGAAATAAAAACCTCAGCGAAGCTTTGCGGAAATTCAAAACAAAGCGTAAACAAAGTTATAGTAAGCAAGGATTTACTGTATGATCATCCTGCCCATTCTTGAAACAAATTTTGCCAAATAACTAAGAGATTTGCATGTAGTTGCAGTTCTATCTTACATAATATCAAAGTATACTATCTTACCATTACGACGCAATCAAAACCTCTGCGAAACTTTGCGGAACTTCATAACATAGCGTAAACAAAGTTATACTATGCACGGATATACAGTTTGATCATTCTGCCGGTTCTAGAAACATATTTTGATAAATAACTCTTAGGTTTGCAGGTAGTTGCAGTTCTATCTTATATAATATCAAAGTATACTATCTTACCATTACGACGCAATCAAAACTTCAGCGAAACTTTGCGGAACTTCATAACAAAGCGTAAACAAAGTTATAGTATGCACGGATTTACTATATGATCATCCTGCCCGTTCTTGAAACATATTTTGCCAAATAACTCTGAGGTTTGCAGGTAGTTACAGTTCTGTCTTACATAATATAAAAGTATACTATCTTACCAATTGCGACGCAATCAAAACATCAGCGAAACTTTGCAGAACATCATAACAAAGCGTAAACAAAGGTGTACTATGCAGGTATGTACTATTTCATCATCCTGAGCGGTTCTTGCTACATATTTTGTTAAATAACTCCGAAGTTTGCAGATAGATGCAGTCCTATCTTATATAATATCAAAGTACACTATCTTATCAATACGATGCAATAAAACCTCAGCGAAGCTTTGCGGAAATTCATTGTTATGAAAGCATAATCAAAGTTATACTATGCACGGATGTACAGTTTGATCATTCTGCCGGTTCTTGAAACATATTTTGATAAATATCTCTGAGATTTGCAGGTATTTGCAGTTCTATCTTACATAATATCAAAGTGTACTATCTTACCAATACGCCGAAATTAAAACATCAGCGAAACTTTGCGGAACTTCATAACAAAGCGTGAACAATGTTATAGTATGCACGGATTTACTGTATGATCATCCAACCAGTTCTTGAAACATATTTTGCCAAATAACTCTGAGGTTTGCAGGTAGTTGCAGTTCTATCTTATATAATATCAAAGTATACTATCTTATCAATTCGACGCAATAAAAACTTCAGCGAAGCTTTGCGGAACTTCATAACAAAGCGTAAACAATGTTATACTATGCACGGATTTACTGTATGATCATCCTGCCCGTTCTTGAAACATATTTTGCCAAATAACTCTGAGGATTGCAGGTAGTTGCAGTTCTGTCTTACATAATATCAAAGTATACTATCTTACCAATTGCGAGGCAATCAAAACATCAGCCAAACATTGCGGAACTGCATAACAAAGCGTAAACAAAGTTATACTATGCACTTATGTACTATTTCATCATCCTGAGCGGTTCTTGCTACATTTTTTGTTAAATAACTCTGAGGTTTGCAGGTAGTTGCAGTTCTGTCTTACATAATATCAACGAATTCTATCTTACCAGTTGCGACGCAATCCAAACATCAGCGAAACATTGCGGAACTTCATAACATAGCGTAAACAAAGTTATACTATGGACGGATGTACAGTTTGATCATTCTGTCGGTTCTTGAAACATATTTTGATAAATAACTCTGAGATTTGCATGTAGTTGCAGTTCTATCTTACATAATATCAAAGAATACTATCTTACCAGTTGCGACGCAATCCAAACATCAGCGAAACATTGCGGAACTTCATAACATAGCGTAAACAAAGTTATACTATGCACGGATGTACAGTTTGATCATTCTGTCGGTTCTTGAAACATATTTTGATAAATAACTCTGAGATTTGCATGTAGTTGCAGTTCTATCTTACATAATATCAAAGTATACTATCTTACCATTACGACGCAATCAAAACCTCAGCGAAACTTTGCAGAACTTCATAACAAAGCGTAAACAAAGTTATACTATGCACGTATGTACTATTTCATCATCCTGAGCGGTTCTTGCTACATTTTTTGTTAAATAACTCTGAGGTTTGCAGGTAGTTGCAGTTCCATCTTACATAATATCAAAGTATACTATCTTACCATTACGACGCAATCAAAACCTCAGCGAAACTTTGCGGAACTTCATAACAAAGCGTAAACAAAGTTATAGTATGCACGGATTTACTATTTCATCACCCTTAGCGGTTCTTGCTACATTTTTTGTTAAATAACTCTGAGGTTTGCAGGTTGTTGCAGTTCTGTCTTACATAAAATCAAAGTATACTATCTTACCATTACGACGCAATCAAAACCTCAGGGAAATTTTGCGGAACTTCATAACAAAGCTTAAACAAAGTTATAGTATGCACGGATTTACTGTATGATCATCCTGCCCGTTCTTGAAACATATTTTGCCAAATAACTCTTAGGATTGCAGGTAGTTGCAGTTCTCTCTTACATAATATCAAAGTATACTATCTTACCAGTTGCGACGCAATCCAAACATCAGCGAAACATTGCGGAACTTCATAACATAGCGTAAACAAAGTTATACTATGCACGGATGTACAGTTTGATCATTCTGTCGGTTCTTGAAACATATTTTGATAAATAACTCTGAGATTTGCATGTAGTTGCAGTTCTATCTTACATAATATCAAAGTATACTATCTTACCATTACGACGCAATCAAAACCTCAGCGAAACTTTGCGGAACTTCATAACAAAGCGTAAACAAAGTTATACTATGCACGTATGTACTATTTCATCATCCTGAGCGGTTCTTGCTACATTTTTTGTTAAATAACTCTGAGGTTTGCAGGTAGTTGCAGTTCCATCTTACATAATATCAAAGTATACTATCTTACCATTACGACGCAATCAAAACCTCAGCGAAACTTTGCGGAACTTCATAACAAAGCGTAAACAAAGTTATAGTATGCACGGATTTACTGTATGATCATCCTGCCCGTTCTTGAAACATATTTTGCCAAATAACTCTGAGGTTTGCAGGTAGTTGCAGTTCTGTCTTACATAAAATCAAAGTATACTATCTTACCAGTTGCGACGCAATCCAAACATCAGCGAAACATTGCGGAACTTCATAACATAGCGTAAACAAAGTTATACTATGCACGGATGTACAGTTTGATCATTCTGTCGGTTCTTGAAACATATTTTGATAAATAACTCTGAGATTTGCATGTAGTTGCAGTTCTATCTTACATAATATCAAAGAATACTATCTTACCAGTTGCGACGCAATCCAAACATCAGCGAAACATTGCGGAACTTCATAACATAGCGTAAACAAAGTTATACTATGCACGGATGTACAGTTTGATCATTCTGTCGGTTCTTGAAACATATTTTGATAAATAACTCTGAGATTTGCATGTAGTTGCAGTTCTATCTTACATAATATCAAAGTATACTATCTTACCATTACGACGCAATCAAAACCTCAGCGAAACTTTGCAGAACTTCATAACAAAGCGTAAACAAAGTTATACTATGCACGTATGTACTATTTCATCATCCTGAGCGGTTCTTGCTACATTTTTTGTTAAATAACTCTGAGGTTTGCAGGTAGTTGCAGTTCCATCTTACATAATATCAAAGTATACTATCTTACCATTACGACGCAATCAAAACCTCAGCGAAACTTTGCGGAACTTCATAACAAAGCGTAAACAAAGTTATAGTATGCACGGATTTACTATATGATCATCCTGCCCGTTCTTGAAACATATTTTGTCAAATAACTCTGAGGTTTGCAGGTAGTTGCAGTTCTGTCTTACATAATATCAAGGTATACTATCTTACCAATTGCGACGAAATAAAAACCTCAGCGAAGCTTTGCGGAAATTCAAAACAAAGCGTGAACAAAGTTATAGTAAGCAAGGATTTACTGTATGATCATCCTGCCCATTCTTGAAACAAATTTTGCCAAATAACTAAGAGATTTGCATGTAGTTGCAGTTCTATCTTACATAATATCAAAGTATACTATCTTACCAGTTGCGACGCAATCCAAACATCAGCGAAACATTGCGGAACTTCATAACATAGCGTAAACAAAGTTATACTATGCACGGATGTACAGTTTGATCATTCTGTCGGTTCTTGAAACATATTTTGATAAATAACTCTGAGATTTGCATGTAGTTGCAGTTCTATCTTACATAATATCAAAGTATACTATCTTACCATTACGACGCAATCAAAACCTCAGCGAAACTTTGCAGAACTTCATAACAAAGCGTAAACAAAGTTATACTATGCACGTATGTACTATTTCATCATCCTGAGCGGTTCTTGCTACATTTTTTGTTAAATAACTCTGAGGTTTGCAGGTAGTTGCAGTTCCATCTTACATAATATCAAAGTATACTATCTTACCATTACGACGCAATCAAAACCTCAGCCAAACTTTGCGGAACTTCATAACAAAGCGTAAACAAAGTTATAGTATGCACGGATTTACTGTATGATCATCCTGCCCGTTCTTGAAACATATTTTGCCAAATAACTCTGAGGTTTGCAGACAGTTGCAGTTCTGTCTTACATAATATCAAAGTATACTATCTTACCAATTGCGAGGCAATCAAAACATCAGCGAAACATTGCGGAACTGCATAACAAAGCGTAAACAAAGTTATACTATGCACTTATGTACTATTTCATCATCCTGAGCGGTTCTTGCTACATTTTTTGTTAAATAACTCTGAGGTTTGCAGGTAGTTGCAGTTCTATCTTACATAATATCAAAGTATACTATCTTACCATTACGACGCAATCAAAACCTCAGCGAAACTTTGCGGATCTTCATAACAAAGCGTGAACAATGTTATAGTATGCACGGATTTACTGTATGATCTTCCTGCCCGTTCTTGAAACATATTTTGATAAATAACTCTGAGATTTGCAGGTATTTACAGTTCTATCTTACATAATATCAAAGTATACTATCTTACCAATACGACGCAATTAAAACATCAGCGAAACTTTGCGGAACTTCATAACAAAGCGTGAACAATGTTATAGTATGCACGGATTTACTGTATGATCATCCTGCCCGTTCTTGAAACATATTTTGTCAAATAACTCTTAGGATTGCAGGTAGTTGCAGTTCTGTCTTACATAATATCAAAGAATACTATCTTACCAGTTGCGACGCAATCCAAACATCAGCGAAACATTGCGGAACTTCATAACATATCGTAAACAAATTTATACTATGCACGGATGTACAGTTTGATCATTCTGTCGGTTCTTGAAACATATTTTGATAAATAACTCTGAGATTTGCATGTAGTTGCAGTTCTATCTTACATAATATCAAAGTATACTATCTTACCATTACGACGCAATCAAAACCTCAGCGAAACTTTGCAGAACTTCATAACAAAGCGTAAACAAAGTTATACTATGCACGTATGTACTATTTCATCATCCTGATCGGTTCTTGTTACATTTTTTGTTAAATAACTCTGAGGTTTGCAGGTAGTTGCAGTTCTATCTTACATAATATCAAAGTATACTATCTTAACATTACGACGCAATCAAAACCTCAGCGAAACTTTGCGGAACTTCATAACAAAGCGTAAACAAAGTTATAGTATGCACGGATTTACTGTATGATCATCCTGCCAGTTCTTGAAACATATTTTGCCAAATAACTCTGAGGTTTGCAGGTAGTTGCAGTTCTGTCTTACATAAAATCAAAGTATACTATCTTACCATTACGACGCAATCAAAACCTCAGGGAAATTTTGCGGAACTTCATAACAAAGCGTAAACAAAGTTATAGTATGCACGGATTTACTGTATGATCATCCTGCCCGTTCTTGAAACATATTTTGCCAAATAACTCTTAGGATTGCAGGTAGTTGCAGTTCTGTCTTACATAATATCAAAGAATACTATCTTACCAGTTGCGACGCAATCCAAACATCAGCGAAACATTGCGGAACTTCATAACATAGCGTAAACAAAGTTATACTATGCACGGATGTACAGTTTGATCATTGTGTCGGTTCTTGAAACATATTTTGATAAATAACTCTGAGATTTGCATGTAGTTGCAGTTCTATCTTACATAATATCAAAGTATACTATCTTACCATTACGACGCAATCAAAACATCAGCGAAACATTGCGGAACTGCATAACAAAGCGTAAACAAAGTTATACTATGCACTTATGTACTATTTCATCATCCTGAGCGGTTCTTGCTACATTTTTTGTTAAATAACTCTGAGGTTTGCAGGTAGTTGCTGTTCTATCTTACATAATATCAAAGTATACTATCTTACCATTACGACGCAATCAAAACCTCAGCGAAACTTTGCGGATCTTCATAACAAAGCGTGAACAATGTTATAGTATGCACGGATTTACTGTATGATCTTCCTGCCCGTTCTTGAAACATATTTTGATAAATAACTCTGAGATTTGCAGGTATTTACAGTTCTATCTTACATAATATCAAAGTATACTATCTTACCAATACGACGCAATTAAAACATCAGCGAAACTTTGCGGAACTTCATAACAAAGCGTGAACAATGTTATAGTATGCACGGATTTACTGTATGATCATCCTGCCCGTTCTTGAAACATATTTTGCCAAATAACTCTTAGGATTGCAGGTAGTTGCAGTTCTGTCTTACATAATATCAAAGAATACTATCTTACCAGTTGCGACGCAATCCAAACATCAGCGAAACATTGCGGAACTTCATAACATATCGTAAACAAATTTATACTATGCACGGATGTACAGTTTGATCATTCTGTCGGTTCTTGAAACATATTTTGATAAATAACTCTGAGATTTGCATGTAGTTGCAGTTCTATCTTACATAATATCAAAGTATACTATCTTACCATTACGACGCAATCAAAACCTCAGCGAAACTTTGCAGAACTTCATAACAAAGCGTAAACAAAGTTATACTATGCACGTATGTACTATTTCATCATCCAGAGCGGTTCTTGCTACATTTTTTGTTAAATAACTCTGAGGTTTGCAGGTAGTTGCAGTTCTATCTTACATAATATCAAAGTATACTATCTTAACATTACGACGCAATCAAAACCTCAGCGAAAGTTTGCGGAACTTCATAACAAAGCGTGAACAATGTTATAGTATGCACGGATTTACTGTATGATCATCCTGCCCGTTCTTGAAACATATTTTGCCAAATAACTCTTAGGATTGCAGGTAGTTGCAGTTCTGTCTTACATAATATCAAAGAATACTATCTTACCAGTTGCGACGCAATCCAAACATCAGCGAAACATTGCGGAACTTCATAACATATCGTAAACAAATTTATACTATGCACGGATGTACAGTTTGATCATTCTGTCGGTTCTTGAAACATATTTTGATAAATAACTCTGAAATTTGCATGTAGTTGCAGTTCTATCTTACATAATATCAAAGTATACTATCTTACCATTACGACGCAATCAAAACCTCAGCGAAACTTTGCAGAACTTCATAACAAAGCGTAAACAAAGTTATACTATGCACGTATGTACTATTTCATCATCCTGATCGGTTCTTGTTACATTTTTTGTTAAATAACTCTGAGGTTTGCAGGTAGTTGCAGTTCTATCTTACATAATATCAAAGTATACTATCTTAACATTACGACGCAATCAAAACCTCAGCGAAACTTTGCGGAACTTCATAACAAAGCGTAAACAAAGTTATAGTATGCACGGATTTACTGTATGATCATCCTGCCCGTTCTTGAAACATATTTTGCCAAATAACTCTGAGGTTTGCAGGTAGTTGCAGTTCTGTCTTACATAAAATCAAAGTATACTATCTTACCATTACGACGCAATCAAAACCTCAGGGAAATTTTGCGGAACTTCATAACAAAGCGTAAACAAAGTTATAGTATGCACGGATTTACTGTATGATCATCCTGCCCGTTCTTGAAACATATTTTGCCAAATAACTCTTAGGATTGCAGGTAGTTGCAGTTCTGTCTTACATAATATCAAAGAATACTATCTTACCAGTTGCGACGCAATCCAAACATCAGCGAAACATTGCGGAACTTCATAACATAGCGTAAACAAAGTTATACTATGCACGGATGTACAGTTTGATCATTCTGTCGGTTCTTGAAACATATTTTGATAAATAACTCTGAGATTTGCATGTAGTTGCAGTTCTATCTTACATAATATCAAAGTATACTATCTTACCATTACGACGCAATCAAAACCTCAGCGAAACTTTGCAGAACTTCATAACAAAGCGTAAACAAAGTTATACTATGCAAGTATGTACTATTTCATCATCCTGAGCGGTTCTTGCTACATTTTTTGTTAAATAACTCTGAGGTTTGCAGGTAGTTGCAGTTCCATCTTACATAATATCAAAGTATACTATCTTACCATTACGACGCAATCAAAACCTCAGCGAAACATTGCGGAACTTCATAACAAAGCGTAAACAAAGTTATAGTATGCACGGATTTACTGTATGATCATCCTGCCCGTTCTTGAAACATATTTTGCCAAATAACTCTTAGGATTGCAGGTAGTTGCAGTTCTGTCTTACATAATATCAAAGAATACTATCTTACCAGTTGCGACGCAATCCAAACATCAGCGAAACATTGCGGAACTTCATAACATAGCGTAAACAAAGTTATACTATGCACGGATGTACAGTTTGATCATTCTGTCGGTTCTTGAAACATATTTTGATAAATAACTCTGAGATTTGCATGTAGTTGCAGTTCTATCTTACATAATATCAAAGTATACTATCTTACCATTACGACGCAATCAAAACCTCAGCGAAACTTTGCAGAACTTCATAACAAAGCGTAAACAAAGTTATACTATGCACGTATGTACTATTTCATCATCCTGAGCGGTTCTTGCTACATTTTTTGTTAAATAACTCTGAGGTTTGCAGGTAGTTGCAGTTCCATCTTACATAATATCAAAGTATACTATCTTACCATTACGACGCAATCAAAACCTCAGCGAAACTTTGCGGAACTTCATAACAAAGCGTAAACAAAGTTATAGTATGCACGGATTTACTGTATGATCATCCTGCCCGTTCTTGAAACATATTTTGCCAAATAACTCTGAGGTTTGCAGATAGTTGCAGTTCTGTCTTACATAATATCAAAGTATACTATCTTACCAATTGCGAGGCAATCAAAACATCAGCGAAACATTGCGGAACTGCATAACAAAGCGTAAACAAAGTTATACTATGCACTTATGTACTATTTCATCATCCTGAGCGGTTCTTGCTACATTTTTTGTTAAATAACTCTGAGGTTTGCAGGTAGTTGCAGTTCTATCTTACATAATATCAAAGTATACTATCTTACCATTACGACGCAATCAAAACCTCAGCGAAACTTTGCGGATCTTCATAACAAAGCGTGAACAATGTTATAGTATGCACGGATTTACTGTATGATCTTCCTGCCCGTTCTTGAAACATATTTTGATAAATAACTCTGAGATTTGCAGGTATTTACAGTTCTATCTTACATAATATCAAAGTATACTATCTTACCAGTTGCGACGCAATCCAAACATCAGCGAAACATTGCGGAACTTCATAACATATCGTAAACAAAGTTATACTATGCACGGATGTACAGTGTGATCATTCTGTCGGTTCTTGAAACATATTTTGTTAAATAACTCTGAGGTTTGCAGGTAGTTGCAGTTCTGTCTTACATAAAATCAAAGTATACTATCTTACCATTACGACGCAATCAAAACCTCAGGGAAATTTTGCGGAACTTCATAACAAAGCGTAAACAAAGTTATAGTATGCACGGATTTACTGTATGATCATCCTGCCCGTTCTTGAAACATATTTTGCCAAATAACTCTGAGGTTTGCAGGTAGTTGCAGTTCTGTCTTACATAAAATCAAAGTATACTATCTTACCATTACGACGCAATCAAAACCTCATGGAAATTTTGCGGAACTTCATAACAAAGCGTAAACAAAGTTATAGTATGCACGGATTTACTGTACGATCATCCTGCCCGTTCTTGAAACATTATTTTGCCAAATAACTCTGAGCATTGCAGGTAGTTGCAGTTCTATCTTATATAATATCAAAGTATACTATCTTATCAATAGGATGCAATAAAAACCTCAGCGAAGCTTTTCGGAAATTCATAACAAAGCGTAAACAAAGTTATAATATGCACGGATGTACAGTTTGATCATTCTGTCGGTCCTTGAAACATATTTTGATAAATATCTCTGAGATTTGCATGTCGTTGCAGTTCTATCTTACATAATATCATAGTATACTATCTTACCAATTGCGACGTAATCAAAACATCAGCGAAACTTTGCAGAACATCATAACAAAGCGTAAACAAAGTTATAGTAAGCACGGATTTACTGTATGATCATCCTGCCCGTTCTTGAAACATATTTTGCCAAATAACTCTGAGATTTGCATGTAGTTGCAGTTTTATCTTACATAATATCAAAGTATACTATCTTACCATTACGACGCAATCAAAACCTCAGCGAAACTTTGCGGAAGTTCATAACAAATGTAAACAAAGTTATACTATGCACGGATGTACAGTTTGATCATTCTGCCGGTTCTTGAAACATATTTTGATAAATAACTCTGATATTTGCATGTAGTTGCAGTTCTATCTTACATAATATCAAAGTATACTATCTAATCAATTCGAAGCAATAAAAACCTCAGCGAAGCTTTGCGGAACTACATAACATAGCGTAAACAAAGTTATACTAAGCACGGATTTACTGTATGATCATCCTGTACGTTCTTGAAACATATTTTGCCAAATAACTCTGAGGTTTGCAGGTAGTTGCAGTTCTATCTTACATAATATCAAAGTATACTATCTTACCATTACGACGCAATCAAAACCTCAGCGAAACTTTGCAGAACATCATAACAAAGCGTAAACAAAGTTATACTATGCACGTATGTACTATTTCATCATCCTGAGCGGTTCTTGCTACATTTTTTGTTAAATAACTCTGAGGTTTGCAGGTAGTTGCAGTTCTATCTTACATAATATCAAAGTATACTATCTTACCATTACGACGCAATCAAAACCTCAGCGAAACTTTGCGGATCTTCATAACAAAGCGTGAACAATGTTATAGTATGCACGGATTTACTGTATGAACTTCCTGCCCGTTCTTGAAACATATTTTGATAAATAACTCTGAGATTTGCAGGTATTTACAGTTCTATCTTACATAATATCAAAGTATATTATCTTACGAATACGACGCAATTAAAACATCAGCGAAACTTTGCGGAACTTCATAACAAAGCGTGAACAATGTTATAGTATGCACGGATTTACTGTATGATCATCAGGCCCGTTCTTGAAACATATTTTGCAAAATAACTCTTAGGATTGCAGGTAGTTGCAGTTCTGTCTTACATATTATCAAAGAATACTATCTTACCAGTTGCGACGCAATCCAAACATCAGCGGAACATTGCGGAACTTCATAACATATCGTAAACAAAGTTATACTATGCACGGATGTACAGTTTGATCATTCTGTCGGTTCTTGAAACATATTTTGATAAATAACTCTGAGATTTGCAGGTAGTTGCAGTTCTATCTTACATAATATCAAAGTATACTATCTTAACATTACGACGCAATCAAAAGTTCAGCGAAACTTTGCGGAACTTCATAACAAAGCGTAAACAAAGTTATAGTATGCACGGATTTACTATATGATCATCCTGCCCGTTCTTGAAACATATTTTGCCAAATAACTCTGAGGTTTGCAGGTAGTTGCAGTTCTGTCTTACATAATATAAAAGTATACTATCTTACCAATTGCGACGCAATCAAAACATCAGCGAAATTTTGCGGAACTTCATAACAAAGCGTAAACAAAGTTATAGTATGCACGGATTTATTGTATGATCATCCTGCCCGTTCTTGAAACATATTTTGCCAAATAACTCTGAGCATTGCAGGTAGTTGCAGTTCTGTCTTACATAATATCAAAGAATACTATCTTACCAGTTTCGACGCAATCCAAACATCAGCGAAACATTGCGGAACTGCATAACAAAGCGTAAACAAAGTTATACTATGCACTTATGTACTATTTCATCATCCTGAGCGGTTCTTGCTACATTTTTTGTTAAATAACTCTGAGGTTTGCAGGTAGTTGCAGTTCTATCTTACATAATATCAAAGTATACTATCTTACCATTACGACGCAATCAAAACCTCAGCGAAACTTTGCGGATCTTCATAACAAAGCGTGAACAATGTTATAGTATGCACGGATTTACTGTATGATCTTCCTGCCCGTTCTTGAAACATATTTTGATAAATAACTCTGAGATTTGCAGGTATTTACAGTTCTATCTTACATAATATCAAAGTATACTATCTTACGAATACGACGCAATTAAAACATCAGCGAAACTTTGCGGAACTTCATAACAAAGCGTGAACAATGTTATAGTATGCACGGATTTACTGTATGATCATCCTGCCCGTTCTTGAAACATATTTTGCAAAATAACTCTTAGGATTGCAGGTAGTTGCAGTTCTGTCTTACATAATATCAAAGAATACTATCTTACCAGTTGCGACGCAATCCAAACATCAGCGAAACATTGCGGAACTTCATAACATATCGTAAACAAAGTTATACTATGCACGGATGTACAGTTTGATCATTCTGTCGGTTCTTGAAACATATTTTGATAAATAACTCTGAGATTTGCAGGTAGTTGCAGTTCTATCTTACATAATATCAAAGTATACTATCTTAACATTACGACGCAATCAGAACCTCAGCGAAACTTTCCGGAACTTCATAACAAAGCGTAAACAAAGTTATACTATGCACGTATGTACTATTTCATCATCCTGAGCGGTTCTTGCTACATTTTTTGTTAAATAACTCTGAGGTTTGCAGGTAGTTGCAGTTCTGTCTTACATAAAATCAAAGTATACTATCTTACCATTACGACGCAATCAAAACCTCAGGGAAATTTTGCGGAACTTCATAACAAAGCGTAAACAAAGTTATAGTATGCACGGATTTACTGTATGATCATCCTGCCCGTTCTTGAAACATATTTTGCCAAATAACTCTGAGCATTGCAGGTAGTTGCAGTTCTGTCTTACATAATATCAAAGAATACTATCTTACCAGTTTCGACGCAATCCAAACATCAGCGAAACATTGCGGAACTTCATAACATAGCGTAAACAAAGTTATACTATGCACGGATGTACAGTTTGATCATTCTGTCGGTTCTTGAAACATATTTTGATAAATAACTCTGAGATTTGCATGAAGTTGCAGTTCTATCTTACATAATATCAAAGTATACTATCTTACCATTACGACGCAATCAAAAGTTCAGCGAAACTTTGCGGAACTTCATAACAAAGCGTAAACAAAGTTATAGTATGCACGGATTTACTGTACGATCATCCTGCCCGTTCTTGAAACATATTTTGCCAAATAACTCTGAGATTTGCATGTAGTTGCAGTTCTATCTTACATAATATCAAAGTATACTATCTTACCATTACGACGCAATCAAAACCTCAGCGAAACTTTGCGGAAGTTCATAACAAATGTAAACAAAGTTATACTATGCACGGATGTACAGTTTGATCATTCTGCCGGTTCTTGAAACATATTTTGATAAATAACTCTGATATTTGCATGTAGTTGCAGTTCTATCTTACATAATATCAAAGTATACTATCTTACCATTACGACGCAATCAAAACCTCAGCGAAATTTTGCGGAACTTCATAACAAAGCGTAAACAAAGTTATAGTATGCACGGATTTACTGTATGATCATCCTGCCCGTTCTTGAAACATATTTTGCCAAATAACTCTGAGGATTGCAGGTAGTTGCAGTTCTGTCTTACATAATATCAAAGAATACTATCTTACCAGTTGCGACGCAATCCAAACATCAGCGAAACATTGCGGAACTTCATAACATAGCGTAAACAAAGTTATAGTATGCACGGATTTACTGTATGATCATCCTGCCCGTTCTTGAAACATATTTTGCCAAATAACTCTGAGGTTTGCAGGTAGTTGCAGTTCTATCTTATATAATATCAAAGTATACTATCTAATCAATTCGAAGCAATAAAAACCTCAGCGAAGCTTTGCGGAACTACATAACATAGCGTAAACAAAGTTATACTATGCACGGATTTACTGTATGATCATCCTGCCCGTTCTTGAAACATATTTTGCCAAATAACTCTGAGGATTGCAGGTAGTTGCAGTTCTGTCTTACATAATATCAAAGTATACTATCTTACCAATAGCGACGCAATCAAAACATCAGCGAAACATTGCGGAACTGCATAACAAAGCGTAAACAATGTTATACTATGCACGGATGTACAGTTGGATCATTCTGCCGGTTCTTGAAACATATTTTGATAAATAACTCTGATATTTCCATGTAGTTGCAGTTCTATCTTATATAATATCAAAGTATACTATCTAATCAATTCGAAGCAATAAAAACCTCAGCGAAGCTTTGCGGAACTACATAACATAGCGTAAACAAAGTTATACTAAGCACGGATTTACTGTATGATCATCCTGTACGTTCTTGAAACATATTTTGCCAAATAACTCTGAGGTTTGCAGGTAGTTGCAGTTCTATCTTACATAATATCAAAGTATACTATCTTACCATTACGACGCATTCAAAACCTCAGCGAAACTTTGCAGAACATCATAACAAAGCGTAAACAAAGTTATACTATGCACGTATGTACTATTTCATCATCCTGAGCGGTTCTTGCTACATTTTTTGTTAAATAACTCTGAGGTTTGCAGGTAGTTGCAGTTCTATCTTACATAATATCAAAGTATACTATCTTACCATTACGACGCAATCAAAACCTCAGCGAAACTTTGCGGATCTTCATAACAAAGCGTGAACAATGTTATAGTATGCACGGATTTACTGTATGATCTTCCTGCCCGTTCTTGAAACATATTTTGATAAATAACTCTGAGATTTGCAGGTATTTACAGTTCTATCTTACATAATATCAAAGTATATTATCTTACGAATACGACGCAATTAAAACATCAGCGAAACTTTGCGGAACTTCATAACAAAGCGTGAACAATGTTATAGTATGCACGGATTTACTGTATGATCATCCTGCCCGTTCTTGAAACATATTTTGCAAAATAACTCTTAGGATTGCAGGTAGTTGCAGTTCTGTCTTACATAATATCAAAGAATACTATCTTACCAGTTGCGACGCAATCCAAACATCAGCGGAACATTGCGGAACTTCATAACTTATCGTAAACAAAGTTATACTATGCACGGATGTACAGTTTGATCATTCTGTCGGTTCTTGAAACATATTTTGATAAATAACTCTGAGATTTGCAGGTAGTTGCAGTTCTATCTTACATAATATCAAAGTATACTATCTTAACATTACGACGCAATCAAAACCTCAGCGAAACTTTGCGGAACTTCATAACAGAGCGTAAACAAAGTTATACTATGCACGTATGTACTATTTCATCATCCTGAGCGGTTCTTGCTACATTTTTTATTAAATAACTCTGAGGTTTGCAGGTAGTTGCAGTTCTGTCTTACATAAAATCAAAGTATACTATCTTACCATTACGACGCAATCAAAACCTCAGGGAAACTTTGCGGATCTTCATAACAAAGCGTGAACAATGTTATAGTATGCACGGATTTACTGTATGATCTTCCTGCCCGTTCTTGAAACATATTTTGATAAATAACTCTGAGATTTGCAGGTATTTACAGTTCTATCTTACATAATATCAAAGTATACTATCTTACGAATACGACGCAATTAAAACATCAGCGAAACTTTGCGGAACTTCATAACAAAGCGTGAACAATGTTATAGTATGCACGGATTTACTGTATGATCATCCTGCCCGTTCTTGAAACATATTTTGCAAAATAACTCTTAGGATTGCAGGTAGTTGCAGTTCTGTCTTACATAATATCAAAGAATACTATCTTACCAGTTGCGACGCAATCCAAACATCAGCGAAACATTGCGGAACTTCATAACATAGCGTAAACAAAGTTATACTATGCACGGATGTACAGTTTGATCATTCTGTCGGTTCTTGAAACATATTTTGATAAATAACTCTGAGATTTGCAGGTAGTTGCAGTTCTATCTTACATAATATCAAAGTATACTATCTTAACATTACGACGCAATCAAAACCTCAGCGAAACTTTGCGGAACTTCATAACAAAGCGTAAACAAAGTTATACTATGCACGTATGTACTATTTCATCATCCTGAGCGGTTCTTGCTACATTTTTTGTTAAATAACTCTGAGGTTTGCAAGTAGTTGCAGTTCTATCTTACATAATAACAAAGTATACTATCTTAACATTACGACGCAATCAAAACCTCAGCGAAACTTTGCGGAACTTCATAACAAAGCGTAAACAAAGTTATAGTATGCACGGATTTACTGTACGATCATCCTGCCCGTTCTTGAAACATATTTTGCCAAATAACTCTGAGCATTGCAGGTAGTTGCAGTTCTGTCTTACATAATATCAAAGAATACTATCTTACCAGTTTCGACGCAATCCAAACATCAGCGAAATATTGCGGAACTTCATAACATAGCGTAAACAAAGTTATACTATGCACGGATGTACAGTTTGATCATTCTGTCGGTTCTTGAAACATATTTTGATAAATAACTCTGAGATTTGCATGAAGTTGCAGTTCTATCTTACATAATATCAAAGTATACTATCTTACCATTACGACGCAATCAAAAGTTCAGCGAAACTTTGCGGAACTTCATAACAAAGCGTAAACAAAGTTATAGTATGCACGGATTTACTGTATGATCATCCTGCCCGTTCTTGAAACATATTTTGCCAAATAACTCTGAGGTTTGCAGGTAGTTGCAGTTCTGTCTTACATAATATCAAAGTATACTATCTTACCAATTGCGACGCAATCAAAACATCAGCGAAACATTGCGGAACTGCATAACAAAGCGTAAACAATGTTATACTATGCACGGATGTACAGTTGGATCATTCTGCCGGTTCTTGAAACATATTTTGATAAATAACTCTGATATTTGCATGTAGTTGCAGTTCTATCTTACATAATATCAAAGTATACTATCTTACCATTACGACGCAATCAAAACCTCAGCGAAATTTTGCGGAACTTCATAACAAAGCGTAAACAAAGTTATAGTATGCACGGATTTACTGTATGATCATCCTGCCCGTTCTTGAAACATATTTTGCCAAATAACTCTGAGCATTGCAGGTAGTTGCAGTTCTGTCTTACATAATATCAAAGAATACTATCTTACCAGTTGCGACGCAATCCAAACATCAGCGAAACATTGCGGAACTTCATAACATAGCGTAAACAAAGTTATAGTATGCACGGATTTACTGTATGATCATCCTGCCCGTTCTTGAAACATATTTTGCCAAATAACTCTGAGGTTTGCAGGTAGTTGCAGTTCTGTCTTACATAATATCAATGTATACTATCTTACCAATTGCGACGCAATCAAAACATCAGCGAAACTTTGCAGAACATCATAACAAAGCGTAAACAAACTTATAGTAAGCACGGATTTACTGTATTATCATCATGCCCGTTCTTGAAACATATTATGATAAATAACTCTGAGATTTGCAGGTATTTGCAGTTCTATCTTACATAATATCAAAGTATACTATCTTATCAATACGACGCAATCAAAACATCAGCGAAACTTTGCGGAACTTCATAACAAAGCGTGAGCAATGTTATAGTATGCACGGATTTACTGTATGATCATCCTGCCCGTTCTTGAAACATATTTTGCCAAATAACTCTTAGGATTGCAGGTAGTTGCAGTTCTGTCTTACATAATATCAAAGAATACTATCTTACCAGTTGCGACGCAATCCAAACATCAGCGAAACATTGCGGAACTTCATAACATAGCGTAAACAAAGTTATACTATGCACGGATGTACAGTTTGTTCATTCTGTCGGTTCTTGAAACATATTTTGATAAATAACTCTGAGATTTGCATGTAGTTGCAGTTCTATCTTACATAATATCAAAGTATACTATCTTACCATTACGACGCAATCAAAACCTCAGCGAAACTTTGCAGAACTTCATAACAAAGCGTAAACAAAGTTAGTCTATGCATGTATGTACTATTTCATCATCCTGAGCGGTTCTTGCTACATTTTTTGTTAAATAACTCTGAGGTTTGCAGGTAGTTGCAGTTCTATCTTACATAATATCAAAGTATACTATCGTACCATTACGACGCAATCAAAACCTCAGCGAAACTTTGCGGAACTTCATAACAAAGCGTAAACAAAGTTATAGTATGCACGGATTTACTGTATGATCATCCTGCCCGTTCTTGAAACATATTTTGCCAAATAACTCTGAGGTTTGCAGGTAGTTGCAGTTCTGTCTTACATAAAATCAAAGTATACTATCTTACCAATTGCGACGGAATCAAAACATCAGCGAAACTTTGCAGAACTTCATAACAAAGCGTAAACAAAGTTATACTATTTACGTATGTAGTATTTCATCATCCTGAGCGGTTCTTGCTACATTTTTTGCCAAATAACTCTGAGGTTTGCAGGTAGTTGCAGTTCTATCTTACATAATATCAAAGTATACTATCTTACCATTACGACGCAATCAAAACCTCATCGAAACTTTGCGGAACTTCATAACAAAGCGTAAACAAAGTTATAGTATTCACGGATTTACTGTATGATCATCCTGCCCGTTCTTGAAACATATTTTGCCAAATAACTCTGAGGTTTGCAGGTAGTTGCAGTTCTGTCTTACATAATATCAAAGTATACTATCTTACCAATTGCGACGCAATCCAAACATCAGCGAAACATTGCGGAACTTCATAACAAAGCGTAAACAATGTTATACTATGCACGGATGTACAGTTTGATCATTCTGCCGATTCTTGAAACATATTTTGATAAATAACTCTGATATTTGCATGTAGTTGCAGTTCTATCTTATATAATATCAAAGTATACTATCTAATCAATTCGACGCAATAAAAACCTCAGCGAAGCTTTGCGGAACTACATAACATAGCGTAAACAAAGTTATAGTATGCACGGATTTACTGTATGATCATCCTGCCCGTTCTTGAAACATATTTTGCAAAATAACTCTTAGGATTGCAGATAGTTGCAGTTCTGTCTTACATAATATCAAAGTATACTATCTTACCAATTGCGAGGCAATCAAAACATCAGCGAAACATTGCGGAACTGCATAACAAAGCGTAAACAAAGTTATACTATGCACTTATGTACTATTTCATCATCCTGAGTGGTTCTTGCTACATTTTTTGTTAAATAACTCTGAGGTTTGCAGGTAGTTGCAGTTCTATCTTACATAATATCAAAGTATACTATCTTACCATTACGACGCAATCAAAACCTCAGCGAAACTTTGCGGAACTTCATAACAAATGTAAACAAAGTTATACTATGCACGGATGTACAGTTTGATCATTCTGCCGGTTCTTGAAACATATTTTTATAAATAACTCTGAGGTTTGCAGGTAGTTGCAGTTCTATCTGACATAATATCAAAGTATACTATCTTACCATTACGACGCAATCAAAACCTCAGCGAAACATTGCGGAACTTCATAACAAAGCGTAAACAAAGTTATAGTATTCACGGATTTACTGTATGATCATCCTGCCCGTTCTTGAAACATATTTTGCCAAATAACTCTGAGGTTTGCAGGTAGTTGCAGTTCTGTCTTACATAATATCAAAGTATACTATCTTACCAATTGCGACGCAATCAAAACCTCAGCGAAACTTTGCGGAACTTCATAACAAAGCGTAAACAAAGTTATAGTATGCACGGATGTACAGTTTGATCATTCTGCCGGTTCTTGAAACATATTTTGATGGATAACTCTGACATTTGCATGTAGTTGCAGTTCTATCTTATATAATATCAAAGTATACTATCTTATCAATAGGATGCAATAAAAACCTCAGCGAAGCTTTTCGGAAATTCATAACAAAGCGTAAACAAAGTTATAATATGCACGGATGTACAGTTTGATCATTCTGTCGGTCCTTGAAACATATTTTGATAAATATCTCTGAGATTTGCATGTCGTTGCAGTTCTATCTTACATAATATCATAGTATACTATCTTACCAATTGCGACGTAATCAAATCATCAGCGAAACTTTGCAGAACATCATAACAAAGCGTAAACAAAGTTATAGTAAGCACGGATTTACTGTATGATCATCCTGCCCGTTCTTGAAACATATTTTGCCAAATAACTCTGAGATTTGCATGTAGTTGCAGTTCTATCTTACATAATATCAAAGTATACTATCTTACCATTACGACGCAATCAAAACCTCAGCGAAACTTTGCGGAAGTTCATAACAAATGTAAACAAAGTTATACTATGCACGGATGTACAGTTTGATCATTCTGCCGGTTCTTGATACATATTTTGATAAATAACTCTGATATTTGCATGTAGTTGCAGTTCTATCTTACATAATATCAAAGTATACTATCTTACCATTACGACGCAATCAAAACCTCAGCGAAATTTTGCGGAACTTCATAACAAAGCGTAAACAAAGTTATAGTATGCACGGATTTACTGTATGATCATCGTGCCCGTTCTTGAAACATATTTTGCCAAATAACTCTGAGCATTGCAGGTAGTTGCAGTTCTGTCTTACATAATATCAAAGAATACTATCTTACCAGTTGCGACGCAATCCAAACATCAGCGAAACATTGCGGAACTTCATAACATAGCGTAAACAAAGTTATAGTATGCACGGATTTACTGTATGATCATCCTGCCCGTTCTTGAAACATATTTTGCCAAATAACTCTGAGGTTTGCAGGTAGTTGCAGTTCTATCTTATATAATATCAAAGTATACTATCTAATCAATTCGAAGCAATAAAAACCTCAGCGAAGCTTTGCGGAACTACATAACATAGCGTAAACAAAGTTATACTATGCACGGATTTACTGTATGATCATCCTGCCCGTTCTTGAAACATATTTTGCCAAATAACTCTGAGGTTTGCAGGTAGTTGCAGTTCTATCTTACATAATATCAAAGTATACTATCTTACCATTACGACGCAATCAAAACATCAGCGAAACATTGCGGAACTGCATAACAAAGCGTAAACAAAGTTATACTATGCACGTATGTACTATTTCATCATCCTGAGCGGTTCTTGCTACATTTTTTGTTAAATAACTCTGAGGTTTGCAGGTAGTTGCAGTTCCATCTTACATAATATCAAAGTATACTATCTTACCATTACGACGCAATCAAAACCTCAGCGAAACTTTGCGGAACTTCATAACAAAGCGTAAACAAAGTTATAGTATGCACGGATTTACTGTATGATCATCCTTCCCGTTCTTGAAACATATTTTGCCAAATAACTCTGAGGTTTGCAGATAGTTGCAGTTCTGTCTTACATAATATCAAAGTATACTATCTTACCAATTGCGAGGCAATCAAAACATCAGCGAAACATTGCGGAACTGCATAACAAAGCGTAAACAAAGTTATACTATGCACTTATGTACTATTTCATCATCCTGAGTGGTTCTTGCTACATTTTTTGTTAAATAACTCTGAGGTTTGCAGGTAGTTGCAGTTCTATCTTACATAATATCAAAGTATACTATCTTACCATTACGACGCAATCAAAACCTCAGCGAAACTTTGCGGAACTTCATAACAAATGTAAACAAAGTTATACTATGCACGGATGTACAGTTTGATCATTCTGCCGGTTCTTGAAACATATTTTTATAAATAACTCTGAGGTTTGCAGGTAGTTGCAGTTCTATCTGACATAATATCAAAGTATACTATCTTACCATTACGACGCAATCAAAACCTCAGCGAAACATTGCGGAACTTCATAACAAAGCGTAAACAAAGTTATAGTATTCACGGATTTACTGTATGATCATCCTGCCCGTTCTTGAAACATATTTTGCCAAATAACTCTGAGGTTTGCAGGTAGTTGCAGTTCTGTCTTACATAATATCAAAGTATACTATCTTACCAATTGCGACGCAATCAAAACCTCAGCGAAACTTTGCGGAACTTCATAACAAAGCGTAAACAAAGTTATAGTATGCACGGATGTACAGTTTGATCATTCTGCCGGTTCTTGAAACATATTTTGATGGATAACTCTGACATTTGCATGTAGTTGCAGTTCTATCTTATATAATATCAAAGTATACTATCTTATCAATAGGATGCAATAAAAACCTCAGCGAAGCTTTTCGGAAATTCATAACAAAGCGTAAACAAAGTTATAATATGCACGGATGTACAGTTTGATCATTCTGTCGGTCCTTGAAACATATTTTGATAAATATCTCTGAGATTTGCATGTCGTTGCAGTTCTATCTTACATAATATCATAGTATACTATCTTACCAATTGCGACGTAATCAAAACATCAGCGAAACTTTGCAGAACATCATAACAAAGCGTAAACAAAGTTATAGTAAGCACGGATTTACTGTATGATCATCCTGCCCGTTCTTGAAACATATTTTGCCAAATAACTCTGAGATTTGCATGTAGTTGCAGTTCTATCTTACATAATATCAAAGTATACTATCTTACCATTACGACGCAATCAAAACCTCAGCGAAACTTTGCGGAAGTTCATAACAAATGTAAACAAAGTTATACTATGCACGGATGTACAGTTTGATCATTCTGCCGGTTCTTGAAACATATTTTGATAAATAACTCTGATATTTGCATGTAGTTGCAGTTCTATCTTACATAATATCAAAGTATACTATCTTACCATTACGACGCAATCAAAACCTCAGCGAAATTTTGCGGAACTTCATAACAAAGCGTAAACAAAGTTATAGTATGCACGGATTTACTGTATGATCATCGTGCCCGTTCTTGAAACATATTTTGCCAAATAACTCTGAGCATTGCAGGTAGTTGCAGTTCTGTCTTACATAATATCAAAGAATACTATCTTACCAGTTGCGACGCAATCCAAACATCAGCGAAACATTGCGGAACTTCATAACATAGCGTAAACAAAGTTATAGTATGCACGGATTTACTGTATGATCATCCTGCCCGTTCTTGAAACATATTTTGCCAAATAACTCTGAGGTTTGCAGGTAGTTGCAGTTCTATCTTATATAATATCAAAGTATACTATCTAATCAATTCGAAGCAATAAAAACCTCAGCGAAGCTTTGCGGAACTACATAACATAGCGTAAACAAAGTTATACTATGCACGGATTTACTGTATGATCATCCTGCCCGTTCTTGAAACATATTTTGCCAAATAACTCTGAGGTTTGCAGGTAGTTGCAGTTCTATCTTACATAATATCAAAGTATACTATCTTACCATTACGACGCAATCAAAACATCAGCGAAACATTGCGGAACTGCATAACAAAGCGTAAACAAAGTTATACTATGCACGTATGTACTATTTCATCATCCTGAGCGGTTCTTGCTACATTTTTTGTTAAATAACTCTGAGGTTTGCAGGTAGTTGCAGTTCCATCTTACATAATATCAAAGTATACTATCTTACCATTACGACGCAATCAAAACCTCAGCGAAACTTTGCGGAACTTCATAACAAAGCGTAAACAAAGTTATAGTATGCACGGATTTACTGTATGATCATCCTTCCCGTTCTTGAAACATATTTTGCCAAATAACTCTGAGGTTTGCAGATAGTTGCAGTTCTGTCTTACATAATATCAAAGTATACTATCTTACCAATTGCGAGGCAATCAAAACATCAGCGAAACATTGCGGAACTGCATAACAAAGCGTAAACAAAGTTATATTATGCACTTATGTACTATTTCATCATCCTGAGCGGTTCTTGCTACATTTTTTGTTAAATAACTCTGAGGTTTGCAGGTAGTTGCAGTTCTATCTTACATAATATCAAAGTATACTATCTTACCATTACGACGCAATCAAAACCTCAGCGAAACTTTGCGGATCTTCATAACAAAGCGTGAACAATGTTATAGTATGCACGGATTTACTGTATGATCTTCCTGCCCGTTCTTGAAACATATTTTGATAAATAACTCTGAGATTTGCAGGTATTTACAGTTCTATCTTACATAATATCAAAGTATATTATCTTACGAATACGACGCAATTAAAACATCAGCGAAACTTTGCGGAACTTCATAACAAAGCGTGAACAATGTTATAGTATGCACGGATTTACTGTATGATCATCCTGCCCGTTCTTGAAACATATTTTGCAAAATAACTCTTAGGATTGCAGGTAGTTGCAGTTCTGTCTTACATAATATCAAAGAATACTATCTTACCAGTTTCGACGCAATCCAAACATCAGCGAAACATTGCGGAACTGCATAACAAAGCGTAAACACAGTTATACTATGCACTTATGTACTATTTCATCATCCTGAGCGGTTCTTGCTACATTTTTTGTTAAATAACTCTGAGGTTTGCAGGTAGTTGCAGTTCTATCTTACATAATATCAAAGTATACTATCTTACCATTACGACGCAATCAAAACCTCAGCGAAACTTTGCGGATCTTCATAACAAAGCGTGAACAATGTTATAGTATGCACGGATTTACTGTATGATCTTCCTGCCCGTTCTTGAAACATATTTTGATAAATAACTCTGAGATTTGCAGGTATTTACAGTTCTATCTTACATAATATCAAAGTATACTATCTTACGAATACGACGCAATTAAAACATCAGCGAAACTTTGCGGAACTTCATAACAAAGCGTGAACAATGTTATAGTATGCACGGATTTACTGTATGATCATCCTGCCCGTTCTTGAAACATATTTTGCAAAATAACTCTTAGGATTGCAGGTAGTTGCAGTTCTGTCTTACATAATATCAAAGAATACTATCTTACCAGTTGCGACGCAATCCAAACATCAGCGAAACATTGCGGAACTTCATAACATAGCGTAAACAAAGTTATACTATGCACGGATGTACAGTTTGATCATTCTGTCGGTTCTTGAAACATATTTTGATAAATAACTCTGAGATTTGCAGGTAGTTGCAGTTCTATCTTACATAATATCAAAGTATACTATCTTAACATTACGACGCAATCAAAACCTCAGCGAAACTTTGCGGAACTTCATAACAAAGCGTAAACAAAGTTATACTATGCACGTATGTACTATTTCATCATCCTGAGCGGTTCTTGCTACATTTTTTGTTAAATAACTCTGAGGTTTGCAGGTAGTTGCAGTTCTGTCTTACATAAAATCAAAGTATACTATCTTAGCATTACGACGCAATCAAAACCTCAGGGAAATTTTGCGGAACTTCATAACAAAGCGTAAACAAAGTTATAGTATGCACGGATTTACTGTATGATCATCCTGCCCGTTCTTGAAACATATTTTGCCAAATAACTCTGAGCATTGCAGGTAGTTGCAGTTCTGTCTTACATAATATCAAAGAATACTATCTTACCAGTTTCGACGCAATCCAAACATCAGCGAAACATTGCGGAACTTCATAACATAGCGTAAACAAAGTTATACTATGCACGGATGTACAGTTTGATCATTCTGTCGGTTCTTGAAACATATTTTGATAAATAACTCTGAGATTTGCATGAAGTTGCAGTTCTATCTTACATAATATCAAAGTATACTATCTTACCATTACGACGCAATCAAAAGTTCAGCGAAACTTTGCGGAACTTCATAACAAAGCGTAAACAAAGTTATAGTATGCACGGATTTACTATATGATCATCCTGCCCGTTCTTGAAACATATTTTGCCAAATAACTCTGAGGTTTGCAGGTAGTTGCAGTTCTGTCTTACATAATATAAAAGTATACTATCTTACCAATTGCGACGCAATCAAAACATCAGCGAAACTTTGCAGAACATCATAACAAAGCGTAAACAAAGGTATACTATGCACGTATGTACTATTTCATCATCCTGAGCGGTTCTTGCTACATATTTTGTTAAATAACTCTGAAGTTTGCAGGTAGATGCAGTCCTATCTTATATAATATCAATGTACACTATCTTATCAATACGATGCAATAAAACCTCAGCGAAGCTTTGCGGAAATTCATTGTTATGAAAGCATAATCAAAGTTATACTATGCACGGATGTACAGTTTGATCATTCTGCCGGCTCTTGAAACATATTTTGATAAATAACTCTGAGATTTGCAGGTATTTGCAGTTCTATCTTACATAATATCAAAGTATACTATCTTACAAATACGACGCAATTAAAACATCAGCGAAACTTTGCGGAACTTCATAACAAAGCGTGAACAATGTTATAGTATGCACGGATTTACTGTATGATCATCCAACCAGTTCTTGAAACATATTTTGCCAAATAACTCTGAGGTTTGCAGGTAGTTGCAGTTCTATCTTATATAATATCAAAGTATACTATCTTATCAATTCGACGCAATAAAAACATCAGCGAAACATTGTGGAACTTCATAACATAGCGTAAACAAAGTTATACTATGCACGGATGTACAGTTTGATCATTCTGTCGGTTCTTGAAACATATTTTGATAAATAACTCTGAGATTTGCATGTAGTTGCAGTTCTATCTTACATAATATCAAAGTATACTATCTTACCATTACGACGCAATCAAAACCTCAGCGAAACTTTGCAGAACTTCATAACAAAGCGTAAACAAAGTTATACTATGCACGTATGTACTATTTCATCATCCTGAGCGGTTCTTGCTACATTTTTTGTTAAATAACTCTGAGGTTTGCAAGTAGTTGCAGTTCTATCTTACATAATAACAAAGTATACTATCTTAACATTACGACGCAATCAAAACCTCAGCGAAACTTTGCGGAACTTCATAACAAAGCGTAAACAAAGTTATAGTATGCACGGATTTACTGTATGATCATCCTGCCCGTTCTTGAAACATATTTTGCCAAATAACTCTGAGGTTTGCAGGTAGTTGCAGTTCTGTCTTACATAAAATCAAAGTATACTATCTTACCATTACGACGCAATCAAAACCTCAGGGAAATTTTGCGGAACTTCATAACAAAGCGTAAACAAAGTTATAGTATGCACGGATTTACTGTACGATCATCCTGCCCGTTCTTGAAACATATTTTGCCAAATAACTCTGAGCATTGCAGGTAGTTGCAGTTCTGTCTTACATAATATCAAAGAATACTATCTTACCAGTTTCGACGCAATCCAAACATCAGCGAAACATTGCGGAACTTCATAACAAAGCGTGAGCAATGTTATAGTATGCACGGATTTACTGTATGATCATCCTGCCCGTTCTTGAAACATATTTTGCCAAATAACTCTTAGGATTGCAGGTAGTTGCAGTTCTGTCTTACATAATATCAAAGAATACTATCTTACCAGTTGCGACGCAATCCAAACATCAGCGAAACATTGCGGAACTTCATAACATAGCGTAAACAAAGTTATAATATGCACGGATGTACAGTTTGTTCATTCTGTCGGTTCTTGAAACATATTTTGATAAATAACTCTGAGATTTGCATGTAGTTGCAGTTCTATCTTACATAATATCAAAGTATACTATCTTACCATTACGACGCAATCAAAACCTCAGCGAAACTTTGCAGAACTTCATAACAAAGCGTAAACAAAGTTATACTATGCACGTATGTACTATTTCATCATCCTGAGCGGTTCTTGCTACATTTTTTGTTAAATAACTCTGAGGTTTGCAGGTAGTTGCAGTTCTATCTTACATAATATCAAAGTATACTATCGTACCATTACGACGCAATCAAAACCTCAGCGAAACTTTGCGGAACTTCATAACAAAGCGTAAACAAAGTTATAGTATGCACGGATTTACTGTATGATCATCCTGCCCGTTCTTGAAACATATTTTGCCAAATAACTCTGAGGTTTGCAGGTAGTTGCAGTTCTGTCTTACATAAAATCAAAGTATACTATCTTACCATTACGACGCAATCAAAACCTCAGCGAAACTTTGCAGAACTTCATAACAAAGCGTAAACAAAGTTATACTATTTACGTATGTAGTATTTCATCATCCTGAGCGGTTCTTGCTACATTTTTTGTTAAATAACTCTGAGGTTTGCAGGTAGTTGCAGTTCTATCTTACATAATATCAAAGTATACTATCTTACCATTACGACGCAATCAAAACCTCATCGAAACTTTGCGGAACTTCATAACAAAGCGTAAACAAAGTTATAGTATTCACGGATTTACTGTATGATCATCCTGCCCGTTCTTGAAACATATTTTGCCAAATAACTCTGAGGTTTGCAGGTAGTTGCAGTTCTGTCTTACATAATATCAAAGTATACTATCTTACCAATTGCGACGCAATCCAAACATCAGCGAAACATTGCGGAACTTCATAACAAAGCGTAAACAATGTTATACTATGCACGGATGTACAGTTTGATCATTCTGCCGATTCTTGAAACATATTTTGATAAATAACTCTGATATTTGCATGTAGTTGCAGTTCTATCTTATATAATATCAAAGTATACTATCTAATCAATTCGACGCAATAAAAACCTCAGCGAAGCTTTGCGGAACTACATAACATAGCGTAAACAAAGTTATAGTATGCACGGATTTACTGTATGATCATCCTGCCCGTTCTTGAAACATATTTTGCCAAATAACTCTGAGGTTTGCAGATAGTTGCAGTTCTGTCTTACATAATATCAAAGTATACTATCTTACCAATTGCGAGGCAATCAAAACATCAGCGAAACATTGCGGAACTGCATAACAAAGCGTAAACAAAGTTATACTATGCACTTATGTACTATTGCATCATCCTGAGCGGTTCTTGCTACATTTTTTGTTAAATAACTCTGAGGTTTGCAGGTAGTTGCAGTTCTATCTTACATAATATCAAAGTATACTATCTTACCATTACGACGCAATCAAAACCTCAGCGAAACTTTGCGGAACTTCATAACAAATGTAAACAAAGTTATACTATGCACGGATGTACAGTTTGATCATTCTGCCGGTTCTTGAAACATATTTTTATAAATAACTCTGAGGTTTGCAGGTAGTTGCAGTTCTATCTGACATAATATCAAAGTATACTATCTTACCATTACGACGCAATCAAAACCTCAGCGAAACTTTGCGGAACTTCATAACAAAGCGTAAACAAAGTTATAGTATTCACGGATTTACTGTATGATCATCCTGCCCGTTCTTGAAACATATTTTGCCAAATAACTCTGAGGTTTGCAGGTAGTTGCAGTTCTGTCTTACATAATATCAAAGTATACTATCTTACCAATTGCGACGCAATCAAAACATCAGCGAAACATTGCGGAACTGCATAACAGAGCGTAAACAAAGTTATACTATGCACTTATGTACTATTTCATCATCCTGAGCGGTTCTTGCTACATTTTTTGTTAAATAACTCTGAGGTTTGCAGGTAGTTGCAGTTCTATCTTACATAATATCAAAGTATACTATCTTACCATTACGACGCAATCAAAACCTCAGCGAAACTTTGCGGAACTTCATAACAAAGCGTGAACAATGTTATAGTATGCACGGATTTACTGTATGATCTTCCTGCCCGTTCTTGAAACATATTTTGCCAAATAACTATGAGGTTTGCAGGTAGTTGCAGTTCTGTCTTACATAATATCAAAGAATACTATCTTACCAGTTGCGACGCAATCCAAACATCAGCGAAACATTGCGGAACTTCATAACATAGCGTAAACAAAGTTACAGTATGCACGGATTTACTGTATGATCATCCTGCCCGTTCTTGAAACATATTTTGCCAAATAACTTTGAGCATTGCAGGTAGTTGCAGTTCTGTCTTACATAATATCAAAGAATACTATCTTACCAGTTGCGACGCAATCCAAACATCAGCGAAACATTGCGGAACTTCATAACATAGCGTAAACAAAGTTATAGTATGCACGGATTTACTGTATGATCATCCTGCCCGTTCTTGAAACATATTTTGCCAAATAACTCTGAGGTTTGCAGATAGTTGCAGTTCTGTCTTACATAATATCAAAGTATACTATCTTACCATTACGACGCAATCAAAACCTCATCGAAACTTTGCGGAACTTCATAACAAAGCGTAAACAAAGTTATAGTATTCACGGATTTACTGTATGATCTTCCTGCCCGTTCTTGAAACATATTTTGCCAAATAACTCTGAGGTTTGCAGGTAGTTGCAGTTCTGTCTTACATAATATCAAAGTATACTATCTTACCAATTGCGACGCAATCAAAACATCAGCGAAACATTGCGGAACTTCATAACAAAGCTTAAACAATGTTATACTTTGCACGTATGTAGTATTTCATCATCCTGAGCGGTTCTTGCTACATTTTTTGTTAAATAACTCTGAGGTTTGCAGGTAGTTGCAGTTCTATCTTACATAATATCAAAGTATACTATCTTACCATTACGACGCAATCAAAACCTCATCGAAACTTTGCGGAACTTCATAACAAAGCGTAAACAAAGTTATAGTATTCACGGATTTACTGTATGATCATCCTGCCCGTTCTTGAAACATATTTTGCCAAATAACTCTGAGGTTTGCAGGTAGTTGCAGTTCTGACTTACATAATATCAAAGTATACTATCTTACCAATTGCGACGCAATCAAAACATCAGCGAAACATTGCGGAACTTCATAACAAAGCTTAAACAATGTTATACTATGCACGGATGTACAGTTTGATCATTCTGCCGGTTCTTGAAACATATTTTGATAAATAACTCTGATATTTGCATGTAGTTGCAGTTCTATCTTACATAATATCAAAGTATACTATCTTACCATTACGACGCAATCAAAACCTCAGCGAAATTTTGCGGAACTTCATAACAAAGCGTAAACAAAGTTATAGTATGCACGGATTTACTGTATGATCATCCTGCCCGTTCTTGAAACATATTTTGCCAAATAACTCTTAGGATTGCAGGTAGTTGCAGTTCTGTCTTACATAATATCAAAGAATACTATCTTACCAGTTGCGACGCAATCCAAACATCAGCGAAACATTGCGGAACTTCATAACATAGCGTAAACAAAGTTATACTATGCACGGATGTACATTTTGATCATTCTGTCGGTTCTTGAAACATATTTTGATAAATAACTCTGAGATTTGCATGTAGTTGCAGTTCTATCTTACATAATATCAAAGTATACTATCTTACCATTACGACGCAATCAAAACCTCAGCCAAACTTTGCAGAACTTCATAACAAAGCGTAAACAAAGTTATACTATGCACGTATGTACTATTTCATCATCCTGAGCGGTTCTTGCTACATTTTTTGTTAAATAACTCTGAGGTTTGCAGGTAGTTGCAGTTCTATCTTACATAATATCAAAGTATACTATCGTACCATTACGACGCAATCAAAACCTCAGCGAAACTTTGCGGAACTTCATAACAAAGCGTAAACAAAGTTATAGTATACACGGATGTACAGTTTGATCATTCTGCCGGTTCTTGAAACATATTTTGATGGATAACTCTGACATTTGCATGTAGTTGCAGTTCTATCTTATATAATATCAAAGTATACTATCGTACCATTACGACGCAATCAAAACCTCAGCGAAACTTTGCGGAACTTCATAACAAAGCGTAAACAAATTTATAGTATGCACGGATTTACTGTATGATCATCCTGCCCGTTCTTGAAACATATTTTGCCAAATAACTCTTAGGTTTGCAGGTAGTTGCAGTTCTGTCTTACATAAAATCAAAGTATACTATCTTACCAATTGCGACGCAATCAAAACATCAGCGAAACTTAGCAGAACTTCATAACAAAGCGTAAACAAAGTTATACTATGCACGAATGTAGTATTTCATCATCCTGAGCGGTTCTTGCTACATTTTTTGTTAAATAACTCTGAGGTTTGCAGGTAGTTGCAGTTCTATCTTACATAATATCAAAGTATACTATCTTACCATTACGACGCAATCAAAACCTCATCGAAACTTTGCGGAACTTCATAACAAAGCGTAAACAAAGTTATAGTATACACGGATGTACAGTTTGATCATTCTGCCGGTTCTTGAAACATATTTTGATGGATAACTCTGACATTTGCATGTAGTTGCAGTTCTATCTTATATAATATCAAAGTATACTATCGTACCATTACGACGCAATCAAAACCTCAGCGAAACTTTGCGGAACTTCATAACAAAGCGTAAACAAATTTATAGTATGCACGGATTTACTGTATGATCATCCTGCCCGTTCTGGAAACATATTTTGCCAAATAACTCTGAGGTTTGCAGGTAGTTGCAGTTCTGTCTTACATAATATCAAAGAATACTATCTTACCAGTTGCGACGCAATCCAAACATCAGCGAAACATTGCGGAACTTCATAACATAGCGTAAACAAAGTTATAGTATGCACGGATTTACTGTATGATCATCCTGCCCGTTCTTGAAACATATTTTGCCAAATAACTCTGAGCATTGCAGGTAGTTGCAGTTCTGTCTTACATAATATCAAAGAATACTATCTTACCAGTTGCGACGCAATCCAAACATCAGCGAAACATTGCGGAACTTCATAACATAGCGTAAACAAAGATATAGTATGCACGGATTTACTGTATGATCATCCTGCCCGTTCTTGAAACATATTTTGCCAAATAACTCTGAGGTTTGCAGGTAGTTGCAGTTCTATCTTATATAATATCAAAGTATACTATCTAATCAATTCGAAGCAATAAAAACCTCAGCGAAGCTTTGCGGAACTACATAACATAGCGTAAACAAAGTTATACTATGCACGGATTTACTGTATGATCATCCTGCCCGTTCTTGAAACATATTTTGCCAAATAACTCTGAGGTTTGCAGATAGTTGCAGTTCTGTCTTACATAATATCAAAGTATACTATCTTACCAATTGCGAGGCAATCAAAACATCAGCGAAACATTGCGGAACTGCATAACAGAGCGTAAACAATGTTATAGTATGCACGGATTTACTGTATGATCTTCCTGCCCGTTCTTGAAACATATTTTGATAAATAACTCTGGGATTTGCAGGTATTTACAGTTCTATCTTACATAATATCAAAGTATACTATCTTACCAATACGACGCAATTAAAACATCAGCGAAACTTTGCGGAACTTCATAACAAAGCGTGAACAATGTTATAGTATGCACGGATTTACTGTATGATCATCCTGCCCGTTCTTGAAACATATTTTGCCAAATAACTCTTAGGATTGCAGGTAGTTGCAGTTCTGTCTTACATAATATCAAAGAATACTATCTTACCAGTTGCGACGCAATCCAAACATCAGCGAAACATTGCGGAACTTCATAACATAGCGTAAACAAAGTTATACTATGCACGGATGTACAGTTTGATCATTCTGTCGGTTCTTGAAACATATTTTGATAAATAACTCTGAGATTTGCATGTAGTTGCAGTTCTATCTTACATAATATCAAAGTATACTATCTTACCATTACGACGCAATCAAAACCTCAGCGAAACTTTGCAGAACTTCATAACAAAGCGTAAACAAAGTTATACTATGCACGTATGTACTATTTCATCATCCTGAGCGGTTCTTGCTACATTTTTTGTTAAATAACTCTGAGGTTTGCAGGTAGTTGCAGTTCTATCTTACATAATATCAAAGTATACTATCGTACCATTACGACGCAATCAAAACCTCAGCGAAACTTTGCGGAACTTCATAAGAAAGCGTAAACAAAGTTATAGTATGCACGGATTTACTGTATGTCATCCTGCCCGTTCTTGAAACATATTTTGCCAAATAACTCTGAGGTTTGCAGGTAGTTGCAGTTCTGTCTTACATAAAATCAAAGTATACTATCTTACCAATTGCGACGCAATCAAAACATCAGCGAAACTTTGCAGAACTTCATAACAAAGCGTAAACAATGTTATACTATGCACGTATGTAGTATTTCATCATCCTGAGCGGTTCTTGCTACATTTTTTGTTAAATAACTCTGAGGTTTGCAGGTAGTTGCAGTTCTATCTTACATAATATCAAAGTATACTATCGTACCATTACGACGCAATCAAAACCTCAGCGAAACTTTGCGGAACTTCATAACAAAGCGTAAACAAAGTTATAGTATGCACGGATTTACTGTATGATCATCCTGCCCGTTCTTGAAACATATTTTGCCAAATAACTCTGAGGTTTGCAGGTAGTTGCAGTTCTGTCTTACATAAAATCAAAGTATACTATCTTACCAATTGCGACGCAATCAAAACATCAGCGAAACTTTGCAGAACTTCATAACAAAGCGTAAACAAAGTTATACTATGCACGTATGTAGTATTTCATCATCCTGAGCGGTTCTTGCTACATTTTTTGTTAAATAACTCTGAGGTTTAAAGGTAGTTGCAGTTCTATCTTACATAATATCAAAGAATACTATCTTACCATTACGACGCAATCAAAACCTCAGCGAAACTTTGCAGAACTTCATAACAAAGCGTAAACAAAGTTATACTATGCACGTATGTACTATTTCATCATCCTGAGCGGTTCTTGCTACATTTTTTGTTAAATAACTCTGAGGTTTGCAGGTAGTTGCAGTTCTATCTTACATAATATCAAAGTATACTATCTTACCATTACGACGCAATCGAAACCTCAGCGAAACATTTCGGAACTTCATAACAAAGCGTAAACAAAGTTATAGTATGCACGGATTTACTGTATGGTCATCCTGCCCGTTCTTGAAACATATTATGATAAATAACTCTGAGATATGCAGGTATTTGCAGTTCTATCTTACATAATATCAAAGTATACTATCTTATCAATACGACGCAATCAAAACATCAGCGAAACTTTGCGGAACTTCATAACAAAGCGTAAACAAAGTTATAGTATGCACGGATTTACTGTATGGTCATCCTGCCCGTTCTTGAAACATATTATGATAAATAATTCTGAGATTTGGAGGTATTTGCAGTTCTATCTTACATAATATCAAAGTATACTATCTTACCATTACGACGCAATCAAAACCTCAGCGAAACATTGCGGAACTTCATAACAAAGCGTAAACAAAGTTATAGTATGCACGGATTTACTGTATGGTCATCCTGCCCGTTCTTGAAACATATTATGATAAATAACTCTGAGATATGCAGGTATTTGCAGTTCTATCTTACATAATATCAAAGTATACTATCTTAGCAATACGACGCAATCAAAACATCAGCTTAACTTTGCGGAACTTCATAACAAAGCGTGAACAATGTTATAGTATGCACGGATTTACTGCATGATCATCCCGCCCGTTCTTGAAACATATTTTGTCAAATAACTCATATATTTGCATGTAGTTGCAGCTCTATCTTATATAGTATCAAAGTATACTATCTAATCAATGCGACGCAATAAAAACCCCAGCGAAGCTTTGCGGAACTACATAACATAGGGTAAACAATGTTATACTATGCACGGATGTACAGTTTGCTCATTCTGCCGGTTCTTGAAACATATTTTTATAAATAACTCTGAGGTTTGCAGGTAGTTGCAGTTCTATCTTACATAATATCAAAGTATACTATCTTACCATTACGACGCAATCAAAACCTCAGCGAAACTTGTTGGAACTTCATAATAAAGCGTAAACAAAGTTATAGTAAGCAAGGATTTACTGTATGATCATCCTGCCCGTTCTTGAAACATATTTTGCCAAATAACTTTGAAATTTGCATGTAGTTGCAGTTCTATCTTACATAATATCAAAGTATACTATCTTACCATTACGACGCAATCAAAACCTCAGCGAAACTTTGCAGAACTTCATAACAAAGCGTAAACAAAGTTATACTATGCACGTATGAACTATTTCATCATCCTGAGCGGTTCTTGCTACATTTTTTGATAAATAACTCTGAGGCTTGCAGGTAGTTGCGGTTCTATCTTACATAATATCAAACTATACTATCCTACCATTACGACGCAATCGAAACCTCAGCGAAACATTTCGGAACTTCATAAAAAAGCGTAAACAAAGTTATAGTATGCACGGATTTACTGTATGGTCATCCTGCCCGTTCTTGAAACATATTATGATAAATAACTCTGAGATATGCAGGTATTTGCAGTTCTATCTTACATAATATCAAAGTATACTATCTTATCAATACGACGCAATCAAAACATCAGCGAAACTTTGCGGAACTTCATAACAAAGCGTAAACAAAGTTATAGTATGCACGGATTTACTGTATGGTCATCCTGCCCGTTCTTGAAACATATTATGATAAATAATTCTGAGATTTGGAGGTATTTGCAGTTCTATCTTACATAATATCAAAGTATACTATCTTACCATTACGACGCAATCAAAACCTCAGCGAAACATTGCGGAACTTCATAACAAAGCGTAAACAAAGTTATAGTATGCACGGATTTACTGTATGGTCATCCTGCCCGTTCTTGAAACATATTATGATAAATAACTCTGAGATATGCAGGTATTTGCAGTTCTATCTTACATAATATCAAAGTATACTATCTTAGCAATACGACGCAATCAAAACATCAGCGTAACTTTGCGGAACTTCATAACAAAGCGTGAACAATGTTATAGTATGCACGGATTTACTGCATGATCATCCTGCCCGTTCTTGAAACATATTTTGTCAAATAACTCATATATTTGCATGTAGTTGCAGTTCTATCTTATATAGTATCAAAGTATACTATCTAATCAATTCGACGCAATAAAAACCCCAGCGAAGCTTTGCGGAACTACATAACATAGGGTAAACAATGTTATACTATGCACGGATGTACAGTTTGCTCATTCTGCCGGTTCTTGAAACATATTTTTATAAATAACTCTGAGGTTTGCAGGTAGTTGCAGTTCTATCTTACATAATATCAAAGTATACTATCTTACCATTACGACGCAATCAAAACCTCAGCGAAACTTGTTGGAACTTCATAATAAAGCGTAAACAAAGTTATAGTAAGCAAGGATTTACTGTATGATCATCCTGCCCGTTCTTGAAACATATTTTGCCAAATAACTTTGAAATTTGCATGTAGTTGCAGTTCTATCTTACATAATATCAAAGTATACTATCTTACCATTACGACGCAATCAAAACCTCAGCGAAACTTTGCAGAACTTCATAACAAAGCGTAAACAAAGTTATACTATGCACGTATGAACTATTTCATCATCCTGAGCGGTTCTTGCTACATTTTTTGATAAATAACTCTGAGGCTTGCAGGTAGTTGCGGTTCTATCTTACATAATATCAAAGTATACTATCCTACCATTACGACGCAATCGAAACCTCAGCGAAACATTTCGGAACTTCATAAAAAAGCGTAAACAAAGTTATAGTATGCACGGATTTACTGTATGGTCATCCTGCCCGTTCTTGAAACATATTATGATAAATAACTCTGAGATTTGCAGGTATTTGCAGTTCTATCTTACATAATATCAAAGTATACTATCTTATCAATACGACGCAATCAAAACATCAGCGAAACTTTGCGGAACTTCATAACAAAGCGTAAACAAAGTTATAGTATGCACGGATTTACTGTATGGTCATCCTGCCCGTTCTTGAAACATATTATGATAAATAATTCTGAGATTTGGAGGTATTTGCAGTTCTATCTTACATAATATCAAAGTATACTATCTTACCATTACGACGCAATCAAAACCTCAGCGAAACATTGCGGAACTTCATAACAAAGCGTAAACAAAGTTATAGTATGCACGGATTTACTGTATGGTCATCCTGCCCGTTCTTGAAACATATTATGATAAATAACTCTGAGATATGCAGGTATTTGCAGTTCTATCTTACATAATATCAAAGTATACTATCTTAGCAATACGACGCAATCAAAACATCAGCGTAACTTTGCGAAACTTCATAACAAAGCGTGAACAATGTTATAGTATGCACGGATTTACTGCATGATCATCCTGCCCGTTCTTGAAACATATTTTGTCAAATAACTCATATATTTGCATGTAGTTGCAGTTCTATCTTATATAGTATCAAAGTATACTATCTAATCAATTCGACGCAATAAAAACCCCAGCGAAGCTTTGCGGAACTACATAACATAGGGTAAACAATGTTATACTATGCACGGATGTACAGTTTGCTCATTCTGCCGGTTCTTGAAACATATTTTTATAAATAACTCTGAGGTTTGCAGGTAGTTGCAGTTCTATCTTACATAATATCAAAGTATACTATCTTACCATTACGACGCAATCAAAACCTCAGCGAAACTTGTTGGAACTTCATAATAAAGCGTAAACAAAGTTATAGTAAGCAAGGATTTACTGTATGATCATCCTGCCCGTTCTTGAAACATATTTTGCCAAATAACTTTGAAATTTGCATGTAGTTGCAGTTCTATCTTACATAATATCAAAGTATACTATCTTACCATTACGACGCAATCAAAACCTCAGCGAAACTTTGCAGAACTTCATAACAAAGCGTAAACAAAGTTATACTATGCACGTATGAACTATTTCATCATCCTGAGCGGTTCTTGCTACATTTTTTGATAAATAACTCTGAGGCTTGCAGGTAGTTGCGGTTCTATCTTACATAATATCAAAGTATACTATCTTACCATTACGACGCAATCGAAACCTCAGCGAAACATTTCGGAACTTCATAAAAAAGCGTAAACAAAGTTATAGTATGCACGGATTTACTGTATGGTCATCCTGCCCGTTCTTGAAACATATTATGATAAATAACTCTGAGATATGCAGGTATTTGCAGTTCTATCTTACATAATATCAAAGTATACTATCTTATCAATACGACGCAATCAAAACATCAGCGAAACTTTGCGGAACTTCATAACAAAGCGTAAACAAAGTTATAGTATGCACGGATTTACTGTATGGTCATCCTGCCCGTTCTTGAAACATATTATGATAAATAATTCTGAGATTTGGAGGTATTTGCAGTTCTATCTTACATAATATCAAAGTATACTATCTTACCATTACGACGCAATCAAAACCTCAGCGAAACATTGCGGAACTTCATAACAAGGCGTAAACAAAGTTATAGTATGCACGGATTTACTGTATGGTCATCCTGCCCGTTCTTGAAACATATTATGATAAATAACTCTGAGATTTGCAGGTATTTGCAGTTCTATCTTACATAATATCAAAGTATACTATCTTAGCAATACGACGCAATCAAAACATCAGCGTAACTTTGCGGAACTTCATAACAAAGCGTGAACAATGTTATAGTATGCACGGATTTACTGCATGATCATCCTGCCCGTTCTTGAAACATATTTTGTCAAATAACTCATATATTTGCATGTAGTTGCAGTTCTATCTTATATAGTATCAAAGTATACTATCTAATCAATTCGACGCAATAAAAACCCCAGCGAAGCTTTGCGGAACTACATAACATAGGGTAAACAATGTTATACTATGCACGGATGTACAGTTTGCTCATTCTGCCGGTTCTTGAAACATATTTTTATAAATAACTCTGAGGTTTGCAGGTAGTTGCAGTTCTATCTTACATAATATCAAAGTATACTATCTTACCATTACGACGCAATCAAAACCTCAGCGAAACTTTGCAGAACTTCATAACAAAGCGTAAACAAAGTTATACTATGCACGTATGAACTATTTCATCATCCTGAGCGGTTCTTGCTACATTTTTTGATAAATAACTCTGAAGCTTGCAGGTAGTTGCGGTTCTATCTTACATAATATCAAAGTATACTATCTTACCATTACGACGCAATCGAAACCTCAGCGATACATTTCGGAACTTCATAACAAAGCGTAAACAAAGTTATAGTATGCACGGATTTACTGTATGGTCATCCTGCCCGTTCTTGAAACATATTATGATAAATAACTCTGAGATATGCAGGTATTTGCAGTTCTATCTTACATAATATCAAAGTATACTATCTCATCAATACGACGCAATCAAAACATCAGCGAAACTTTGCGGAACTTCATAACAAAGCGTAAACAAAGTTATAGTATGCACGGATTTACTGTATGGTCATCCTGCCCGTTCTTGAAACATATTATGATAAATAATTCTGAGATTTGGAGGTATTTGCAGTTCTATCTTACATAATATCAAAGTATACTATCTTACCATTACGACGCAATCAAAACCTCAGCGAAACATTGCGGAACTTCATAACAAAGCGTAAACAAAGTTATAGTATGCACGGATTTACTGTATGGTCATCCTGCCCGTTCTTGAAACATATTATGATAAATAACTCTGAGATTTGCAGGTATTTGCAATTCTATCTTACATAATATCAAAGTATACTATCTTAGCAATACGACGCAATCAAAACATCAGCGTAACTTTGCGGAACTTCATAACAAAGCGTGAACAATGTTATAGTATGCACGGATTTACTGCATGATCATCCTGCCCGTTCTTGAAACATATTTTGTCAAATAACTCATATATTTGCATGTAGTTGCAGTTCTATCTTATATAGTATCAAAGTTATACTATCTAATCAATTCGACGCAATAAAAACCCCAGCGAAGCTTTGCGGAACTACATAACATAGGGTAAACAATGTTATACTATGCACGGATGTACAGTTTGCTCATTCTGCCGGTTCTTGAAACATATTTTTATAAATAACTCTGAGGTTTGCAGGTAGTTGCAGTTCTATCTTACATAATATCAAAGTATACTATCTTACCATTACGACGCAATCAAAACATCAGCGAAACTTGTTGGAACTTCATAATAAAGCGTAAACAAAGTTATAGTAAGCAAGGATTTACTGTATGATCATCCTGCCCGTTCTTGAAACATATTTTGCCAAATAACTCTGAAATTTGCATGTAGTTGCAGTTCTATCTTACATAATATCAAAGTATACTATCTTACCATTACGACGCAATCAAAACCTCAGCGAAACTTTGCAGAACTTCATAACAAAGCGTAAACAAAGTTATACTATGCACGTATGAACTATTTCATCATCCTGAGCGGTTCTTGCTACATTTTTTGATAAATAACTCTGAAGCTTGCAGGTAGTTGCGGTTCTATCTTACATAATATCAAAGTATACTATCTTACCATTACGACGCAATCGAAACCTCAGCGAAACATTTCGGAACTTCATAACAAAGCGTAAACAAAGTTATAGTATGCACGGATTTACTGTATGGTCATCCTGCCCGTTCTTGAAACATATTATGATAAATAACTCTGAGATATGCAGGTATTTGCAGTTCTATCTTACATAATATCAAAGTATACTATCTTATCAATACGACGCAATCAAAACATCAGCGAAACTTTGCGGAACTTCATAACAAAGCGTAAACAAAGTTATAGTATGCACGGATTTACTGTATGGTCATCCTGCCCGTTCTTGAAACATATTATGATAAATAATTCTGAGATTTGGAGGTATTTGCAGTTCTATCTTACATAATATCAAAGTATACTATCTTACCATTACGACGCAATCAAAACCTCAGCGAAACATTGCGGAACTTCATAACAAAGCGTAAACAAAGTTATAGTATGCACGGATTTACTGTATGGTCATCCTGCCCGTTCTTGAAACATATTATGATAAATAACTCTGAGATTTGCAGGTATTTGCAGTTCTATCTTACATAATATCAAAGTATACTATCTTAGCAATACGACACAATCAAAACATCAGCGTAACTTTGCGGAACTTCATAACAAAGCGTGAACAATGTTATAGTATGCACGGATTTACTGCATGATCATCCTGCCCGTTCTTGAAACATATTTTGCCAAAAAACTCATATATTTGCATGTAGTTGCAGTTCTATCTTATATAGTATCAAAGTATACTATCTAATCAATTCGACGCAATAAAAACCCCAGCGAAGCTTTGCGGAACGACATAACATAGGGTAAACAATGTTATACTATGCACGGATGTACAGTTTGCTCATTCTGCCGGTTCTTGAAACATATTTTTATAAATAACTCTGAGATTTGCATGTAGTTGCAGTTCTCTCTTACATAATATCAAAGAATACTATCTTACCAGTTGCGACGCACTCCATAGATCAGCGAAACATTGCGGAACTTCATAACATAGCGTAAACAAAGTTATACTATGCACGGATGTACAGTTTGATCATTCTATCGGTTCTTGAAACATATTTTGATAAATAACTCTCAGATTTGCATGTAGTAGCAGTTCTATCTTACATAATATCAAAGTATACTATCTTACCAATTGCGACGCAATCAGAACATCAGCGAAACTTTGCAGAACATCATAACAAAGCGTAAACAAAGTTATAGTAAGCACGGATTTACTGTATTATCATCATGCCCGTTCTTGAAACATATTTTGCCAAATAACTCTGACGATTGCAGGTAGTTGCATTTCTGTCTTACATAATATCAAAGAATACTATCTTACCAGTTGCGACGCAATCAAAACCTCAGCGAAACTTTGCGGAACTTCATAACAAAGCATAAACAAAGTTATACTATGCACGGTTGTACAGTCTGATCATTCTGTCGGTTCCTGAAACATATTTTTATAAATTACTCTGAGGTTTGCAGGTAGTTGCAGTTCTATCTTACATAATATCAAAGTATACTATCTTACCATTACGACGCAATCAAAACCTCAGCGAAATTTTGCGGAACTTCATAACAAAGCGTAAACAAAGTTATAGTATGCACGGATTTACTGTATGATCATCCTGCCCGTTCTTGAAACATATTTTGCCAAATAACTCTGAGGATTGCAGGTAGTTGCAGTTCTGTCTTCCATAATATCAAAGAATACTATCTTACCATTACGACGCAATCAAAACCTCAGCGAAACTTTGCAGAACTTCATAACAAAGCGTAAACAAAGTTATACTATGCACGTATGAACTATTTCATCATCCTGAGCGGTTCTTGCTACATTTTTTGATAAATAACTCTGAGGCTTGCAGGTAGTTGCGGTTCTATCTTACATAATATCAAAGTATACTATCTTACCATTACGACGCAATCGAAACCTCAGCGAAACATTTCGGAACTTCATAACAAAGCGTAAACAAAGTTATACTATGCACGGATTTACTGTATGGTCATCCTGCCCGTTCTTGAAACATATTATGATAAATAACTCTGAGATATGCAGGTATTTGCAGTTCTATCTTACATAATATCAAAGTATACTATCTTATCAATACGACGCAATCAAAACATCAGCGAAACTTTGCGGAACTTCATAACAAAGCGTAAACAAAGTTATAGTATGCACGGATTTACTGTATGGTCATCCTGCCCGTTCTTGAAACATATTATGATAAATAATTCTGAGATTTGGAGGTATTTGCAGTTCTATCTTACATAATATCAAAGTATACTATCTTACCATTACGACGCAATCAAAACCTCAGCGAAACATTGCGGAACTTCATAACAAAGCGTAAACAAAGTTATAGTATGCACGGATTTACTGTATGGTCATCCTGCCCGTTCTTGAAACATATTATGATAAATAACTCTGAGATTTGCAGGTATTTGCAGTTCTACCTTACATAATATCAAAGTATACTATCTTAGCAATACGACGCAATCAAAACATCAGCGTAACTTTGCGGAACTTCATAACAAAGCATGAACAATGTTATAGTATGCACGGATTTACTGCATGATCATCCTGCCCGTTCTTGAAACATATTTTGTCAAATAACTCATATATTTGCATGTAGTTGCAGTTCTATCTTATATAGTATCAAAGTATACTATCTTACCATTACGACGCAATCAAAACCTCAGCGAAACTTGTTGGAACTTCATAATAAAGCGTAAACAAAGTTATAGTAAGCAAGGATTTACTGTATGATCATCCTGCCCGTTCTTGAAACATATTTTGCCAAATAACTCTGAGGTTTGCAGGTAGTTGCAGTTCTGTCTTACATAATATCAAAGTATACTATCTTACCAATTGCGACGCAATCAAAACATCAGCGAAACATTGCGGAACTGCATAACAAAGCTTAAACAATGTTATACTATCCACGGATGTACAGTTTGATCATTCTGCCGGTTCTTGAAACATATTTTGATAAATAACTCTGATATTTGCATGTAGTTGCAGTTCTATCTTACATAATATTAAAGTATACTATCTTACCATTACGACGCAATCAAAACCTCAGCGAAATTTTGCGGAACTTCATAACAAAGCGTAAACAAAGTTATACTATCAAAGAATACTATCTTACCAGTTGCGACGCAATCCAAACATCAGCGAAACATTGCGGAACTTCATAACATAGCGTAAACAAAGTTATACTATGCACGGATGTACAGTTTGATCATTCTGTCGGTTCTTGAAACATATTTTGAGAAATAACTCTGAGATTTGCATGTAGTTGCAGTTCTATCTTACATAATATCAAAGTATACTATCTTACCAATTGCGACGCAATCAAAACATCAGCGAAACTTTGCAGAACATCATAACAAAGCGTAAACAAAGTTATAGTAAGCACGGATTTACTGTATGATCATCCTGCCCGTTCTTGAAACATATTTTGCCAAATAACTCTGAGATTTGCATGTAGTTGCAGTTCTATCTTACATAATATCAAAGTATACTATCTTACCATTACGACGCAATCAAAACCTCAGCGAAACTTTGCGGAACTTCATAACAAAGCGTAAACAAAGTTATACTATGCACGGATGTACAGTTTGATCATTCTGCCGGTTCTTGAAACATATTTTGAGAAATAACTCTGAGATTTGCATGTAGTTGCAGTTCTATCTTACATAATATCAAAGTATACTATCTTACCAATTGCGACGCAATCAAAACATCAGCGAAACTTTGCAGAACATCATAACAAAGCGTAAACAAAGTTATAGTAAGCACGGATTTACTGTATGATCATCCTGCCCGTTCTTGAAACATATTTTGCCAAATAACTCTGAGATTTGCATGTAGTTGCAGTTCTATCTTACATAATATCAAAGTATACTATCTTCCCATTACGACGCAATCAAAACCTCAGCGAAACTTTGCGGAACTTCATAACAAAGCGTAAACAATGTTATACTATGCACGGATGTACAGTTTGATCATTCTGCCGGTTCTTGAAACATATTTTGATAAATAACTCTGATATTTGCATGTAGTTGCAGTTCTATCTTACATAATATCAAAGAATACTATCTTACCAGTTGCGACGCACTCCATAGATCAGCGAAACATTGCGGAACTTCATAACATAGCGTAAACAAAGTTATACTATGCACGGATGTACAGTTTGATCATTCTGTCGGTTCTTGAAACATATTTTGAGAAATAACTCTGAGATTTGCATGTAGTTGCAGTTCTATCTTACATAATATCAAAGTATACTATCTTACCAATTGCGACGCAATCAAAACATCAGCGAAACTTTGCAGAACATCATAACAAAGCGTAAACAAAGTTATAGTAAGCACGGATTTACTGTATGATCATCCTGCCCGTTCTTGAAACATATTTTGCCAAATAACTCTGAGATTTGCATGTAGTTGCAGTTCTATCTTACATAATATCAAAGTATACTATCTTACCATTACGACGCAATCAAAACCTCAGCGAAACTTTGCGGAACTTCATAACAAAGCGTAAACAAAGTTATACTATGCACGGATGTACAGTTTGATCATTCTGCCGGTTCTTGAAACATATTTTGAGAAATAACTCTGAGATTTGCATGTAGTTGCAGTTCTATCTTACATAATATCAAAGTATACTATCTTACCAATTGCGACGCAATCAAAACATCAGCGAAACTTTGCAGAACATCATAACAAAGCGTAAACAAAGTTATAGTAAGCACGGATTTACTGTATGATCATCCTGCCCGTTCTTGAAACATATTTTGCCAAATAACTCTGAGATTTGCATGTAGTTGCAGTTCTATCTTACATAATATCAAAGTATACTATCTTCCCATTACGACGCAATCAAAACCTCAGCGAAACTTTGCGGAACTTCATAACAAAGCGTAAACAATGTTATACTATGCACGGATGTACAGTTTGATCATTCTGCCGGTTCTTGAAACATATTTTGATAAATAACTCTGATATTTGCATGTAGTTGCAGTTCTATCTTATATAATATCAAAGTATACTATCTAATCAATTCGACGCAATAAAAACCCCAGCGAAGCTTTGCGGAACTTCATAACAAAGCGTAAACAAAGTTATACTATCAAAGAATACTATCTTACCAGTTGCGACGCAATCCAAAGATCAGCGAAACATTGCGGAACTTCATAACATAGCGTAAACAAAGTTATACTATGCACGGATGTACAGTTTGATCATTCTGTCGGTTCTTGAAACATATTTTGAGAAATAACTCTGAGATTTGCATGTAGTTGCAGTTCTATCTTACATAATATCAAAGTATACTATCTTACCAATTGCGACGCAATCAAAACATCAGCGAAACTTTGCAGAACATCATAACAAAGCGTAAACAAAGTTATAGTAAGCACGGATTTACTGTATGATCATCCTGCCCGTTCTTGAAACATATTTTGCCAAATAACTCTGAGATTTGCATGTAGTTGCAGTTCTATCTTACATAATATCAAAGTATACTATCTTACCATTACGACGCAATCAAAACCTCAGCGAAACTTTGCGGAACTTCATAACAAAGCGTAAACAAAGTTATACTATGCACGGATGTACAGTTTGATCATTCTGCCGGTTCTTGAAACATATTTTGAGAAATAACTCTGAGATTTGCATGTAGTTGCAGTTCTATCTTATATATTATCAAAGTATACTATCTTACCAATTGCGACGCAATCAAAACATCAGCGAAACTTTGCAGAACATCATAACAAAGCGTAAACAAAGTTATAGTAAGCACGGATTTACTGTATGATCATCCTGCCCGTTCTTGAAACATATTTTGCCAAATAACTCTGAGATTTGCATGTAGTTGCAGTTCTATCTTACATAATATCAAAGTATACTATCTTACCATTACGACGCAATCAAAACCTCAGCGAAACTTTGCGGAACTTCATAACAAAGCGTAAACAATGTTATACTATGCACGGATGTACAGTTTGATCATTCTGCCGGTTCTTGAAACATATTTTGATAAATAACTCTGATATTTGCATGTAGTTGCAGTTCTATCTTATATAATATCAAAGTATACTATCTAATCAATTCGACGCAATAAAAACCCCAGCGAAGCTTTGCGGAACTACATAACATAGGGTAAACAATGTTATACTATGCACGGATGTACAGTTTGCTCATTCTGCCGGTTCTTGAAACATATTTTTATAAATAACTCTGAGGTTTGCAGGTAGTTGCAGTTCTATCTTACATAATATCAAAGTATACTATCTTACCAATTGCGACGCAATCAAAACCTCAGCGAAACTTTGCGGAACATCATAACAAAGCGTAAACAAAGTTATAGTAAGCACGGATTTACTGTATGATCATCCTGCCCGTTCTTGAAACATATTTTGCCAAATAACTCTGAGATTTGCATGTAGTTACAGTTTTATCTTACATAATATCAAAGTATACTATCTTACCATTACGACGCAATCAAAACCTCAGCGAAACTTTGCGGAACTTCATAACAAAGCGTAAACAAAGTTATACTATGCACGGATGTACAGTCTGATCATTCTGCCGGTTCTTGAAACATATTTTTATAAATTACTCTGAGGTTTGCAGGTAGTTGCAGTTCTCTCTTACATAATATCAAAGAATACTATCTTACCATTACGACGCAATCAAAACCTCAGCGAAACTTGTTGGAACTTCATAATAAAGCGTAAACAAAGTTATAGTAAGCAAGGATTTACTGTATGATCATCCTGCCCGTTCTTGAAACATATTTTGCCAAATAACTCTGAGGTTTGCAGGTAGTTGCAGTTCTGTCTTACATAATATCAAAGTATACTATCTTACCAATTGCGACGCAATCAAAACATCAGCGAAACATTGCGGAACTGCATAACAAAGCTTAAACAATGTTATACTATCCACGGATGTACAGTTTGATCATTCTGCCGGTTCTTGAAACATATTTTGATAAATAACTCTGATATTTGCATGTAGTTGCAGTTCTATCTTACATAATATTAAAGTATACTATCTTACCATTACGACGCAATCAAAACCTCAGCGAAATTTTGCGGAACTTCATAACAAAGCGTAAACAAAGTTATACTATCAAAGAATACTATCTTACCAGTTGCGACGCAATCCAAACATCAGCGAAACATTGCGGAACTTCATAACATAGCGTAAACAAAGTTATACTATGCACGGATGTACAGTTTGATCATTCTGTCGGTTCTTGAAACATATTTTGAGAAATAACTCTGAGATTTGCATGTAGTTGCAGTTCTATCTTACATAATATCAAAGTATACTATCTTACCAATTGCGACGCAATCAAAACATCAGCGAAACTTTGCAGAACATCATAACAAAGCGTAAACAAAGTTATAGTAAGCACGGATTTACTGTATGATCATCCTGCCCGTTCTTGAAACATATTTTGCCAAATAACTCTGAGATTTGCATGTAGTTGCAGTTCTATCTTACATAATATCAAAGTATACTATCTTACCATTACGACGCAATCAAAACCTCAGCGAAACTTTGCGGAACTTCATAACAAAGCGTAAACAAAGTTATACTATGCACGGATGTACAGTTTGATCATTCTGCCGGTTCTTGAAACATATTTTGAGAAATAACTCTGAGATTTGCATGTAGTTGCAGTTCTATCTTACATAATATCAAAGTATACTATCTTACCAATTGCGACGCAATCAAAACATCAGCGAAACTTTGCAGAACATCATAACAAAGCGTAAACAAAGTTATAGTAAGCACGGATTTACTGTATGATCATCCTGCCCGTTCTTGAAACATATTTTGCCAAATAACTCTGAGATTTGCATGTAGTTGCAGTTCTATCTTACATAATATCAAAGTATACTATCTTACCATTACGACGCAATCAAAACCTCAGCGAAACTTTGCGGAACTTCATAACAAAGCGTAAACAATGTTATACTATGCACGGATGTACAGTTTGATCATTCTGCCGGTTCTTGAAACATATTTTGATAAATAACTCTGATATTTGCATGTAGTTGCAGTTCTATCTTATATAATATCAAAGTATACTATCTAATCAATTCGACGCAATAAAAACCCCAGCGAAGCTTTGCGGAACTACATAACAAAGCGTAAACAAAGTTATACTATGCACGGATGTACAGTCTGATCATTCTGCCGGTTCTTGAAACATATTTTTATAAATTACTCTGAGGTTTGCAGGTAGTTGCAGTTCTCTCTTACATAATATCAAAGAATACTATCTTACCATTACGACGCAATCAAAACCTCAGCGAAATTTTGCGGAACTTCATAACAAAGCGTAAACAAAGTTATAGTATGCGCGGATTTACTGTATGATCATCCTGCCCGTTCTTGAAACATATTTTGCCAAATAACTCTGAGGTTTGCAGGTAGTTGCAGTTCTGTATTACATAATATCAAAGTATACTATCTTACCAATTGCGACGCAATCAAAACATCAGCGAAACATTGCGGAACTTCATAACATAGCGTAAACAAAGTTATACTATGCACGGATGTACAGTTTGATCATTCTGTCGGTTCTTGAAACATATTTTGATAAATAACTCTGATATTTGCATGTAGTTGCAGTTCTATCTTACATAATATCAAAGTATACTATCTTACCATTACGACGCAATCAAAACCTCAGCGAAATTTTGCGGAACTTCATAACAAAGCGTAAACAAAGTTATAGTATGCACGGATTTACTGTATGATCATCCTGCCCGTTCTTGAAACATATTTTGCCAAATAACTCTGAGGATTGCAGGTAGTTGCAGTTCTGTCTTACATAATATCAAAGAATACTATCTTACCAGTTGCGACGCAATCCAAACATCAGCGAAACATTGCGGAACTTCATAACATAGCGTAAACAAAGTTATAGTATGCACGGATTTACTGTATGATCATCCTGCCCGTTCTTGAAACATGTCTTGCCAAATAACTCTGAGGTTTGCAGGTAGTTGCAGTTCTATCTTATATAATATCAAAGTATACTATCTAATCAATTCGAAGCAATAAAAACCTCAGCGAAGCTTTGCGGAACTACATAACATAGCGTAAACAATGTTATACTATGAACGGATGTACAGTTTGCTCATTCTGCCGGTTCTTGAAACATATTTTTATAAATAACTCTGAGGTTTGCAGGTAGTTGCAGTTCTATCTTACATAATATCAAAGTATACTATCTTACCAATTGCGACGCAATCAAAACCTCAGCGAAACTTTGCGGAACATCATAACAAAGCGTAAACAAAGTTATAGTAAGCACGGATTTACTGTATGATCATCCTGCCCGTTCTTGAAACATATTTTGCCAAATAACTCTGAGATTTGCATGTAGTTACAGTTTTATCTTACATAATATCAAAGTATACTATCTTACCATTACGACGCAATCAAAACCTCAGCGAAATTTTGCGGAACTTCATAACAAAGCGTAAACAAAGTTATAGTATGCGCGGATTTACTGTATGATCATCCTGCCCGTTCTTGAAACATATTTTGCCAAATAACTCTGAGGTTTGCAGGTAGTTGCAGTTCTGTATTACATAATATCAAAGTATACTATCTTACCAATTGCGACGCAATCAAAACATCAGCGAAACATTGCGGAACTTCATAACATAGCGTAAACAAAGTTATACTATGCACGGATGTACAGTTTGATCATTCTGTCGGTTCTTGAAACATATTTTGATAAATAACTCTGATATTTGCATGTAGTTGCAGTTCTATCTTACATAATTTCAAAGTATACTGTCTTACCATTACGACGCAATCAAAACCTCAGCGAAATTTTGCGGAACTTCATAACAAAGCGTAAACAAAGTTATAGTATGCACGGATTTACTGTATGATCATCCTGCCCGTTCTTGAAACATATTTTGCCAAATAACTCTGAGCATTGCAGGTAGTTGCAGTTCTGTCTTACATAATATCAAAGAATACTATCTTACCAGTTGCGACGCAATCCAAACATCAGCGAAACATTGCGGAACTTCATAACATAGCGTAAACAAAGTTATAGTATGCACGGATTTACTGTATGATCATCCTGCCCGTTCTTGAAACATGTCTTGCCAAATAACTCTGAGGTTTGCAGGTAGTTGCAGTTCTATCTTATATAATATCAAAGTATACTATCTAATCAATTCGAAGCAATAAAAACCTCAGCGAAGCTTTGCGGAACTACATAACATAGCGTAAACAATGTTATACTATGAACGGATGTACAGTTTGATCATTCTGCCGGTTCTTGAAACATATTTTGATAAATAACTCTGATATTTGCATGTAGTTGCAGTTCTATCTTATATAATATCAAAGTATACTATCTAATCAATTCGAAGCAATCAAAACATCAGCGAAACTTAGCAGAACATCATAACATAGCGTAAACAAAGTTATACTATGCACGGATTTACTGTATGATCATCCTGCACGTTCTTGAAACATATTTTGCCAAATAACTCTGACGATTGCAGGTAGTTGCATTTCTGTCTTACATAATATCAAAGAATACTATCTTACCAGTTGCGACGCAATCCAAACATCAGCGAAACATTGCGGAACTTCATAACATAGCGTAAACAAAGTTATACTATGCACGGATGTACAGTTTGATCATTCTGTCGGTTCTTGAAACCTATTTTGATAAATAACTCTGAGATTTGCATGTAGTTGCAGTTCTCTCTAACATAATATCAAAGAATACTATCTTACCAGTTGCGACGCAATCCAAAGATCAGCGAAACATTGCGGAACTTCATAACATAGCGTAAACAAAGTTATACTATGCACGGATGTACAGTTTGATCATTCTGTCGGTTCTTGAAACATATTTTGAGAAATAACTCTGAGATTTGCATGTAGTTGCAGTTCTATCTTACATAATATCAAAGTATACTATCTTACCAATTGCGACGCAATCAAAACATCAGCGAAACTTAGCAGAACATCATAACAAAGCGTAAACAAAGTTATAGTAAGCACGGATTTACTGTATGATCATCCTGCCCGTTCTTGAAACATATTTTGCCAAATAACTCTGAGATTTGCATGTAGTTGCAGTTCTATCTTACATAATATCAAAGTATACTATCTTACCATTACGACGCAATCAAAACCTCAGCGAAACTTTGCGGAACTTCATAACAAAGCGTAAACAAAGTTAATGTATGCACGGATTTACAGTATGATCATCCTGCTCGGCCTAGAAACATATTTTGCCAAATATCTCTGAGGTTTGCAAGTAGTTGCATTTCTAACTTATATAATATCAAAGTATACAATCTTACCAATTGCGACGCAATCAAAACATCAGCGAAACATTGCGGAACTTCATAACAAAGCGTAAACAAAGTTATAGTATGCACGGATGTACTATTTGATCATCCAGTGCGGTTCTTGCTACATATTTAGTTAAATAACTCTGAGGTTTGCAGGTAGTTGCAGTTCTATCTTAGATAATATCAAAGTATACTATCTTCCCAATTGCGACGCACTCCAAACCTCAGCGAAACATACCGGAACTTTATAACAAAGCGTAAACAAAGTTATACTATGCACGGATGTACTATTTGATCATCCTGAGCGGTTCTTGCTACATATTTTGTTAAATAACTCTGAGGTGTGCAGGTATTTGCAGTTCTATCTTATATAATATCAAAGTATACAATGTTACCAATACGACGCCATGAAAACCTCAGCGAAACTTTGCGGAACTTCATAACAAAGCGTAAACAAATTTATACTATGCACGGATGTACTATTTGATCATCCTGAGCGGTTCTTGCTACATATTTTGTTAAATAACACTCAGGTGTGCAGGAATTTGCAGTTCTATCTTATATAATATCAAAGTATACTATCTTACCAATACGACGCAATCAAAACGTCAGTGACACTTTGCGGAACTTCATAACAAAGCGTAAACAAAGTTATACTATGCACGGATGTACTATTTGATCATCCAGAGCGGTTCTTGCTACATATTTAGTTAAATAACTCTGAGCTTTGCAGGTATTTGCAGTTCTAACTTATATAATATCAAAGTATACTATCTTATCAATACGACGCAACCAAAACCAAAGCGAAACTCTGCGGAACTTCATAACAAAGCATCAACAAAGTTATACTATGCACGGATGTACTATTTGATCATCCAGAGCGGTTCTTGCTACATATTTAGTTAAATAACTCTGAGCTTTGCAGGTATTTGCACTTCTAACTTATATATTATCAAAGTATACTATCTTATCAATACGTACGCAATCAAAACATCAGCGAAACTATGCGGAACTTCATAACAAATCGTAAACCATGTTAAAGTATGCACGGATTTACTGTATGATCATCCTGCTCGTTCTTAAAACATATTTTGCCAAATAACTCTGAGGTTTGCAGGTAGTTGCAGTTCTATCTTAGATAATATCAAAGTATACTATCTTATCAATACGACGCAATCAAAACCTCAGCGAAACTCTGCGGAACTTCATAACAAAGCGTAAACAAAGTTATAGTATGCACGGATGTACTATTTGAATATCCAGAGCGGTTTTTGCTACATATTTAGTCAAATAACTCTGAGCTTTGCAGGTATTTGCAGTTCTAACTTATATATTATCAAAGTATTCTATCTTATCAATACGACGCAATCAAAACCTCAGCGAAACTCTGCGGAACTTCATAACAAAGCATCAACAATGTTATACTATCCACGGATGTACTATTTGATCATCCAGAGCGGTTCTTGCTACATATTTAGTCAAATAACTCTGAGCTTTGCAGGTATTTGCAGTTCTAACTTATATATTATCAAAGTATTCTATCTTATCAATACGTACGCAATCAAAACATCAGCGAAACTTTGCGGAACTTCATAAAAAAGCGTAAACAAAGTTATACTATGCACGGATGTACTATTTGATCATCCAGAGCGGTTCTTGCTACATATTTAGTTAAATAACTCTGAGCGTTGCAGGTATTTGCTGTTCTAACTTATATAATATCTAAGTATACTATCTTATCAATACGACGCAATCAAAACCAAAGCGAAACTCTGCGGAACTTCATAACAAAGCATCAACAAAGTTATACTATGCACGGATGTACTATTTGATCATCCAGAGCGGTTCTTGCTACATATTTAGTTAAATAACTCTGAGCCTTGCAGGTATTTGCACTTCTAACTTATATATTATCAAAGTATACTATCTTATCAATACGTACGCAATCAAAACATCAGCGAAACTATGCGGAACTTCATAACAAATCGTAAACAAAGTTAAAGTATGCACGGATTTACTGTATGATCATCCTGCTCGTTCTTAAAACATATTTTGCCAAATAACTCTGAGGTTTGCAGGTAGTTGCAGTTCTATCTTAGATAATATCAAAGTATACTATCTTATCAATACGACGCAATCAAAACCTCAGCGAAACTCTGCGGAACTTCATAACAAAGCATCAACAATGTTATACTATCCACGGATGTACTATTTGATCATCCAGAGCGGTTCTTGCTACATATTTAGTCAAATAACTCTGAGCTTTGCAGGTATTTGCAGTTCTAACTTATATATTATCAAAGTATTCTATCTTATCAATACGTACGCAATCAAAACATCAGCGAAACTTTGCGGAACTTCATAAAAAAGCGTAAACAAAGTTAATGTATGCACGGATTTACAGTATGATCATCCTGCTCGGCCTTGACACATATTTTGCCAAATATCTCTGAGGTTTGCAAGTAGTTGCAGTTCTAACTTATATAATATCAAAGTATACAATCTTACCAATTGCGACGCAATCAAAACATCAGCGAAACATTGCGGACCTTCATAACAAAGCGTAAACAAAGTTATAGTATGCACGGATGTACTATTTGATCATCCAGTGCGGTTCTTGCTACATATTTAGTTAAATAACTCTGAGGTTTGCAGGTAGTTGCAGTTCTATCTTAGATAATATCAAAGTATACTATCTTCCCAATTGCGACGCACTCCAAACCTCAGCGAAACATTCCGGAACTTCATAACAAAGCGTAAACAAATTTATACTATGCACGGATGTACTATTTGATCATCCTGAGCGGTTCTTGCTACATATTTTGTTAAATAACACTGAGGTGTGCAGGAATTTGCAGTTCTATCTTATATAATATCAAAGTATACTATCTTACCAATACGACGCAATCAAAACATCAGTGACACTTTGCGAAACTTCATAACAAAGCGTAAACAAAGTTATACTATGCACGGATGTACTATTTGATCATCCTGAGCGGTTCTTGCTACATATTTTGTTAAATAACACTGAGGTGTGCAGGAATTTGCAGTTCTATCTTATATAATATCAAAGTATACTATCTTACCAATACGACGCAATCAAAACATCAGTGACACTTTGCGAAACTTCATAACAAAGCGTAAACAAAGTTATACTATGCACGGATGTACTATTTGATCATCCAGAGCGGTTCTTGCTACATATTTAGTTAAATAACTCTGAGCGTTGCAGGTATTTGCTGTTCTAACTTATATAATATCTAAGTATACTATCTTATCAATACGACGCAATCAAAACCAAAGCGAAACTCTGCGGCACTTCATAACAAAGCATCAACAAAGTTATACTATGCACGGATGTACTATTTGAACATCCAGAGCGGTTTTTGCTACATATTTAGTCAAATAACTCTGAGATTTGCAGGTATTTGCAGTTCTAACTTATATATTATCAAAGTATACTATCTTATCAATACGTACGCAATCAAAACATCAGCGAAACTATGCGGAACTTCATAACAAATCGTAAACAAAGTTAAAGTATGCACGGATTTACTGTATGATCATCCTGCTCGTTCTTAAAACATATTTTGCCAAATAACTCTGAGGTTTGCAGGTAGTTGCAGTTCTATCTTAGATAATATCAAAGTATACTATCTTATCAATACGACGCAATCAAAACCTCAGCGAAACTCTGCGGAACTTCATAACAAAGCGTAAACAAAGTTATAGTATGCACGGATGTACTATTTGAACATCCAGAGCGGTTTTTGTTACATATTTAGTCAAATAACTCTCAGCTTTGCAGGTATTTGCAGTTCTAACTTATATATTATCAAAGTATTCTATCTTATCAATACGTACGCAATCAAAACATCAGCGAAACTTTGCGGAACTTCATAACAAAGCGTAAACAAAGTTAATGTATGCACGGATTTACAGTATGATCATCCTGCTCGGCCTTGAAACATATTTTGCCAAATATCTCTGAGGTTTGCAAGTAGTTGCAGTTCTAACTTATATAATATCAAAGTATACAATCTTACCAATTGCGACGCAATCAAAACATCAGCGAAACATTGCGGAACTTCATAACAAAGCGTAAACAAAGTTATAGTATGCACGGATGTACTATTTGATCATCCAGTGCGGTTCTTGCTACATATTTAGTTAAATAACTCTGAGGTTTGCAGGTAGTTGCAGTTCTATCTTAGATAATATCAAAGTATACTATCTTACCAATTGCGACGCACTCCAAACCTCAGCGAAACATTCCGGAACTTCATAACAAAGCGTAAACAAAGTTATACTATGCACGGATGTACTATTTGATCATCCTGAGCGGTTCTTGCTACATATTTTGTTAAATAACTCTGAGGTGTGCAGGTATTTGCAGTTCTATCTTATATAATATCAAAGTATACAATGTTACCAATACGACGCCATGAAAACCTCAGCGAAACTTTGCGGAACTTCATAACAAAGCGTAAACAAATTTATACTATGCACGGATGTACTATTTGATCATCCTGAGCGGTTCTTGCTACATATTTTGTTAAATAACACTCAGGTGTGCAGGAATTTGCAGTTCTATCTTATATAATATCAAAGTATACTATCTTACCAATACGACGCAATCAAAACGTCAGTGACACTTTGCGGAACTTCATAACAAAGCGTAAACAAAGTTATACTATGCACGGATGTACTATTTGATCATCCAGAGCGGTTCTTGCTACATATTTAGTTAAATAACTCTGAGCTTTGCAGGTATTTGCAGTTCTAACTTATATAATATCAAAGTATACTATCTTATCAATACGACGCAACCAAAACCAAAGCGAAACTCTGCGGAACTTCATAACAAAGCATCAACAAAGTTATACTATGCACGGATGTACTATTTGATCATCCAGAGCGGTTCTTGCTACATATTTAGTTAAATAACTCTGAGCTTTGCAGGTATTTGCACTTCTAACTTATATATTATCAAAGTATACTATCTTATCAATACGTACGCAATCAAAACATCAGCGAAACTATGCGGAACTTCATAACAAATCGTAAACAAAGTTAAAGTATGCACGGATTTACTGTATGATCATCCTGCTCGTTCTTAAAACATATTTTGCCAAATAACTCTGAGGTTTGCAGGTAGTTGCAGTTCTATCTTAGATAATATCAAAGTATACTATCTTATCAATACGACGCAATCAAAACCTCAGCGAAACTCTGCGGAACTTCATAACAAAGCGTAAACAAAGTTATAGTATGCACGGATGTACTATTTGAATATCCAGAGCGCTTTTGCTACATATTTAGTCAAATAACTCTGAGCTTTGCAGGTATTTGCAGTTCTAACTTATATATTATCAAAGTATTCTATCTTATCAATACGTACGCAATCAAAACATCAGCGAAACTTTGCGGAACTTCATAACAAAGCGTAAACAAAGTTAATGTATGCACGGATTTACAGTTTGATCATCCTGCTCGGCCTTGAAACATATTTTGCCAAATATCTCTAAGGTTTGCAAGTAGTTGCAGTTCTAACTTATATAATATCAAAGTATACAATCTTACCAATTGCGACGCAATCAAAACATCAGCGAAACATTGCGGAACTTCATAACAAAGCGTAAACAAAGTTATAGTATGCACGGATGTACTATTTGATCATCCAGTGCGGTTCTTGCTACATATTTAGTTAAATAACTCTGAGGTTTGCAGGTAGTTGCAGTTCTATCTTAGATAATATCAAAGTATACTATCATACCAATTGCGACGCACTCCAAACCTCAGCGAAACATTCCGGAACTTCATAACAAAGCGTAAACAAAGTTATACTATGCACGGATGTACTATTTGATCATCCTGAGCGGTTCTTGCTACATATTTTGTTAAATAACTCTGAGGTGTGCAGGTATTTGCAGTTCTATCTTATATAATATCAAAGTATACAATGTTACCAATACGACGCCATGAAAACCTCAGCGAAACTTTGCGGAACTTCATAACAAAGCGTAAACAAATTTATACTATGCACGGATGTACTATTTGATCATCCTGAGCGGTTCTTGCTACATATTTTGTTAAATAACACTGAGGTGTGCAGGAATTTGCAGTTCTATCTTATATAATATCAAAGTATACTATCTTATCAATATGACGCAATCAAAACCAAAGCGAAACTCTGCGGAACTTCATAACAAAGCATCAACAAAGTTATACTATGCACGGATGTACTATTTGATCATCCAGAGCGGTTCTTGCTACATATTTAGTTAAATAACTCTGAGCTTTGCAGGTATTTGCACTTCTAACTTATATATTATCAAAGTATACTATCTTATCAATACGTACGCAATCAAAACATCAGCGAAACTATGCGGAACTTCATAACAAATCGTAAACAAAGTTAAAGTATGCACGGATTTACTGTATGATCATCCTGCTCGTTCTTAAAACATATTTTGCCAAATAACTCTGAGGTTTGCAGGTAGTTGCAGTTCTATCTTAGATAATATCAAAGTATACTATCTTATCAATACGACGCAATCAAAACCTCAGCGAAACTCTGCGGAACTTCATAACAAAGCGTAAACAAAGTTATACTATGCACGGATGTACTATTTGATCATCCAGAGCGGTTCTTGCTACATATTTAGTTAAATAACTCTGAGCTTTGCAGGTATTTGCAGTTCTAACTTATATAATATCAAAGTATACTATCTTATCAATACGACGCAATCAAAACCAAAGCGAAACTCTGCGGAACTTCATAACAAAGCATCAACAAAGTTATACTATGCACGGATGTACTATTTGATCATCCAGAGCGGTTCTTGCTACATATTTAGTTAAATAACTCTGAGCTTTGCAGGTATTTGCACTTCTAACTTATATAATATCAAAGTATACTATCTTATCAATACGACGCAATCAAAACCAAAGCGAAACTCTGCGGAACTTCATAACAAAGCATCAACAAAGTTATACTATGCACGGATGTACTATTTGAACATCCAGAGCGGTTTTTGCTACATATTTAGTCAAATAACTCTGAGCTTTGCAGGTATTTGCAGTTCTAACTTATATATTATCAAAGTATTCTATCTTATCAATACGTACGCAATCAAAACATCAGCGAAACTTTGCGGAACTTCATAACAAAGCGTAAACAAAGTTAATGTATGCACGGATTTACAGTATGATCATCCTGCTCGGCCTTGACACATATTTTGCCAAATATCTCTGAGGTTTGCAAGTAGTTGCAGTTCTAACTTATATAATATCAAAGTATACAATCTTACCAATTGCGACGCAATCAAAACATCAGCGAAACATTGCGGAACTTCATAACAAAGCGTAAACAAAGTTATAGTATGCACGGATGTACTATTTGATCATCCAGTGCGATTCTTGCTACATATTTAGTTAAATAACTCTGAGGTTTGCAGGTAGTTGCAGTTCTATCTTAGATAATATCAAAGTATACTATCTTCCCAATTGCGACGCACTCCAAACCTCAGCGAAACATTCCGGAACTTCATAACAAAGCGTAAACAAAGTTATACTATGCACGGATGTACTATTTGATCATCCTGAGCGGTTTTTGCTACATATTTTGTTAAATAACTCTGAGGTGTGCAGGTATTTGCAGTTCTATCTTATATAATATCAAAGTATACAATGTTACCAATACGACGCCATGAAAACCTCAGCGAAACTTTGCGGAACTTCATAACAAAGCGTAAACAAATTTATACTATGCACGGATGTACTATTTGATCATCCTGAGCGGTTCTTGCTACATATTTTGTTAAATAACACTCAGGTGTGCAGGAATTTGCAGTTCTATCTTATATAATATCAAAGTATACTATCTTACCAATACGACGCAATCAAAACATCAGTGACACTTTGCGGAACTTCATAACAAAGCGTAAACAAAGTTATACTATGCACGGATGTACTATTTGATCATCCAGAGCGGTTCTTGCTACATATTTAGTTAAATAACTCTGACCTTTGCAGGTATTTGCAGTTCTAACTTATATAATATCAAAGTATACTATCTTATCAATACGACGCAATCAAAACCAAAGCGAAACTCTGCGGAACTTCATAACAAAGCATCAACAAAGTTATACTATGCACGGATGTACTATTTGATCATCCAGAGCGGTTCTTGCTACATATTTAGTTAAATAATTCTGAGCTTTGCAGGTATTTGCACTTCTAACTTATATAATATCAAAGTATACTATCTTATCAATACGACGCAATCAAAACCAAAGCGAAACTCTGCGGAACCTCATAACAAAGCATCAACAATGTTATACTATCCACGGATGTACTATTTGATCATCCAGAGCGGTTCTTGCTACATATTTAGTTAAATAACTCTGAGCTTTGCAGGTATTTGCACTTCTAACTTATATATTATCAAAGTATACTATCTTATCAATACGTACGCAATCAAAACATCAGCGAAACTATGCGGAACTTCATAACAAATCGTAAACAAAGTTAAAGTATGCACGGATTTACTGTATGATCATCCTGCTCGTTCTTAAAACATATTTTGCCAAATATCTCTGAGGTTTGCTAGTAGTTGCAGTTCTAACTTATATAATATCAAAGTATACAATCTTACCAATTGCGACGCAATCAAAACATCAGCGAAACATTGCGGAACTTCATAACAAAGCGTAAAGAAAGTTATAGTATGCACGGATGTACTATTTGATCATCCAGTGCGGTTCTTGCTACATATTTAGTTAAATAACTCTGAGGTTTGCAGGTAGTTGCAGTTCTATCTTAGATAATATCAAAGTATACTATCTTACCAATTGCGACGCACTCCAAACCTCTGCGAAACATTCCGGAACTTCATAACAAAGCGTAAACAAAGTTATACTATGCACGGATGTACTATTTGATCATCCAGAGCGGTTCTTGCTACATATTTTGTTAAATAACTCTGAGGTGTGCAGGTATTTGCAGTTCTATCTTATATAATATCAAAGTATACAATGTTACCAATACGACGCCATGAAAACCTCAGCGAAACTTTGCGGAACTTCATAACAAAGCGTAAACAAATTTATACTATGCACGGATGTACTATTTGATCATCCTGAGCGGTTCTTGCTACATATTTTGTTAAATAACACTGAGGTGTGCAGGAATTTGCAGTTCTATCTTATATAATATCAAAGTATACTATCTTACCAATACGACGCAATCAAAACATCAGTGACACTTTGCGAAACTTCATAACAAAGCGTAAACAAAGTTATACTATGCACGGATGTACTATTTGATCATCCAGAGCGGTTCTTGCTACATATTTAGTTAAATAACTCTGAGCGTTGCAGGTATTTGCAGTTCTAACTTATATAATATCAAAGTATACTATCTTATCAATACGACGCAATCAAAACCAAAGCGAAACTCTGCGGAACTTCATAACAAAGCATCAACAAAGTTATACTATGCACGGATGTACTATTTGATCATCCAGAGCGGTTCTTGCTACATATTTAGTTAAATAACTCTGAGCTTTGCAGGTATTTGCACTTCTAACTTATATATTATCAAAGTATACTATCTTATCAATACGTACGCAATCAAAACATCAGCGAAACTATGCGGAACTTCATAACAAATCGTAAACAAAGTTAAAGTATGCACGGATTTACTGTATGATCATCCTGCTCGTTCTTAAAACATATTTTGCCAAATAACTCTGAGGTTTGCAGGTAGTTGCAGTTCTATCTTAGATAATATCAAAGTATACTATCTTATCAATACGACGCAATCAAAACCTCAGCGAAACTCTGCGGAACTTCATAACAAAGCGTAAACAAAGTTATAGTATGCACGGATGTACTATTTGAACATCCAGAGCGGTTTTTGCTACATATTTAGTCAAATAACTCTGAGCTTTGCAGGTATTTGCAGTTCTAACTTATATATTATCAAAGTATTCTATCTTATCAATACGTACGCAATCAAAACATCAGCGAAACTTTGCGGAACTTCATAACAAAGCGTAAACAAAGTTAATGTATGCACGGATTTACAGTATGATCATCCTGCTCGGCCTTGAAACATATTTTGCCAAATATCTCTGAGGTTTGCAAGTAGTTGCAGTTCTAACTTATATAATATCAAAGTATACAATCTTACCAATTGCGACGCAATCAAAACATCAGCGAAACATTGCGGAACTTCATAACAAAGCGTAAACAAAGTTATAGTATGCACGGATGTACTATTTGATCATCCAGTGCGGTTCTTGCTACATATTTAGTTAAATAACTCTGAGGTTTGCAGGTAGTTGCAGTTCTATCTTAGATAATATCAAAGTATACTATCTTCCCAATTGCGACGCACTCCAAACCTCAGCGAAACATTCCGGAACTTCATAACAAAGCGTAAACAAAGTTATACTATGCACGGATGTACTATTTGATCATCCAGAGCGGTTCTTGCTACATATTTAGTTAAATAACTCTGAGCTTTGCAGGTATTTGCACTTCTAACTTATATATTATCAAAGTATACTATCTTATCAATACGTACGCAATCAAAACATCAGCGAAACTATGCGGAACTTCATAACAAATCGTAAACAAAGTTAAAGTATGCACGGATTTACTGTATGATCATCCTGCTCGTTCTTAAAACATATTTTGCCAAATAACTCTGAGGTTTGCAGGTAGTTGCAGTTCTATCTTAGATAATATCAAAGTATACTATCTTATCAATACGAAGCAATCAAAACCTCAGCGAAACTCTGCGGAACTTCATAACAAAGCGTAAACAAAGTTATAGTATGCACGGATGTACTATTTGAACATCCAGAGCGGTTTTTGCTACATATTTAGTCAAATAACTCTGAGCTTTGCAGGTATTTGCAGTTCTATCTTATATATTATCAAAGTATTCTATCTTATCAATACGTACGCAATCAAAACATCAGCGAAACTTTGCGGAACTTCATAACAAAGCGTAAACAAAGTTAATGTATGCACGGATTTACAGTATGATCATCCTGCTCGGCCTTGAAACATATTTTGCCAAATATCTCTGAGGTTTGCAAGTAGTTGCAGTTCTAAATTATATAATATCAAAGTATACAATCTTACCAATTGCGACGCAATCAAAACATCAGCGAAACATTGCGGAACTTCATAACAAAGCGTAAACAAAGTTATAGTATGCACGGATGTACTATTTGATCATCCAGTGCGGTTCTTGCTACATATTTAGTTAAATAACTCTGAGGTTTGCAGGTAGTTGCAGTTCTATCTTAGATAATATCAAAGTATACTATCTTCCCAATTGCGACGCACTCCAAACCTCAGCGAAACATTCCGGAACTTCATAACAAAGCGTAAACAAAGTTATACTATGCACGGATGTACTAATTGAACATCCAGAGCGGTTTTTGCTACATATTTAGTTAAATAACTCTGAGCTTTGCAGGTATTTGCAGTTCTAACTTATATATTATCAAAGTATTCTATCTTATCAATACGTACGCAATCAAAACATCAGCGAAACTCTGCGGAACTTCATAACAAAGCATCAACAAAGTTATACTATGCACGGATGTACTATTTGATCATCCAGAGCGGTTCTTGCTACATATTTAGTTAAATAACACTGAGGTGTGCAGGAATTTGCAGTTCTATCTTATATAATATCAAAGTATACTATCTTACCAATACGACGCAATCAAAACATCAGTGACACTTTGCGGAACTTCATAACAAAGCGTAAACAAATTTATACTATGCACGGATGTACTATTTGATCATCCTGAGCGGTTCTTGCTACATATTTTATTAAATAACACTGAGGTGTGCAGGAATTTGCAGTTCTATCTTATATAATATCAAAGTATACTATCTTACCAATACGACGCAATCGAAACATCAGTGACACTTTGCGGAACTTCATAACAAAGCGTAAACAAAGTTATACTATGCACGGATGTACTATTTGATCATCCAGAGCGGTTCTTGCTACATATTTAGTTAAATAACTCTGAGCGTTGCAGGTATTTGCAGTTCTAACTTATATAATATCAAAGCATACTATCTTATCAATACGACGCAATCAAAACCAAAGCGAAACTCTGCGGAACTTCATAACAAAGCGTAAACAAAGTTATAGTATACACGGATGTACTATTTGATCTTCCTGTCGGTTCTGGATACATATTTTGCCATATCACTCTCAGGTTTGTAGGTAGTTGCAGTTCTACCGTATATAATATCATAGTATACTATCTTACCAATACGACGCAATCAAAACATCAGTGACACTTTGCGAAACTTCATAACAAAGCGTAAACAAAGTTATACTATGCACGGATGTACTATTTGATCATCCAGTGCGGTTCTTGCTACATATTTTGTTAAATAACACTGAGGTGTGCAGGAATTTGCAGTTCTATCTTATATAATATCAAAGTATACAATGTTACCAATACGACGCCATGAAAACCTCAGCGAAACTTTGCGGAACTTCATAACAAAGCGTAAACAAATTTATACTATGCACGGATGTACTATTTGATCATCCTGAGCAGTTCTTGCTACATATTTTGTTAAATAACACTGAGGTTTGCAGGTATTTGCACTTCTAACTTATATATTATCAAAGTATACTATCTTATCAATACGTACGCAATCAAAACATCAGCGAAACTTTGCGGAACTTCATAACAAAGCGTAAACAAAGTTATACTATGCACGGATGTACTATTTGATCATCCTGAGCGGTTCTTGCTACATATTTTGTTAAATAACTCTGAGGTTTGCAGGTATTTGCACTTCTATCTTATATATTATCAAAGTATACTATCTTATCAATACGTACGCAATCAAAACATCAGCGAAACTATGCGGAACTTCATAACAAAGCGTAAACAAAGTTATACTATGCACGGATGTACTATTTGATCATCCTGAGCGGTTCTTGCTACATATTTTGTTAAATAACTCTGAGGTGTGCAGGTATTTGCAGTTCTATCTTATATAATATCAAAGTATACAATGTTACCAATACGACGCCATGAAAACCTCAGCGAAACTTTGAGGAACTTCATAACAAAGCGTAAACAAATTTATACTATGCACGGATGTACTATTTGATCATCCTGAGCGGTTCTTGCTACATATTTTGTTAAATAACACTGAGGTGTGCAGGAATTTGCAGTTCTATCTTATATAATATCAAAGTATAATATCTTACCAATACGACGCAATCAAAACATCAGTGACACTTTGCGGAACTTCATAACAAAGCGTAAACAAAGTTATAGTATGCACGGATGTACTATTTGATCATCCAGAGCGGTTCTTGCTTCATATTTAGTTAAATAACTCTGAGCTTTGCAGGTATTTGCACTTCTAACTTATATGTTATCAAAGTATACTATCTTATCAATACGTACGCAATCAAAACATCAGCGAAACTATGCGGAACTTCATAACAAATCGTAAACAAAGTTAAAGTATGCACGGATTTACTGTATGATCATCCTGCTCGTTCTTAAAACATATTTTGCCAAATATCTCTGAGGTTTGCAAGTAGTTGCAGTTCTAACTTATATAATATCAAAGTATACAATCTTACCAATTGCGACGCAATCAAAACATCAGCGAAACATTGCGGAACTTCATAACAAAGCGTAAACAAAGTTATAGTATGCACGGATGTACTATTTGATCATCCAGTGCGGTTCTTGCTACATATTTAGTTAAATAACTCTGAGGTTTGCAGGTAGTTGCAGTTCTATCTTAGATAATATCAAAGTATACTATCTTACCAATTGCGACGCACTCCAAACCTCAGCGAAACATTCCGGAACTTCATAACAAAGCGTAAACAAAGTTATACTATGCACGGATGTACTATTTGATCATCCTGAGCGGTTCTTGCTACATATTTTGTTAAATAACTCTGAGGTGTGCAGGTATTTGCAGTTCTATCTTATATAATATCAAAGTATACAATGTTACCAATACGACGCCATGAAAACCTCAGCGAAACTTTGCGGAACTTCATAACAAAGCGTAAACAAATTTATACTATGCACGGATGTACTATTTGATCATCCTGAGCGGTTCTTGCTACATATTTTGTTAAATAACACTGAGGTGTGCAGGAATTTGCAGTTCTATCTTATATAATATCAAAGTATACTATCTTACCAATCCGACGCAATCAAAACATCAGTGACACTTTGCGGAACTTCATAACAAAGCGTAAACAAATTTATACTATGCACGGATGTACTATTTGATCATCCTGAGCGGTTCTTGCTACATATTTTATTAAATAACACTGAGGTGTGCAGGAATTTGCAGTTCTATCTTATATAATATCAAAGTATACTATCTTACCAATACGACGCAATCGAAACATCAGTGACACTTTGCGGAACTTCATAACAAAGCGTAAACAAAGTTATACTATGCACGGATGTACTATTTGATCATCCAGAGCGGTTCTTGCTACATATTTAGTTAAATAACTCTGAGCGTTGCAGGTATTTGCAGTTCTAACTTATATAATATCAAAGCATACTATCTTATCAATACGACGCAATCAAAACCAAAGCGAACCTCTGCGGAACTTCATAACAAAGCGTAAACAAAGTTATAGTATACACGGATGTACTATTTGATCTTCCTGTCGGTTCTGGATACATATTTTGCCATATCACTCTCAGGTTTGTAGGTAGTTGCAGTTCTACCGTATATAATATCATAGTATACTATCTTACCAATACGACGCAATCAAAACATCAGTGACACTTTGCGAAACTTCATAACAAAGCGTAAACAAAGTTATACTATGCACGGATGTACTATTTGATCATCCAGTGCGGTTCTTGCTACATATTTTGTTAAATAACACTGAGGTGTGCAGGAATTTGCAGTTCTATCTTATATAATATCAAAGTATACAATGTTACCAATACGACGCCATGAAAACCTCAGCGAAACTTTGCGGAACTTCATAACAAAGCGTAAACAAATTTATACTATGCACGGATGTACTATTTGATCATCCTGAGCAGTTCTTGCTACATATTTTGTTAAATAACACTGAGGTTTGCAGGTATTTGCACTTCTAACTTATATATTATCAAAGTATACTATCTTATCAATACGTACGCAATCAAAACATCAGCGAAACTTTGCGGAACTTCATAACAAAGCGTAAACAAAGTTATACTATGCACGGATGTACTATTTGATCATCCTGAGCGGTTCTTGCTACATATTTTGTTAAATAACTCTGAGGTTTGCAGGTATTTGCACTTCTAACTTATATATTATCAAAGTATACTATCTTATCAATACGTACGCAATCAAAACATCAGCGAAACTTTGCGGAACTTCATAACAAAGCGTAAACAAAGTTATACTATGCACGGATGTACTATTTGATCATCCTGAGCGGTTCTTGCTACATATTTTGTTAAATAACTCTGAGGTGTGCAGGTATTTGCAGTTCTATCTTATATAATATCAAAGTATACAATGTTACCAATACGACGCCATGAAAACCTCAGCGAAACTTTGAGGAACTTCATAACAAAGCGTAAACAAATTTATACTATGCACGGATGTACTATTTGATCATCCTGAGCGGTTCTTGCTACATATTTTGTTAAATAACACTGAGGTGTGCAGGAATTTGCAGTTCTATCTTATATAATATCAAAGTATAATATCTTACCAATACGACGCAATCAAAACATCAGTGACACTTTGCGGAACTTCATAACAAAGCGTAAACAAAGTTATAGTATGCACGGATGTACTATTTGATCATCCAGAGCGGTTCTTGCTACATATTTAGTTAAATTACTCTGAGCTTTGCAGGTATTTGCAGTTCTAACTTATATATTATCAAAATATTCTATCTTATCAATACGTACGCAATCAAAACATCAGCGAAACTTTGCGGAACTTCATAACAAAGCGTAAACAAAGTTAATGTATGCACGGATTTAAAGTATGATCATCCTGCTCGGCCTTGAAACATATTTTGCCAAATATCTCTGAGGTTTGCAAGTAGTTGCAGTTCTAACTTATATCATATCAAAGTATACAATCTTACCAATTGCGACGGAATCAAAACATCAGCGAAACATTGCGGAACTTCATAACAAAGCGTAAACAAAGTTATAGTATGCACGGATGTACTATTTGATCATCCAGTGCGGTTCTTGCTACATATTTAGTTAAATAACTCTGAGCTTTGCAGGTATTTGCACTTCTAACTTATATATTATCAAAGTATACTAACTTATCAATACGTACGCAATCAAAACATCAGCGAAACTATGCGGAACTTCATAACAAATCGTAAACAAAGTTATACTATGCACGGATGTACTATTTGATCTTCCTGTCGGTTCTGGATACATATTTTGCCATATCACTCTCAGGTTTGTAGGTAGTTGCAGTTCTACCGTATATAATATCATAGTATACTATCTTACCAATACGACGCAATCAAAACATCAGTGACACTTTGCGAAACTTCATAACAAAGCGTAAACAAAGTTATACTATGCACGGATGTACTATTTGAACATCCAGAGCGGTTTTTGCTACATATTTAGTTAAATAACTCTGAGCTTTGCAGGTATTTGCAGTTCTAACTTATATATTATCAAAGTATTCTATCTTATCAATACGTACGCAATCAGAACATCAGCGAAACTTTGCGGAACTTCATAACAAAGCGTAAACAAAGTTAATGTATGCACGGATTTACAGTATGATCATCCTGCTCGTCCTTGAAACATATTTTGCCAAATATCTCTGAGGTTTGCAAGTAGTTGCAGTTCTAACTTATATAATATCAAAGTACACAATCTTACCAATTGCGACGCAATCAAAACATCAGCGAAACATTGTGGAACTTCATAACAAAGCGTAAACAAAGTTATAGTATGCACGGATGTACTATTTGATCATCCAGTGCGGTTCTTGCTACATATTTAGTTAAATAACTCTGAGGTTTGCAGGTAGTTGCAGTTCTATCTTAGATAATATCAAAGTATACTATCTTACCAATTGCGACGCACTCCAAACCTCAGCGAAACATTCCGGAACTTCATAACAAAGCGTAAACAAAGATATACTATGCACGGATGTACTATTTGATCTTCCTGTCGGTTGTGGATACATATTTTGCCATATCACTCTCAGGTTTGTAGGTAGTTGCAGTTCTACCGTATATAATATCATAGTATACTATCTTACCAATACGACGCAATCAAAACATCAGTGACACTTTGCGAAACTTCATAACAAAGCGTAAACAAAGTTATACTATGCACGGATGTACTATTTGAACATCCAGAGCGGTTCTTGCTACATATTTAGTTAAATAACTCTGAGCCTTGCAGGTATTTGCAGTTCTAACTTATATATTATCAAAGTATTCTATCTTATCAATACGTACGCAATCAAAACATCAGCGAAACTTTGCGGAACTTCATAACAAAGCGTAAACAAAGTTATACTATGCACGTATGTACTATTTGATCTTCCTGCCGGTTCTGGATACATATTTTGCCATATCACTCTCAGTTTTGTAGGTAGTTGCAGTTCTTCCTTATATAATATCATAGTATTCTATCTTACCAATACGACGCAATCAAAACATCAGTGACACTTTGCGGAATTTCATAACAAAGCGAGAACAAACTTATACTATGCACGTATGTACTATTTGATCATCCTGAGCAGTTCTTGCTACATATTTAGTTAAATAACTCTGAGCTTTGCAGGTATTTACAGTTCCAACTTATATATTATCAAAGTATACTATCTTATCAATACGTACGCAATCAAAATATCAGCGAAACTTTGCGGAACTTCGTAACAAAGCGTAAACAAAGTTATACTATGCATGTATGTACTATTTGATCATCCTGAGCGGTTCTTGCTACATACTTAGTTATGTAACTCTGAGGTTTGCATGTAGTTGCAGTTCTAACTTATATATTATCAAAGTATTCTATCTTATCAATACGTACGCAATCAAAACATCAGCGAAACTTTGCGGAACTTCATAACAAAGCGTAAACAAAGTTAATGTATGCACGGATTTACAGTATGATCATCCTGCTCGGCCTTGAAACATATTTTGTCAAATTACTCTGAGGTGTGCAGGTATTTGCAGTTCTATCTTATATAATATCAAAGTATACAATGTTACCAATACGACGCAATCATAACATCAGCGAAACTTTGTCGGACTTCATAACAAAGCGTAAACAAAGTTATACTATGCACGGATGTACTATTTGATCATCCAGAACGGTTCTTGCTACATATTTATTTAAATAACTCTGAGCTTTGGACGTATTTGCAGTTCTAACTTATAAATTATCAAAGTATACTATCTTATCAATACGACGCAATCAAAACCTCAGTGCCACTTCGCGGTTTTTCATAACAAAGCGAGAACAAACTTATACTATGCAGGGATGTACTATTTGATCTTCCTGTCGGTTCTGGATACATATTTTGCCATTTCACTCTCAGTTTTGTAGGTAGTTGCAGTTCTACCGTATATAATATCATAGTATACTATCTTACCAATACGACGCAATCAAAACATCAGTGACACTTTGCGGAATTTCATAACAAAGCGAGAACAAACTTATACTACGCACGTATGTACTATTTGATCATCCTGAGCAGTTCTTGCTACATATTTAGTTAAATATGTCAGAGGTTTGCAGGTATTTGCAGTTCTAACTTATATAATATCAAAGTATACTATCTTATGAATACGACGCAATGAAATCATCAGCAAAACTTTGCGGAACTTCATAACAAAGCGTGAACAAAGTTATACTATGCACGGATGTACCATTTGATCATCCAGAACGGTTCTTGCTACATATTTAGTTAAATAACTCTGAGGTTTGCATGTAGTTGCAGTTCTATCTTATATAATATCAAAGTATACAATCTTACCAATACGACGCCATCAAAACCTCAGCGAAACTTTGCGGAACTTCATAACAAAGCGTAAACAAAGTTATACTAGGTACGTATGTACTATTTGATCTTCCTGCCGGTTCTGGATACATATTTTGCCATATCACTCTCAGGTTTGGAGGTAGTTGCAGTTCCAACTTATATAATATCAAAGTATACTATCTTATGAATACGACGCAATGAAAACATCAGCAAAACTTTGCGGAACTTCATAACAAAGCGTAAACAAAGTTAAAGTATGCAAGGATTTACTGTATGATCATCCTGCCCGTTCTTGAAACATATTTTGCCAAATAACTCTGAGGTTTGCAGTTAGTTGCAGTTCTATCTTACATAATATCAAAGTATACTATCTTACCAATTGCGACGCAATCAAAACCTCAGCGAAACATTGCGGAACTTCATATCAAAGCGTAAACAAAGTTATACTATGCACGGATGTACTATTTGATCATCCTGAGCGGTTCTTGCTACATATTTTGTTAAATAACTCTGAGGTGTGCAGGTATTTGCAGTTCTATCTTATATAATATCAATGTATACAATGTTACCAATACGTCGCCATGAAAACCTCAGCGAAACTTTGCGGAACTACATAACAAAGCGTAAACAAAGTTATACTATGCACGGATGTACTATTTGATCATCCTGAGCGGTTCTTGCTACATATTTTGTTAAATAACTCTGAGATTTGCAGGTATTTTCAGTTCTACCGTATATAATATCATAGTATACTATCTTAGCAAAACGACGCAATCAAAACATCAGTGACACTTTACTGAATTTCATAACAAAGCGAAAACGAACTTATACTATGCACGAATGTACTATTTGATCATCCAGAGCGGTTCTTCCTACATATTTAGTTAAATAACTCTGAGGTTTGCATGTAGTTGCAGTTCTAACTTATACAATATCAAAGTTTACTATCTTATCAATACGACGCCAACAAAACCTCAGCGAAACTTTGCGGAACGTAATAACAAAGCGTAAACAAAGTTATACTATGGATGGATGTACTATTGGATCTTATTGCCGGTTCTGGATACATATTTTGCCAAGTCACTCTCAGGTTTGTTCGTAGTTGCAGTTCTACCGTTTATAATATCATAGTATACTATCTTACCAATACGACGCAATCAAAACATCAGTGACACTTTGCTGAATTTCATAACAAAGCGAGAACGAACTTATACTATGCACGAATGTACTATTTGATCATCCTGAGCGGTTCTTGCTACATATTATGTTAAATAACTCTGAGGTGTGCAGGTATTTGCAGTTCTAACTTATATAATATCAAAGTATACTATCTTATCAATACGACGCAATCAAAACCTCAGCGAAACTCTGCGGAACTTCATAACAAAGCGTAAACAAAGTTATACAATGCACGTATGTACTATTTGATCATCCTGAGCGGTTCTTGCTACATATTTAGTTAAATAACTCTGAGCTTTGCAGGTATTTTCAGTTCTACCTTATATAATATCAAAGTATACTATCTTATCAATACGACGCAATCAAAACCTCAGCGCAACTCTGCGGAACTTCATAACAAAGCGTAAACAAAGTTATACTATGCACGTATGTACTATTTGATCATCCTGAGCGGTTCTAGCTACATATCTAGTTAAATAACTCTGAGCTTTGCAGGTATTTTCAGTTCTACCTTATATAATATAATAGTATACTATCTTACCAATACGACGCAATCAAAACATCAGAGACACTTTGCGGAACTTCATAACAAAGCGTAAACAAAGTTATACTATGCACGGATCTACTATTTGATCATCCAGAGCGGTTCTTGCTACATATTTTGTTAAATAACTCTGAGCTTTGCAGGTATTTTCAGTTCTACCTTATATAATATCAAAGTATACTATCCCACCAATACGACGCCATCAAAACCTCAGCGAAGCTTTGCTGAACTTCATAACACAGCGTAAACAAAGTTATACTATGCAAGGATGTACTATTTGATCATCCAGAGCGGTTCTTGCTACATATTTTGTTAAATAACTCTGAGATTTGCAGGTATTTTCAGTTCTACCGTATATAATATCATAGTATACTATCTTATCAAAACGACGCAATCAAAACATCAGTGATCCTTTGCTGAATTTCATAACAAAGCGTAAACAAAGTTATACTATGCACGTATGTACTATTTGATCATCCTCAGCGGTTCTTGCTACATATTTAGTTAAATAACTCTGAGCTTTGCAGGTATTTTCAGTTCTACCTTATATAATATCAAAGTATACTATCTTACCAATTGCGACGCAATCAAAACATCAGTGAGACTTTGCTGAATTTCATAACAAAGCGTAAACAAAGTTATACTATGCACGGATGTACTATTTGATCATCCTGAGCGGTTCTTGCTACATATTTTGTTAAATAACTCTGAGCTTTGCAGGTATTTTCAGTTCTACCTTATATAATATCAAAGTATACTATCTTATCAATACGACGCCATCAAAACCTCAGCGAAACTTTGCGGAATTTTATAACAAAGCGTAAACAAAGTTATACTATGGATGGATGTACTATTGGATCTTATTGCTGGTTCTGGATACATATTTTGCCAAGTCACTCTCAGGTTTGTTGGTAGTTGCAGTTCTACCATTTATAATATCATAATATACTATCTTACCAATACGACGCAATCAAAACATCAGTGACACTTTGCTGAATTTCATAACAAAGCGAGAACGAACTTATACTATGCACGAATGTACTATTTGATCATCCAGAGCGGTTCTTGCAACATATTTTGTTAAATAACTCTGAGCTTTGCAGGTATTTGCAGTTCTAACTTATATAATATTAAAGTATACTATCTTATCAATACGACGCAATCAAAACCTCAGCGAAACTCTGCGGAACTTCATAACACAGCGTAAACAAAGTTATACTATGCACGGATGTACTATTTGATCATCCTGAGCGGTTCTTGCTACATATTATGTTAAATAACTCTGAGGTGTGCAGGTATTTGCAGTTCTAACTTATATAATATCAAAGTATACTATCTTATCAATACGACGCAATCAAAACCTCAGCGAAACTCTGCGGAACTTCATAACAAAGCGTAAACAAAGTTATACAATGCACGTATGTACTATTTGATCATCCTGAGCGGTTCTTGCTACATATTTAGTTAAATAACTCTGAGCTTTGCAGGTATTTTCAGTTCTACCTTATATAATATCAAAGTATACTATCTTATCAATACGACGCAATCAAAACCTCAGCGCAACTCTGCGGAACTTCATAACATAGCGTAAACAAAGTTATACTATGCACGTATGTACTATTTGATCATCCTGAGCGGTTCTAGCTACATATTTAGTTAAATAACTCTGAGCTTTGCAGGTATTTTCAGTTCTACCTTATATAATATAATAGTATACTATCTTACCAATACGACGCAATCAAAACATCAGAGACACTTTGCGGAACTTCATAACAAAGCGTAAACAAAGTTATACTATGCACGGATGTACTATTTGATCATCCAGAGCGGTTCTTGCTACATATTTTGTTAAATAACTCTGAGCTTTGCAGGTATTTTCAGTTCTACCTTATATAATATCAAACTATACTATCCCACCAATACGACGCCATCAAAACCTCAGCGAAGCTTTGCTGAACTTCATAACACAGCGTATGTTCGATTTCATGCATTTGTACACACGTGAGGCCCTTTTCCGATTTTTTGCTGTCCTTCGTTTACTTAGAAGAATGCTTGGTCCTCGAAATGTCTAAAACGTGCATTCGAGGGTTTAAGCTGACAGCATTGGAAAGGTGGCCATAAAGTCAATTCGTAAGACTCTCGTTTCGAGTACCGATCGCGAGGTACGCGAGGGTCCCGAATTCGGACTACAACGGACCATTGTCCGTAACACGCAGCGGCCAAGGATACGCAGTCCTTGCGTCGCATCGCCAGGCCTCACAGGCCATATATCACAAGGCGCCTGGTTTGTGTCGATCAAGACACGCTCGGGTTCTAGCCTAAGTTTTCGCATCCCCTTGGTTTCGTGAGCGTACTCAGGCCAAGGGGGTAATAAACCACGTTCGGCCCACTTGGGCCAGCCAGCACGCGGGCCACGCAGGCCATAAATTTCGAAGGCCACTTAGGCCGAAAAACAGACTCTGTCCCGAGGTCCTTAAAACGCGCATTTTTCGGGATTTCCCGTCTTCGGATGAGGAGGAGCTTCCACCTCCACGAAGAGAAGAAGATCCTCCTCCTCTACAGTCTAATTGACGAATGGGGTGCCTTTTTCCCCCAAATTTGGGCCTATGCCCACGAATTTCCTCGTCACAAGAGTTGACGAGAGAACGGACCTCGGGACAGCAAAGTCAGAATCAACCGCGCATCTGAGCTAGTCAGAACAAATAGAGACAATCGCACATTTGAACTAGTCAGAACCCCAGCATCCATCGCGCATTCAATCAGTTGTAAAAACTTATGAAGTCCGTCTTTTCCGCACTACGACCACTGTTCCATTTTTAATAAATCATCCAAAGTTAAATCGGCAGGTGATAGTGCCGTGTATAGTTATTGAATAAACAAACTTTGTTATAAAACACTGAGTCATTTAACCACCGGCACAAACATTTCATGGTCCTTCGAGCCGGATCAGTGATCTAGTGGAGTGTGTGCAAAACGGACATTCACGCGATTTGTCAGCTTTGACAATCTCCATCTCTTCGGGGAAGCCACATCAGTAACATCGGGGAACCAACGTCCTCCTGGCAGCAAACGGACCGGAGGCGTTCACAGCATCCCAGGTACTGCTGTTGGCGACACATAAACCGGGAGATCAACAAACACTGGGGACCTGAGTTCCAGCCTGCTGATTCTCCAGGATCAAGGAACCAGGAACGAGACAGCGAAAGAAGTCATCGGCAAGGTAGGCTTGTCAAATTCGCACACAATCAAATCCTCTCTTATTTCGTATTTCCTTTCTGTCTCGATTTCACGAAATGGCGCCCCCAAGCGATAAAAACGAACAAATCGGTTCACTACGCAATAAGTGCAGATTTTTCAAAGGCCAAATAACCGTCCTGAACAATTTTGTTGCGTGTTACAAAGACTCTCCGTTAGAACGCATAAAACTTCGCGAAAGAATCGGTCGGCTAAGAGATTTATTTTCTAAATTTAATCAACACCAAGACGAACTTGCAATGCTGTCCGAGGATTATGACGAATTGGATAAGCAGCGAGAACAAGTAACCGACAATTATGATAACGCTATTGCATCAGCAATTCAACTCCAAGAATCTTTTGCGACAAAAACAAAAATCACGCTCTCTGAAACCAATCACGAAGATTCAAAGGTCATTCAAGTCAATTTGCCAAAGATTGATTTGCCAAAATTCGACGGGCGAATTGAACACTGGGTCACATTTAAAGACGCATTTCAAACCATGATTCACACGCATACCGGATTAAGCAACATACAGAAATTAAATTATCTGAAACTATCCTTGTCGGGAAGGGCCGAAATCGCAATCGGCGCATTCACGATAAGTGAAGAAAACTACGAAGCCGCTTGGAAGCACTTAACCGAAATCTACGACAATAAACGCGCATTGGTACTTCGACACGCGGCTCTTTTACGCGACACACCCGCGATGTCAGACGATTCATCAGAATCAATTCGTGACCTTGCAAATTACATGCAACTACACATTCGGTCACTCGAAGCGTTAGGACGCAAAAAAGAAGATATTGCGAATGATCTTTTAAGCAGCATCCTCATTTCGCGAATGGGCAAGGAAACGCGGAAAACGTGGGAACGCACGTTATCCGATACCGAAGTGCCCAAAATTGACGATATTTTCAAGTTCTTGCATATGGCATCACATCAATGCAAGGATTATGAAACCGTATCATACAGTAATAACCAGAGACAAGAAAACACACATCAAAAATCACATTATAACAATAATCGCGCAAAATATAATCCGCCTAAACGTAATTCGCCACCGCCTTCGCCAAAATCAGTCCGACGGGTTTTCAACACCGCAATACAATTCCCAACATGTGGGATTTGTAAATCGGGATCGCACGCAGCATTTCAATGCAAATCGTTTTTAGATGCATCCGTGGAAAAACGCATAGAGTTAGTTCGCAAGACAAAATTATGCCACAATTGTTTGAAACCGGGACATTCGCACAATACATGTCGCGGTGGCAGATGCAAAAAATGCAATTTACCACATAACACACATCTACATTTAGATCGGAAATCCGAGAGACCAAAAATAGAATATCGCGCTGATACCTCGTCAACAGAAAACGCCGATCCATCATGACTCGCTATTCGCTTCGATGTTACACACCAATTAAACAATCACATTACTTCGCTTATCACAGACGGATCAACACACGGTTTGATGGCTACGGCCATAGTTCACGCAATAGACAAAGACAAAAACCCAATCTAGTGCAGAACACTATTAGACACTTGCTCCAACGCAAACTTCATCACGTCCGATTTAGCGAAAAAATTAAACTTACAAACGCACGAACAAAGTGTAACCATCGAAGCTTTGAACGATTTAAACACGGTAACGAATCGGATTGTCAAATTGAAAATTGTCTCTCGGATAACAAATTTTAATCGCACACTCAGTTTTTTCATCATACCTAGAATTGCCAATCATTTACCCGATTGTCAAATTGATAGGACAAAAATTCAAATTCCGCATAACATTAAATTAGCGGATCCGCATTTCCATCGGCCGGCTCCAATCGACATGCTGATTGGTACGGGACCGACGATCTCGTGCCTCAGCATTGGTCAAGTTAAATTATCAACGCGAGATGATTCCGATCTGATCCTCCAAAAAACGCAGTTAGGATGGATCATCGGGGGGAGTGCTCCTATTCACATAGCAAGAAACACGCGCACTACATTAATAAATAATGTCAACTTCGATCTAACTAAATTCTGGCAAATCGAAGAAGGTCCGTCGCATCCTCATCTCACACCAGAGGAGGAGGAATGCGAGGCACATTTTAAACGCACATTTTCACGCAACAAAACCGGAAGATACGTCGTCGCGCTTCCGTTTAATCAATTTAAACAAAATCTAGGCGAATCCCGTACGCGCGCATTAAATCGTTTCATATCGCTGGAACGAAAACTTCCGCACAATTCAGATTTACGAACCGAATACACAAAAGTAATCAAAGAATATCTGTCATTGGGTCACATGAGTCAGGTAGAAACACCTGATATTTCAGACGGATTCTACCTGCCACATCACGCAGTAATAAAGCCGTCAAGCACAACGACCAAAGTTCGAGTGGTCTTCGATGGATCGGCCAAGTCGACCACCGGATATTCATTAAATAACGCACTTTTAACTGGTCCAACCATACAGGACGATATTTTTTGTTTACTTCTTCGGTTTCGCATGCATTCGTTTGTTCTGACTGGCGACATAGAAAAAATGTACAGACAGTTTCTAGTACGTCCAGAAGACCGCGCTTACCAAAGGATTTTATGGAGGAACGAACAAAATGAAATCGCAACTTACGAATTGAATACAATCACATTCGGATTATCCTCTGCTCCATACTTAGCCACGCGATGCCTTCAGCAATTAGCAATCGATGAATCACACAGTTACGGCGCGGCTTCCGAAGTCATTAAACGGGACATCTATGTAGATGACCTCTTGACCGGAGCCGCCACATACAAAGACGCGCAAAAATTACGAAACGAGATCATTTGCTTACTCAAACGTGGAGGATTAAATATCCGCCAATGGGTATCAAATGATCCTCGTCTTTTGTCAGATCTCTCTGAAGAATAAGTACATCCCAAGTTTTTCGGTGACGAAACAGTCAAAACTTTAGGAGTGTCATGGAATCCGCACACAGACTCATTTAGTTATTCAGTAAATGTTAACAATAACGAAACACACACAAAACGCACAATCTTGTCTACCATCGCGAAAATCTTTGATCCTTTGGGTCTCCTTGGGCCAGTAATAGTTGTTGCAAAAATCCTTATGCAGCAACTCTGGCAACTTAAGGTAGATTGGGATGAGTCGTTGCCTATGGCCATACAACAGGAATGGTCTACATACCAAACTCAATTAAAATCACTCACAAATATAACATTTAAACGACACGTCGCACAGAGGTCAGTCAGAACGATCGAATTGCATGGCTTCTGTGACGCCAGCGAACGCGCGTACGGGGCTAGCATTTACATACGCACAATAGATAAATCCGGAATATAAAATCAAGTCTTCTTTGCGCAAAATCACGCGTTGCGCCATTGAAGACCGTTAGCCTCGCACGATTGGAACTTTGCGGTGCCACTTTGCTCGCGAATTTTTACTGTGCAGTAAAGGACGCAATTAACCACACACATTTAAAAACGATTTTTTGGACCGACTCCACGATAGTGTTACATTGGCTGTTGCGATCTCCGAACACACTCAAAACCTTTGTCGCGAATCGCGTCGCGGAAATCCAGAACAAAACAAACATCGAAGCATGGCGACACGTCAGATCTGGTGACAATCCCGCAGACTTATTATCTCGGGGTATCACAGCTAGGGAATTAATTAACAATAATTTCTGGCAATTCGGACCAGAATGGCTTGCACACGATGAATCTTTATGGCCGGAATCGTGTGTCGAAGTACCCAATGCAATACCAGAATTACGCAAAATCACATGTTTCACTTCTTCAGTCATAAACGCACAGGAAATTCTTGAACGGTATTCATGCATCAGGCGACTTCGTAGGATAATTTCGTATTGCTTACGATTTTTACCTAAAGGCCGTTGTCACGGTCCAATTACAGTTTCAGAAATCAATCGCGCAAATGATAAGATCATCAAATTGATTCAAGAAACAGCATTTCGAGAAGAATTGAATGATCTCAAATCCGGACACGCATTGAATTCCAAGAGTAAATTGCTATGTTTAACCCCTTTTCTTGATGAGAATGGGCTTTTACGCGTAGGAGGTCGCCTCCAAAATTCAAATCTCAATTTCAACCAGAAGCATCCGATTCTTTTGCCGAAGAACAATTTCATAACGGAATTAATTATTCGCGACGCTCACATTAATAATATGCATTCTGGTCTAACCGCAACATTGTACAACGTTCGTCAATCGTATTGGCCGATTGATGGTAAAAACACAACACGCAAAATAATTCGCAACTGTGTAAAATGTTTCCGGGTCAACCCACCTACCACCAAGTATATAATGGGCAATCTTCCCACACATCGAGTCACAGAAAATCGACCATTTATTAACACAGGCGTCGATTATTGCGGCCCTTTTTATATAAAGGAACGTCAGTACAGAAACCGCACCCGAATAAAAATATACGTGGCAGTCTTTATTTGTTTTTCATCCAAGGCAGTACACCTTGAGGTGGTTGGTGATATGACCACGGAGACATTTTTAGCAGCCTTTAAAAGATTTATCGCACGACGCGGAATTTGCAAAAATGTATATTCCGATAATGGCACTAATTTCGTCGGTGCCAATAATGAGATAATCGAGCTTCTCAGAGTTCTGCAAGAGGATGAAAAAACTAGACGGTTTCTAACAGACAAAGAAATTACTTGGCATTTCATACCCGCACTCTCTCCTCATTTTGGCGGACTCTGGGAAGCTGCGGTTAAATCCTTCAAACATCATCTTAAACGCGTAGTGGGCGAGGAACTGTTTACGCTTGAACAATTTAACACTTTTGTAACGGAAATCGAGGCAATCCTGAATTCCCGTCCGTTAACACCGTTGTCTTCCGATCCCAATGATCCTTCAGCTCTTACTCCTGGCCATTTATTGATTGGTTCCGCGTTGACAAGTCTGCCAGAGGTCGATTTCACCGAGACCTCGACCAATCGGTTGTCAAAATGGCAACACATTCAGAAAGTCAAACAAGACTTCTGGATTAGGTGGTCAAAGGAATACATCCACCACCTTAATGTTCGCGCAAAATGTACCAAGGGCGAGCACAGCATCCAAGTGGGGACGATCGTGGTCCTCAAAGATGACCATCTACCACCGATGAGCTGGAGTCTAGGACGAGTCGAGGAAATTCATCCTGGCAGGGACGGAATCATTCGCGCAGTCTCCGTTAAAACCGTTAACGGCATTTATAAGCGTAATGTTAAGCAAATTGCACCACTTCCGTTAGATTAATAATATTATCACGCTCACTTTTTCTTTATCAGATGATTTTCGTTACCATTATTTCGCACATTTCTTGTATTAATCAATTTATATTATTCGCGCGCATTATTTGTTTAGTTTTAGACGCGTATCTTTTTTAATTTAAGTTGCGTCTTATTATCAATTTTACTCGCATATACTCACATTACTTACATTTTAACTTCGCATTATATAATTCGCATATTTCGTTATATTATTTTCGTACATTATATATTTAGTTTTAAACGCGTGTCTTCATTATTTTTAAGTCGCGTCTTACTATTAATTTTACTCGCGTTGTATTCACAGTATTTTTTGCGTTTTAATTCCACATCATATAATCCACACACTTCGTTTGTAATATTACTCGCATTACATCATGTTATCTTTCTTGAATGACGGTATCATTCAACGGGGGGAGCATGTTCGATTTCATGCATTTGTACACACGTGAGGCCCTTTTCCGATTTTTTGCTGTCCTTCGTTTACTTAGAAGAATGCTTGGTCCTCGAAATGTCTAAAACGTGCATTCGAGGGTTTAAGCTGACAGCATTGGAAAGGTGGCCATAAAGTCAATTCGTAAGACTCTCGTTTCGAGTACCGATCGCGAGGTACGCGAGGGTCCCGAATTCGGACTACAACGGACCATTGTCCGTAACACGCAGCGGCCAAGGATACGCAGTCCTTGCGTCGCATCGCCAGGCCTCACAGGCCATATATCACAAGGCGCCTGGTTTGTGTCGATCAAGACACGCTCGGGTTCTAGCCTAAGTTTTCGCATCCCCTTGGTTTCGTGAGCGTACTCAGGCCAAGGGGGTAATAAACCACGTTCGGCCCACTTGGGCCAGCCAGCACGCGGGCCACGCAGGCCATAAATTTCGAAGGCCACTTAGGCCGAAAAACAGACTCTGTCCCGAGGTCCTTAAAACGCGCATTTTTCGGGATTTCCCGTCTTCGGATGAGGAGAAGCTTCCACCTCCACGAAGAGAAGAAGATCCTCCTCCTCTACAGTCTAATTGACGAATGGGGTGCCTTTTTCCCCCAAATTTGGGCCTATGCCCACGAATTTCTTCGTCACAAGAGTTGACGAGAGAACGGACCTCGGGACAGCAAAGTCAGAATCAACCGCGCATCTGAGCTAGTCAGAACAAATAGAGACAATCGCACATCTGAACTAGTCAGAACCCCAGCATCCATCGCGCATTCAATCAGTTGTAAAAACTTATGAAGTCCGTCTTTTCCGCACTACGACCACTGTTCCATTTTTAATAAATCATCCAAAGTTAAATCGGCAGGTGATAGTGCCGTGTATAGTTATTGAATAAACAAACTTTGTTATAAAACACTGAGTCATTTAACCACCGGCACAAACATTTCAGCGTAAACAAAGTTATACTATGCAAGGATGTACTATTTGATCATCCAGAGCGGTTCTTGCTACATATTTTGTTAAATAACTCTGAGATTTGCAGGTATTTTCAGTTCTACCGTATATAATATCATAGTATACTATCTTATCAAAACGACGCAATCAAAACATCAGTGATCCTTTGCTGAATTTCATAACAAAGCGTAAACAAAGTTATACTATGCACGTATGTACTATTTGATCATCCTCAGCGGTTCTTCCTACATATTTAGTTAAATAACTCTGAGGTTTGCATGTAGTTGCAGTTCTAACTTATACAATATCAAAGTATACTATCTTATCAATACGACGCCATCAAAACCTCAGCGAAACTTTGCGGAATTTTATAACACAGCGTAAACAAAGTTATACTATGCACGGATGTACTATTTGATCATCCAGAGCGGTTCTTGCTACATATTTTGTTAAATAACTCTGAGCTTTGCAGGTATTTGCAGTTCTAACTTATCTAATATCAATGTATACTATCTTACCAATACGACGCAATCAAAACATCAGCGAAGCTTTGCGGAACTTCATAACAAAGCGTAAACAAAGTTATACTATGCACGGATGTACTAATTGATCATCCTGAGCGGTTCTTGCTACATATTTAGTTAAATAACTCTGAGCTTTGCAGGTATTTTCAGTTCTACCTTATATAATATCAAAGTATACTATCCCACCAATACGACGCCATCAAAACCTCAGCGAGGCTTTGCGGAACTTCATAACACAGCGTAAACAAAGTTATACTATGCACGGATGTACTATTTGATCATCCAGAGCGGTTCTTGCTACATATTTTGTTAAATAACTCTGAACTTTGCAGGTATTTGCAGTTCTAACTTATCTAATATCAATGTATACTAACTTATCAATACGACGCAATCAAAACATCAGCGAAGCTTTGCGGAACTTCATAACAAAGCGTAAACAAAGTTATACTATGGACGGATGTACTATTGGATCTTATTGCCGGTTCTGGATACATATTTTGCCAAGTCACTCTGAGGTTTGTTGGTAGTTGCAGTTCTACCGTTTATAATATCATAGTATACTATCTTACCAATACGACGCAATCAAAACATCAGTGACACTTTGCTGAATTTCATAACAAAGCGAGAACGAACTTATACTATGCACGAATGTACTATTTGATCATCCAGAGCGGTTCTTGCTACATATTTTGTTAAATAACTCTGAGCTTTGCAGGTATTTGCAGTTCTAACTTATATAATATCAAAGTATACTATCTTATCAATACGACGCAATCAAAACCTCAGCGAAACTCTGCGGAACTTCATAACAAAGCGTAAACAAAGTTATACTATGCACGTATGTACTATTTGATCATCCCTAGCGGTTCTTGCTACATATTTTGTTAAATAACTCTGAGCTTTGCAAGTATTTGCAGGTCTATCTTACATATTATCAAAGTATACCACCTTACCAATTGCGACGTAATCAAAACATCAGCGAAACATTGCGGAACTTCATAACAAAGCGTAAACAAAGTTATACTATGCACGGATGTACTATTTGATCATCCTGAGCGGTTCTTGCTACATATTTTGTTATATAACTCTGAGGTGTGCAGGTATTTGCAGTTCTAACTTATATAATATCAAAGTATACTATCTTATCAATACGACGCAATCAAAACCTCAGCGAAACTCTGCGGAACTTCATAATAAAGCGTAAACAAAGTTATACAATGCACGTATGTACTATTTGATCATCCTGAGCGGTTCTTGCTACATATTTAGTTAAATAACTCTGAGCTTTGCAGGTATTATCAGTTCTACCTTATATAACATCAAAGTATACTATCTTATCAATACGACGCAATCAAAACCTCAGCGCAACTCTGCGGAACTTCATAACAAAGCGTAAACAAAGTTATACTATGCACGTATGTACTATTTGATCATCCTGAGCGGTTCTAGCTACATATTTAGTTAAATAACTCTGAGCTTTGCAGGTATTTTCAGTTCTACCTTATATAATATAATAGTATACTATCTTACCAATACGACGCAATCAAAACATCAGTGACACTTTGCGGAACTTCATAACAAAGCGTAAACAAAGTTATACTATGCACGTATGTACTATTTGATCATCCAGAGCGGTTCTTGCTACATATTTTGTTAAATAACTCTGAGCTTTGCAGGTTTTTGCAGTTCTAACTTATCTAATATCAATGTATACTAACTTATCAATACGACGCAATCAAAACATCAGCGAAGCTTTGCGGAACTTCATAACAAAGCGTAAACAAAGTTATACTATGGACGGATGTACTATTTGATCTTATTGCCGGTTCTGGATACATATTTTGCCAAGTCACTCTCAGGTTTGTTGGTTGTTGCAGTTCTACCGTTTATAATATCATAGTATACTATCTTACCAATACGACGCTATCAAAACATCAGTGACACTTTGCTGAATTTCATAACAAAGCGAGAACGAACTTATACTATGCACGAATGTACTATTTGATCATCCAGAGCGGTTCTTGCTACATATTTTGTTAAATAACTCTGAGCTTTGCAGGTATTTGCAGTTCTAACTTATATAATATCAAAGTATACTATCTTATCAATACGACGCAATCAAAACCTCAGCGAAACTCTGCGGAACTTCATAACAAAGCGTAAACAAAGTTATACTATGCACGGATGTACTATTTGATCATCCAGAGCGGTTCTTGCTTCATATTTTTTTAAATAACTCTGAGCTTTGCAGGTATTTGCAGTTCTAACCTATATAATATCAATGTATACTTTCATTTCAATACGACGCAATCAAAACATCAGCGAAGCTTTGCGGAACTTCATAACAAAGCGTAAACAAAGTTATACTATGGACGTATGTACTATTTGATCATCCCTAGCGGTTCTTGCTACATATTTTGTTAAATAACTCTGAGCTTTGCAAGTATTTGCAGTTCTATCTTACATAATATCAAAGTATACCACCTTACCAATTGCGACGTAATCAAAACATCAGCGAAACATTGCGGAACTTCATAACACAGCGTAAACAAAGTTGTACTATGCACGGATGTACTATTTGATCATCCAGAGCGGTTCTTGCTTCATATTTTTTTAAATAACTCTGAGCTTTGCAGGTATTTGCAGTTCTAACCTATATAATATCAATGTATACTTTCATTTCAATACGACGCAATCAAAACATCAGCGAAGCTTTGCGGAACTTCATAACAAAGCGTAAACAAAGTTATACTATGCACGTTTGTACTATTTGATCATCCAGAGCGGTACTTGCTACATATTTTCTTAAATAACTCTGAGCTTTGCAGGTATTTGCAGTTCTAACTTATATAATATCAAAGTATACTATCTTATCAATACGACGCAATCAAAAACTCAGCGAAACTATGCGGAACTTCATAACAAAGCGTAATCAAAGTTATACTATGCACGTATGTACTATTTGATCATCCTGAGCGGTTCTAGCTACATATTTAGTTAAATAACTCTGAGCTTTGCAGGTATTTTCAGTTCTACCTTATATAATATAATAGTATACTATCTTACCAATACGACGCAATCAAAACATCAGTGACACTTTGCGGAACTTCATAACAAAGCGTAAACAAAGTTATACTATGCACGTATGTACTATTTGATCATCCTGAGCGGTTCTTGCTGCATATTTTGTTAAATAACTCTGAGCTTTGCAGGTTTTAGCAGTTCTAACTTATCTAATATCAATGTATACTATCTTATCAATACGACGCAATCAAAACATCAACGAAACTTTGCGGAACTTCATAACAAAGCGTAAACAAAGTTATACTATGGACGGATGTACTATTTGATCTTATTGCCGGTTCTGGATACATATTTTGCCAAGTCACTCTCAGGTTTGTTGGTTGTTGCAGTTCTACCGTTTATAATATCATAGTATACTATCTTACCAATACGACGCAATCAAAACATCAGTGACACTTTGCTGAATTTCATAACAAAGCGAGAACGAACTTATACTATGCACGAATTTACTATTTGATCATCCAGAGCGGTTCTTGCTACATATTTTGTTAAATAACTCTGAGCTTTGCAGGTATTTGCAGTTCTAACTTATATAATATCAAAGTATACTATCTTATCAATAAGACGCAATCAAAACCTCAGCGAAACTCTGCGGAACTTCATAACACAGCGTAAACAAAGTTATACTATGCACGGATGTACTATTTGATCATCCAGAGCGGTTCTTGCTACATATTTTGTTAAATAACTCTGAGCTTTGCAGGTATTTTCAGTTCTACCTTATATAATATCAAAGTATACTAACTTATCAATACGACGCAATCAAAACATCAGCGATGCTTTGCGGAACTTCATAACAAAGCGTAAACAAAGTTATACTATGGACGGATGTACTATTGGATCTTATTGCCGGTTCTGGATACATATTTTGCCAAGTCACTCTCAGGTTTGTTGGTAGTTGCAGTTCTACCGTTTATAATATCATAGTATACCATCATACCAATACGACGCAATCAAAACATCAGTGACACTTTGCTGAATTTCATAACAAAGCGAGAACGAACTTATACTATGCACGAATGTACTATTTGATCATCCAGAGCGGTTCTTGCTACATATTTTTGTTAAATAACTCTGAGCTTTGCAGGTATTTGCAGTTCTAACTTATATAATATCAAAGTATACTATCTTATCAATACGACGCAATCAAAACCTCAGCGCAACTCTGCGGAACTTCGTAACAAAGCGTAAACAAAGTTATACTATGCACGTATGTACTATTTGATCATCCTGAGCGGTTCTAGCTACATATTTAGTTAAATAACTCTGAGCTTTGCAGGTATTTTCAGTTCTACCTTATATAATATAATAGTATACTATCTTACCAATACGACGCAATCAAAACATCAGTGTCACTTTGCGGAACTTCATAACAAAGCGTAAACAAAGTTATACTATGCACGTATGTACTATTTGATCATCCTGAGCGGTTCTTGCTACATATTTTGTTAAATAACTCTGAGCTTTGCAGGTTTTAGCAGTTCTAACTTATCTAATATCAATGTATACTATCTTATCAATACGACGCAATCAAAACATCAACGAAACTTTGCGGAACTTCATAACAAAGCGTAAACAAAATTATACTATGGACGGATGTACTATTTGATCTTATTGCCGGTTCTGGATACATATTTTGCCAAGTCACTCTCAGGTTTGTTGGTTGTTGCAGTTCTACCGTTTATAATATCATAGTATACTATCTTACCAATACGACGCAATCAAAACATCAGTGACACTTTGCTGAATTTCATAACAAAGCGAGAACGAACTTATACTATGCACGAATTTACTATTTGATCATCCAGAGCGGTTCTTGCTACATATTTTGTTAAATAACTCTGAGCTTTGCAGGTATTTGCAGTTCTAACTTATATAATATCAAAGTATACTATCTTATCAATAAGACGCAATCAAAACCTCAGCGAAACTCTGCGGAACTTCATAACACAGCGTAAACAAAGTTATACTATGCACGGATGTACTATTTGATCATCCAGAGCGGTTCTTGCTACATATTTAGTTAAATAACTCTGAGCTTTGCAGGTATTTTCAGTTCTACCTTATATAATATCAAAGTATACTAACTTATCAATACGACGCAATCAAAACATCAGCGATGCTTTGCGGAACTTCATAACAAAGCGTAAACAAAGTTATACTATGGACGGATGTACTATTGGATCTTATTGCCGGTTCTGGATACATATTTTGCCAAGTCACTCTCAGGTTTGTTGGTAGTTGCAGTTCTACCGTTTATAATATCATAGTATACTATCATACCAATACGACGCAATCAAAACATCAGTGACACTTTGCTGAATTTCATAACAAAGCGAGAACGAACTTATACTATGCACGAATGTACTATTTGATCATCCAGAGCGGTTCTTGCTACATATTTTGTTAAATAACTCTGAGCTTTGCAGGTATTTGCAGTTCTAACTTATATAATATCAAAGTATACTATCTTATCAATACGACGCAATCAAAACCTCAGCGAAACTCTGCGGAACTTCATAACACAGCGTAAACAAAGTTATACTATGCACGGATGTACTATTTGATCATCCAGAGCGGTTCTTGCTACATATTTAGTTAAATAACTCTGAGCTTTGCAGGTATTTTCAGTTCTACCTTATATAATATCAAAGTATACTAACTTATCAATACGACGCAATCAAAACATCAGCGAAGCTTTGCGGAACTTCATAACAAAGCGTAAACCAAGTTATACTATGGACGGATGTACTATTGGATCTTATTGCCGGTTCTGGATACATATTTTGCCAAGTCACTCTCAGGTTTGTTGGTAGTTGCAGTTCTACCGTTTATAATATCATAGTATACTATCTTACCAATACGACGCAATCAAAACATCAGTGACACTTTGCTGAATGTCATAACAAAGCGAGAACAAACTTATACTATGCACGAATGTACTATTTGATCATCCAGAGCGGTTCTTGCTACATATTTTGTTAAATAACTGTGAGCTTTGCAGGTATTTGCAGTTCTAACTTATCTAATATCAATGTATACTATCTTACCAATACGACGCAATCAAAACATCAGCGAAGCTTTGCGGAACTTCATAACAAAGCGTAAACAAAGTTATACTATGCACGGATGTACTATTTGATCATCCTGAGCGGTTCTAGCTACATATTTAGTTAAATAACTCTGAGCTTTGCAGGTATTTGCAGTTCTACCTTATATAATATCAAAGTATACTATCCCACCAATACGACGCCATCAAAACCTCAGCGAAGCTTTGCGGAACTTCATAACACAGCGTAAACAAAGTTATACTATGCACGGATGTACTATTTGATCATCCAGAGCGGTTCTTGCTACATATTTTGTTAAATAACTCTGAGCTTTGCAGGTATTTTCAGTTCTACCTTATATAATATCATAGTATACTATTTTACCAATACGACGCAATCAAAACATCAGTGACACTTTGCGGAACTTCATAACAAAGCGTAAACAAAGTTATACTATGGACGTATGTACTATTTGATCATCCAGAGCGGTTCTTGCTACATATTTAGTTAAATAACTCTGAGCTTTGCAGGTATTTTCAGATCTACCTTATATAATATCAAAGTATACTATCCCACCAATACGGCGCCATCAAAACCTCAGCGAAGCTTTGCGGAACTTCATAACACAGCGTAAACAAAGTTATACTATGCACGGATGTACTATTTGATCATCCAGAGCAGTTCTTGCTACATATTTTGTTAAATAACTCTGAGCTTTGCAGGTATTTGCAGTTCTAAGTTATCTAATATCAATGTATACTAACTTATCAATACGACGCAATCAAAACATCAGCGAAGCTTTGCGAAACTTCATAACAAAGCGTAAACAAAGTTATACTATGGACGGATGTACTATTGGATCTTATTGCCGGTTCTGGATACATATTTTGCCAAGTCACTCTCAGGTTTGTTGGTAGTTGCAGTTCTACCGTTTATAATATCATAGTATACTATCTTACCAATACGACGCAATCAAAACATCAGTGACACTTTGCTGAATTTCATAACAAAGCGAGAACGAACTTATACAATGCACGAATGTACTATTTGATCATCCAGAGCGATTCTTGCTTCATATTTTGTTAAATAACTCTGAGCTTTGCAGGTATTTGCAGTTCTACCTTATATAACATCAAAGTATACTATCCCACCAATACGACGCCATCAAAACCTCAGCGAAGCTTTGCGGAACTTCATAACACAGCGTAAACAAAGTTATACTATGCACGGATGTACTATTTGATCATCCAGAGCTCTTCTTGCTACATATTTTGTTAAATAACTCTGAGCTTTGCAGGTATTTGCAGTTCTACCGTTTATAATATCATAGTATACTATCTTACCAATACGACGCAATCAAAACATCAGTGACACTTTGCTGAATTTCATAACAAAGCGAGAACGAACTTATACTATGCACGAATGTACTATTTGATCATCCAGAGCGGTTCTTGCTACATATTTTGTTAAATAACTCTGAGCTTTGCAGGTATTTGCAGTTCTAACTTATATAATATCAAAGTATACTATCTTATCAATACGACGCAATCAAAACCTCAGCGAAACTCTGCGGAACTTCATAACACAGCGTAAACAAAGTTATACTATGGACGGATGTACTATTTGATCATCCTGAGCGGTTCTAGCTACATATTTAGTTAAATAACTCTGAGCTTTGCAGGTATTTGCAGTTCTACCTTATATAATATCAAAGTATACTATCCCACCAATACGACGCCATCAAAACCTCAGCGAAGCTTTGCGGAACTTCATAACACAGCGTAAACAAAGTTATACTATGCACGGATGTACTATTTGATCATCCAGAGCGGTTCTTGCTACATATTTTGTTAAATAACTCTGAGCTTTGCAGGTATTCGCAGTTCTAAGTTATCTAATATCAATGTATACTAACTTATCAATACGACGCAATCAAAACATCAGCGAAGCTTTGCGAAACTTCATAACAAAGCGTAAACAAAGTTATACTATGGACGGATGTACTATTGGATCTTATTGCCGGTTCTGGATACATATTTTGCCAAGTCACTCTCAGGTTTGTTGGTAGTTGCAGTTCTACCGTTTATAATATCATAGTATACTATCTTACCAATACGACGCAATCAAAACATCAGTGACACTTTGCTGAATTTCATAACAAAGCGAGAACGAACTTATACAATGCACGAATGTACTATTTGATCATCCAGAGCGATTCTTGCTTCATATTTTGTTAAATAACTCTGAGCTTTGCAGGTATTTGCAGTTCTACCTTATATAACATCAAAGTATACTATCCCACCAATACGACGCCATCAAAACCTCAGCGAAGCTTTGCGGAACTTCATAACACAGCGTAAACAAAGTTATACTATGCACGGATGTACTATTTGATCATCCAGAGCTGTTCTTGCTACATATTTTGTTAAATAACTCTGAGCTTTGCAGGTATTTGCAGTTCTACCGTTTATAATATCATAGTATACTATCTTACCAATACGACGCAATCAAAACATCAGTGACACTTTGCTGAACTTCATAACACAGCGTAAACAAAGTTATACTATGCACGGATGTACTATTTGATAGTCCAGAGCAGTTCTTGCTACATATTTTGTTAAATAACTCTGAGCTTTGCAGGTATTTGGAGTTCTAACTTATCTAATATCAATGTATACTATCTTACCAATACGACGCAATCAAAACATCAGCGAAGGTTTGCGGAACTTCATAACAAAGCGTAAACAATGTTATACTATGCACGGATGTACTATTTGATCATCCTGAGCTGTTCTAGCTACATATTTAGTTAAATAACTCTGATCTTTGCAGGTATTTTCAGTTCTACCTTATATAATATCATAGTATACTATTTTACCAATACGACGCAATCAAAACATCAGTGACACTTTGCGGAATTTCATAACAAAGCGTAAACAATGTTATACTATGGACGTATGTACTATTTGATCATCCAGAGCGGTTCTTGCTACATATTTAGATAAATAACTCTGAGCTTTGCAGGTATTTTCAGATCTACCTTATATAATATCAAAGTATACTATCCCACCAATACGACGCCATCAAAACCTCAGCGAAGCTTTGCGGAACTTCATAACACAGCGTAAACAAAGTTATACTATGCACGGATGTACTATTTGATCATCCAGAGCGGTTCTTGCTACATATTTTGTTAAATAACTCTGAGCTTTGCAGGTATTTGCAGTTCTAACTTATCTAATATCAATGTATACTAACTTATCAATACGACGCAATCAAAACATCAGCGAAGCTTTGCGGAACTTCATAACAAAGCGTAAACCAAGTTATACTATGGACGGATGTACTATTGGATCTTATTGCCGGTTCTGGATACATATTTTGCCAAGTCACTCTCAGGTTTGTTGGTAGTTGCAGTTCTACCGTTTATAATATCATAGTATACTATCTTACCAATACGACGCAATCAAAACATCAGTGACACTTTGCTGAATTTCATAACAAAGCGAGAACGAACTTATACAATGCACGAATGTACTATTTGATCATCCAGAGCGATTCTTGCTTCATATTTTGTTAAATAACTCTGAGCTTTGCAGGTATTTGCAGTTCTACCTTATATAACATCAAAGTATACTATCCCACCAATACGACGCCATCAAAACCTCAGCGAAGCTTTGCGGAACTTCATAACACAGCGTAAACAAAGTTATACTATGCACGGATGTACTATTTGATCATCCAGAGCTGTTCTTGCTACATATTTTGTTAAATAACTCTGAGCTTTGCAGGTATTTGCAGTTCTACCGTTTATAATATCATAGTATACTATCTTACCAATACGACGCAATCAAAACATCAGTGACACTTTGCTGAACTTCATAACACAGCGTAAACAAAGTTATACTATGCACGGATGTACTATTTGATAGTCCAGAGCAGTTCTTGCTACATATTTTGTTAAATAACTCTGAGCTTTGCAGGTATTTGGAGTTCTAACTTATCTAATATCAATGTATACTATCTTACCAATACGACGCAATCAAAACATCAGCGAAGGTTTGCGGAACTTCATAACAAAGCGTAAACAATGTTATACTATGCACGGATGTACTATTTGATCATCCTGAGCTGTTCTAGCTACATATTTAGTTAAATAACTCTGATCTTTGCAGGTATTTTCAGTTCTACCTTATATAATATCATAGTATACTATTTTACCAATACGACGCAATCAAAACATCAGTGACACTTTGCGGAATTTCATAACAAAGCGTAAACAATGTTATACTATGGACGTATGTACTATTTGATCATCCAGAGCGGTTCTTGCTACATATTTAGATAAATAACTCTGAGCTTTGCAGGTATTTTCAGATCTACCTTATATAATATCAAAGTATACTATCCCACCAATACGACGCCATCAAAACCTCAGCGAAGCTTTGCGGAACTTCATAACACAGCGTAAACAAAGTTATACTATGCACGGATGTACTATTTGATCATCCAGAGCGGTTCTTGCTACATATTTTGTTAAATAACTCTGAGCTTTGCAGGTATTTGCAGTTCTAACTTATCTAATATCAATGTATACTAACTTATCAATACGACGCAATCAAAACATCAGCGAAGCTTTGCGGAACTTCATAACAAAGCGTAAACCAAGTTATACTATGGACGGATGTACTATTGGATCTTATTGCCGGTTCTGGATACATATTTTGCCAAGTCACTCTCAGGTTTGTTGGTAGTTGCAGTTCTACCGTTTATAATATCATAGTATACTATCTTACCAATACGACGCAATCAAAACATCAGTGACACTTTGCTGAATGTCATAACAAAGCGAGAACAAACTTATACTATGCACGAATGTACTATTTGATCATCCAGAGCGGTTCTTGCTACATATTTTGTTAAATAACTGTGAGCTTTGCAGGTATTTGCAGTTCTAACTTATCTAATATCAATGTATACTAACTTATCAATACGACGCAATCAAAACATCAGCGAAGCTTTGCGGAACTTCATAACAAAGCGTAAACAAAGTTATACTATGGACGGATGTACTATTGGATCTTATTGCCGGTTCTGGATACATATTTTGCCAAGTCACTCTCAGGTTTGTTGGTAGTTGCAGTTCTACCGTTCATAATATCATAGTATACTATCTTACCAATACGACGCAATCAAAACATCAGTGACACTTTGCTGAATTTCATAACAAAGCGATTACGAACTTATACAATGCACGAATGTACTATTTGATCATCCAGAGCGGTTCTTGCTTCATATTTTGTTAAATAACTCTGAGCTTTGCAGGTATTTGCAGTTCTAACTTATCTAATATCAATGTATACTATCTTACCAATACGACGCAATCAAAACATCAGCGAAGGTTTGCGGAACTTCATAACAAAGCGTAAACAAAGTTATACTATGCACGGATGTACTATTTGATCATCCTGAGCGGTTCTAGCTACATATTTAGTTAAATAACTCTGAGCTTTGCAGGTATTTTCAGTTCTACCTTATATAATATCATAGTATACTATTTTACCAATACGACGCAATCAAAACATCAGTGACACTTTGCGGAACTTCATAACAAAGCGTAAACAAAGTTATTCTATGGACGTATGTACTATTTGATCATCCAGAGCGGTTCTTGCTACATATTTAGTTAAATAACTCTGAGCTTTGCAGGTATTTTCAGATCTACCTTATATAATATCAAAGTATACTATCCCACCAATACGGCGCCATCAAAACCTCAGCGAAGCTTTGCGGAACTTCATAACACAGCGTAAACAAAGTTATACTATGCACGGATGTACTATTTGATCATCCAGAGCGGTTCTTGCTACATATTTTGTTAAATAACTCTGAGCTTTGCAGGTATTTGCAGTTCTAACTTATCTAATATCAATGTATACTAACTTATCAATACGACGCAATCAAAACATCAGCGAAGCTTTGCGGAACTTCATAACAAAGCGTAAACAAAGTTATACTATGGACGGATGTACTATTTGATCATCCTGAGCGGTTCTAGCTACATATTTAGTTAAATAACTCTGAGCTTTGCAGGTATTTGCAGTTCTACCTTATATAATATCAAAGTATACTATCCCACCAATACGACGCCATCAAAACCTCAGCGAAGCTTTGCGGAACTTCATAACACAGCGTAAACAAAGTTATACTATGCACGGATGTACTATTTGATCATCCAGAGCGGTTCTTGCTACATATTTTGTTAAATAACTCTGAGCTTTGCAGGTATTTGCAGTTCTAACTTAACTAATATCAATGTATACTATCTTACCAATACGACGCAATCAAAACATCAGCGAAGCTTTGCGGAACTTCATAACAAAGCGTAAACAAAGTTATACTATGCACGGATGTACTATTTGATCATCCTGAGCGGTTCTAGCTACATATTTAGTTAAATAACTCTGAGCTTTGCAGGTATTTTCAGTTCTACCTTATATAATATCATAGTATACTATCTTACCAATACGACGCAATCAAAACCTCAGTGACACTTTGCGGAACTTCATAACAAAGCGAGAACAAACTTATACTATGCACGAATGTACTATTTGATCATCCAGAGCGGTTCTTGCTACATATTTTGTTAAATAACTCTGAGCTTTGCAGGTTTTTGCAGTTCTAACTTATCTAATATCAATGTATACTAACTTATCAATACGACGCAATCAAAACATCAGCGAAGCGTTGCGGAACTTCATAACAAAGCGTAAACAAAGTTATACTATGGACGGATGTACTATTTGATCTTATTGCCGGTTCTGGATACATATTTTGCCAAGTCACTCTCAGGTTTGTTGGTTGTTGCAGTTCTACCGTTTATAATATCATAGTATACTATCTTACCAATACGACGCAATCAAAACATCAGTGACACTTTGCTGAATTTCATAACAAAGCGAGAACGAACTTATACTATGCACGAATGTACTATTTGATCATCCAGAGCGGTTCTTGCTACATATTTTGTTAAATAACTCTGAGCTTTGCAGGTATTTGCAGTTCTAACTTATATAATATCAAAGTATACTATCTTATCAATACGACGCAATCAAAACCTCAGCGAAACTCTGCGGAACTTCATAACAAAGCGTAAACAAAGTTATACTATGCACGGATGTACTATTTGATCATCCAGAGCGGTTCTTGCTACATATTTTGTTAAATAACTCTGAGCTTTGCAGGTATTTGCAGTTATAACTTATCTAATATCAATGTATACTATCTTACCAATACGACGCAATCAAAACATCAGTGACACTTTGCTGAATTTCATAACAAAGCGATTACGAACTTATACAATGCACGAATGTACTATTTGATCATCCAGAGCGGTTCTTGCTTCATATTTTGTTAAATAACTCTGAGCTTTGCAGGTATTTGCAGTTCTAACTTATCTAATATCAATGTATACTATCTTACCAATACGACGCAATCAAAACATCAGTGACACTTTGCGGAACTTCATAACAAAGCGTAAACAAAGTTATACTATGGACGTATGTACTATTTGATCATCCAGAGCGGTTCTTGCTACATATCTAGTTAAATAACTCTGAGCTTTGCAGGTATTTTCAGATCTACCTTATATAATATCAAAGTATACTATCCCACCAATACGACGCCATCAAAACCTCAGCGAAGCTTTGCGGAACTTCATAACACAGCGTAAACAAAGTTATACTATGCACGGATGTACTATTTGATCATCCAGAGCGGTTCTTGCTACATATTTTGTTAAATAACTCTGAGCTTTGCAGGTATTTGCAGTTCTAACTTATCTAATATCAATGTATACTAACTTATCAATACGACGCAATCAAAACATCAGCGAAGCTTTGCGGAACTTCATAACAAAGCGTAAACCAAGTTATACTATGGACGGATGTACTATTGGATCTTATTGCCGGTTTTGGATACATATTTTGCCAAGTCACTCTCAGGTTTGTTGGTAGTTGCAGTTCTACCGTTTATAATATCATAGTATACTATCTTACCAATACGACGCAATCAAAACATCAGTGACACTTTGCTGAATGTCATAACAAAGCGAGAACGAACTTATACTATGCACGAATGTACTATTTGATCATCCAGAGCGGTTCTTGCTACATATTTTGTTAAATAACTGTGAGCTTTGCAGGTATTTGCAGTTCTAACTTATCTAATATCAATGTATACTAACTTACCAATTGCGACGTAATCAAAACATCAGCGAAACATTGCGGAACTTCATAACAAAGCGTAAACAAAGTTATACTATGCACGTATGTACTATTTGATCATCCTGAGCGGTTCTAGCTACATATTTAGTTAAATAACTCTGAGCTTTGCAGGTATTTTCAGTTCTACCTTATATAATATCATAGTATACTATCTTACCAATACGACGCAATCAAAACATCAGTGACACTTTGCGGAACTTCATAACAAAGCGTAAACAAAGTTATACAATGCACGTATGTACTATTTGATCATCCAGAGCGGTTCTTGCTACATATTTAGTTAAATAACTCTGAGCTTTGCAGGTATTATCAGTTCTACCTTATATAATATCAAAGTATACTATCTTATCAATACGACGCAATCAAAACCTCAGCGAAGCTTTGCGGAACTTCATAACAAAGCGTAAACAAAGTTATACTATGCACGGATGTACTATTTGATCATCCAGAGCGGTTCTTGCTACATATTTTGTTAAATAACTCTGAGCTTTGCAGGTATTTGCAGTTCTAAGTTATCTAATATCAATGTATACTAACTTATCAATACGACGCAATCAAAACATCAGCGAAGCTTTGCGGAACTTCATAACAAAGCGTAAACAAAGTTATACTATGGACGGATGTACTATTGGATCTTATTGCCGGTTCTGGATACATATTTTGCCAAGTCACTCTCAGGTTTGTTGGTAGTTGCAGTTCTACCGTTTATAATATCATAGTATACTATCTTACCAATACGACGCAATCAAAACATCAGTGACACTTTGCCGAATTTCATAACAAAGCGAGAACGAACTTATACTATGCACGAATGTACTATTTGATCATCCAGAGCGGTTCTTGCTACATATTTTGTTAAATAACTCTGAGCTTTGCAGGTATTTGCAGTTCTAACTTATCTAATATCAATGTATACTATCTTACCAATACGACGCAATCAAAACATCAGCGAAGCTTTGCGGAACTTCATAACAAAGCGTAAACAAAGTTATACTATGCACGGATGTACTATTTGATCATCCTGAGCGGTTCTAGCTACATATTTAGTTAAATAACTCTGAGCTTTGCAGGTATTTTCAGTTCTACCTTATATAATATCATAGTATACTATCTTACCAATACGACGCAATCAAAACATCAGTGACACTTTGCGGAACTTCATAACAAAGCGAGAACAAACTTATACTATGCACGAATGTACTATTTGATCATCCAGAGCGGTTCTTGCTACATATTTTGTTAAATAACTGTGAGCTTTGCAGGTATTTGCAGTTCTAACTTATCTAATATCAATGTATACTATCTTTCCAATTGCGACGTAATCAAAACATCAGCGAAACATTACGGAACTTCATAACAAAGCGTAAACAAAGTTATACTATGCACGTATGTACTATTTGATCATCCTGAGCGGTTCTAGCTACATATTTAGTTAAATAACTCTGAGCTTTGCAGGTATTTTCAGTTCTACCTTATATAATATCATAGTATACTATCTTACCAATACGACGCAATCAAAACATCAGTGACACTTTGCGGAACTTCATAACAAAGCGTAAACAAAGTTATACTATGCACGTATGTACTATTTGATCATCCAGAGCGGTTCTTGCTACATATTTTGTTAAATAACTCTGAGCTTTGCAGGTATTTGCAGTTCTAACTTATCTAAAATCAATGTATACTAACTTATCAATACGACGCCATCAAAACCACAGCGAAGCTTTGCGGAACTTCATAACACAGCGTAAACAAAGTTATACTATGCACGGATGTACTATTTGATCATCCTGAGCGGTTCTAGCTACATATTTAGTTAAATAACTCTGAGCTTTGCAGGTATTTTTAGTTCTACCTTATATAATATCATAGTATACTATTTTACCAAGACGACGCAATCAAAACATCAGTGACACTTTGCGGAACTTCGTAACAAAGCGTAAACATAGTTATACTATGCACGGATGTACTATTTGATCATCCAGAGCGGTTCTTGCTACATATCTAGTTAAATAACTCTGAGCTTTGCAGGTATTTTCAGATCTACCTTATATAATATCAAAGTATACTATCCCACCAATACGACGCCATCAAAACCTCAGCGAAGCTTTGCGGAACTTCATAACACAGCGTAAACAAAGTTATACTATGCACGGATGTACTATTTGATCATCCAGAGCGGTTCTTGCTACATATTTTGTTAAATAACTCTGAGCTTTGCAGGTATTTGCAGTTCTAACTTATCTAATATCAATGTATACTAACTTATCAATACGACGCAATCAAAACATCAGCGAAGCTTTGCGGAACTTCATAACAAAGCGTAAACCAAGTTATACTATGGACGGATGTACTATTGGATCTTATTGCCGGTTTTGGATACATATTTTGCCAAGTCACTCTCAGGTTTGTTGGTAGTTGCAGTTCTACCGTTTATAATATCATAGTATACTATCTTACCAATACGACGCAATCAAAACATCAGTGACACTTTGCTGAATGTCATAACAAAGCGAGAACGAACTTATACTATGCACGAATGTACTATTTGATCATCCAGAGCGGTTCTTGCTACATATTTTGTTAAATAACTGTGAGCTTTGCAGGTATTTGCAGTTCTAACTTATCTAATATCAATGTATACTAACTTACCAATTGCGACGTAATCAAAACATCAGCGAAACATTGCGGAACTTCATAACAAAGCGTAAACAAAGTTATACTATGCACGTATGTACTATTTGATCATCCTGAGCGGTTCTAGCTACATATTTAGTTAAATAACTCTGAGCTTTGCAGGTATTTTCAGTTCTACCTTATATAATATCATAGTATACTATCTTACCAATACGACGCAATCAAAACATCAGTGACACTTTGCGGAACTTCATAACAAAGCGTAAACAAAGTTATACAATGCACGTATGTACTATTTGATCATCCTGAGCGGTTCTTGCTACATATTTAGTTAAATAACTCTGAGCTTTGCAGGTATTATCAGTTCTACCTTATATAATATCAAAGTATACTATCTTATCAATACGACGCAATCAAAACCTCAGCGAAGCTTTGCGGAACTTCATAACAAAGCGTAAACAAAGTTATACTATGCACGGATGTACTATTTGATCATCCAGAGCGGTTCTTGCTACATATTTTGTTAAATAACTCTGAGCTTTGCAGGTATTTGCAGTTCTAACTTATCTAATATCAATGTATACTAACTTATCAATACGACGCAATCAAAACGTCAGCGAAGCTTTGCGGAACTTCATAACAAAGCGTAAACAAAGTTATACTATGGACGGATGTACTATTTGATCATCCTGAGCGGTTCTAGCTACATATTTAGTTAAATAACTGTGAGCTTTGCAGGTATTTGCAGTTCTAAGTTATCTAATATCAATGTATACTAACTTATCAATACGACGCAATCAATACATCAGCGAAGCTTTGCGAAACTTCATAACAAAGCGTAAACAAAGTTATACTATGGACGGATGTACTATTGGATCTTATTGCCGGTTCTGGATACATATTTTGCCAAGTCACTCTCAGGTTTGTTGGTAGTTGCAGTTCTACCGTTTATAATATCATAGTATACTATCTTACCAATACGACGCAATCAAAACATCAGTGACACTTTGCTGAATTTCATAACAAAGCGAGAACGAACTTATACTATGCACGAATGTACTATTTGATCATCCAGAGCGGTTCTTGCTACATATTTTGTTAAATAACTCTGAGCTTTGCAGGTATTTGCAGTTCTAACTTATATAATATCAAAGTATACTATCTTATCAATACGACGCAATCAAAACCTCAGCGAAACTCTGCGGAACTTCATAACAAAGCGTAAACAAAGTTATACTATGCACGGATGTACTATTTGATCATCCAGAGCGGTTCTTGCTACATATTTTGTTAAATAACTCTGAGTTTTGCAGGTATTTGCAGTTCTACCTTATATAATATAATAGTATACTATCTTACCAATACGACGCAATCAAAACATCAGCGATGCTTTGCGGAACTTCATAACAAAGCGTAAACAAAGTTATACTATGGACGGATGTACTATTGGATCTTATTGCCGGTTCTGGATACATATTTTGCCAAGTCACTCTCAGGTTTGTTGGTAGTTGCAGTTCTACCGTTTATAATATCATAGTATACTATCATACCAATACGACGCAATCAAAACATCAGTGACATTTTGCTGAATTTCATAACAAAGCGAGAACGAACTTATACTATGCACGAATGTACTATTTGATCATCCAGAGCGGTTCTTGCTACATATTTTGTTAAATAACTGTGAGCTTTGCAGGTATTTGCAGTTCTAACTTATCTAATATCAATGTATACTATCTTACCAATACGACGCAATCAAAACATCAGCGAAGCTTTGCGGAACTTCATAACAAAGCGTAAACAAAGTTATACTATGGACGGATGTACTATTGGATCTTATTGCCGGTTCTGGATACATATTTTGCCAAGTCACTCTCAGGTTTGTTGGTAGTTGCAGTTCTACCGTTCATAATATCATAGTATACTATCTTACCAATACGACGCAATCAAAACATCAGTGACACTTTGCTGAATTTCATAACAAAGCGAGAACGAACTTATACAATGCACGAATGTACTATTTGATCATCCAGAGCGGTTCTTGCTTCATATTTTGTTAAATAACTCTGAGCTTTGCAGGTATTTTCAGATCTACCTTATATAATATCAAAGTATACTATCCCACCAATACGACGCCATCAAAACCTCAGCGAAGCTTTGCGGAACTTCATAACACAGCGTAAACAAAGTTATACTATGCACGGATGTACTATTTGATCATCCAGAGCGGTTCTTGCTACATATTTTGTTAAATAACTCTGAGCTTTGCAGGTATTTGCAGTTCTAACTTATCTAATATCAATGTATACTAACTTATCAATACGACGCAATCAAAACGTCAGCGAAGCTTTGCGGAACTTCATAACAAAGCGTAAACAAAGTTATACTATGGACGGATGTACTATTTGATCATCCTGAGCGGTTCTAGCTACATATTTAGTTAAATAACTGTGAGCTTTGCAGGTATTTGCAGTTCTAAGTTATCTAATATCAATGTATACTAACTTATCAATACGACGCAATCAATACATCAGCGAAGCTTTGCGAAACTTCATAACAAAGCGTAAACAAAGTTATACTATGGACGGATGTACTATTGGATCTTATTGCCGGTTCTGGATACATATTTTGCCAAGTCACTCTCAGGTTTGTTGGTAGTTGCAGTTCTACCGTTTATAATATCATAGTATACTATCTTACCAATACGACGCAATCAAAACATCAGTGACACTTTGCTGAATTTCATAACAAAGCGAGAACGAACTTATACAATGCACGAATGTACTATTTGATCATCCAGAGCGATTCTTGCTTCATATTTTGTTAAATAACTCTGAGCTTTGCAGGTATTTGCAGTTCTACCTTATATAACATCAAAGTATACTATCCCACCAATACGACGCCATCAAAACCTCAGCGAAGCTTTGCGGAACTTCATAACACAGCGTAAACAAAGTTATACTATGCACAAATGTACTATTTGATCATCCAGAGCGGTTCTTGCTACATATTTTGTTAAATAACTGTGAGCTTTGCAGGTATTTGCAGTTCTAACTTATCTAATATCAATGTATACTATCTTACCAATACGACGCAATAAAAACATCAGCGAAGCTTTGCGGAACTTCATAACAAAGCGTAAACAAAGTTATACTATGGACGGATGTACTATTGGATCTTATTGCCGGTTCTGGATACATATTTTGCCAAGTCACTCTCAGGTTTGTTGGTAGTTGCAGTTCTACCGTTCATAATATCATAGTATACTATCTTACCAATACGACGCAATCAAAACATCAGTGACACTTTGCTGAATTTCATAACAAAGCGAGAACGAACTTATACAATGCACGAATGTACTATTTGATCATCCAGAGCGGTTCTTGCTTCATATTTTGTTAAATAACTCTGAGCTTTGCAGGTATTTTCAGATCTACCTTATATAATATCAAAGTATACTATCCCACCAATACGACGTCATCAAAACCTCAGCGAAGCTTTGCGGAACTTCATAACACAGCGTAAACAAAGTTATACTATGCACGGATGTACTATTTGATCATCCAGAGCGGTTCTTGCTACATATTTTGTTAAATAACTCTGAGCTTTGCAGGTATTTGCAGTTCTAACTTATCTAATATCAATGTATACTAACTTATCAATACGACGCAATCAAAACGTCAGCGAAGCTTTGCGGAACTTCATAACAAAGCGTAAACAAAGTTATACTATGGACGGATGTACTATTTGATCATCCTGAGCGGTTCTAGCTACATATTTAGTTAAATAACTGTGAGCTTTGCAGGTATTTGCAGTTCTAAGTTATCTAATATCAATGTATACTAACTTATCAATACGACGCAATCAATACATCAGCGAAGCTTTGCGAAACTTCATAACAAAGCGTAAACAAAGTTATACTATGGACGGATGTACTATTGGATCTTATTGCCGGTTCTGGATACATATTTTGCCAAGTCACTCTCAGGTTTGTTGGTAGTTGCAGTTCTACCGTTTATAATATCATAGTATACTATCTTACCAATACGACGCAATCAAAACATCAGTGACACTTTGCTGAATTTCATAACAAAGCGAGAACGAACTTATACAATGCACGAATGTACTATTTGATCATCCAGAGCGATTCTTGCTTCATATTTTGTTAAATAACTCTGAGCTTTGCAGGTATTTGCAGTTCTACCTTATATAACATCAAAGTATACTATCCCACCAATACGACGCCATCAAAACCTCAGCGAAGCTTTGCGGAACTTCATAACACAGCGTAAACAAAGTTATACTATGGACGGATGTACTATTTGATCATCCAGAGCTGTTCTTGCTACATATTTTGTTAAATAACTCTGAGCTTTGCAGGTATTTGCAGTTCTACCGTTTATAATATCATAGTATACTATCTTACCAATACGACGCAATCAAAACATCAGTGACACTTTGCTGAATTTCATAACAAAGCGAGAACGAACTTATACTATGCACGAATGTACTATTTGATCATCCAGAGCGGTTCTTGCTACATATTTTGTTAAATAACTCTGAGCTTTGCAGGTATTTGCAGTTCTAACTTATATAATATCAAAGTATACTATCTTATCAATACGACGCAATCAAAACCTCAGCGAAACTCTGCGGAACTTCATAACACAGCGTAAACAAAGTTATACTATGCACGGATGTACTATTTGATAGTCCAGAGCGGTTCTTGCTACATATTTTGTTAAATAACTCTGAGCTTTGCAGGTATTTGGAGTTCTAACTTATCTAATATCAATGTATACTATCTTACCAATACGACGCAATCAAAACATCAGCGAAGGTTTGCGGAACTTCATAACAAAGCGTAAACAAAGTTATACTATGGACGGATGTACTATTGGATCTTATTGCCGGTTCTGGATACATATTTTGCCAAGTCACTCTCAGGTTTGTTGGTAGTTGCAGTTCTACCGTTTATAATATCATAGTATACTATCTTACCAATACGACGCAATCAAAACATCAGTGACACTTTGCTGAATTTCATAACAAAGCGAGAACGAACTTATACAATGCACGAATGTACTATTTGATCATCCAGAGCGATTCTTGCTTCATATTTTGTTAAATAACTCTGAGCTTTGCAGGTATTTGCAGTTCTACCTTATATAACATCAAAGTATACTATCCCACCAATACGACGCCATCAAAACCTCAGCGAAGCTTTGCGGAACTTCATAACACAGCGTAAACAAAGTTATACTATGCACGGATGTACTATTTGATCATCCAGAGCTGTTCTTGCTACATATTTTGTTAAATAACTCTGAGCTTTGCAGGTATTTGCAGTTCTACCGTTTATAATATCATAGTATACTATCTTACCAATACGACGCAATCAAAACATCAGTGACACTTTGCTGAATTTCATAACAAAGCGAGAACGAACTTATACTATGCACGAATGTACTATTTGATCATCCAGAGCGGTTCTTGCTACATATTTTGTTAAATAACTCTGAGCTTTGCAGGTATTTGCAGTTCTAACTTATATAATATCAAAGTATACTATCTTATCAATACGACGCAATCAAAACCTCAGCGAAACTCTGCGGAACTTCATAACACAGCGTAAACAAAGTTATACTATGCACGGATGTACTATTTGATAGTCCAGAGCGGTTCTTGCTACATATTTTGTTAAATAACTCTGAGCTTTGCAGGTATTTGGAGTTCTAACTTATCTAATATCAATGTATACTATCTTACCAATACGACGCAATCAAAACATCAGCGAAGGTTTGCGGAACTTCATAACAAAGCGTAAACAAAGTTATACTATGGACGGATGTACTATTGGATCTTATTGCCGGTTCTGGATACATATTTTGCCAAGTCACTCTCAGGTTTGTTGGTAGTTGCAGTTCTACCGTTTATAATATCATAGTATACTATCTTACCAATACGACGCAATCAAAACATCAGTGACACTTTGCTGAATTTCATAACAAAGCGAGAACGAACTTATACAATGCACGAATGTACTATTTGATCATCCAGAGCGGTTCTTGCTTCATATTTTGTTAAATAACTCTGAGCTTTGCAGGTATTTGCAGTTCTACCTTATATAACATCAAAGTATACTATCCCACCAATACGACGCCATCAAAACCTCAGCGAAGCTTTGCGGAACTTCATAACACAGCGTAAACAAAGTTATACTATGCACGGATGTACTATTTGATCATCCAGAGCTGTTCTTGCTACATATTTTGTTAAATTAGTCTGAGCATTGCAGGTATTTTCAGTTCTACCTTATATAATATCATAGTATACTATCTTACCAATACGACGCAATCAAAACATCAGTGACACTTTGCTGAATTTCATAACAAAGCGAGAACGAACTTATACTATGCACGAATGTACTATTTGATCATCCAGAGCGGTTCTTGCTACATATTTTGTTAAATAACTCTGAGCTTTGCAGGTATTTGCAGTTCTAACTTATCTAATATCAATGTATACTATCTTACCAATACGACGCAATCAAAACATCAGCGAAGCTTTGCGGAACTTCATAACAAAGCGTAAACAAAGTTATACTATGCCCGGATGTACTATTTGATCATCCTGAGCGGTTCTAGCTACATATTTAGTTAAATAACTCTGAGCTTTGCAGGTATTTTCAGTTCTACCTTATATAATATCATAGTATACTATCTTACCAATACGACGCAATCAAAACATCAGTGACACTTTGCGGAACTTCATAACAAAGCGTAAACAAAGTTATACTATGGACGTATGTACTATTTGATCATCCCTAGCGGTTCTTGCTACATATTTTGTTAAATAACTCTGAGCTTTGCAGGTATTTGCAGTTCTAACTTATCTAATATCAATGTATACTAACTTATCAATACGACGCAATCAAAAACTCAGCGAAACTCTTCGGAACTTCATAACAAAGCGTAAACAAAGTTATACTATGCACGTATGTACTATTTGATCATCCCTAGCGGTTCTTGCTACATATTTTGTTAAATAACTCTGAGCTTTGCAAGTATTTTCAGTTCTACCTTATATAATATCAAAGTATACTATCTTACCAATTGCGACGCAATCAAAACATCAGTGAGACATTGCTGAATTTCATAACAAAGCGTAAACAATGTTATACTATGCACGTATGTACTATTTGATCATCCAGAGCGGTTCTTGCTACATATTTTGTTAAATAACTCTGAGCTTTGCAGGTATTTGCAGTTCTATATTATCTAATATCAATGTATACTAACTTATCAATACGACGCAATCAAAACATCAGCGAAGCTTTGCGGAACTTCATAACAAAGCGTAAACAAAGTTATACTATGGACGGATGTACTATTGGATCTTATTGCCGGTTCTGGATACATATTTTGCCAAGTCACTCTCAGGTTTGTTGGTAGTTGCAGTTCTACCGTTTATAATATCATAATATAATATCTTACCAATACGACGCAATCAAAACATCAGTGACACTTTGCTGAATTTCATAACAAAGCGAGAACGAACTTATACTATGCACGAATGTACTATTTGATCATCCAGAGCGGTTCTTGCTACATATTTTGTTAAATAACTCTGAGCTTTGCAGGTATTTGCAGTTCTAACTTATATAATATCAAAGTATACTAACTTATCAATACGACGCAATCAAAACCTCAGCGAAACTCTGCGGAACTTCATAACACAGCGTAAACAAAGTTATACTATGCACGGATGTACTATTTGATCATCCAGAGCGGTTCTTGCTACATATTTTGTTAAATAACTCTGAGCTTTGCAGGTATTTGGAGTTCTAACTTATCTAATATCAATGTATACTAACTTACCAATTGCGACGTAATCAAAACATCAGCGAAACATTGCGGAACTTCATAACAAAGCGTAAACAAAGTTATACTATGCACGTATGTACTATTTGATCATCCTGAGCGGTTCTAGCTACATATTTAGTTAAATAACTCTGAGCTTTGCAGGTATTTTCAGTTCTACCTTATATAATATCATAGTATACTATCTTACCAATACGACGCAATCAAAACATCAGTGACACTTTGCGGAACTTCATAACAAAGCGTAAACAAAGTTATACTATGCACGTATGTACTATTTGATCATCCAGAGCGGTTCTTGCTACATATTTTGTTAAATAAATCTGAGCTTTGCAGGTATTTGCAGTTCTAACTTATCTAATATAATAGTATACTATCTTACCAATACGACGCAATCAAAACATCAGTGACACTTTGCGGAACTTCATAACAAAGCGTAAACAAAGTTATACTATGCACGTATGTACTATTTGATCATCCAGAGCGGTTCTTGCTACATATTTTGTTAAATAACTCTGAGCTTTGCAAGTATTTGCAGTTCTAACTTATCTAATATCAATGTATACTATCTTACCAATACGACGCAATCAAAACATCAGCGAAGGTTTGCAGAACTTCATAACAAGGCGTAAACAAAGTTATACTATGCACGGATGTACTATTTGATCATCCTGAGCGGTTCTAGCTACATATTTAGTTAAATAACTCTGAGCTTTGCAGGTATTTTCAGTTCTACCTTATATAATATCATAGTATACTATTTTACCAAGACGACGCAATCAAAACATCAGTGACACTTTGCGGAACTTCATAACACAGCGTAAACAAAGTTATACTATGCACGGATGTACTATTTGATCATCCAGAGCGGTTCTTGCTACATATTTTGTTAAATAACTCTGAGCTTTGCAGGTATTTGCAGTTCTAACTTATCTAATATCAATGTATACTAACTTATCAATACGACGCAATCAAAACATCAGCGAAGCTTTGCGGAACTTCATAACAAAGCGTAAACCAAGTTATACTATGGACGGATGTACTATTGGATCTTATTGCCGGTTTTGGATACATATTTTGCCAAGTCACTCTCAGGTTTGTTGGTAGTTGCAGTTCTACCGTTTATAATATCATAGTATACTATCTTACCAATACGACGCAATCAAAACATCAGTGACACTTTGCTGAATGTCATAACAAAGCGAGAACGAACTTATACTATGCACGAATGTACTATTTGATCATCCAGAGCGGTTCTTGCTACATATTTTGTTAAATAACTGTGAGCTTTGCAGGTATTTGCAGTTCTAACTTATCTAATATCAATGTATACTAACTTACCAATTGCGACGTAATCAAAACATCAGCGAAACATAGCGGAACTTCATAACAAAGCGTAAACAAAGTTATACTATGCACGTATGTACTATTTGATCATCCTGAGCGGTTCTAGCTACATATTTAGTTAAATAACTCTGAGCTTTGCAGGTATTTTCAGTTCTACCTTATATAATATCATAGTATACTATCTTACCAATACGACGCAATCAAAACATCAGTGACACTTTGCGGAACTTCATAACAAAGCGTAAACAAAGTTATACTATGCACGTATGTACTATTTGATCATCCAGAGCGGTTCTTGCTACATATTTTGTTAAATAAATCTGAGCTTTGCAGGTATTTGCAGTTCTAACTTATCTAATATAATAGTATACTATCTTACCAATACGACGCAATCAAAACATCAGTGACACTTTGCGGAACTTCATAACAAAGCGTAAACAAAGTTATACTATGCACGTATGTACTATTTGATCATCCAGAGCGGTTCTTGCTACATATTTTGTTAAATAACTCTGAGCTTTGCAGGTTTTTGCAGTTCTAACTTATCTAATATCAATGTATACTAACTTATCAATACGACGCAATCAAAACATCAGCGAAGCTTTGCGGAACTTCATAACAAAGCGTAAACAAAGTTATACTATGCACGTATGTACTATTTGATCATCCTGAGCGGTTGTAGCTACATATTTAGTTAAATAACTCTGAGCTTTGCAGGTATTTTCAGTTCTACCTTATATAATATAATAGTATACTATCTTACCAATACGACGCAATCAAAACATCAGTGACACTTTGTGGAACTTCATAACAAAGCGTAAACAAAGTTATACTATGCACGTATGTACTATTTGATCATCCAGAGCGGTTCTTGCTACATATTTTGTTAAATAACTCTGAGCTTTGCAGGTTTTTGCAGTTCTAACTTATCTAATATCAATGTATACTAACTTATCAATACGACGCAATCAAAACATCAGCGAAACATTGCGGAACTTCATAACAAAGCGTAAACAAAGTTATACTATGCACGTATGTACTATTTGATCATCCTGAGCGGTTCTAGCTACATATTTAGTTAAATAACTCTGAGATTTGCAGGTATTTTCAGTTCTACCTTATATAATATCATAGTATACTATCTTACCAATACGACGCAATCAAAACATCAGTGACACTTTGCGGAACTTCATAACAAAGCGTAAACAAAGTTATACTATGCACGTATGTACTATTTGATCATCCAGAGCGGTTCTTGCTACATATTTTGTTAAATAAATCTGAGCTTTGCAGGTATTTGCAGTTCTACCTTATCTAATATCAATGTATACTAACTTATCAATACGACGCAATCAAAACATCAGCGAAGCTTTGCGGAACTTCATAACAAAGCGTAAACAAAGTTATACTATGGACGGATGTACTATTTGATCTTATTGCCGGTTCTGGATACATATTTTGCCAAGTCACTCTCAGGTTTGATGGTAGTTGCAGTTCTACCGTTTATAATATCAGAGTATACTATCTTACCAATACGACGCAATCAAAACATCAGTGACATTTTGCTGAATTTCATAACAAAGCGAGAACGAACTTATACTATGCACGAATGTACTATTTGATCATCCAGAGCGGTTCTTGCTACATATTTTGTTAAATAACTCTGAGCTTTGCAGGTATTTGCAGTTCTAACTTATATAATATCAAAGTATACTATCTTATCAATACGACGCAATCAAAACCTCAGCGAATCTCTGCGGAACTTCATAACAAAGCGTAAACATAGTTATACTATGCACGGATGTACTATTTGATCATCCAGAGCGGTTCTTGCTACATATTTTGTTAAATAACTCTGAGCTTTGCAGGTATTTGCAGTTATAACTTATCTAATATCAATGTATACTATCTTACCAATACGACGCAATCAAAACATCAGTGACTCTATGCGGAACTTCATAACAAAGCGTAAACAAAGTTATACTATGGACGTATGTACTATTTGATCATCCCTAGCGGTTCTTGCTACATATTTTGTTAAATAACTCTGAGCTTTGCAAGTATTTGCAGTTCTATCTTACATAATATCAAAGTATACCACCTTACCAATTGCGACGTAATCAAAACATCAGCGAAACATTGCGGAACTTCATAACACAGCGTAAACAAAGTTGTACTATGCACGGATGTACTATTTGATCATCCAGAGCGGTTCTTGCTTCATATTTTTTTAAATAACTCTGAGCTTTGCAGGTATTTGCAGTTCTAACCTATCTAATATCAATGTATACTATCATTTCAATACGACGCAATCAAAACATCAGCGAAGCTTTGCGGAACTTCATAACAAAGCGTAAACAAAGTTATACTATGCACGTTTGTACTATTTGATCATCCAGAGAGGTTCTTGCTACATATTTAGTTAAATAACTCTGAGCTTTGCAGGTATTTTCAGTTCTACCTTATATAATATCAAAGTATACTATCTTATCAATACGACGCAATCAAAACCTCAGCGAAACTCTGCGGAACTTCATAACAAAGCGTAAACAAAGTTATACAATGCACGTATGTACTATTTGATCATCCTGAGCGGTTCTTGCTACATATTTAGTTAAATAACTCTGAGCTTTGCAGGTATTTTCAGTTCTACCTTATATAATATCAAAGTATACTATCTTATCAATACGACGCAATCAAAACCTCAGCGCAACTCTGCGGAACTTCATAACAAAGCGTAAACAAAGTTATACTATGCACGTATCTACTATTTGATCATCCTGAGCGGTTCTAGCTACATATTTAGTTAAATAACTCTGAGCTTTGCAGGTATTTTCAGTTCTACCTTATATAATATAATAGTATACTATCTTACCAATACGACGCAATCAAAACATCAGTGACACTTTGCGGAACTTCATAACAAAGCGTAAACAAAGTTATACTATGCACGTATGTACTATTTGATCATCCAGAGCGGTTCTTGCTACATATTTTGTTAAATAACTCTGAGCTTTGCAGGTTTTAGCAGTTCTAACTTATCTAATATCAATGTATACTATCTTATCAATACGACGCAATCAAAACATCAACGAAACTTTGCGGAACTTCATAACAAAGCGTAAACAAAGTTATACTATGCACGTATGTACTATTTGATCATCCTGAGCGGTTCTTGCTACATATTTAGTTAAATAACTCTGAGCTTTGCAGGTATTTTCAGTTCTACCTTATATAATATAATAGTATACTATCTTACCAATACGACGCAATCAAAACATCAGTGACACTTTGCGGAACTTCATAACAAAGCGTAAACAAAGTTATACTATGCACGTATGTACTATTTGATCATCCTGAGCGGTTCTTGCTACATATTTTGTTAAATAACTCTGAGCTTTGCAGGTTTTAGCAGTTCTAACTTATCTAATATCAATGTATACTATCTTATCAATACGACGCAATCAAAACATCAACGAAGCGTTGCGGAACTTCATAACAAAGCGTAAACAAAGTTATACTATGGACGGATGTACTATTTGATCTTATTGCCGGTTCTGGATACATATTTTGCCAAGTCACTCTCAGGTTTGTTGGTTGTTGCAGTTCTACCGTTTATAATATCATAGTATACTATCTTACCAATACGACGCAATCAAAACATCAGTGACACTTTGCTGAATTTCATAACAAAGCGAGAACGAACTTATACTATGCACGAATGTACTATTTGATCATCCAGAGCGGTTCTTGCTACATATTTTGTTAAATAACTCTGAGCTTTGCAGGTATTTGCAGTTCTAACTTATATAATATCAAAGTATACTATCTTATCAATACGACGCAATCAAAACCTCAGCGAAACTCTGCGGAACTTCATAACAAAGCGTAAACAAAGTTATACTATGCACGGATGTACTATTTGATCATCCAGAGCGGTTCTTGCTACATATTTTGTTAAATAACTCTGAGCTTTGCAGGTATTTGCAGTTATAACTTATCTAATATCAATGTATACTATCTTACCAATACGACGCAATCAAAACATCAGTGACACTATGCGGAACTTCATAACAAAGCGTAAACAAAGTTATACTATGGACGTATGTACTATTTGATCATCCCTAGCGGTTCTTGCTACATATTTTGTTAAATAACTCTGTGGTTTGCAGGTAGTTGCAGTTCTATCTTACATAATATCAAAGTATACCACCTTACCAATTGCGACGTAATCAAAACATCAGCGAAACATTGCGGAACTTCATAACACAGCGTAAACAAAGTTGTACTATGCACGGATGTACTATTTGATCATCCAGAGCGGTTCTTGCTTCATATTTTTTTAAATAACTCTGAGCTTTGCAGGTATTTGCAGTTCTAACCTATCTAATATCAATGTATACTATCATTTCAATACGACGCAATCAAAACATCAGCGAAGCTTTGCGGAACTTCATAACAAAGCGTAAACAAAGTTATACTATGGACGGATGTACTATTGGATCTTATTGCCGGTTCTGGATACATATTTTGCCAAGTCACTCTCAGGTTTGTTGGTAGTTGCAGTTCTACCTTATATAATATAATAGTATACTATCTTACCAATACGACGCAATCAAAACATCAGCGATGCTTTGCGGAACTTCATAACAAAGCGTAAACAAAGTTATACTATGGACGGATGTACTATTGGATCTTATTGCCGGTTCTGGATACATATTTTGCCAAGTCACTCTCAGGTTTGTTGGTAGTTGCAGTTCTACCGTTCATAATATCATATTATACTATCTTACCAATACGACGCAATCAAAACATCAGTGACACTTTGCTGAATTTCATAACAAAGCGAGAACGAACTTATACAATGCACGAATGTACTATTTGATCATCCAGAGCGGTTCTTGCTTCATATTTTGTTAAATAACTCTGAGCTTTGCAGGTATTTGCAGTTCTACCTTATATAACATCAAAGTATACTATCCCACCAATACGACGCCATCAAAACCTCAGCGAAGCTTTGCGGAACTTCATAACACAGCGTAAACAAAGTTATACTATGCACGGATGTACTATTTGATAGTCCAGAGCGGTTCTTGCTACATATTTTGTTAAATAACTCTGAGCTTTGCAGGTATTTGGAGTTCTAACTTATCTAATATCAATGTATACGATCTTACCAATACGACGCAATCAAAACATCAGCGAAGGTTTGCGGAACTTCATAACAAAGCGTAAACAAAGTTATACTATGGACGGATGTACTATTGGATCTTATTGCTGGTTCTGGAAACATATTTTGCCAAGTCACTCTCAGGTTTGTTGGTAGTTGCAGTTCTACCGTTATTAATATCATAGTATACTATCTTACCAATACGACGCAATCAAAACATCAGTGACACTTTGCTGAATTTCATAACAAAGCGAGAACGAACTTATACAATGCACGAATGTACTATTTGATCATCCAGAGCGATTCTTGCTTCATATTTTGTTAAATAACTCTGAGCTTTGCAGGTATTTGCAGTTCTACCTTATATAACATCAAAGTATACTATCCCACCAATACGACGCCATCAAAACCTCAGCGAAGCTTTGCGGAACTTCATAACACAGCGTAAACAAAGTTATACTATGCACGGATGTACTATTTGATCATCCAGAGCTGTTCTTGCTACATATTTTGTTAAATAACTCTGAGCTTTGCAGGTATTTGCAGTTCTACCGTTTATAATATCATAGTATACTATCTTACCAATACGACGCAATCAAAACATCAGTGACACTTTGCTGAATTTCATAACAAAGCGAGAACGAACTTATACTATGCACGAATGTACTATTTGATCATCCAGAGCGGTTCTTGCTACATATTTTGTTAAATAACTCTGAGCTTTGCAGGGATTTGCAGTTCTAACTTAACTAATATCAATGTATACTATCTTACCAATACGACGCAATCAAAACATCAGCGAAGCTTTGCGGAACTTCATAACAAAGCGTAAACAAAGTTATACTATGCCCGGATGTACTATTTGATCATCCTGAGCGGTTCTAGCTACATATTTAGTTAAATAACTCTGAGCTTTGCAGGTATTTTCAGTTCTACCTTATATAATATCATAGTATACTATCTTACCAATACGACGCAATCAAAACATCAGTGACTCTTTGCGGAACTTCATAACAAAGCGTAAACAAAGTTATACTATGGACGTATGTACTATTTGATCATCCCTAGCGGTTCTTGCTACATATTTTGTTAAATAACTCTGAGCTTTGCAGGTATTTGCAGTTCTAACTTATCTAATATCAATGTATACTAACTTATCAATACGACGCAATCAAAACATCAGCGAAGCTTTGCGGAACTTCATAACAAAGCGTAAACCAAGTTATACTATGGACGGATGTACTATTGGATCTTATTGCCGGTTTTGGATACATATTTTGCCAAGTCACTCTCAGGTTTGTTGGTAGTTGCAGTTCTACCGTTTATAATATCATAGTATACTATCTTACCAGTACGACGCAATCAAAACATCAGTGACACTTTGCTGAATGTCATAACAAAGCGAGAACGAACTTATACTATGCATGAATGTACTATTTGATCATCCAGAGCGGTTCTTGCTACATATTTTTTTAAATAACTCTGAGCTTTGCAGGTATTTGCAGTTCTAACCTATCTAATATCAATGTATACTATCATTTCAATACGACGCAATCAAAACATCAGCGAAGCTTTGCGGAACTTCATAACAAAGCGTAAACAAAGTTATACTATGCACGTTTGTACTATTTGATCATCCAGAGCGGTACTTGCTACATATTTTCTTAAATAACTCTGAGGTGTGCAGGTATTTGCAGGTCTAACTTATATAATATCAAAGTATACTAACTTATCAATACGACGCAATCAAAAACTCAGCGAAACTCTTCGGAACTTCATAACAAACCGTAAACAAAGTTATACTATGCACGTATGTACTATTTGATCATCCCTAGCGGTTCTTGCTACATATTTTGTTAAATAACTCTGAGCTTTGCAAGTATTTGCAGGTCTATCTTACATAATATCAAAGTATACCACCTTACCAATTGCGACGTAATCAAAACATCAGCGAAACATTGCGGAACTTCATAACAAAGCGTAAACAAAGTTATACTATGCACGGATGTACTATTTGATCATCCTGAGCGGTTCCTGCTACATATTTTGTTAAATAACTCTGAGGTGTGCAGGTATTTGCAGTTCTAACTTATATAATATCAAAGTATACTATCTTATCAATACGACGCAATCAAAACCTCAGCGAAACTCTGCGGAACTTCATAACAAAGCGTAAACAAAGTTATACTATGGACGGATGTACTATTGGATCTTATTGCCGGTTCTGGATACATATTTTGCCAAGTCACTCTCAGGTTTGTTGGTAGTTGCAGTTCTACCGTTTATAATATCATAGTATACTATCATACCAATACGACGCAATCAAAACATCAGTGACATTTTGCTGAATTTCATAACAAAGCGAGAACGAACTTATACTATGCACGAATGTACTATTTGATCATCCAGAGCGGTTCTTGCTACATATTTTGTTAAATAACTGTGAGCTTTGCAGGTATTTGCAGTTCTAACTTATCTAATATCAATGTATACTATCTTACCAATACGACGCAATCAAAACATCAGCGAAGCTTTGCGGAACTTCATAACAAAGCGTAAACAAAGTTATACTATGCACGGATGTACTATTTGATCATCCTGAGCGGTTCTAGCTACATATTTAGTTAAATAACTCTGAGCTTTGCAGGTATTTTCAGTTCTACCTTATATAAAATCAAAGTATACTATCTTATCAATACGACGCAATCAAAACCTCAGCGAAACTCTGCGGAACTTCATAACAAAGCGTAAACAAAGTTATACAATGCACGTATGTACTATTTGATCATCCTGAGCGGTTCTTGCTACATATTTAGTTAAATAACTCTGAGCTTTGCAGGTATTTTCAGTTCTACCTTATATAATATCAAAGTATACTATCTTATCAATACGACGCAATCAAAACCTCAGCGCAACTCTGCGGAACTTCATAACAAAGCGTAAACAAAGTTATACTATGCACGTATCTACTATTTGATCATCCTGAGCGGTTCTAGCTACATATTTAGTTAAATAACTCTGAGCTTTGCAGGTATTTTCAGTTCTACCTTATATAATATAATAGTATACTATCTTACCAATACGACGCAATCAAAACATCAGTGACACTTTGCGGAACTTCATAACAAAGCGTAAACAAAGTTATACTATGCAAGTATGTACTATTTGATCATCCAGAGCGGTTCTTGCTACATATTTTGTTAAATAACTCTGAGCTTTGCAGGTTTTTGCAGTTCTAACTTATCTAATATCAATGTATACTATCTTATCAATACGACGCAATCAAAACATCAACGAAACTTTGCGGAACTTCATAACAAAGCGTAAACAAAGTTATACTATGCACGTATGTACTATTTGATCATCCTGAGCGGTTCTTGCTACATATTTAGTTAAATAACTCTGAGCTTTGCAGGTATTTTCAGTTCTACCTTATATAATATAATAGTATACTATCTTACCAATACGACGCAATCAAAACATCAGTGACACTTTGCGGAACTTCATAACAAAGCGTAAACAAAGTTATACTATGCACGTATGTACTATTTGATCATCCTGAGCGGTTCTTGCTACATATTTTGTTAAATAACTCTGAGCTTTGCAGGTTTTAGCAGTTCTAACTTATCTAATATCAATGTATACTATCTTATCAATACGACGCAATCAAAACATCAACGAAGCGTTGCGGAACTTCATAACAAAGCGTAAACAAAGTTATACTATGGACGGATGTACTATTTGATCTTATTGCCGGTTCTGGATACATATTTTGCCAAGTCACTCTCAGGTTTGTTGGTTGTTGCAGTTCTACCGTTTATAATATCATAGTATACTATCTTACCAATACGACGCAATCAAAACATCAGTGACACTTTGCTGAATTTCATAACAAAGCGAGAACGAACTTATACTATGCACGAATGTACTATTTGATCATCCTGAGCGGTTCTTGCTACATATTTTGTTAAATAACTCTGAGCTTTGCAGGTATTTGCAGTTCTAACTTATATAATATCAAAGTATACTATCTTATCAATACGACGCAATCAAAACCTCAGCGAAACTCTGCGGAACTTCATAACAAAGCGTAAACAAAGTTATACTATGCACGGATGTACTATTTGATCATCCAGAGCGGTTCTTGCTACATATTTTGTTAAATAACTCTGAGCTTTGCAGGTATTTGCAGTTATAACTTATCTAATATCAATGTATACTATCTTACCAATACGACGCAATCAAAACATCAGTGACACTATGCGGAACTTCATAACAAAGCGTAAACAAAGTTATACTATGGACGTATGTACTATTTGATCATCCCTAGCGGTTCTTGCTACATATTTTGTTAAATAACTCTGAGCTTTGCAGGTATTTGCAGTTCTATCTTACATAATATCAAAGTATACCACCTTACCAATTGCGACGTAATCAAAACATCAGCGAAACATTGCGGAACTTCATAACACAGCGTAAACAAAGTTGTACTATGCACGGATGTACTATTTGATCATCCAGAGCGGTTCTTGCTTCATATTTTTTTAAATAACTCTGAGCTTTGCAGGTATTTGCAGTTCTAACCTATCTAATATCAATGTATACTATCATTTCAATACGACGCAATCAAAACATCAGCGAAGCTTTGCGGAACTTCATAACAAAGCGTAAACAAAGTTATACTATGCACGTATGTACTATTTGATCATCCTGAGCGGTTCTAGCTACATATTTAGTTAAATAACTCTGAGCTTTGCAGGTAGTTTCAGTTCTACCTTATATAATATAATAGTATACTATCTTACCAATACGACGCAATCAAAACATCAGCGATGCTTTGCGGAACTTCATAACAAAGCGTAAACAAAGTTATACTATGGACGGATGTACTATTGGATCTTATTGCCGGTTCTGGATACATATTTTGCCAAGTCACTCTCAGGTTTGTTGGTAGTTGCAGTTCTAACGTTTATAATATCATAGTATACTATCATACCAATACGACGCAATCAAAACATCAGTGACATTTTGCTGAATTTCATAACAAAGCGAGAACGAACTTATACTATGCACGAATGTACTATTTGATCATCCAGAGCGGTTCTTGCTACATATTTTGTTAAATAACTGTGAGCTTTGCAGGTATTTGCAGTTCTAACTTATCTAATATCAATGTATACTATCTTACCAATACGACGCAATCAAAACATCAGCGAAGCTTTGCGGAACTTCAACACATAGCGTAAACAAAGTTATACTATGCACGGATGTACTATTTGATCATCCTGAGCGGTTCTAGCTACATATTTAGTTAAATAACTCTGAGCTTTGCAGGTATTTGCAGTTCTACCTTATATAATATCAAAGTATACTATCCCACCAATACGACGCCATCAAAACCTCAGCGAAGCTTTGCGGAACTTCATAACACAGCGTAAACAAAGTTATACTATGCACGGATGTACTATTTGATCATCCAGAGCGATTCTTGCTACATATTTTGTTAAATAACTCTGAGCTTTGCAGGTATTTGGAGTTCTAACTTATCTAATATCAATGTATACTATCTTACCAATACGACGCAATCAAAACATCAGCGAAGGTTTGCGGAACTTCATAACAAAGCGTAAACAAAGTTATACTATGGACGGATGTACTATTGGATCTTATTGCTGGTTCTGGATACATATTTTGCCAAGTCACTCTCAGGTTTGTTGGTAGTTGCAGTTCTACCGTTTATAATATCATAGTATACTATCTTACCAATACGACGCAATCAAAACATCAGTGACACTTTGCTGAATTTCATAACAAAGCGAGAACGAACTTATACAATGCACGAATGTACTATTTGATCATCCAGAGCGATTCTTGCTTCATATTTTGTTAAATAACTCTGAGCTTTGCAGGTATTTGCAGTTCTACCTTATATAACATCAAAGTATACTATCCCACCAATACGACGCCATCAAAACCTCAGCGAAGCTTTGCGGAACTTCATAACACAGCGTAAACAAAGTTATACTATGCACGGATGTACTATTTGATCATCCAGAGCTGTTCTTGCTACATATTTTGTTAAATAACTCTGAGCTTTGCAGGTATTTGCAGTTCTACCGTTTATAATATCATAGTATACTATCTTACCAATACGACGCAATCAAAACATCAGTGACACTTTGCTGAATTTCATAACAAAGCGAGAACGAACTTATACTATGCACGAATGTACTATTTGATCATCCAGAGCGGTTCTTGCTACATATTTTGTTAAATAACTCTGAGCTTTGCAGGGATTTGCAGTTCTAACTTATCTAATATCAATGTATACTATCTTACCAATACGACGCAATCAAAACATCAGCGAAGCTTTGCGGAACTTCATAACAAAGCGTAAACAAAGTTATACTATGCCCGGATGTACTATTTGATCATCCTGAGCGGTTCTAGCTACATATTTAGTTAAATAACTCTGAGCTTTGCAGGTATTTTCAGTTCTACCTTATATAATATCATAGTATACTATCTTACCAATACGACGCAATCAAAACATCAGTGACACTTTGCGGAACTTCATAACAAAGCGTAAACAAAGTTATACTATGGACGTATGTACTATTTGATCATCCCTAGCGGTTCTTGCTACATATTTTGTTAAATAACTCTGAGCTTTGCAGGTATTTGCAGTTCTAACTTATCTAATATCAATGTATACTAACTTATCAATACGACGCAATCAAAACATCAGCGAAGCTTTGCGGAACTTCATAACAAAGCGTAAACCAAGTTATACTATGGACGGATGTACTATTGGATCTTATTGCCGGTTTTGGATACATATTTTGCCAAGTCACTCTCAGGTTTGTTGGTAGTTGCAGTTCTACCGTTTATAATATCATAGTATACTATCTTACCAGTACGACGCAATCAAAACATCAGTGACACTTTGCTGAATGTCATAACAAAGCGAGAACGAACTTATACTATGCACGAATGTACTATTTGATCATCCAGAGCGGTTCTTGCTACATATTTTTTTAAATAACTCTGAGCTTTGCAGGTATTTGCAGTTCTAACCTATCTAATATCAATGTATACTATCATTTCAATACGACGCAATCAAAACATCAGCGAAGCTTTGCGGAACTTCATAACAAAGCGTAAACAAAGTTATGCTATGCACGTTTGTACTATTTGATCATCCAGAGCGGTACTTGCTACATATTTTCTTAAATAACTCTGAGGTGTGCAGGTATTTGCAGGTCTAACTTATATAATATCAAAGTATACTAACTTATCAATACGACGCAATCAAAAACTCAGCGAAACTCTTCGGAACTTCATAACAAAGCGTAAACAAAGTTATACTATGCACGTATGTACTATTTGATCATCCCTAGCGGTTCTTGCTACATATTTTGTTAAATAACTCTGAGCTTTGCAAGTATTTGCAGTTCTATCTTACATAATATCAAAGTATACCACCTTACCAATTGCGACGTAATCAAAACATCAGCGAAACATTGCGGAACTTCATAACAAAGCGTAAACAAAGTTATACTATGCACGGATGTACTATTTGATCATCCTGAGCGGTTCCTGCTACATATTTTGTTAAATAACTCTGAGGTGTGCAGGTATTTGCAGTTCTAACTTATATAATATCAAAGTATACTATCTTATCAATACGACGCAATCAAAACCTCAGCGAAACTCTGCGGAACTTCATAACAAAGCGTAAACAAAGTTATACTATGGACGGATGTACTATTGGATCTTATTGCCGGTTCTGGATACATATTTTGCCAAGTCACTCTCAGGTTTGTTGGTAGTTGCAGTTCTACCGTTTATAATATCATAGTATACTATCATACCAATACGACGCAATCAAAACATCAGTGACATTTTGCTGAATTTCATAACAAAGCGAGAACGAACTTATACTATGCACGAATGTACTATTTGATCATCCAGAGCGGTTCTTGCTACATATTTTGTTAAATAACTGTGAGCTTTGCAGGTATTTGCAGTTCTAACTTATCTAATATCAATGTATACTATCTTACCAATACGACGCAATCAAAACATCAGCGAAGCTTTGCGGAACTTCATAACAAAGCGTAAACAAAGTTATACTATGCACGGATGTACTATTTGATCATCCTGAGCGGTTCTAGCTACATATTTAGTTAAATAACTCTGAGCTTTGCAGGTATTTGCAGTTCTACCTTATATAATATCAAAGTATACTATCCCACCAATACGACGCCATCAAAACCTCAGCGAAGCTTTGCGGAACTTCATAACACAGCGTAAACAAAGTTATACTATGCACGGATGTACTATTTGATCATCCAGAGCGATTCTTGCTACATATTTTGTTAAATAACTCTGAGCTTTGCAGGTATTTGCAGTTCTAAGTTATCTAATATCAATGTATACTAACTTATCAATACGACGCAATCAAAACATCAGCGAAGCTTTGCGGAACTTCATAACAAAGCGTAAACAAAGTTATACTATGGACGGATGTACTATTGGATCTTATTGCCGGTTCTGGATACATATTTTGCCAAGTCACTCTCAGGTTTGTTGGTAGTTGCAGTTCTACCGTTCATAATATCATAGTATACTATCTTACCAATACGACGCAATCAAAACATCAGTGACACTTTGCTGAATTTCATAACAAAGCGAGAACGAACTTATACAATGCACGAATGTACTATTTGATCATCCAGAGCGGTTCTTGCTTCATATTTTGTTAAATAACTCTGAGCTTTGCAGGTATTTGCAGTTCTACCTTATATAACATCAAAGTATACTATCCCACCAATACGACGCCATCAAAACCTCAGCGAAGCTTTGCGGAACTTCATAACACAGCGTAAACAAAGTTATACTATGCAGGATGTACTATTTGATCATCCAGAGCTGTTCTTGCTACATATTTTGTTAAATAACTCTGAGCTTTGCAGGTATTTGCAGTTCTACCGTTTATAATATCATAGTATACTATCTTACCAATACGACGCAATCAAAACATCAGTGACACTTTGCTGAATTTCATAACAAAGCGAGAACGAACTTATACTATGCACGAATGTACTATTTGATCATCCAGAGCGGTTCTTGCTACATATTTTGTTAAATAACTCTGAGCTTTGCAGGTATTTGCAGTTCTAACTTATATATTATCAAAGTATACTATCTTATCAATACGACGCAATCAAAACCTCAGCGAAACTCTGCGGAACTTCATAACACAGCGTAAACAAAGTTATACTATGCACGGATGTACTATTTGATAGTCCAGAGCGGTTCTTGCTACATATTTTGTTAAATAACTCTGAGCTTTGCAGGTATTTGGAGTTCTAACTTATCTAATATCAATGTATACTATCTTACCAATACGACGCAATCAAAACATCAGCGAAGGTTTGCGGAACTTCATAACAAAGCGTAAACAAAGTTATACTATGGACGGATGTACTATTGGATCTTATTGCTGGTTCTGGATACATATTTTGCCAAGTCACTCTCAGGTTTGTTGGTAGTTGCAGTTCTACCGTTTATAATATCATAGTATACTATCTTACCAATACGACGCAATCAAAACATCAGTGACACTTTGCTGAATTTCATAACAAAGCGTGAACGAACTTATACAATGCACGAATGTACTATTTGATCATCCAGAGCGATTCTTGCTTCATATTTTGTTAAATAACTCTGAGCTTTGCAGGTATTTGCAGTTCTACCTTATATAACATCAAAGTATACTATCCCACCAATACGACGCCATCAAAACCTCAGCGAAGCTTTGCGGAACTTCATAACACAGCGTAAACAAAGTTATACTATGCACGGATGTACTATTTGATCATCCAGAGCTGTTCTTGCTACATATTTTGTTAAATAACTCTGAGCTTTGCAGGTATTTGCAGTTCTACCGTTTATAATATCATAGTATACTATCTTACCAATACGACGCAATCAAAACATCAGTGACACTTTGCTGAATTTCATAACAAAGCGAGAACGAACTTATACTATGCACGAATGTACTATTTGATCATCCAGAGCGGTTCTTGCTACATATTTTGTTAAATAACTCTGAGCTTTGCAGGTATTTGCAGTTCTAACTTATCTAATATCAATGTATACTATCTTACCAATACGACGCAATCAAAACATCAGCGAAGCTTTGCGGAACTTCATAACAAAGCGTAAACAAAGTTATACTATGCCCGGATGTACTATTTGATCATCCTGAGCGGTTCTAGCTACATATTTAGTTAAATAACTCTGAGCTTTGCAGGTATTTTCAGTTCTACCTTATATAATATCATAGTATACTATCTTACCAATACGACGCAATCAAAACATCAGTGACACTTTGCGGAACTTCATAACAAAGCGTAAACAAAGTTATACTATGGACGTATGTACTATTTGATCATCCCTAGCGGTTCTTGCTACATATTTTGTTAAATAACTCTGAGCTTTGCAGGTATTTGCAGTTCTAACTTATCTAATATCAATGTATACTAACTTATCAATACGACGCAATCAAAACATCAGCGAAGCTTTGCGGAACTTCATAACAAAGCGTAAACCAAGTTATACTATGGACGGATGTACTATTGGATCTTATTGCCGGTTTTGGATACATATTTTGCCAAGTCACTCTCAGGTTTGTTGGTAGTTGCAGTTCTACCGTTTATAATATCATAGTATACTATCTTACCAGTACGACGCAATCAAAACATCAGTGACACTTTGCTGAATGTCATAACAAAGCGAGAACGAACTTATACTATGCACGAATGTACTATTTGATCATCCAGAGCGGTTCTTGCTACATATTTTGTTAAATAAATCTGAGCTTTGCAGGTATTTGCAGGTCTATCTTACATAATATCAAAGTATACCACCTTACCAATTGCGACGTAATCAAAACATCAGCGAAACATTGCGGAACTTCATAACAAAGCGAGAACGAACTTATACTATGCACGAATGTACTATTTGATCATCCAGAGCGGTTCTTGCTACATATTTTTTTAAATAACTCTGAGCTTTGCAGGTATTTGCAGTTCTAACCTATCTAATATCAATGTATACTATCATTTCAATACGACGCAATCAAAACATCAGCGAAGCTTTGCGGAACTTCATAACAAAGCGTAAACAAAGTTATACTATGCACGTTTGTACTATTTGATCATCCAGAGCGGTACTTGCTACATATTTTCTTAAATAACTCTGAGGTGTGCAGGTATTTGCAGGTCTAACTTATATAATATCAAAGTATACTAACTTATCAATACGACGCAATCAAAAACTCAGCGAAACTCTTCGGAACTTCATAACAAAGCGTAAACAAAGTTATACTATGCACGTATGTACTATTTGATCATCCCTAGCGGTTCTTGCTACATATTTTGTTAAATAACTCTGAGCTTTGCAGGTATTTGCAGTTCTATCTTACATAATATCAAAGTATACCACCTTACCAATTGCGACGTAATCAAAACATCAGCGAAACATTGCGGAACTTCATAACAAAGCGTAAACAAAGTTATACTATGCACGGATGTACTATTTGATCATCCTGAGCGGTTCCTGCTACATATTTTGTTAAATAAATCGGAGGTGTGCAGGTATTTGCAGTTCTAACTTATATAATATCAAAGTATACTATCTTATCAATACGACGCAATCAAAACCTCAGCGAAACTCTGCGGAACTTCATAACAAAGCGTAAACAAAGTTATACTATGCACGTATGTACTATTTGATCATCCTGAGCGGTTCTTGCTACATATTTATTTAAATAACTCTGAGCTTTGCAGGTATTTTCAGTTCTACCTTATATAATATCAAAGTATACTATCTTACCAATTGCGACGCAATCAAAACATCAGTGAGACATTGCTGAATTTCATAACAAAGCGTAAACAAAGTTATACTATGCACGTATGTACTATTTGATCATCCAGAGCGGTTCTTGCTACATATTTTGTTAAATAACTCTGAGCTTTGCAGGTATTTGCAGTTCTAACTTATCTAATATCAATGTATACTAACTTATCAATACGACGCAATCAAAACATCAGCGAAGCTTTGCGGAACTTCATAACAAAGCGTAAACAAAGTTATACTATGGACGGATGTACTATTGGATCTTATTGCCGGTTCTGGATACATATTTTGCCAAGTCACTCTCAGGTTTGTTGGTAGTTGCAGTTCTACCGTTTATAATATCATAATATAATATCTCACCAATAAGACGCAATCAAAACATCAGTGACACTTTGCTGAATTTCATAACATAGCGAGAACGAACTTATACTATGCACGAATGTACTATTTGATCATCCAGAGCGGTTCTTGCTACATATTTTGTTAAATAACTCTGAGCTTTGCAGGTATTTGCAGTTCTAACTTATATAATATCAAAGTATACTAACTTATCAATACGACGCAATCAAAACCTCAGCGAAACTCTGCGGAACTTCATAACACAGCGTAAACAAAGTTATACTATGCACGGATGTACTATTTGATCATCCAGAGCGGTTCTTGCTACATATTTTGTTAAATAACTCTGAGCTTTGCAGGTATTTGGAGTTCTAACTTATCTAATATCAATGTATACTATCTTACCAATACGACGCAATCAAAACATCAGCGAAGGTTTGCAGAACTTCATAACAAAGCGTAAACAAAGTTATACTATGCACGGATGTACTATTTGATCATCCTGAGCGGTTCTAGCTACATATTTAGTTAAATAACTCTGAGCTTTGCAGGTATTTTCAGTTCTACCTTATATAATATCATAGTATACTATTTTACCAAGACGACGCAATCAAAACATCAGTGACACTTTGCGGAACTTCATAACAAAGCGTAAACAAAGTTATACTATGGACGTATGTACTATTTGATCATCCAGAGCGGTTCTTGCTACATATCTAGTTAAATAACTCTGAGCTTTGCAGGTATTTTCAGATCTACCTTATATAATATAAAAGTATACTATCCCACCAATACGACGCCATCAAAACCTCAGCGAAGCTTTGCGGAACTTCATAACACAGCGTAAACAAAGTTATACTATGCACGGATGTACTATTTGATCATCCAGAGCGGTTCTTGCTACATATTTTGTTAAATAACTCTGAGCTTTGCAGGTATTTGCAGTTCTAACTTATCTAATATCAATGTATACTAACTTATCAATACGACGCAATCAAAACATCAGCGAAGCTTTGCGGAACTTCATAACAAAGCGTAAACCAAGTTATACTATGGACGGATGTACTATTGGATCTTATTGCCGGTTTTGGATACATATTTTGCCAAGTCACTCTCAGGTTTGTTGGTAGTTGCAGTTCTACCGTTTATAATATCATAGTATACTATCTTACCAATACGACGCAATCAAAACATCAGTGACACTTTGCTGAATGTCATAACAAAGCGAGAACGAACTTATACTATGTACGAATGTACTATTTGATCATCCAGAGCGGTTCTTGCTACATATTTTGTTAAATAACTGTGAGCTTTGCAGGTATTTGCAGTTCTAACTTATCTAATATCAATGTATACTAACTTACCAATTGCGACGTAATCAAAACATCAGCGAAACATTGCGGAACTTCATAACAAAGCGTAAACAAAGTTATACTATGCACGTATGTACTATTTGATCATCCTGAGCGGTTCTAGCTACATATTTAGTTAAATAACTCTGAGCTTTGCAGGTATTTTCAGTTCTACCTTATATAATATCATAGTATACTATCTTACCAATACGACGCAATCAAAACATCAGTGACACTTTGCGGAACTTCATAACAAAGCGTAAACAAAGTTATACTATGCACGTATGTACTATTTGATCATCCAGAGCGGTTCTTGCTACATATTTTGTTAAATAAATCTGAGCTTTGCAGGTATTTGCAGTTCCATCTTACATAATATCAAAGTATACCACCTTACCAATTGCGACGTAATCAAAACATCAGCGAAACATTGCGGAACTTCATAACAAAGCGTAAACAAAGTTATACTATGCACGGATGTACTATTTGATCATCCAGAGCGGTTCTTGCTACATATTTTGTTAAATAAATCTGAGCTTTGCAGGTATTTGCAGTTCTAACTTATCTAATATCAATGTATACTAACTTATCAATACGACGCAATCAAAACATCAGCGAAGCTTTGCGGAACTTCATAACAAAGCGTAAACCAAGTTATACTATGGACGGATGTACTATTGGATCTTATTGCCGGTTTTGGATACATATTTTGCCAAGTCACTCTCAGGTTTGTTGGTAGTTGCAGTTCTACCGTTTATAATATCATAGTATACTATCTTACCAATACGACGCAATCAAAACATCAGTGACACTTTGCTGAATGTCATAACAAAGCGAGAACGAACTTATACTATGTACGAATGTACTATTTGATCATCCAGAGCGGTTCTTGCTACATATTTTGTTAAATAACTGTGAGCTTTGCAGGTATTTGCAGTTCTAACTTATCTAATATCAATGTATACTATCTTACCAATACGACGCAATCAAAACATCAGCGAAGCTTTGCGGAACTTCATAACAAAGCGTAAACAAAGTTATACTATGCACGGATGTACTATTTGATCATCCTGAGCGGTTCTAGCTACATATTTAGTTAAATAACTCTGAGCTTTGCAGGTATTTGCAGTTCTATCTTATATAATATCAAAGTATACTATCCCACCAATACGACGCCATCAAAACCTCAGCGAAGCTTTGCGGAACTTCATAACACAGCGTAAACAAAGTTATACTATGCACGGATGTACTATTTGATCATCCAGAGCGATTCTTGCTACATATTTTGTTAAATAACTCTGAGCTTTGCAGGTATTTGGAGTTCTAACTTATCTAATATCAATGTATACTAACTTATCAATACGACGCAATCAAAACATCAGCGAAGCTTTGCGGAACTTCATAACAAAGCGTAAACAAAGTTATACTATGGACGGATGTACTATTGGATCTTATTGCCGGTTCTGGATACATATTTTGCCAAGTCACTCTCAGGTTTGTTGGTAGTTGCAGTTCTACCGTTCATAATATCATAGTATACTATCTTACCAATACGACGCAATCAAAACATCAGTGACACTTTGCTGAATTTCATAACAAAGCGAGAACGAACTTATACAATGCACGAATGTACTATTTGATCATCCAGAGCGGTTCTTGCTTCATATTTTGTTAAATAACTCTGAGCTTTGCAGGTATTTGCAGTTCTACCTTATATAACATCAAAGTATACTATCCCACCAATACGACGCCATCAAAACCTCAGCGAAGCTTTGCGGAACTTCATAACACAGCGTAAACAAAGTTATACTATGCACGGATGTACTATTTGATCATCCAGAGCTGTTCTTGCTACATATTTTGTTAAATAACTCTGAGCTTTGCAGGTATTTGCAGTTCTACCGTTTATAATATCATAGTATACTATCTTATCAATACGACGCAATCAAAACCTCAGCGAAACTCTGCGGAACTTCATAACAAAGCGTAAACAAAGTTATACTATGCACGTGTGTACTATTTGATCATCCTGAGCGGTTCTTGCTACATATTTATTTAAATAACTCTGAGCTTTGCAGGTATTTTCAGTTCTACCTTATATAATATCAAAGTATACTATCTTACCAATTGCGACGCAATCAAAACATCAGTGAGACATTGCTGAATTTCATAACAAAGCGTAAACAAAGTTATACTATGCACGTATGTACTATTTGATCATCCAGAGCGGTTCTTGCTACATATTTCGTTAAATAACTCTGAGCTTTGCAGGTATTTGCAGTTCTAACTTATCTAATATCAATGTATACTAACTTATCAATACGACGCAATCAAAACATCAGCGAAGCTTTGCGGAACTTCATAACAAAGCGTAAACAAAGTTATACTATGGACGGATGTACTATTGGATCTTATTGCCGGTTCTGGATACATATTTTGCCAAGTCACTCTCAGGTTTGTTGGTAGTTGCAGTTCTACCGTTTATAATATCATAATATAATATCTCACCAATAAGACGCAATCAAAACATCAGTGACACTTTGCTGAATTTCATAACATAGCGAGAACGAACTTATACTATGCACGAATGTACTATTTGATCATCCAGAGCGGTTCTTGCTACATATTTTGTTAAATAACTCTGAGCTTTGCAGGTATTTGCAGTTCTAACTTATATAATATCAAAGTATACTAACTTATCAATACGACGCAATCAAAACCTCAGCGAAACTCTGCGGAACTTCATAACACAGCGTAAACAAAGTTATACTATGCACGGATGTACTATTTGATCATCCAGAGCGGTTCTTGCTACATATTTTGTTAAATAACTCTGAGCTTTGCAGGTATTTGGAGTTCTAACTTATCTAATATCAATGTATACTATCTTACCAATACGACGCAATCAAAACATCAGCGAAGGTTTGCAGAACTTCATAACAAAGCGTAAACAAAGTTATACTATGCACGGATGTACTATTTGATCATCCTGAGCGGTTCTAGCTACATATTTAGTTAAATAACTCTGAGCTTTGCAGGTATTTTCAGTTCTACCTTATATAATATCATAGTATACTATTTTACCAAGACGACGCAATCAAAACATCAGTGACACTTTGCGGAACTTCATAACAAAGCGTAAACAAAGTTATACTATGGACGTATGTACTATTTGATCATCCAGAGCGGTTCTTGCTACATATCTAGTTAAATAACTCTGAGCTTTGCAGGTATTTTCAGATCTACCTTATATAATATAAAAGTATACTATCCCACCAATACGACGCCATCAAAACCTCAGCGAAGCTTTGCGGAACTTCATAACACAGCGTAAACAAAGTTATACTATGCACGGATGTACTATTTGATCATCCAGAGCGGTTCTTGCTACATATTTTGTTAAATAACTCTGAGCTTTGCAGGTATTTGCAGTTCTAACTTATCTAATATCAATGTATACTAACTTATCAATACGACGCAATCAAAACATCAGCGAAGCTTTGCGGAACTTCATAACAAAGCGTAAACCAAGTTATACTATGGACGGATGTACTATTGGATCTTATTGCCGGTTTTGGATACATATTTTGCCAAGTCACTCTCAGGTTTGTTGGTAGTTGCAGTTCTACCGTTTATAATATCATAGTATACTATCTTACCAATACGACGCAATCAAAACATCAGTGACACTTTGCTGAATGTCATAACAAAGCGAGAACGAACTTATACTATGTACGAATGTACTATTTGATCATCCAGAGCGGTTCTTGCTACATATTTTGTTAAATAACTGTGAGCTTTGCAGGTATTTGCAGTTCTAACTTATCTAATATAAATGTATACTAACTTACCAATTGCGACGTAATCAAAACATCAGCGAAACATTGCGGAACTTCATAACAAAGCGTAAACAAAGTTATACTATGCACGTATGTACTATTTGATCATCCTGAGCGGTTCTAGCTACATATTTAGTTAAATAACTCTGAGCTTTGCAGGTATTTTCAGTTCTACCTTATATAATATCATAGTATACTATCTTACCAATACGACGCAATCAAAACATCAGTGACACTTTGCGGAACTTCATAACAAAGCGTAAACAAAGTTATACTATGCACGTATGTACTATTTGATCATCCAGAGCGGTTCTTGCTACATATTTTGTTAAATAAATCTGAGCTTTGCAGGTATTTGCAGTTCTAACTTATCTAATATCAATGTATACTAACTTATCAATACGACGCAATCAAAACATCAGCGAAGCTTTGCGGAACTTCATAACAAAGCGTAAACAAAGTTATACTATGGACGGATGTACTATTTGATCTTATTGCCGGTTCTGGATACATATTTTGCCAAGTCACTCTCAGGTTTGATGGTAGTTGCAGTTCTACCGTTTATAATATCATAGTATACTATCTTACCAATACGACGCAATCAAAACATCAGTGACATTTTGCTGAATTTCATAACAAAGCGAGAACGAACTTATACTATGCACGAATTTACTATTTGATCATCCAGAGCGGTTCTTGCTACATATTTTGTTAAATAACTCTGAGCTTTGCAGGTATTTTCAGTTCTACCTTATATAATATCAAAGTATACTATCCCACCAATACGACGCCATCAAAACCTCAGCGAAGCTTTGCGGAACTTCATAACACAGCGTAAACAAAGTTATACTATGCACGGATGTACTATTTGATCATCCAGAGCGGTTCTTGCTACATATTTTGTTAAATAACTCTGAGCTTTGGAGGTATTTGCAGTTCTAACTTATCTAATATCAATGTATACTAACTTATCAATACGACGCAATCAAAACATCAGCGAAGCTTTGCGGAACTTCATAACAAAGCGTAAACCAAGTTATACTATGGACGGATGTACTATTCGATCTTATTGCCGGTTTTGGATACATATTTTGCCAAGTCACTCTCAGGTTTGATGGTAGTTGCAGTTCTACCGTTTATAATATCATAGTATACTATCTTACCAATACGACGCAATCAAAACATCAGTGACACTTTGCTGAATGTCATAACAAAGCGAGAACGAACTTATACTATGCACGAATGTACTATTTGATCATCCAGAGCGGTTCTTGCTACATATTTTGTTAAATAACTGTGAGCTTTGCAGGTATTTGCAGTTCTAACTTATCTAATATCAATGTATACTAACTTACCAATTGCGACGTAATCAAAACATCAGCGAAACATTGCGGAACTTCATAACAAAGCGTAAACAAAGTTATACTATGCACGTATGTACTATTTGATCATCCTGAGCGGTTCTAGCTACATATTTAGTTAAATAACTCTGAGCTTTGCAGGTATTTTCAGTTCTACCTTATATAATATCATAGTATACTATCTTACCAATACGACGCAATCAAAACATCAGTGACACTTTGCGGAACTTCATAACAAAGCGTAAACAAAGTTATACTATGCACGTATGTACTATTTGATCATCCAGAGCGGTTCTTGCTACATATTTTGTTAAATAAATCTGAGCTTTGCAGGTATTTGCAGTTCTAACTTATCTAATATCAATGTATACTAACTTATCAATACGACGCAATCAAAACATCAGCGAAGCTTTGCGGAACTTCATAACAAAGCGTAAACCAAGTTATACTATGGACGGATGTACTATTGGATCTTATTGCCGGTTTTGGATACATATTTTGCCAAGTCACTCTCAGGTTTGTTGGTAGTTGCAGTTCTACCGTTTATAATATCATAGTATACTATCTTACCAATACGACGCAATCAAAACATCAGTGACACTTTGCTGAATGTCATAACAAAGCGAGAACGAACTTATACTATGCACGAATGTACTATTTGATCATCCAGAGCGGTTCTTGCTACATATTTTGTTAAATAACTGTGAGCTTTGCAGGTATTTGCAGTTCTACCTTATATAATATCATAGTATACTATCTTACCAATACGACGCAATCAAAACATCAGTGACACTTTGCGGAACTTCATAACAAAGCGTAAACAAAGTTATACTATGCACGTATGTACTATTTGATCATCCAGAGCGGTTCTTGCTACATATTTTGTTAAATAAATCTGAGCTTTGCAGGTATTTGCAGTTCTAACTTATCTAATATCAATGTATACTAACTTATCAATACGACGCAATCAAAACATCAGCGAAGCTTTGCGGAACTTCATCACAAAGCGTAAACAAAGTTATACTATGGACGGATGTACTATTTGATCTTATTGCCGGTTCTGGATACATATTTTGCCAAGTCACTCTCAGGTTTGATGGTAGTTGCAGTTCTACCGTTTATAATATCATAGTATACTATCTTACCAATACGACGCAATCAAAACATCAGTGACATTTTGCTGAATTTCATAACAAAGCGAGAACGAACTTATACTATGCACGAATTTACTATTTGATCATCCAGAAAGGTTCTTGCTACATATTTTGTTAAATAACTCTGAGCTTTGCAGGTATTTTCAGTTCTACCTTATATAATATCAAAGTATACTATCCCACCAATACGACGCCATCAAAACCTCAGCGAAGCTTTGCGGAACTTCATAACACAGCGTAAACAAAGTTATACTATGCACGGATGTACTAATTGATCATCCAGAGCGGTTCTTGCTACATATTTTGTTAAATAACTCTGAGCTTTGCAGGTATTTGCAGTTCTAACTTGTCTAATATCAATGTATACTAACTTATCAATACGACGCAATCAAAACATCAGCGAAGCTTTGCGGAACTTCATAACAAAGCGTAAACAAAGTTATACTATGGACGGATGTACTATTGGATCTTATTGCCGGTTCTGGATACATATTTTGCCAAGTCACTCTCAGGTTTGTTGGTAGTTGCTGTTCTACCGTTTATAATATCATAGTATACTATCTTACCAATACGACGCAATCAAAACATCAGTGACACTTTGCTGAATTTCATAACAAAGCGAGAACGAACTTATACTATGCACGAATGTACTATTTGATCATCCAGAGCGGTTCTTGCTACATATTTTGTTAAATAACTCTGAGCTTTGCAGGTATTTGCAGTTCTAACTTATCTAATATCAATGTATACTATCTTACCAATACGACGCAATAAAAACATCAGCGAAGCTTTGCGGAACTTCATAACAAAGCGTAAACAAAGTTATACTATGCGCGGATGTACTATTTGATCATCCTGAGCGGTTCTAGCTACATATTTAGTTAAATAACTCTGAGCTTTGCAGGTATTTTCAGTTCTACCATATATAATATCATAGTATACTATCTTACCAATACGACGCAATCAAAACATCAGTGACACTTTGCGGAACTTCATAACAAAGCGAGAACAAACTTATACTATGCACGAATGTACTATTTGATCATCCAGAGCGGTTCTTGCTACATATTTTGTTAAATAACTGTGAGCTTTGCAGGTATTTGCAGTTCTAACTTATCTAATATCAATGTATACTATCTTTCCAATTGCGACGTAATCAAAACATCAGCGAAACATTGCGGAACTTCATAACAAAGCGTAAACAAAGTTATACTATGCACGTATGTACTATTTGATCATCCTGAGCGGTTCTTGCTACATATTTTGTTAAATAACTCTGAGCTTTGCAGGTATTTGCAGTTCTAACTTATCTAAAATCAATGTATACTAACTTATCAATACGACGCCATCAAAACCACAGCGAAGCTTGCGGAACTTCATAACACAGCGTAAACAAAGTTATACTATGCACGTATGTACTATTTGATCATCCTGAGCGGTTCTAGCTACATATTTAGTTAAATAACTCTGAGCTTTGCAGGTATTTTCAGTTCTACCTTATATAATATCATAGTATACTATCTTACCAATACGACGCAATCAAAACATCAGTGACACTTTGCAGAACTTCATAACAAAGCGTAAACAAAGTTATACTATGCACGTATGTACTATTTGATCATCCAGAGCGGTTCTTGCTACATATTTTGTTAAATAAATCTGAGCTTTGCAGGTATTTGCAGTTCTAACTTATCTAATATCAATGTATACTAACTTATCAATACGACGCAATCAAAACATCAGCGAAGCTTTGCGGAACTTCATAACAAAGCGTAAACCAAGTTATACTATGGACGGATGTACTATTGGATCTTATTGCCGGTTTTGGATACATATTTTGCCAAGTCACTCTCAGGTTTGTTGGTAGTTGCAGTTCTACCGTTTATAATATCATAGTATACTATCTTACCAATACGACGCAATCAAAACATCAGTGACACTTTGCTGAATGTCATAACAAAGCGAGAACGAACTTATACTATGCACGAATGTACTATTTGATCATCCAGAGCGGTTCTTGCTACATATTTTGTTAAATAACTGTGAGCTTTGCAGGTATTTGCAGTTCTACCGTTTATAATATCATAGTATACTATCTTACCAATACGACGCAATCAAAACATCAGTGACACTTTGCGGAACTTCATAACAAAGCGTAAACAAAGTTATACTATGCACGTATGTACTATTTGATCATCCAGAGCGGTTCTTGCTACATATTTTGTTAAATAAATCTGAGCTTTGCAGGTATTTGCAGTTCTAACTTATCTAATATCAATGTATACTAACTTATCAATACGACGCAATCAAAACATCAGCGAAGCTTTGCGGAACTTCATAACAAAGCGTAAACAAAGTTATACTATGGACGGATGTACTATTTGATCTTATTGCCGGTTCTGGATACATATTTTGCCAAGTCACTCTCAGGTTTGATGGTAGTTGCAGTTCTACCGTTTATAATATCATAGTATACTATCTTACCAATACGACGCAATCAAAACATCAGTGACATTTTGCTGAATTTCATAACAAAGCGAGAACGAACTTATACTATGCACGAATTTACTATTTGATCATCCAGAAAGGTTCTTGCTACATATTTTGTTAAATAACTCTGAGCTTTGCAGGTATTTTCAGTTCTACCTTATATAATATCAAAGTATACTATCCCACCAATACGACGCCATCAAAACCTCAGCGAAGCTTTGCGGAACTTCATAACACAGCGTAAACAAAGTTATACTATGCACGGATGTACTATTTGATCATCCAGAGCGGTTCTTGCTACATATTTTGTTAAATAACTCTGAGCTTTGCAGGTATTTGCAGTTCTAACTTGTCTAATATCAATGTATACTAACTTATCAATACGACGCAATCAAAACATCAGCGAAGCTTTGCGGAACTTCATAACAAAGCGTAAACAAAGTTATACTATGGACGGATGTACTATTGGATCTTATTGCCGGTTCTGGATACATATTTTGCCAAGTCACTCTCAGGTTTGTTGGTAGTTGCAGTTCTACCGTTTATAATATCATAGTATACTATCTTACCAATACGACGCAATCAAAACATCAGTGACACTTTGCTGAATTTCATAACAAAGCGAGAACGAACTTATACTATGCACGAATGTACTATTTGATCATCCAGAGCGGTTCTTGCTACATATTTTGTTAAATAACTCTGAGCTTTGCAGGTATTTGCAGTTCTAACTTATCTAATATCAATGTATACTATCTTACCAATACGACGCAATAAAAACATCAGCGAAGCTTTGCGGAACTTCATAACAAAGCGTAAACAAAGTTATACTATGCACGGATGTACTATTTGATCATCCTGAGCGGTTCTAGCTACATATTTAGTTAAATAACTCTGAGCTTTGCAGGTATTTTCAGTTCTACCATATATAATATCATAGTATACTATCTTACCAATACGACGCAATCAAAACATCAGTGACACTTTGCGGAACTTCATAACAAAGCGAGAACAAACTTATACTATGCACGAATGTACTATTTGATCATCCAGAGCGGTTCTTGCTACATATTTTGTTAAATAACTGTGAGCTTTGCAGGTATTTGCAGTTCTAACTTATCTAATATCAATGTATACTATCTTTCCAATTGCGACGTAATCAAAACATCAGCGAAACATTGCGGAACTTCATAACAAAGCGTAAACAAAGTTATACTATGCACGTATGTACTATTTGATCATCCTGAGCGGTTCTTGCTACATATTTTGTTAAATAACTCTGAGCTTTGCAGGTATTTTCAGTTCTACCTTATATAATATCAAAGTATACTATCCCACCAATACGACGCCATCAAAACCTCAGCGAAGCTTTGCGGAACTTCATAACACAGCGTAAACAAAGTTATACTATGCACGGATGTACTATTTGATCATCCAGAGCGGTTCTTGCTACATATTTTGTTAAATAACTCTGAGCTTTGCAGGTATTTGCAGTTCTAACTTGTCTAATATCAATGTATACTAACTTATCAATACGACGCAATCAAAACATCAGCGAAGCTTTGCGGAACTTCATAACAAAGCGTAAACAAAGTTATACTATGGACGGATGTACTATTGGATCTTATTGCCGGTTCTGGATACATATTTTGCCAAGTCACTCTCAGGTTTGTTGGTAGTTGCTGTTCTACCGTTTATAATATCATAGTATACTATCTTACCAATACGACGCAATCAAAACATCAGTGACACTTTGCTGAATTTCATAACAAAGCGAGAACGAACTTATACTATGCACGAATGTACTATTTGATCATCCAGAGCGGTTCTTGCTACATATTTTGTTAAATAACTCTGAGCTTTGCAGGTATTTGCAGTTCTAACTTATCTAATATCAATGTATACTATCTTACCAATACGACGCAATAAAAACATCAGCGAAGCTTTGCGGAACTTCATAACAAAGCGTAAACAAAGTTATACTATGCACGGATGTACTATTTGATCATCCTGAGCGGTTCTAGCTACATATTTAGTTAAATAACTCTGAGCTTTGCAGGTATTTTCAGTTCTACCATATATAATATCATAGTATACTATCTTACCAATACGACGCAATCAAAACATCAGTGACACTTTGCGGAACTTCATAACAAAGCGAGAACAAACTTATACTATGCACGAATGTACTATTTGATCATCCAGAGCGGTTCTTGCTACATATTTTGTTAAATAACTGTGAGCTTTGCAGGTATTTGCAGTTCTAACTTATCTAATATCAATGTATACTATCTTTCCAATTGCGACGTAATCAAAACATCAGCGAAACATTGCGGAACTTCATAACAAAGCGTAAACAAAGTTATACTATGCACGTATGTACTATTTGATCATCCTGAGCGGTTCTTGCTACATATTTTGTTAAATAACTCTGAGCTTTGCAGGTATTTGCAGTTCTAACTTATCTAAAATCAATGTATACTAACTTATCAATACGACGCCATCAAAACCACAGCGAAGCTTTGCGGAACTTCATAACACAGCGTAAACAAAGTTATACTATGCACGGATGTACTATTTGATCATCCAGAGCGGTTCTTGCTACATATTTTGTTAAATAACTCTGAGCTTTGCAGGTATTTGCAGTTCTAACTTATCTAATATCAATGTATACTAACTTATCAATACGACGCAATCAAAACATCAGCGAAGCTTTGCGGAACTTCATAACAAAGCGTAAACCAAGTTATACTATGGACGGATGTACTATTGGATCTTATTGCCGGTTCTGGATACATATTTTGCCAAGTCACTCTCAGGTTTGTTGGTAGTTGCAGTTCTACCGTTTATAATATCATAGTATACTATCTTACCAATACGACGCAATCAAAACATCAGTGACACTTTGCTGAATGTCATAACAAAGCGAGAACGAACTTATACTATGCACGAATGTACTATTTGATCATCCAGAGCGGTTCTTGCTACATATTTTGTTAAATAACTGTGAGCTTTGCAGGTATTTGCAGTTCTAACTTATCTAATATCAATGTATACTAACTTACCAATTGCGACGTAATCAAAACATCAGCGAAACATTGCGGAACTTCATAACAAAGCGTAAACAAAGTTATACTATGGACGGATGTACTATTTGATCTTATTGCCGGTTCTGGATACATATTTTGCCAAGTCACTCTCAGGTTTGATGGTAGTTGCAGTTCTACCGTTTATAATATCATAGTATACTATCTTACCAATACGACGCAATCAAAACATCAGTGACACTTTGCTGAATTTCATAACAAAGCGAGAACGAACTTATACTATGCACGAATGTACTATTTGATCATCCAGAGCGGTTCTTGCTACATATTTTGTTAAATAACTCTGAGCTTTGCAGGTATTTGCAGTTCTAACTTATCTAATATCAATGTATACTATCTTACCAATACGACGCAATCAAAACATCAGCGAAGCTTTGCGGAACTTCATAACAAAGCGTAAACAAAGTTATACTATGCACGGATGTACTATTTGATCATCCTGAGCGGTTCTAGCTACATATTTAGTTAAATAACCCTGAGCTTTGCAGGTATTTTCAGTTCTACCTTATATAATATCATAGTATACTATCTTACCAATACGACGCAATCAAAACATCAGTGACACTTTGCGGAACTTCATAACAAAGCGAGAACAAACTTATACTATGCACGAATGTACTATTTGATCATCCAGAGCGGTTCTTGCTACATATTTTGTTAAATAAATCTGAGCTTTGCAGGTATTTGCAGTTCTAACTTATCTAATATCAATGTATACTATCTTTCCAATTGCGACGTAATCAAAACATCAGCGAAACATTGCGGAACTTCATAACAAAGCGTAAACAAAGTTATACTATGCACGTATGTACTATTTGATCATCCTGAGCGGTTCTAGCTACATATTTAGTTAAATAACTGTGAGCTTTGCAGGTATTTGCAGTTCTAACTTATCTAAAATCAATGTATACTAACTTATCAATACGACGCCATCAAAACCACAGCGAAGCTTTGCGGAACTTCATAACACAGCGTAAACAAAGTTATACTATGCACGGATGTACTATTTGATCATCCAGAGCGGTTCTTGCTACATATTTTGTTAAATAACTCTGAGCTTTGCAGGTATTTTCAGTTCTACCTTATATAATATCATAGTATACTATCTTACCAATACGACGCAATCAAAACATCAGTGACACTTTGCGGAACTTCATAACAAAGCGAGAACAAACTTATACTATGCACGAATGTACTATTTGATCATCCAGAGCGGTTCTTGCTACATATTTTGTTAAATAACTGTGAGCTTTGCAGGTATTTGCAGTTCTAACTTATCTAAAATCAATGTATACTAACTTATCAATACGACGCCATCAAAACCACAGCGAAGCTTTGCGGAACTTCATAACACAGCATAAACAAAGTTATACTATGCACGGATGTACTATTTGATCATCCAGAGCGGTTCTTGCTACATATTTTGTTAAATAACTCTGAGCTTTGCAGGTATTTGCAGTTCTAACTTATCTAATATCAATGTATACTAACTTATCAATACGACGCAATCAAAACATCAGCGAAGCTTTGCGGAACTTCATAACAAAGCGTAAACCAAGTTATACTATGGACGGATGTACTATTGGATCTTATTGCCGGTTCTGGATACATATTTTGCCAAGTCACTCTCAGGTTTGTTGGTAGTTGCAGTTCTACCGTTTATAATATCATAGTATACTATCTTACCAATACGACGCAATCAAAACATCAGTGACACTTTGCTGAATGTCATAACAAAGCGAGAACGAACTTATACTATGCACGAATGTACTATTTGATCATCCAGAGCGGTTCTTGCTACATATTTTGTTAAATAACTGTGAGCTTTGCAGGTATTTGCAGTTCTAACTTATCTAATATCAATGTATACTATCTTACCAATTGCGACGTAATCAAAACCTCAGCGAAACATTGCGGAACTACATAACAAAGCGTAAACAAAGTTATACTATGCACGGATGTACTATTTGATCATCCTGAGCGGTTCTAGCTACATATTTAGTTAAATAACTCTGAGCTTTGCAGGTATTTTCAGTTCTACCTTATATAATATCATAGTATACTATCTTATCAATACGACGCAATCAAAACCTCAGCGAAACTCTGCGGAACTTCATAACACAGCGTAAACAAAGTTATACTATGCACGGATGTACTATTTGATCATCCAGAGCGGTTCTTGCTACATATTTTATTAAATAACTCTGAGCTTTGCAGGTATTTGCAGTTCTAACTTATCTAATATCAATGTATACTAACTTATCAATACGACGCAATCAAAACATCAGCGAAGCTTTGCGGAACTTCATAACAAAGCGTAAACCAAGTTATACTATGGACGGATGTACTATTGGATCTTATTGCCGGTTCTGGATACATATTTTGCCAAGTCACTCTCAGGTTTGTTGGTAGTTGCAGTTCTACCGTTTATAATATCATAGTATACTATCTTACCAATACGACGCAATCAAAACATCAGTGACACTTTGCTGAATGTCATAACAAAGCGAGAACGAACTTATACTATGCACGAATGTACTATTTGATCATCCAGAGCGGTTCTTGCTACATATTTTGTTAAATAACTGTGAGCTTTGCAGGTATTTGCAGTTCTAACTTATCTAATATCAATGTATACTATCTTACCAATTGCGACGAAATCAAAACCTCAGCGAATGATTGCGGAACTTCTTAACAAAGCGTAAACAAAGTTATACTATGCACGTATGTACTATTTGATCATCCTGAGCGGTTCTTGCTACATATTTAGTTAAATAACTCTGAGCTTTGCAGGTATTTTCAGTTCTACCTTATATAATATCATAGTATACTATCTTATCAATACGACGCAATCAAAACCTCAGCGAAACTCTGCGGAACTTCATAACAAAGCGTAAACAAAGTTATACTATGCACGGATGTACTATTTGATCATCCAGAGCGGTTCTTGCTACATATTTTGTTAAATAACTCTGAGCTTTGCAGGTATTTGCAGTTCTAACTTATCTAATATCAATGTATACTAACTTATCAATACGACGCAATCAAAACATCAGCGAAGCTTTGCGGAACTTCATAACAAAGCGTAAACCAAGTTATACTATGGACGGATGTACTATTGGATCTTATTGCCGGTTCTGGATACATATTTTGCCAAGTCACTCTCAGGTTTGTTGGTAGTTGCAGTTCTACCGTTTATAATATCATAGTATACTATCTTACCAATACGACGCAATCAAAACATCAGTGACACTTTGCTGAATGTCATAACAAAGCGAGAACGAACTTATACTATGCACGAATGTACTATTTGATCATCCAGAGCGGTTCTTGCTACATATTTTGTTAAATAACTGTGAGCTTTGCAGGTATTTGCAGTTCTAACTTATCTAATATCAATGTATACTATCTTACCAATTGCGACGTAATCAAAACATCAGCGAAACATTGCGGAACTTCATAACAAAGCGTAAACAAAGTTATACTATGCACGTATGTACTATTTGATCATCCTGAGCGGTTCTAGCTACATATTTAGTTAAATAACTCTGAGCTTTGCAGGTATTTTCAGTTCTACCTTATATAATATCATAGTATACTATCTTATCAATACGACGCAATCAAAACCTCAGCGAAACTCTGCGGAACTTCATAACACAGCGTAAACAAAGTTATACTATGCACGGATGTACTATTTGATCATCCAGAGCGGTTCTTGCTACATATTTTGTTAAATAACTCTGAGCTTTGCAGGTATTTGGAGTTCTAACTTATCTAATATCAATGTATACTATCTTACCAATACGACGCAATCAAAACATCAGCGAAGGTTTGCGGAACTTCATAACAAAGCGTAAACAAAGTTATACTATGCACGGATGTACTATTTGATCATCCTGAGCGGTTCTAGCTACATATTTAGTTAAATAACTCTGAGCTTTGCAGGTATTTTCAGTTTTACCTTATATAATATCATAGTATACTATTTTACCAATACGACGCAATCAAAACATCAGTGACACTTTGCTGAATGTCATAACAAAGCGAGAACGAACTTATACTATGCACGAATGTACTATTTGATCATCCAGAGCGGTTCTTGCTACATATTTTGTTAAATAACTGTGAGCTTTGCAGGTATTTGCAGTTCTAACTTATCTAATATCAATGTATACTAACTTACCAATTGCGACGTAATCAAAACATCAGCGAAACATTGCGGAACTTCATAACAAAGTGTAAACAAAGTTATACTATGGACGGATGTACTATTTGATCTTATTGCCGGTTCTGGATACATATTTTGCCAAGTCACTCTCAGGTTTGATGGTAGTTGCAGTTCTACCGTTTATAATATCATAGTATACTATCTTACCAATACGACGCAATCAAAACATCAGTGACACTTTGCTGAATTTCATAACAAAGCGAGAACGAACTTATACTATGCATGAATGTACTATTTGATCATCCAGAGCGGTTCTTGCTACATATTTTGTTAAATAACTCTGAGCTTTGCAGGTATTTGCAGTTCTAACTTATCTAATATCAATGTATACTATCTTACCAATACGACGCAATCAAAACATCAGCGAAGCTTTGCGGAACTTCATAACAAAGCGTAAACAAAGTTATACTATGCACGGATGTACTATTTGATCATCCTGAGCGGTTCTAGCTACATATTTAGTTAAATAACTCTGAGCTTTGCAGGTATTTTCAGTTCTACCTTATATAATATCATAGTATACTATCTTACCAATACGACGCAATCAAAACATCAGTGACACTTTGCGGAACTTCATAACACAGCGTAAACAAAGTTATACTATGCACGGATGTACTATTTGATCATCCAGAGCGGTTCTTGCTACATATTTTGTTAAATAACTCTGAGCTTTGCAGGTATTTGCAGTTCTAACTTGTCTAATATCAATGTATACTAACTTATCAATACGACGCAATCAAAACATCAGCGAAGCTTTGCGGAACTTCATAACAAAGCGTACACAAAGTTATACTATGGACGTATGTACTATTTGATCATCCAGAGCGGTTCTTGCTACATATTTAGTTAAATAACTCTGAGCTTTGCAGGTATTTTCAGTTCTACCTTATATAATATCAAAGTATACTATCCCACCAATACGACGCAATCAAAACATCAGTGACACTTTGCGGAACTTCATAACAAAGCGAGAACAAACTTATACTATGCACGAATGTACTATTTGATCATCCAGAGCGGTTCTTGCTACATATTTTGTTAAATAACTCTGAGCTTTGCAAGTATTTGCAGTTCTATCTTACATAATATCAAAGTATACCACCTTACCAATTGCGACGTAATCAAAACATCAGCGAAACATTGCGGAACTTCATAACACAGCGTAAACAAAGTTGTACTATGCACGGATGTACTATTTGATCATCCAGAGCGGTTCTTGCTACATATTTTTTTAAATAACTCTGAGCTTTGCAGGTATTTGCAGTTCTAACCTATCTAATATCAATGTATACTATCATTTCAATACGACGCAATCAAAACATCAGCGAAGCTTTGCGGAACTTCATAACAAAGCGTAAACAAAGTTATACTATGGACGGATGTACTATTGGATCTTATTGCCGGTTCTGGATACATATTTTGCCAAGTCACTCTGAGGTTTGTTGGTAGTTGCAGTTCTACCGTTTATAATATCATAGTATACTATCTTACCAATACGACGCAATCAAAACATCAGTGACACTTTGTTGAATTTCATAACAAAGCGAGAACGAACTTATACTATGCACGAATGTACTATTTGATCATCCAGAGCGGTTCTTGCTACATATTTTGTTAAATAACTCTGAGCTTTGCAGGTATTTGCAGTTCTAACTTATATAATATCAAAGTATACTATCTTACCAATACGACGCAATCAAAACATCAGCGAAGCTTTGCGGAACTTCATAACAAAGCGAGAACGAACTTATACTATGCACGAATGTACTATTTGATCATCCAGAGCGGTTCTTGCTACATATTTTGTTAAATAACTCTGAGATGTGCAGGTATTTGCAGGTCTACCTTATATAATATCAAAGTATACTAACTTATCAATACGACGCAATCAAAAACTCAGCGAAACTCTTCGGAACTTCATAACAAAGCGTAAACAAAGTTATACTATGCACGGATGTACTATTTGATCATCCTGAGCGGTTCTTGCTACATATTTTGTTATATAACTCTGAGGTGTGCAGGTATTTGCAGTTCTAACTTATATAATATCAAAGTATACTATCTTATCAATACGACGCAATCAAAACCTCAGCGAAACTCTGCGGAACTTCATAACAAAGCGTAAACAAAGTTATACTATGCACGTATGTACTATTTGATCATCCTGAGCGGTTCTTGCTACATATTTATTTAAATAACTCTGAGCTTTGCAGGTATTTTCAGTTCTACCTTATATAATATCAAAGTATACTATCTTACCAATTGCGACGCAATCAAAACATCTGTGAGACATTGCTGAATTTCATAACAAAGCGTAAACAAAGTTATACTATGCACGTATGTACTATTTGATCATCCAGAGCGGTTCTTGCTACATATTTTGTTAAATAACTCTGAGCTTTGCAGGTATTTGCAGTTCTAACTTATCTAATATCAATGTATACTAACTTATCAATACGACGCAATCAAAACATTAGCGAAGCTTTGCGGAACTTCATAACAAAGCGTAAACAAAGTTATACTATGGACGGATGTACTATTGGATCTTTTTGCCGGTTCTGGATACATATTTTGCCAAGTCACTCTCAGGTTTGTTGGTAGTTGCAGTTCTACCGTTTATAATATCATAGTATACTATCTTACCAATACGACGCAATCAAAACATCAGTGACACTTTGTTGAATTTCATAACAAAGCGAGAACGAACTTATACTATGCACGAATGTACTATTTGATCATCCAGAGCGGTTCTTGCTACATATTTTGTTAAATAACTCTGAGCTTTGCAGGTATTTGCAGTTCTAACTTATATAATATCAAAGTATACTATCTTACCAATACGACGCAATCAAAACATCAGCGAAGGTTTGCGGAACTTCATAACAAAGCGTAAACAAAGTTATACTATGGACGTATGTACTATTTGATCATCCCTAGCGGTTCTTGCTACATATTTTGTTAAATAACTCTGAGCTTTGCAAGTATTTGCAGTTCTAACTTATATAATATCAAAGTATTCTATCTTACCAATACGACGCAATCAAAACATCAGCGAAACATTGCGGAACTTCATAACAAAGCGTAAACAAAGTTATACTATGGACGTATGTACTATTTGATCATCCTGAGCGGTTCTTGCTACATATTTTGTTATATAACTCTGAGGTGTGCAGGTATTTGCAGTTCTAACTTATATAATATCAAAGTATACTATCTTATCAATACGACGCAATCAAAACCTCAGCGAAACTCTGCGGAACTTCATAACAAAGCGTAAACAAATTTATACTATGCACGTATGTACTATTTGATGATCCTGAGCGGTTCTTGCTACATATTTAGTTAAATAACTCTGAGCTTTGCAGGTATTTGCAGTTCTAACTTATCTAATATCAATGTATACTAACTTATCAATACGACGCAATCAAAACATCAGCGAAGCTTTGCGGAACTTCATAACAAAGCGTAAACAAAGTTATACTATGGACGGATGTACTATTTCATCATCCTGAACGGTTCTAGCTACATATTTAGTTAAATAACTCTGAGCTTAGCAGGTATTTTCAGTTCTACCTTATATAATATCATAGTATACTATTTTACCAATTGCGACGTAATCAAAACATCAGCGAAACATTGCGGAACTTCATAACAAAGCGTAAACAAAGTTATACTATGCACGGATGTACTATTTGATCATCCTGAGCGGTTCTTGCTACATATTTTGTTATATAACTCTGAGGTGTGCAGGTATTTGCAGTTCTAACTTATATAATATCAAAGTATACTATCTTATCAATACGACGCAATCAAAACCTCAGCGAAACTCTGCGGAACTTCATAACAAAGCGTAAACAAATTTATACTATGCACGTATGTACTGTTTGATCATCCTGAGCGGTTCTTGCTACATATTTAGTTAAATAACTCTGAGCTTTGCAGGTATTTTCAGTTCTACCTTATATAATATCAAAGTATACTATCTTACCAATTGCGACGCAATCAAAACATCAGTGAGACTTTGCTGAATTTCATAACAAAGCGTAAACAAAGTTATACTATGCACGTATGTACTATTTGATCATCCAGAGCGGTTCTTGCTACATATTTTGTTAAATAACTCTGAGCTTTGCAGGTATTTGCAGTTCTAACTTATCTAATATCAATGTATACTAACTTATCAATACGACGCAATCAAAACATCAGCGAAGCTTTGCGGAACTTCATAACAAAGCGTAAACAAAGTTATACTATGGACGGATGTACTATTGGATCTTATTGCCGGTTCTGGATACATATTTTGCCAAGTGACTCTCAGGTTTGTTGGTAGTTGCAGTTCTACCGTTTGTGACGCGGGCGTCACCAACGGAGCCCCCTCTGGATGCTCAAGAGTGCACCAGGGTTCTTGAGGGGGCTGGACAGGTTAAGAAATGAATTGAGACTCCAGTAGTTAGAAAGGAAAATATATATATAGTTTATTCAATGAAAATAATATCGAAGGTGTTTAACAGTTAGCCTATCCTGGGCCGGCAGGCGAGCGGGTCCTCGTCCTGGAGCTAGAGAAAACGTGACGGTTGGTTAACGTGACGGTTCGGTACCGTGAATTACAACTAAACTAACGCGAGATTACAGTATTCTTAGAACTACGGCTTAAAGCTACAGGACGCGGTGGCGCGGAGCGTGGAACGGTCCGGACGCGATCGCCGGTAAGGCCCGGGCCGAGAAATAGTGAATTTGGAGCGCGGTGTACGACGCAGGCGCGGCCGGGAAGCGGCACTGGTTGGCGCCACGCGAAAGAGCAGTCTTTTCGGGGCGGCGGTACCCTCTAGCGGTCGCGACGTGAGTTGCGGTGCGGCGCGAAAGAGCGGGCTCTTGAGGCGGCGCGGGGCCCTCTAGCGGTCGGAGCGCGGATTACGGCGCGGCGCGAAAGAGCGGAGTTTCGGAGCGGAAGGATTTCAGGCTGGACAGGATGAATGCGGGACCCCACGGTTCGACGTGCTTCCTGGTGACCGCGGGGAGCGGTCCCGGCCGGCGTCCTGGCCCCACGGAACGCCCGGTTCGTCGCCCGTGCCGCGGTCGCGGTGAGAGTTCGCGGCTACACGGGAGGCCCCGTCGTAGAGCTGGCTCGTCACCGGTGTTCGGTGTCCGTACGGGTGGTCCCGTCACAGGCTCCGTACACGGCTGCGGCGCTGCACCGGCTCCTTATCGGACGCGACGCGGGGTAACAGTCGGTCGACGGAATACCGCAGGAAAGGACGGGAGACGGAGGGTCGGGCGGTGAGCGGCCGGAGATCGCAACGGCGAGGCACCAGGAGGTACCGTCGACGTTCGTATGCTCACTCTAGGCGAACTCGCGGTGTCGGAGTCGATTCCTCCTCGGTGGCTCCCGAGGTATCACCTATCCGGCACCGGCGTGAACACTAACTCACGGGAGGACCCGTGAACGCGCGAGCACGCTGCTGCGAGAGGACCAGAGCTCGGAGGTGTTCCTCCGTGAGCAGCTCCTAGCCAACTCAACTCATTACTCGATTTCTCGCGGTATTTATGCCCCGAGCGCGGACTCTACCGAGTGCCCCACTCTCGCGAATCGCTCGGTCGCGCTCGGGGTTCGCGGATTGGCGCGGGCTAAGGTACAATTCGCGCCAATCACCGGTCGGGCTGGATTCGCGGTTTCGCGACGGAGCGTGACGAAGGTCGCTTCGTCGCACGTTTATAATATCATAGTATACTATCTTACCAATACGACGCAATCAAAACATCAGTGACACTTTCTTGAATTTCATAACAAAGCGAGAACGAACTTATACTATGCACGAATGTACTATTTGATCATCCAGAGCGGTTCTTGCTACATATTTTCTTAAATAACTCTGAGCTTTGCAGGTATTTGCAGTTCTAACTTATATAATATCAAAGTATACTATCTTATCAATACGACGCAATCAAAACCTCAGCGAAACTATGCGGAACTTCATAACACAGCGTAAACAAAGTTATACTATGCACGGATGTACTATTTGATCATCCAGAGCGGTTCTTGCTACATATTTTGTTAAATAACTCTGAGCTTCGCAGGTATTTGGAGTTCTAACTTATCTAATATCAATGTATACTATCTTACCAATACGACGCAATCAAAACATCAGCGAAGGTTTGCGGAACTTCATAACAAAGCGTAAACAAAGTTATACTATGGACGTATGTACTATTTGATCATCCCTAGCGGTTCTTGCTACATATTTTGTTAAATAACTCTGAGCTTTGCAGGTATTTTCAGATCTACCTTATATAATATCAAAGTATACTATCCCACCAATACGACGCCATCAAAACCTCAGCGAAGCTTTGCAGAACTTCATAACACAGCGTAAACAAAGTTATACTATGCACGGATGTACTATTTGATCATCCAGAGCGGTTCTTGCTACATATTTTGTTAAATAACTCTGAGCTTTGCAGGTATTTGCAGTTCTAACTTATCTAATATCAATGTATACTAACTTATCAATACGACGCAATCAAAACATCAGCGAAGCTTTGCGGAACTTCATAACAAAGCGTAAACAAAGTTATACTATGGACGGATGTACTATTTCATCATCCTGAGCGGTTCTAGCTACATATTTAGTTAAATAACTCTGAGCTTAGCAGGTATTTTCAGTTCTACCTTATATAATATCATAGTATACTATTTTACCAATTGCGACGTAATCAAAACATCAGCGAAACATTGCGGAACTTCATAACAAAGCGTAAACAAAGTTATACTATGCACGGATGTACTATTTGATCATCCTGAGCGGTTCTTGCTACATATTTTGTTATATAACTCTGAGGTGTGCAGGTATTTGCAGTTCTAACTTATATAATATCAAAGTATACTATCTTATCAATACGACGCAATCAAAACCTCAGCGAAACTCTGCGGAACTTCATAACAAAGCGTAAACAAATTTATACTATGCACGTATGTACTATTTGATCATCCTGAGCGGTTCTTGCTACATATTTAGTTAAATAACCCTGAGCTTTGCAGGTATTTTCAGTTCTACCTTATATAATATCAAAGTATACTATCTTACCAATTGCGACGCAATCAAAACATCAGTGAGACTTTGCTGAATTTCATAACAAAGCGTAAACAAAGTTATACTATGCACGTATGTACTATTTGATCATCCAGAGCGGTTCTTGCTACATATTTTGTTAAATAACTCTGAGCTTTGCAGGTATTTGCAGTTCTAACTTATCTAATATCAATGTATACTAACTTATCAATACGACGCAATCAAAACATCAGCGAAGCTTTGCGGAACTTCATAACAAAGCGTAAACAAATTTATACTATGGACGGATGTACTATTGGATCTTATTGCCGGTTCTGGATACATATTTTGCCAAGTCACTCTCAGGTTTGTTGGTAGTTGCAGTTCTACCGTTTATAATATCATAGTATACTATCTTACCAATACGACGCAATCAAAACATCAGTGACACTTTGTTGAATTTCATAACAAAGCGAGAACGAACTTATACTATTCGCGAATGTACTATTTGATCATCCAGAGCGGTTCTTGCTACATATTTAGTTAAATAACTCTGAGCTTTGCAGGTATTTTCAGATCTACCTTATATAATATCAAAGTATACTATCCCACCAATACGACGCCATCAAAACCTCAGCGAAGCTTTGCGGAACTTCATAACACAGCGTAAACAAAGTTATACTATGCACGGATGTACTATTTGATCATCCAGAGCGGTTCTTGCTACATATTTTGTTAAATAACTCTGAGCTTTGCAGGTATTTGCAGTTCTAACTTATCTAATATCAATGTATACTAACTTATCAATACGACGCTATCAAAACATCAGCGAAGCTTTGCGGAACTTCATAACAAAGCGTAAACAAAGTTATACTATGGACGGATGTACTATTTGATCATCCAGAGCGGTTCTTGCTACATATTTAGTTAAATAACTCTGAGCTTTGCAGGTATTTGCAGTTCTAACCTATCTAATATCAATGTATACTATCATTTCAATACGACGCAATCAAAACATCAGCGAAGTTTTGCGGAACTTCATAACAAAGCGTAAACAAAGTTATGCTATGCACGTTTGTACTATTTGATCATCCAGAGCGGTACTTGCTACATATTTTCTTAAATAACTCTGAGCTTTGCAGGTATTTGCAGTTCTAACTTATATAATATCAAAGTATACTATCTTATCAATACGACGCAATCAAAAACTCAGCGAAACTCTGCGGAACTTCATAACAAAGCGTAAACAAAGTTATACTATGGACGGATGTACTATTTCATCATCCTGAGCGGTTCTAGCTACATATTTAGTTAAATAACTCTGCGCTTAGCAGGTATTTTCAGTTCTACCTTATATAATATCATAGTATACTATTTTACCAATACGACGCAATCAAAACATCAGTGACACTTTGCGGAACTTCATAACAAAGCGTAAACAAAGTTATACTATGGACGTATGTACTATTTGATCATCCAGAGCGGTTCTTGCTACATATTTAGTTAAATAACTCTGAGCTTTGCAGGTATTTTCAGTTCTACCTTATATAATATCATAGTATACTATTTTACCAATACGACGCAATCAAAACATCAGTGACACTTTGCGGAACTTCATAACAAAGCGTAAACAAAGTTATACTATGGACGTATGTACTATTTGATCATCCAGAGCGGTTCTTGCTACATATTTAGTTAAATAACTCTGAGCTTTGCAGGTATTTTCAGATCTACCTTATATAATATCAAAGTATACTATCCCACCAATACGACGCCATCAAAACCTCAGCGAAGCTTTGCGGAACTTCATAACACAGCGTAAACAAAGTTATACTATGCACGGATGTACTATTTGATCATCCAGAGCGGTTCTTGCTACATATTTTGTTAAATAACTCTGAGCTTTGCAGGTATTTGCAGTTCTAACTTATCTAATATCAATGTATACTAACTTATCAATACGACGCAATCAAAACATCAGCGAAGCATTGCGGAACTTCATAACAAAGCGAGAACGAACTTATACTATGCACGAATGTACTATTTGATCATCCAGAGCGGTTCTTGCTACATATTTTGTTAAATAACTCTGAGCTTTCCAGGTATTTGCAGTTCTAACTTATATAATATCAAAGTATACTATCTTATCAATACGACGCAATCAAAACCTCAGCGAAACTCTGCGGAACTTCATAACACAGCGTAAACAAAGTTATACTATGCACGGATGTACTATTTGATCATCCAGAGCGGTTCTTGCTACATATTTTGTTAAATAACTCTGAGCTTTGCAGGTATTTGCAGTTCTAACTTATATAATATCAAAGTATACTATCTTATCAATACGTACGCAATCAAAACATCAGCGAAACTTGGGGAACTTCATAACAAAGCGTAAACAAAGTTATACTATGCACGGATGTACTATTTGATCTTCCTGCCGGTTCTGGATACATATTTTGCCATATCACTCTCAGGTTTGTAGGTAGTTGCAGTTCTACCGTACATAATATCATAGTATACTATCTTACCAATACGACGCAATCAAAACATCAGTGACACTTTGCGGTGTTTCATAACAAAGCGAGAACAAACTTAAACTATGCACGGATGTACTATTTGATCATCCAGAGCGGTTCTTGCTACATATTTAGTTAAATAACTCTGAGCTTTGCAGGTATTTTCAGTTCTAACCTATCTAATATCAATGTATACTATCTTACCAATACGACGCAATCAAAACATCAGCGAAGGTTTGCGGAACTTCATAACAAAGCGTAAACAAAGTTATACTATGCACGGATGTACTATTTGATCATCCTGAGCGGTTCTAGCTACATATTTAGTTACATAACTCTGAGCTTTGCAGGTATTTTCAGTTCTACCTTATATAATATCATAGTATACTATTTTACCAACACGACGCAATCAAAACATCAGCGAAGCTTTACGGAACTTCATAACAAAGCGTACACAAAGTTATACTATGCACGTTTGTACTATTTGATCATCCAGAGCGGTACTTGCTACATATTTTCTTAAATAACTCTGAGCTTTGCAGGTATTTGCAGTTTTAACTTATATAATATCAAAGTATACTATCTTATCAATACGACGCAATCAAAAACTCAGCGAAACTCTGCGGAACTTCATAACAAAGCGTAAACAAAGTTATACTATGCACGTATGTACTATTTGATCATCCCTAGCGGTTCTTGCTACATATTTTGTTAAATAACTCTGAGCATTGCAAGTATTTGCAGGTCTATCTTACATAATATCAAAGTATACCACCTTACCAATTGCGACGTAATCAAAACATCAGCGAAACATTGCGGAACTTCATAACAAAGCGTAAACAAAGTTATACTATGCACGGATGTACTATTTGATCATCCTGAGCGGTTCTTGCTACATATTTAGTTAAATAACTCTGAGCTTTGCAGGTATTTTCAGTTCTACCTTATATAATATCAAAGTATACTATCTTATCAATACGACGCAATCAAAACCTCAGCGAAACTCTGCGGAACTTCATAACACAGCGTAAACAAAGTTATACTATGCACGGATGTACTATTTGATCATCCAGAGCCGTTCTTCCTACATATTTTGTTAAATAACTCTGAGCTTTGCAGGTATTTGCAGTTCTAACTTAGATAATATCAAAGTATACTATCTTATCAATACGACGCAATCAAAACCTCAGCGAAACTCTGCGGAACTTCATAACACAGCGTAAACAAAGTTATCATATGCACGGATGTACTATTTGATCATCCAGAGCGGTTCTTGCTACATATTTAGTTAAATAACTCTGAGCTTTGCAGGTATTTGCAGTTCTAACCTATCTAATATCAATGTATACTATCATTTCAATACGACGCAATCAAAACATCAGCGAAGTTTGGCGGAACTTCATAACAAAGCGTAAACAAAGTTATACTATGCACGTATGTACTATTTGGTCATCCAGAGCGGTTCTTGCTACATATTTTGTTAAATAACTCTGAGCTTTGCAGGTATTTGCAGTTCTAACTTATCTAATATCAATGTATACTAACTTATCAATACGACGCAATCAAAACATCAGCGAAGCTTTGCGGAACTTCATAACAAAGCGTAAACAAAGTTATACTATGGACGGATGTACTATTGGATCTTATTGCCGGTTCTGGATACATATTTTGCCAAGTCACCCAGGTTTGTTGGTAGTTGCAGTTCTACCGTTTATAATATCATAGTATACTATCTTACCAATACGACGCAATCAAAACATCAGTGACACTTTGTTGAATTTCATAACAAAGCGAGAACGAACTTATACTATGCACGAATGTACTATTTGATCATCCAGAGCGGTTCTTGCTACATATTTTGTTAAATAACTCTGAGCTTTGCAGGTATTTTCAGTTCTACCTTATATAATATCAAAGTATACTATCTTACCAATTGCGACGCAATCAAAACATCAGTGAGACTTTGCTGAATTTCATAACAAAGCGTAAACAAAGTTATACTATGCACGTATGTACTATTTGATCATCCAGAGCGGTTCTTGCTACATATTTTGTTAAATAACTCTGAGCTTTGCAGGTATTTGCAGTTCTAACTTATCTAATATCAATGTATACTAACTTATCAATACGACGCCATCAAAACCTCAGCGAAGCTTTGCGGAACTTCATAACACAGCGTAAACAAAGTTATACTATGCACGGATGTACTATTTGATCATCCAGAGCGGTTCTTGCTACATATTTTGTTAAATAACTCTGAGCTTTGCAGGTATTTGCAGTTCTAACTTATCTAATATCAATGTATACTAACTTATCAATACGACGCTATCAAAATATCAGCGAAGCTTTGCGGAACTTCATAACAAAGCGTAAACAAAGTTATACTATGGACGGATGTACTATTTGATCATCCAGAGCGGTTCTTGCTACATATTTAGTTAAATAACTCTGAGCTTTGCAGGTATTTTCAGTTCTAACCTATCTAATATCAATGTATACTATCTTACCAATACGACGCAATCAAAACATCAGCGAAGGTTTGCGGAACTTCATAACAAAGCGTAAACAAAGTTATACTATGCACGGATGTACTATTTGATCATCCTGAGCGGTTCTAGCTACATATTTAGTTACATAACTCTGAGCTTTGCAGGTATTTTCAGTTCTACCTTATATAATATCATAGTATACTATTTTACCAATACGACGCAATCAAAACATCAGCTAAGCTTTACGGAACTTCATAACAAAGCGTACACAAAGTTATACTATGGACGTATGTACTATTTGATCATCCAGAGCGGTTCTTGCTACATATTTAGTTAAATAACTCTGAGCTTTGCAGGTATTTTCAGATCTACCTTATATAATATCAAAGTATACTATCCCACCAATACGACGCAATCAAAACCTCAGCGAAACTCTGCGGAACTTCATAACACAGCGTAAACAAAGTTATACTATGCACGGATGTACTATTTGATCATCCAGAGCGGTTCTTGCTACATATTTTGTTAAATAACTCTGAGCTTTGCAGGTATTTGCAGTTCTAACTTATCTAATATCAATGTATACTAACTTATCAATACGACGCTATCAAAACATCAGCGAAGCTTTGCGGAACTTCATAACAAAGCGTAAACAAAGTTATACTATGGACGGATGTACTATTTGATCATCCAGAGCGGTTCTTGCTACATATTTAGTTAAATAACTCTGAGCTTTGCAGGTATTTTCAGTTCTAACCTATCTAATATCAATGTATACTATCTTACCAATACGACGCAATCAAAACATCAGCGAAGGTTTGCGGAACTTCATAACAAAGCGTAAACAAAGTTATACTATGCACGGATGTACTATTTGATCATCCTGAGCGGTTCTAGCTACATATTTAGTTACATAACTCTGAGCTTTGCAGGTATTTTCAGTTCTACCTTATATAATATCATAGTATACTATTTTACCAATACGACGCAATCAAAACATCAGCGAAGCTTTACGGAACTTCATAACAAAGCGTACACAAAGTTATACTATGCACGTTTGTACTATTTGATCATCCAGAGCGGTACTTGCTACATATTTTCTTAAATAACTCTGAGCTTTGCAGGTATTTGCAGTTTTAACTTATATAATATCAAAGTATACTATCTTATCAATACGACGCAATCAAAACCTCAGCGAAACTCTGCGGAACTTCATAACACAGCGTAAACAAAGTTATACTATGCACGGATGTACTATTTGATCATCCAGAGCCGTTCTTCCTACATATTTTGTTAAATAACTCTGAGCTTTGCAGGTATTTGCAGTTCTAACTTAGATAATATCAAGGTATACTATCTTATCAATACGACGCAATCAAAACCTCAGCGAAACTCTGCGGAACTTCATAACACAGCGTAAACAAAGTTATACTATGCACGGATGTACTATTTGATCATCCAGAGCGGTTCTTGCTACATATTTAGTTAAATAACTCTGAGCTTTGCAGGTATTTGCAGTTCTAACCTATCTAATATCAATGTATACTATCATTTCAATACGACGCAATCAAAACATCAGCGAAGTTTGGCGGAACTTCATAACAAAGCGTAAACAAAGTTATACTATGCACGTATGTACTATTTGATCATCCAGAGCGGTTCTTGCTACATATTTTGTTAAATAACTCTGAGCTTTGCAGGTATTTGCAGTTCTAACTTATCTAATATCAATGTATACTAACTTATCAATACGACGCAATCAAAACATCAGCGAAGCTTTGCGGAACTTCATAACAAAGCGTAAACAAAGTTATACTATGGACGGATGTACTATTGGATCTTATTGCCGGTTCTGGATACATATTTTGCCAAGTCACTCAGGTTTGTTGGTAGTTGCAGTTCTACCGTTTATAATATCATAGTATACTATCTTACCAATACGACGCAATCAAAACATCAGTGACACTTTGATGAATTTCATAACAAAGCGAGAACGAACTTATACTATGCACGAATGTACTATTTGATCATCCAGAGCGGTTCTTGCTACATATTTTGTTAAATAATTCTGAGCTTTGCAGGTATTTTCAGTTCTACCTTATATAATATCAAAGTATACTATCTTACCAATTGCGACGCAATCAAAACATCAGTGAGACTTTGCTGAATTTCATAACAAAGCGTAAACAAAGTTATACTATGCACGTATGTACTATTTGATCATCCAGAGCGGTTCTTGCTACATATTTTGTTAAATAACTCTGAGCTTTGCAGGTATTTGCAGTTCTAACTTATCTAATATCAATGTATACTAACTTATCAATACGACGCAATCAAAACATCAGCGAAGCTTTGCGGAACTTCATAACAAAGCGTAAACAAAGTTATACTATGGACGGATGTACTATTGGATCTTATTGCCGGTTCTGGATACATATTTTGCCAAGTCACTCTCAGGTTTGTTGGTAGTTGCAGTTCTACCGTTTATAATATCATAGTATACTATCTTACCAATACGACGCAATCAAAACATCAGTGACACTTTGTCGAATTTCATAACAAAGCGAGAACGAACTTATACTATGCACGAATGTACTATTTGATCATCCAGAGCGGTTCTTGCTACATATTTTGTTAAATAACTCTGAGCTTTCCAGGTATTTGCAGTTCTAACTTATATAATATCAAAGTATACTATCTTATCAATACGACGCAATCAAAACCTCAGCGAAACTCTGCGGAACTTCATAACACAGCGTAAACAAAGTTATACTATGCACGGATTTACTATTTGATCATCCAGAGCGGTTCTTGCTACATATTTTGTTAAATAACTCTGAGCTTTGCAGGTATTTGCAGTTCTAACTTATCTAATATCAATGTATACTAACTTATCAATACGACGCAATCAAAACATCAGCGAAGCTTTGCGGAACTTCATAACAAAGCGTAAACAAAGTTATACTATGGACGGATGTACTATTGGATCTTATTGCAGGTTCTGGATACATATTTTGCCAAGTCACTCTCAGGTTTGTTGGTAGTTGCAGTTCTACCGTTTATAATATCATAGTATACTATCTTACCAATACGACGCAATCAAAACATCAGTGACACTTTGTTGAATTTCATAACAAAGCGAGAACGAACTTATACTATGCACGAATGTACTATTTGATCATACAGAGCGGTTCTTGCTACATATTTTGTTAAATAACTCTGAGCTTTCCAGGTATTTGCAGTTGTAACTTATATAATATCAAAGTATACTATCTTATCAATACGACGCAATCAAAACCTCAGCGAAACTCTGCGGAATTTCATAAGAAAGCGTAAACAAAGTTATACTATGCACGGATGTACTATTTGATCATCCAGAGCGGTTCTTGCTACATATTTTGTTAAATAACTCTGAGCTTTGCAGGTATTTGGAGTTCTAACTTATCTAATATCAATGTATACTATCTTACCAATACGACGCAATCAAAACATCAGCGAAGGTTTGCGGAACTTCATAACAAAGCGTAAACAAAGTTATACTATGCACGGATGTACTATTTGATCATCCTGAGCGGTTCTAGCTACATATTTAGTTACATAACTCTGAGCTTTGCAGGTATTTTCAGTTCTACCTTATATAATATCATAGTATACTATTTTACCAATACGACGCAATCAAAACATCAGTGACACTTTGCGGAACTTCATAACAAAGCGTAAACAAAGTTATACTATGGACGTATGTACTATTTGATCATCCCTAGCGATTCTTGCTACATATTTTGTTAAATAACTCTGAGCTTTGCAGGTATTTGCAGTTCTAACATATATAATATCAAAGTATACTATCTGTTGAGCGTCGTCGCGTTGTACGTTCGCGAGTTGCTCTCCGTTCTCCTTCGACTTAACGAAGGTGTAGAACTCGTTGATAAGGAATGAGATCGTTTAGTTTGAAAGGCGTTTATTCAATGTTTCTTAACACTAATTGAAAATAAACTGTCTGACACTGGTTGAGACGATTCTGAATGACATGAGACCGGTACGCTGCTGAGGAGCTGATGTAATTCAAGTTGATGTTAACCCGGTTCTACCCTTCTGCCCCGAGGCCCGCTTAGACATCACCTCGGTGGTGATGCCATTGCTTGGCCATGGGCCCGTTATTTGGGGGAAGATTCATCCCCATTCGTTGTTTGACTTGGGGGAGGAGGATCTTCCGAAGCGGACCTCGCCGGTGGAGGAGGAAGTCTCCACCCCCAAGTCACTAAGGGAAAGTTTCCCAAGCTGTTCTAATTTATGGGGCCCCGGAGCAGCGCGACGAAGGCCTAAGTGGCCTATGGACGCTTTTACTGCCTCTGGTTTTCGTCTGGTTGACGAAAACCAGAGACACGGATACATAGGGTCGCGAAACGAATCCCGAGTGTGGTCGCGTTCGCCCTGGTCGTGCGGCCGAGGATTTACAACCCTCTTGGCCGCCGCGTGTCGAGGGCCATAAGGCCCGCTGTGTCCGCATCCGGGACCCTCAAGTACCTCGAGAACGGTACCTGGAGTGAGGGTCGCACGGATTGACTTAGGGACGGATATTAAATGGTTGTGCGTCGCAACATGCCGCCCCCCTTGAACGACATGTTCAATATTGATACAATGCTTAAAAGGTTGATTTACAAATTTACGATGATCTCATGAGGCTACGATTATTCTGATATAATGATACGATACGATGCGATACGACTGGAAGTAGTCGGTTTTCGGTTAAATGTAGTATAATATGTAATATACGATACGATAGAATACGATATGATAGAATACGATACGATATAATAGGATACGATCTAGTAGAATACGATATAATACGATACAAAAGAATACTATATGATACGAGATAATAGGATACGATCTAGTAGAATACGATATAATACGATACAAAAGAATACTATACGATACGAGAAAATAGGATATGATCTAGTAGAATACGATGCAATACGATACAAAAGAATACTATACGATACGAGATAATAGGATACGATCTAGTAGAATACGATACAATACGATACAAAAGAATACTATACGATACGAGATAATATGATGCGATATAATTAGTATGAGGTGATTGATACTGATTAATGACGCGATGCGGTATTGTTCAGGAAATGATGTCTATTTACATTTGCGAATGAATGATGGGTGATGAGAGATGACGCTTAATTTATCGGTAATGGCGCGAGACGTTTTACAGAGCGTTTATATTCGCCTCGCAATGTCCGTACGGTCACTACGCGAATGATGCCGTCTTCTCCGGGGTGAATTGCGGTGACTCGTCCCAAGGGCCACTGCAAAGGTGGTGTGCTGTCCTCCTGGACCAGAACCATTGTCCCGATCGGAAGGTCGGTTGCCCCGTTGGTGTGCCATTTTTCCGGACTGTCAGCTCCTGCAAATACTCGTTTCTCCACCGTTTCCAGAAGTGGGCCCTGATCTTTTGAATATGTTGCCACGACGAGAGTCTGCCATCGGGCAAGCTCGTGTAATCGTGATCGGGTACACTGGTCAGTGATTCGCCAATTAGGAAATGACTGGGTGTGATGGCTGTTAGGTCGTTGGGATCTGAGGATACCGGGGTTAAGGGACGCGTGTTTAGAATGGCTTCTACCTGCGCAGTGAGGGTTAGGAGACCCTCGAAAGAAAGTAACGTTTCACCCATTACGCGCGTCAAATGATGTTTTGTCGATTTAACGGCGGCTTCCCACAAGCCGCCAAAATGTGGTGATCGCGGGGGAATTAAATGCCAGTTGACCTGCTGATCCGCGAGTCGTTCAGTCATGTCCCTTTTCGTTTTTGGATCTTTAACAAATTCGTAGAGTTCCTTGAGTTCGCGAATTGCGCCTATGAAGTTAGTGGCGTTATCCGAATAGAGATCGCTAGCTTTACCCCGGCGAGAGAAAAATCTGCGCAGCGCAGCTAAGAAAGCCTCGGTCGACAGATCGGACACGACTTCGATGTGGACTGCTCTAGTCGCGAAGCACGTGAAGATGGCCAGGTAGACCTTGACCCTTCCTCGATTACGATGGGTTTTTTCCTTTATGAAGAAAGGTCCACAGTAATCGACACCGCTCCGCGAAAATGGACGCGAATGGGTGATCCGGCTTGCTGGAAGATCACCCATTGGATAATTGATCATTGTGGGTTTGGCGCGACGGCAGGTGACACAATCGTGAATCACCTGGCGAATCAGGCTCTTGCCGTGCGGTATCCAGTAGGTTTTTCGGGTCGTGTTTAATGTTAATTGTGTACCGGAATGCATGTTTCTTATGTGCTCGTCTCGGATGATGAGCTTAGTTAGATAGTGATTTTTGGGTAACAGAATGGGATGTTTTTCTCCGAACGATAGCTGCGATTTGGACAATCGTCCGCCTACCCTCAACATTCCGTCGGCATCCAGAAATGGGGATAGCGATGATAAGCTACAAGGTCGATTAGTCGATTGAATTGCGCTTATTTCCTTCCGATACGCTTGCTGTTGGACCAACATTACTATTCGTTTTTCGCTCTTACGGAGCTCGATTGTCGTTAACGGACCGGATAACGACGCCTGTTTTGAACTGTTTTGTGTAAAACGGAGCATATAGGCGACGACGCGCTTGAGACGGTGGAAGGACGAGAACCGCTCGAAAAAACCGATATCATGGAGTGATATGGCTAGTGACACGACCGGTCTGAGTTCTGGAATTTCTATGTTCGCAAGTTTTGAGGTAGGCCAGTTTTGTTCCTCAAGAGAGAGCCATGCCGGCCCGCGGTGCCAGAGATCGCTATCAATGAATTGTTCTGTGCGCATGCCCCGCGATAACAAATCAGCCGGATTGTCAATGGACGGGACATGACGCCACTCGTCGTGAGCGGTTAATGTTTGAATCTCACTGACTCTATGTGAGACAAAGGTTTTTAAAGTGTACGGGGCGGTGTTTATCCAGTGAAGCGTTATTGTCGAGTCAGACCAGAGTATTGTGTTGTTGAATGTGACATTCCGCAGAGCTCCTTTTGTGGCATTGCACAATTTTGCAAGGAGCTGGGCGGCACATAGTTCCAAGCGCGGTAGCGTTATGGACTTTAACGGAGCCACGCGGGATTTTGAGGCGATCAAACGCGCAACGACGCTGCCCTGATTGTTTACGCTGCGTACGTACAGGCAAGCTCCGTATGCACGTTCACTCGCGTCGCAAAATCCGTGCAGTTGTACTGACGTGTACCTTGGCTGCAAAACGTGTCGATCGAATTTGAATTCGTGGATCACCCGGTGTTCTTGCCAGAAGGTGGTCCACTCCGTGTGAATGTCGGTGGGCACCGATTCGTCCCAATCTAGTTGCAACTTCCATAGGGATTGCATGAGCAGCTTCGCTCGCACTACGACGGGACCCAAGATTCCGAGAGGATCAAAAAGTGTTGCTATCTTTGATAAGATGTTTCGTTTTGTCGGCCGATTCGTTGCGCCAACCTCCTTTACTACGTATGATAAAGTGTCGTTTCTCGCGTCCCAATGCACCCCCAGTGTTTTGATTGTTTTGTCGAGGTCCAATGTCATGTGCGTAGCGTCTAGTCGATCGTCCAATGCGGTAATTAGAGACTGTTCGTTAGTGGCCCATTTTCGGAGTTGGAACCCTCCCCTCGCACAAAGGTCTCGGATTTCGTCGCGTATCGCGGCGGCTTCATCGTAGTTGTCGGCGCCGGTCAACATATCGTCAACATAGAAATCCTCCCGTAATATTCGCGATGCTCGAGGAAATTGTTCGCCTTCGTCTGCAGCTAACTGGTTTAGCGTGCGAGTGGCTAGAAAGGGTGCCGCGGATGTACCGTATGTCACGGTGTTCAAGGTGTATGTTTCAACGGGCTGGTCGGCGGTTTCGCGCCAAAGGATTTTTTGGTACGTTCGGTCTTGCGGGTGGATTTCTATTTGCCGATACATCTTCTCGATGTCGGCCGTCAGTACGTAAGCGTGTGCCCGGAAACGAGTTAACAGTGAATATAATTCGTCCTGTATGGTAGGACCGATTAGCAACATATCGTTCAGCGATTTCCCGTTTGAAGATTTTGCTGATGCGTCGAAGACAACCCGTAGCTTGGTTGTTAGACTGTCGAGTTTTGAAATTGAATGGTGTGGTAAGTAGTAACCTTCTTGCGGTGGGGAGAATTTAGCCTTCGTCATATGACCTAGATCGCGATAATCTGCTAAAAATTTGGCGTATTCCACCTTTAATGATGGGTCCCTTGCGAATTTTCGTTCTAAAGCATGCAGTCGGCGAAGTGCCGCGTTGTATGATTCGCCTAATGCTGGAGGAAACGATTTAAAAGGAAGCTTGATTATGTACTTCCCAGTGGAAAGGTCGCGCGTGGTATTTTGTGCGTAATGAGCCTCACAAGCACGTTCTTCGTGAGATAAAATAGGTTTTTGCGGCACTTCTTCAATCTCCCAGAACCTTGAGACCCGATTGTCTAATGAATTACGCGCCACATGACAACGCGTTGTACCACGGAACTTTGCCTCAGGTACTGTACCTGCTATTACCCAGCCTAGTTTCGTTTTCTGTACAGTTATGGAATTATTTGCGATTGTAATCTGACCAACGCACAAGAGTTTGAAGAAGATTTCTGCGCCGATCAATGCGTCAATTTCGGCAGGAGTATTAAAGTTGGGATCAGCGAGAGGGATGTTCGTCGGAATCTCGAATCGGGTTTTAGGGATTGGATGAGATGGTAAGATTTCGGTTATGTTGGGTAAAATTAGGAACGTAAGATCGACGGAGAATTGATTGATGCGTAACTTGATAGTTGCCCGCGTGGTGTTTAGCGTTTTTGTAGTGCTATGATTAATTCCCACGACCGGAATGTTGCCCTTGGTTTGTGGTAACGCTAACTTCGTAGCAAAACGCTTTGTCATGAAGTGGGACTGTGATCCCGAATCTAGTAATACACGGCATGGGTGTAGTAGACCCTTGCTATCCTGCACGTGCACGATTGCGGTAGAAAGCAGCGTTTCGTTGCCGATATTCGCGCTTAGAGAGGAGACGGCCGATTGTACCGGAGATGATTCCTTGTGCAATAATGTGTGATGCCTTTCGTTGCATCTTTTGCAAGATCCCGCGGGGCATGTTTTTATGTTGTGGGTTGCTCGTAAACAATTGGAACATAGACCGGCCTTCCGAACTATCTCTGCTCGCTGATCGACGCTTGAGCTAATTAATTTGTCGCAATATTGAGGGAAATGACTTCCCTTGCACAGGGAACAACGGGCTTGTTGGGACGAGTGAGTGAGAGCGCGAAAATTCGAATTGTTAGGTTGGCGATTAAAAGAATTCGTATTTGATTGGGACCGAGTTGCTGGTCTGATAGGTTCGTTTTTTAGAATTTCCAGAACTCTACACCGGTTATGTAGGAATTCTAGCAATTGCTCCATGGTTGGAAGATCAGAACCTTGGGTTTCTTCCTTCCACCGCATCCGCGTTTGTTCGTCTAGTTTGCTCGTTATGGCGTATATTGGGAATGCCTCTAAAAATGGCTTGTTGAGAGCCTTTAAGGCGTTATAATGCTTTATCGCTTGGTCTGTCAACTCGCAAAGCGCAGCGGAATTGGGTCGCAGGCAAGTAGGTAATTCGAAGAAAGCTTTAATGCGGTTATTAATGACAATGCTCGGATCGTTGTAATGTCGGTCCAAGATATTCCATGCTACGGAATAATTTGCTGCCGTGGTTTCCAATGATTCTACCTTTTCCGCGGCCTTCCCGGTTAGGCAGGATTTCAGATAAATTAATTTCTGGACGTCGCGGAAGTTGGGGTTGTCGTGGATCGCAGCTCTAAAAGTATCTGAGAAACTGGGCCAGGCTTCATATGAGCCGCTGAATTTGGGTAAGTGCATATTAGGTAGTTTCACCTGCACTTCGGACGCTATTGTCAACGGTGAATTCGCGGTAAGGAGGCCATCGTTGGAACTTGAAGAGTGAGGACCGTTACGATAGTGATAGTTGGGGATGGTTGAATGCTTGCTTTCTATACGTTTCGCTGTCGCTAGTGAATCGTAATAGAGATTTTCAAACGTGGTCCGTTCGGTCAGTCGCGTTTCGAAGCTGCTTTCGTCCGCGTTTAATTCTAGAGCCTCTTGAATTGCATGAAAAGTCGCGAAGTCATGTTCGATCTGCGCGATCCGAAGTTTCAACTGATCCATCGGGATCTCTTCCGAGTCTTGAATCGACGCTACGAATTTCTTAAAGGTTGATAATTTTGTCTTGATGGTGGCGCGTTTACGAATGAGATCGCGATCCATGTTTCCATCGAGGGCCATTGTATTGGCTTGAGAGTAACGGGGAAAGGGAGAATTGGCGAATATGACTAATGTTCGACTCACGAATTACGATGAAGAAGCAGCTCCCAGCGGTAGATTCGTTGTCGTGCAGTTATTGCCAAAGTCTGATGCTGGTGACGCTCCCGTGGCAGGTCGTCGTGATTCCCTGGCTGGTGGCAGGTAGTTGATGGTTCCCTGGCTGGTGGCAGGTAGTTGATGGTTCCCTGGCGCTCCGTGGCAGGTGGCTGCTATTCCTTGCGCCTCCGTGGCAGGTAGTCGTCGTGTGAACTCCTGGCGCTCCGTGGCAAGTAGTAGCTGTTCCCTGCGCTTCCGTGGCCGGTGATCGATGTGCGGAAACAATGATCCAGCGAAATTCACGTTATAACTGTCACTGTTAATCCGGCTCGAAGGACCAAAATGTTGAGCGTCGTCGCGTTGTACGTTCGCGAGTTGCTCTCCGTTCTCCTTCGACTTAACGAAGGTGTAGAACTCGTTGATAAGGAATGAGATCGTTTAGTTTGAAAGGCGTTTATTCAATGTTTCTTAACACTAATTGAAAATAAACTGTCTGACACTGGTTGAGACGATTCTGAATGACATGAGACCGGTACGCTGCTGAGGAGCTGATGTAATTCAAGTTGATGTTAACCCGGTTCTGCCCTTCTGCCCCGAGGCCCGCTTAGACATCACCTCGGTGGTGATGCCATTGCTTGGCCATGGGCCCGTTATTTGGGGGAAGATTCATCCCCATTCGTTGTTTGACTTGGGGGAGGAGGATCTTCCGAAGCGGACCTCGCCGGTGGAGGAGGAAGTCTCCACCCCCAAGTCACTAAGGGAAAGTTTCCCAAGCTGTTCTAATTTATGGGGCCCCGGAGCAGCGCGACGAAGGCCTAAGTGGCCTATGGACGCTTGTACTGCCTCTGGTTTTCGTCTGGTTGACGAAAACCAGAGACACGGATACATAGGGTCGCGAAACGAATCCCGAGAGTGGTCGCGTTCGCCCTGGTCGTGCGGACGAGGATTTACAACCCTCTTGGCCGCCGCGTGTCGAGGGCCATGAGGCCCGCTGTGTCCGCATCCGGGACCCTCAAGTACCTCGAGAACGGTACCTGGAGTGAGGGTCCCACGGATTGACTTAGGGACGGATATTAAATGGTTGTGCGTCGCAACACTATCTTATCAATACGACGCAATCAAAACCTCAGCGAAACTCTGCGGAATTTCATAAGAAAGCGTAAACAAAGTTATACTATGCACGGATGTACTATTTGATCATCCTGAGCGGTTCTTGCTACATATTTTGTTAAATAACTCTGAGGTGTGCAGGTATTTGCAGTTCTAACTTATATATTATCAAAGTATACTATCTTATCAATACGACGCAATCAAAACCTCAGCGAAACTCTGCGGAATTTCATAAGAAAGCGTAAACAAAGTTATACTATGCACGGATGTACTATTTGATCATCCAGAGCGGTTCTTGCTACATATTTAGTTAAATAACTCTGAGCTTTGCAGGTATTTGCAGTTCTAACTTATATAATATCAAAGTATACTATCTTACCAATACGACGCAATCAAAACCTCAGCGAAACTCTGCGGAATTTCATAAGAAAGCGAAAACAAAGTTATACTATGCACGGATGTACTATTTGATCATCCAGAGCTGTTCTTCCTACATATTTAGTTAAATAACTCTGAGCTTTGCAGGTAGTTGCAGTTCTATCTTATATAGTATCAAAGTATACTATCTTACCAATGCGACGCCATCAAAACCTCAGCGAAACTTTGCGGAACTTCATAACAAAGCGTGAACAAAGTTATACTATGCACGGATGTACTATTTGATCATCCGCAGCGGTTCTGGATACATATTTAGTTAAATAACTCTGGGCTTTGCAGGTATTTGCAGTTCTAACTTATATAATATCAAAGTACACTATCTTATCAATACGACGCAATCAAAACCTCAGCGAAACTCTGCGGAACTTCATAACAAAGCGTAAACAAAGTTATACTATGCACGGATGTACTATTTCATCATCCAGAGCGGTTCTTGCTACATATTTTGTTAAATAACTCTGAGGTTTGCAGGTAGTTGCAGTTCTATCTCATATAATATCAAAGTATACTATCTTATCAATACGACGCAATCAAAACCTCAGCGAAACTCTGCGGAACTTCATAACAAAGCGTAAACAAAGTTATACTATGCACGGATGTACTATATGATCATCATGAGCGGTTATGGATACATATTTTGCCAAATCACTCTCAGGTTTGTAGGTATTTGCAGTTCTAACTTATATAATATCAAAGTATACTATCTTATCAATACGACGCAATCAAAACATCAGCGAAAATTTGCGGAACTTCATAACAAAGCGTAAACAAAGTTATACTATGCACGGATGTACTATTTGATCATCCAGAGCGGTTCATGCTACATATTTAGTTAAATAACTCTGAGCTTTGCAGGTAGTTGCAGTTCTATCTTATATAGTATCAAAGTATACTATCTTACCAATGCGACGCCATCAAAACCTCAGCGAAACTTTGCGGAACTTCATAACAAAGCGTGAACAAAGTTATACTATTCACGGATGTACTATTTGATCATCCTCAGCGGTTCTGGATACATATTTAGTTAAATAACTCTGGGCTTTGCAGGTATTTTCAGTTCTACCCTATATAATATCATAGTATACTATCTTACCTATACGACGCATTTAAAACATCAGCGACACTTTGCGGAACTTCATAACAAAGCGTGAACAAAGTTATACTATGCACGGATGTACTATTTGATCATCCAGAGCGGTTCTTGCTACATATTTAGTTAAATAACTCTGAGCTTTGCAGGTAGTTGCAGTTCTATCTTATATAATATCAAAGTATACTATCTTACCAATGCGACGCCATCAAAACCTCAGCGAAACTTTGCGGAACTTCATAACAAAGCGTGAACAAAGTTATACTATGCACGGATGTACTATTTGATCATCCTCAGCGGTTCTGGATACATATTTAGTTAAATAACTCTGGGCTTTGCAGGTATTTTCAGTTCTACCCTATATAATATCATAGTATACTATCTTACCTATACGACGCATTTAAAACATCAGCGACACTTTGCGGAACTTCATAACAAAGCGTAAACAAAGTTATACTATGCACGGATGTACTATTTGATCATCCAGAGCGGTTCTTGCTACATATTTAGTTAAATAACTCTGAGCTTTGCAGGTAGTTGCAGTTCTATCTTATATAATATCAAAGTATACTATCTTACCAATACGACGCCATCAAAACCTCAGAGAAACTCTGCGGAACTTCATAACAAAGCGTAAACAAAGTTATACTATGCACGGATGTACTATTTGATCATCCTGAACGGTTCTTGCTACATATTTTGTTAAATAACTTTGAACTTTGCAGGTATTTTCAGTTCTACCTTATATAATATCAAAGTATACTATCTTATCAATACGACGCAATCAAAACATCAGTGACACTATGCGGAACCTCATAACAAAGCGTAAACAAAGTTATAGTATGCACGGATGTACTACTTGATCATCCAGAACGGTTCTTGCTACATATTTAGTTAAATAACTCTGAGCTTTGCAGGTATTGGCAGTTCTAACTTATATATTATTAAAGTATACTGTCTTATCAATACGACGCAATCAAAACGTCAGAGAAACTCTGCGGAACTTCATAACAAAGCGTAAACAAAGTTATACTATGCACGTATGTACTATTTGATCATCCTGAGCGGTTCTTGCTACATATTTAGTTAAATAACTCTGAGCTTTGCAGGTATTTTCAGTTCTACCTTATATAATATCATAGTATACTATCCCACCAACATGACGCCATCAAAACCTCAGCGAAACATTGCGGAACATCATAACAAAGCGTAAACAATGTTATACTATGCACGGATGTACTATTTGATCATCCAGAGCGGTTCTTGCTACATATTCAGTTAAATAACTCTGAGGTGTGCAGGTATTTGCAGTTCTACCTTATATAATATCAAAGTATACTATCTTGTCAATACGACGCAATCAAAACATCAGCGAAACTTTGGGGAATTTCATAAGGAAGCGAGAACAAAGTTATACTATGCACGGATGTACTATTTGATCATCCTGAACGGTTCTTGCTACATATTTTGTTAAATAACTTTGAACTTTGCAGGTATTTTCAGTTCTACCTTATATAATATCAAAGTATACTATCTTATCAATACGACGCAATCAAAACATCAGTGACACTATGCGGAACCTCATAACAAAGCGTAAACAAAGTTATAGTATGCACGGATGTACTACTTGATCATCCAGAACGGTTCTTGCTACATATTTAGTTAAATAACTCTGAGCTTTGCAGGTATTGGCAGTTCTAACTTATATATTATTAAAGTATACTGTCTTATCAATACGACGCAATCAAAACATCAGTGACACTATGCGGAACTTCATAACAAAGCGTAAACAAAGTTATACTATGCACGGATGTACTACTTGATCATCCTGAACGGTTCTTGCTACATATTTTGTTAAATAACTTTGAACTTTGCAGGTATTTTCAGTTCTACCTTATATAATATCAAAGTATACTATCTTATCAATACGACGCAATCAAAACATCAGTGACACTATGCGGAACTTCATAACAAAGCGTAAACAAAGTTATACTATGCACGGATGTACTATTTGATCATCCAGAGCGGTTCTTGCTACATATTTTGTTAAATAACTCTGAGCTTTGCAGGTATTTTCAGTTCTAACTAATATATTATCAAAGTATACTATCCCACCAATACGACGCCATCAAAACCTCAGCGAAACTTTGCGGAACCTCATAACAAAGCGTAAACAAAGTTATAGTATGCACGGATGTACTATTTGATCATTCAGAGCGGTTCTTGATACATATTTTGTTAAATAACTCTGTGGTGTGCAGGTATTTGAAGTTCTAACTGATCTAATATCAATGTGTACTATCTTATCAATACGACGCAATCAAAACCTCAGCGAAACTCTGCGGAACTTCATAACACAGCGTAAACAAAGTTATACTATGCACGGATGTACTATTTGATCATCCTGAACGGTTCTTGCTACATATTTAGTTAAATAACTTTGAACTTTGCAGGTATTTTCAGTTCTACCTTATATAATATCAAAGTATACTATCTTGTCAATACGACGCAATCAAAACATCAGCGAAACTTTGGGGAATTTCATAAGGAAGCGAGAACAAAGTTATACTATGCACGGATGTACTATTTGATCATCCTGAACGGTTCTTGCTACATATTTTGTTAAATAACTTTGAACTTTGCAGGTATTTTCAGTTCTACCTTATATAATATCAAAGTATACTATCTTATCAATACGACGCAATCAAAACATCAGTGACACTATGCGGAACTTCATAACAAAGCGTAAACAAAGTTATACTATGCACGGATGTACTATTTGATCATCCAGAGCGGTTCTTGCTACATATTTTGTTAAATAACTCTGAGCTTTGCAGGTATTTTCAGTTCTAACTAATATATTATCAAAGTATACTATCCCACCAATGCGACGCCATCAAAACCTCAGCGAAACTTTGCGGAACCTCATAACAAAGCGTAAACAAAGTTATAGTATGCACGGATGTACTATTTGATCATTCAGAGCGGTTCTTGATACATATTTTGTTAAATAACTCTGTGGTGTGCAGGTATTTGAAGTTCTAACTTATCTAATATCAATGTGTACTATCTTATCAATACGACGCAATCAAAACCTCAGCGAAACTCTGCGGAACTTCATAACACAGCGTACACAAAGTTATACTATGCACGGATGTACTATTTGATCATCCTGAACGGTTCTTGCTACATATTTAGTTAAATAACTTTGAACTTTGCAGGTATTTTCAGTTCTACCTTATATAATATCAAAGTATACTATCTTGTCAATACGACGCAATCAAAACATCAGCGAAACTTTGGGGAATTTCATAAGGAAGCGAGAACAAAGTTATACTATGCACGGATGTACTATTTGATCATCCTGAACGGTTCTTGCTACATATTTTGTTAAATAACTTTGAACTTTGCAGGTATTTTCAGTTCTACCTTATATAATATCAAAGTATACTATCTTATCAATACGACGCAATCAAAACATCAGTGACACTATGCGGAACCTCATAACAAAGCGTAAACAAAGTTATAGTATGCACGGATGTACTACTTGATCATCCAGAACGGTTCTTGCTACATATTTAGTTAAATAACTCTGAGCTTTGCAGGTATTGGCAGTTCTAACTTATATATTATTAAAGTATACTGTCTTATCAATACGACGCAATCAAAACGTCAGAGAAACTCTGCGGAACTTCATAACAAAGCGTAAACAAAGTTATACTATGCACGTATGTACTATTTGATCAGCCTGTGCGGTTCTTGCTACATATTTAGTTAAATAACTCTGAGCTTTGCAGGTATTTTCAGTTCTACCCTATATAATATCATAGTATACTATCTTACCTATACGACGCAATTAAAACATCAGCGACACTTTGCGGAATTTCATAAGAAAGCGTAAACAAAGTTATAGTATGCACGGATGTACTACTTGATCATCCAGAACGGTTCTTGCTACATATTTAGTTAAATAACTCTGAGCTTTGCAGGTATTGGCAGTTCTAACTTATATATTATTAAAGTATACTGTCTTATCAATACGACGCAATCAAAACATCAGTGACACTATGCGGAACTTCATAACAAAGCGTAAACAAAGTTATACTATGCACGGATGTACTACTTGATCATCCTGAACGGTTCTTGCTACATATTTTGTTAAATAACTTTGAACTTTGCAGGTATTTTCAGTTCTACCTTATATAATATCAAAGTATACTATCTTATCAATACGACGCAATCAAAACATCAGTGACACTATGCGGAACTTCATAACAAAGCGTAAACAAAGTTATACTATGCACGGATGTACTATTTGATCATCCTGAACGGTTCTTGCTACATATTTTGTTAAATAACTTTGAACTTTGCAGGTATTTTCAGTTCTACCTTATATAATATCAAAGTATACTATCTTATCAATACGACGCAATCAAAACATCAGTGACACTATGCGGAACTTCATAACAAAGCGTAAACAAAGTTATACTATGCACGGATGTACTATTTGATCATCCAGAGCGGTTCTTGCTACATATTTTGTTAAATAACTCTGAGCTTTGCAGGTATTTTCAGTTCTAACTAATATATTATCAAAGTATACTATCCCACCAATACGACGCCATCAAAACCTCAGCGAAACTTTGCGGAACCTCATAACAAAGCGTAAACAAAGTTATAGTATGCACGGATGTACTATTTGATCATCCAGGGCGGTTCTTGATACATATTTTGTTAAATAACTCTGTGGTGTGCAGGTATTTGAAGTTCTAACTTATCTAATATCAATGTATACTATCTTATCAATACGACGCAATCAAAACCTCAGCGAAACTCTGCGGAACTTCATAACACAGCGTAAACAAAGTTATACTATGCACGGATGTACTATTTGATCATCCAGAGCGGTTCTTGCTACATATTTAGTTAAATAACTCTGAGGTGTGCAGGTATTTGCAGTTCTAACTTATCTAATATCAATGTATACTATCTTATCAATACGACGCATCAAAACATCAGCGAAGCTTTGCGGAACTTCATAACAAAGCGTAAACAAAGTTATACTATGCACGATTGTACTATTTGATCATCCTGAACGGTTCATGCTACATATTTTGTTAAATAACTTTGAACTTTGCAGGTATTTGCAGTTCTACCTAATATAATATCATAGTATACTATCCCACCAACACGACGCCATCAAAACCTCAGCGAAACTTTGCGGAACTTCATAACAAAGCGTAAACAAAGTTATACTATGCACGTATGTACTATTTGATCATCATGTGCGGTTCATGCTACATATTTAGTTAAATAACTGTGAGCTTTGCAGGTATTTTCAGTTCTACCTTATATAATATCATAGTATACTATCCCAGCAACACGACGCCATCAAAACCTCAGCGAAACTTTGCGGAACTTCATAACAAAGCGTAAACAAAGTTATAGTATGCACGGATGTACTATTTGATCATCCAGAGCGGTTCTTGATACATATTTTGTTAAATAACTCTGTGGTGTGCAGGTATTTGAAGTTCTAACTTATCTAATATCAATGTATACTATCTTATCAATACGACGCAATCAAAACCTCAGCGAAACTCTGCGGAACTTCATAACACAGCGTAAACAAAGTTATACTATGCACGTATGTACTATTTGATCATCCAGAGCGGTGCTTGCTACATATTTAGTTAAATAACTCTGAGGTGTGCAGGTATTTGCAGTTCTAACTTATCTAATATCAATGTATACTATCTTATCAATACGACGCATCAAAACATCAGCGAAGCTTTGCGGAATTTCATAAGGAAGCGAGAACAAAGTTATACTATGCACGGATGTACTATTTGAATATCCAGAGCGGTTCTTGCTACATATTTTGTTAAATAACTCTGAGCTTTGCAGGGATTTTCAGTTCTACCTTATATAATATCATAGTATACTATCTTATCAATACGACGCAATCAAAACATCAAAGAAACTTTGCGGAATTTCATAAGGAAGCGAGAACAAAGTTATACTATGCACGGATGTACTATTTGATCATCCTGAACGGTTCTTGCTACATATTTAGTTAAATAACTCTGAGCTTTGCAGGTATTTTCAGTTCTACCTTATATAATATCATAGTATACTATCTTATCAATACGACGCAATCAAAACCTCAGCGAAACTTTGTGGAACTTCATAACAAAGCGTAAACAAAGTTATACTATGCACGGATGTACTATTTCATCATCCTGAGCGGTTCTTGCTACATATTTTGTTAAATAACTCTGAGCTTTGCAGGTATTTTCGGTTCTACCTTATATAATATCATAGTATACTATCTTACCTATACGACGCAATTAAAACATCAGCGACACTTTGCGGAATTTCATAAGAAAGCGTAAACAAAGTTATAGTATGCACGGATGTACTACTTGATCATCCAGAACGGTTCTTGCTACATATTTAGTTAAATAACTCTGAGCTTTGCAGGTATTGGCAGTTCTAACTTATATATTATTAAAGTATACTGTCTTATCAATACGACGCAATCAAAACATCAGTGACACTATGCGGAACTTCATAACAAAGCGTAAACAAAGTTATACTATGCACGGATGTACTACTTGATCATCCTGAACGGTTCTTGCTACATATTTAGTTAAATAACTCTGAGCTTTGCAAGTATTTGCAGTTCTAACTTATATATTATCAAAGTATACTGTCTTATCAATACGACGCAATCAAAACCTCAGCGAAACTCTGCGGAACTTCATAACAAAGCGTAAACAAAGTTATACTATGCACGGATGTACTATTTGATCATCCAGAGCGGTTCTTGCTACATATTTTGTTAAATAACTCTGAGCTTTGCAGGTATTTTCAGTTCTACCTTATATAATATCATAGTATACTATCTTACCAATACGACGCAATCAAAACATCAGTGACACTTTGCGGAACTTCATAACAAAGCGTAAACAAAGTTATACTATGCACGTATGTACTATTTGATCATCCTCAGCGGTTCTTGCTACATATTTAGTTAAATAACTCTGAGCTTTGCAGGTATTTTCAGTTCTACCTAATATAATATCATAGTATACTATCCCACCAACACGACGCCATCAAAACCTCAGCGAAACTTTGCGGAACTTCATAACAAAGCGTAAACAAAGTTATACTATGCACGTATGTACTATTTGATCATCATGTGCGGTTCTTGCTACATATTTAGTTAAATAACTGTGAGCTTTGCAGGTATTTTCAGTTCTACCTTATATAATATCATAGTATACTATCCCAGCAACACGACGTCATCAAAACCTCAGCGAAACTTTGCGGAACTTCATAACAAAGCGTAAACAAAGTTATACTATGCACGTATGTACTATTTGATCATCCCTAGCGGTTCTTGCTACATATTTTGTTAAATAATTCTGAGCTTTGCAGGTATTTGCAGTTCTAACTTATTTAATATCAAAGTATACTATCTTATCAATACGACGCAATCAAAACATCAGCGAAACTTTGCGGAATTTCATAAGGAAGCGAGAACAAAGTTATACTATGCACGGATGTACTATTTGATCATCCAGAGCGGTTCTTGCTACATATTTTGTTAAATAACTCTGAGCTTTGCAGGTATTTTCAGTTCTAACTAATATATTATCAAAGTATACTATCCCACCAATACGACGCCATCAAAACCTCAGCGAAACTTTGCGAAACCTCATAACAAAGCGTAAACAAAGTTATAGTATGCACGGATGTACTATTTGATCATCCAGAGCGGTTCTTGATACATATTTTGTTAAATAACTCTGAGCTTTGCAGGTCTTTTCAGTTCTACCTTATATAATATCATAATATACTATCTTATCAATACGACGCAATCAAAACCTCAACGAAACTCTGCGGAACTTCATAACACAGCGTAAACAAAGTTATACTATGCACGGATTTACTATTTGATCATCCAGAGCGGTTCTTGCTACATATTTTGTTAAATAACTCTGAGCTTTGCAGGTATTTTCAGTTCTAACTAATATATTATCAAAGTATACTATCCCACCAATACGACGCCATCAAAACCTCAGCGAAACTTTGCGGAACCTCATAACAAAGCGTAAACAAAGTTATAGTATGCACGGATGTACTATTTGATCATCCAGAGCGGTTCTTGCTACATATTTTGTTAAATAACTCTGAGCTTTGCAGGTATTTTCAGTTCTACCTTATATAATATCAAAGTATACTATCTTATGAATACGACGCAGTGAAAACATCAGCAAAACTTTGCGGAACTTCATAACAAAGCGTAAACAAAGTTATACTATGAACGGATGTACTATTTGATCATCCTGAACGGTTCATGCTACATATTTTGTTAAATAACTTTGAACTTTGCAGGTATTTGCAGTTCTAACTTATATAATATCAAAGTATTCTATCTTATCAATACGACGCAATCAAAACCTCAGCGAAACTCTGCGGAACTTCGTAACAAAGCGTAAACAAAGTTATACTATGCACGGATGTACTACTTGATCATCCAGAACGGTTCTTGCTACATATTTAGTTAAATAACTCTGAGCTTTGCAGGTATTTGCAGTTCTAACTTATATATTATCAAAGTATACTGTCTTATCAATACGACGCAATCAAAACCTCAACGAAACTTTGCGGAACTTCATAACAAAGCGTAAACAAAGTTATACTATGCACGGATGTACTATTTCATCATCCTGAGCGGTTCCTGCTACATATTTTGTTAAATAATTGTGAGCTTTGCAGGTATTTGCAGTTCTAACTTATTTAATATCAAAGTATACTATCTTATCAATACGACGCAATCAAAACATCAGCGAAACTTTGCGGAATTTCATAAGGAAGCGAGAACAAAGTTATACTATGCACGGATGTACTATTTGATCATCCTGAACGGTTCTTGCTACATATTTTGTTAAATAACTTTGAACTTTGCAGGTATTTGCAGTTCTAACTTATATAATATCAAAGTATACTATCTTATCAATACGACGCAATCAAAACATCAGTGACACTTTGCGGAACTTCATAACAAAGCGTAAACAAAGTTATACTATGCACGGATGTACTATTTGATCATCCAGAGCGGTTCTTGCTACATATTTTGTTAAATAACTCTGAGCTTTGCAGGTATTTTCAGTTCTAACTTATCTAATATCAAAGTATTCTATCTTATCAATACGACGCATTCAAAACCTCAGCGAAACTCAGCGGAACTTCATAACACAGGGTAAACAAAGTTATACTATGCACGGATGTACTATTAGATCATCCAGAGCGGTTCTTGCAACATATTTAGTTAAATAACTCTGAGGTGTGCAGGTATTTGCAGTTCTAACTTATATAATACCATAGTATACTATCTTATCAATACGACGCAATCAAAACCTCAGCGAAGCTTTGCGGAACTTCATAACAAAGCGTAAACAAAGTTATACTATGCACGGATGTACTATTTGATCATCCAGAGCGGCTCTTGCTACATATTTAGTTAAATAACTCTGAGCTTTGCAGGTATTTTCGGGTTCTACCTTATATAATATCAAAGTATACTATCCCACCAACACGACGCCATCAAAACCTCTGCGAAACATTGCGGAACCTCATAACAAAGCGTAAACAAAGTTATAGTATGCACGGACGTACTATTTGATCATCCAGAGCGGTTCTTGATACATATTTTGTTAAATAACTCTGTGGTGTGCAGGTATTTGCAGTTCTAACTTATCTAATATCAAAGTATTCTATCTTATCAATACAACGCATTCAAAACCTCAGCGAAACTCAGCGGAACTTCATAACACAGCGTAAACAAAGTTATACTATGCACGGATGTACTATTTGATCATCCAGAGCGGTTCTTGCAACATATTTAGTGAAATAACTCTGAGGTGTGCAGGTATTTGCAGTTCTAACTTATCTAATATCAATGTATACTATCATATCAATACGACGCAATCAAAACATCAGCGAAACTTTGCGGAACATCATAACAAAGCGTAAACAAAGTTATAATATGCACGTATGTACTATTTGATCATCCCTAGCAGTTCTTGCTACATAGTTTGTTAAATAACTCTGAACTTTGCAGGTATTTGCAGTTCTAACTTATATATTATCAAAGTATACTATCCCACCAATACGACGCCATCAAAACCTCAGCGAAACTCTGCGGAACTTCATAACAAAGCGTAAACAAAGTTATAGTATGCACGGATGTACTATTTGATCATCCAGAGCGGTTCTTGCTACATATTTAGTTAAATAACTCTGAGGTGTGCAGGTATTTGCAGTTCTAACTTATCTAATATCAATGTATACTATCATATCAATACGACGCAATCAAAACATCAGCGAAGCTTTGCGGAACTTCATAACAAAGCGTAAACAAAGTTATACTATGCACGGATGTACTATTTCATCATCCCTAGCGGTTCTTGCTACATATTTTGTTAAATAACTCTGAGCTTAGCAGGTATTTGCAGTTCTAACTTATTTAATATCAAAGTATACTATCTTATCAATACGACGCAATCAAAACATCAGCGAAACTTTGCGGAATTTCATAAGGAAGCGAGAACAAAGTTATACTATGCACGGATGTACTATTTGATCATCCTGAAAGGTTCTTGCTACATATTTAGTTAAATAACTCTGAGCTTTGCAGGTCTTTTCAGTTCTACCTTATATAATATCATAATATACTATCTTATCAATACGACGCAATCAAAACCTCAACGAAACTTTGCGGAACTTCATAACAAAGCGTAAACAAAGTTATACTATGCACGGATGTACTATTTGATCATCCTGAGCGGTTCTTGCTACATATTTTGTTAAATAACTCTGAGCTTTGCAGGTATTTTCAGTTCTACCTTATATAATATCATAGTATACTATCTTATCAATACGACGCAATCAAAACCTCAGCGAAACTTTGCGGAACTTCATAACACAGCGTAAACAAAGTTATACTATTCACGTATGTACTATTTGATCATCCCTAGCGGTTCTTGCTACATATTTTGTTAAATAATTGTGAGCTTTGCAGGTATTTGCAGTTCTAACTTATTTAATATCAAAGTATACTATCTTATCAATACGACGCAATCAAAACATCAGCGAAACTTTGCGGAATTTCATAAGGAAGCGTAAACAAAGTTATACTATGCACGGATGTACTATTTGATCATCCAGAGCGGTACTTGCTACATATTTTGTTAAATAACTCTGTGCTTTGCAGGTATTTTCAGTTCTACCTTATATAATACCATAGTATACTATCTTATCAATACGACGCAATCAAAACCTCAGCGAAGCTTTGCGGAACTTCATAACAAAGCGTAAACAAAGTTATACTATGCACGGATGTACTATTTGATCATCCAGAGCGGCTCTTGCTACATATTTAGTTAAATAACTCTGAGCTTTGCAGGTATTTTCGGGTTCTACCTTATATAATATCAAAGTATACTATCCCACCAACACGACGCCATCAAAACCTCAGCGAAACTTTGCGGAACCTCATAACACAGCGTAAACAAAGTTATACTATGCACGGATGTACTATTTGATCATCCAGAGCGGTTCTTGCTACATATTTTGTTAAATAACTTTGAACTTTGCAGGTATTTGCAGTTCTACCTTATATAATATCATAGTATACTATCTTACCAATACGACGCCATCAAAACATCAGTGACACTTTGCGGAACTTCATAACAAAGCGTAAACAAAGTTATACTATGCACGTTTGTACTATTTGATCATCCCTAGCGGTTCTTGCTACATATTTTGTTAAATAATTGTGAGCTTTGCAGGTATTTGCAGTTCTAACTTATTTAATATCAAAGTATACTATCTTATCAATACGACGCAATCAAAACATCAGCGAAACTTTTACGGAATTTCATAAGGAAGCGAGAACAAAGTTATACTATGCACGGATGTACTATTTGATCATCCTGAACGGTTCTTGCTACATATTTTGTTAAATAACTTTGAACTTTGGAGGTATTTGCAGTTCTAACTTATATAATATCAAAGTATACTATCTTATCAATACGACGCAATCAAAACATCAGTGACACTTTGCGGAACTTCATAACAAAGCGTAAACAAAGTTATACTATGCACGGATGTACTATTTGATCATCCAGAGCGGTTCTTGCTACATATTTTGTTAAATAACTCTGAGCTTTGCAGGTATTTTCAGTTCTACCTTATATAATACCATAGTATACTATCTTATCAATACGACGCAATCAAAACCTCAGCGAAGCTTTGCGGAACTTCATAACAAAGCGTAAACAAAGTTATACTATGCACGGATGTACTATTTGATCATCCAGAGCGGCTCTTGCTACATATTTTGTTAAATAACTCTGTGGTGTGCAGGTATTTGCAGTTCTAACTTATCTAATATCAATGTATACTATCTTATCAATACGACGCAATCAAAACATCAGCGGAACTTTGCCGAACTTCATAACAAAGCGTAAACAAAGTTATAATATGCACGTATGTACTATTTGATCATCCCTAGCAGTTCTTGCTACATAGTTTGTTAAATAACTCTGAACTTTGCAGGTATTTGTAGTTCTAACTTATATATTATCAAAGTATACTATCCCACCAATACGACGCCATCAAAACCTCAGCGAAACTTTGCGGAACCTCATAACAAAGCGTAAACAAAGTTATAGTATGCACGGATGTACTATTTGATCATCCAGAGCGGTTCTTGCTACATATTTAGTTAAATAACTCTGAGGTGTGCAGGTATTTGCAGTTCTAACTTATCTAATATCAATGTATACTATCATATCAATACGACGCAATCAAAACATCAGCGAAGCTTTGCGGAACTTCATAACAAAGCGTAAACAAAGTTATACTATGCACGGATGTACTATTTGATCATCCAGAGCGGCTCTTGCTACATATTTTGTTAAATAACTCTGTGGTGTGCAGGTATTTGCAGTTCTAACTTATCTAATATCAATGTATACTATCTTATCAATACGACGCAATCAAAACATCAGCGGAACTTTGCCGAACTTCATAACAAAGCGTAAACAAAGTTATAATATGCACGTATGTACTATTTGATCATCCCTAGCAGTTCTTGCTACATAGTTTGTTAAATAACTCTGAACTTTGCAGGTATTTGTAGTTCTAACTTATATATTATCAAAGTATACTATCCCACCAATACGACGCCATCAAAACCTCAGCGAAACTTTGCGGAACTTCATAACAAAGCGTAAACAAAGTTATAGTATGCACGGATGTACTATTTGATCATCCAGAGCGGTTCTTGCTACATATTTAGTTAAATAACTCTGAGGTGTGCAGGTATTTGCAGTTCTAACTTATCTAATATCAATGTATACTATCATATCAATACGACGCAATCAAAACATCAGCGAAGCTTTGCGGAACTTCATAACAAAGCGTAAACAAAGTTATACTATGCACGGATGTACTATTTCATCATCCCTAGCGGTTCTTGCTACATATTTTGTTAAATAACTCTGAGCTTAGCAGGTATTTGCAGTTCTAACTTATTTAATATCAAAGTATACTATCTTATCAATACGACGCAATCAAAACATCAGCGAAACTTTGCGGAATTTCATAAGGAAGCGAGAACAAAGTTATACTATGCACGGATGTACTATTTGATCATCCTGAAAGGTTCTTGCTACATATTTAGTTAAATAACTCTGAGCTTTGCAGGTCTTTTCAGTTCTACCTTATATAATATCATAATATACTATCTTATCAATACGACGCAATCAAAACCTCAACGAAACTTTGCGGAACTTCATAACAAAGCGTAAACAAAGTTATACTATGCACGGATGTACTATTTCATCATCCTGAGCGGTTCTTGCTACATATTTTGTTAAATAACTCTGAGCTTTGCAGGTATTTTCAGTTCTACCTTATATAATATCATAGTATACTATCTTATCAATACGACGCAATCAAAACCTCAGCGAAACTTTGCGGAACTTCATAACACAGCGTAAACAAAGTTATACTATTCACGTATGTACTATTTGATCATCCCTAGCGGTTCTTGCTACATATTTTGTTAAATAATTGTGAGCTTTGCAGGTATTTGCAGTTCTAACTTATTTAATATCAAAGTATACTATCTTATCAATACGACGCAATCAAAACATCAGCGAAACTTTGCGGAATTTCATAAGGAAGCGTAAACAAAGTTATACTATGCACGGATGTACTATTTGATCATCCAGAGCGGTACTTGCTACATATTTTGTTAAATAACTCTGTGCTTTGCAGGTATTTTCAGTTCTACCTTATATAATACCATAGTATACTATCTTATCAATACGACGCAATCAAAACCTCAGCGAAGCTTTGCGGAACTTCATAACAAAGCGTAAACAAAGTTATACTATGCACGGATGTACTATTTGATCATCCAGAGCGGCTCTTGCTACATATTTAGTTAAATAACTCTGAGCTTTGCAGGTATTTTCGGGTTCTACCTTATATAATATCAAAGTATACTATCCCACCAACACGACGCCATCAAAACCTCAGCGAAACTTTGCGGAACCTCATAACACAGCGTAAACAAAGTTATACTATGCACGGATGTACTATTTGATCATCCAGAGCGGTTCTTGCTACATATTTTGTTAAATAACTTTGAACTTTGCAGGTATTTGCAGTTCTACCTTATATAATATCATAGTATACTATCTTACCAATACGACGCAATCAAAACATCAGTGACACTTTGCGGAACTTCATAACAAAGCGTAAACAAAGTTATACTATGCACGTTTGTACTATTTGATCATCCCTAGCGGTTCTTGCTACATATTTTGTTAAATAATTGTGAGCTTTGCAGGTATTTGCAGTTCTAACTTATTTAATATCAAAGTATACTATCTTATCAATACGACGCAATCAAAACATCAGCGAAACTTTTACGGAATTTCATAAGGAAGCGAGAACAAAGTTATACTATGCACGGATGTACTATTTGATCATCCTGAACGGTTCTTGCTACATATTTTGTTAAATAACTTTGAACTTTGGAGGTATTTGCAGTTCTAACTTATATAATATCAAAGTATACTATCTTATCAATACGACGCAATCAAAACATCAGTGACACTTTGCGGAACTTCATAACAAAGCGTAAACAAAGTTATACTATGCACGGATGTACTATTTGATCATCCAGAGCGGTTCTTGCTACATATTTTGTTAAATAACTCTGAGCTTTGCAGGTATTTTCAGTTCTACCTTATATAATACCATAGTATACTATCTTATCAATACGACGCAATCAAAACCTCAGCGAAGCTTTGCGGAACTTCATAACAAAGCGTAAACAAAGTTATACTATGCACGGATGTACTATTTGATCATCCAGAGCGGCTCTTGCTACATATTTTGTTAAATAACTCTGTGGTGTGCAGGTATTTGCAGTTCTAACTTATCTAATATCAATGTATACTATCTTATCAATACGACGCATTCAAAACCTCAGCGAAACTCAGCGGAACTTCATAACACAGCGTAAACAAAGTTATAGTATGCACGGATGTACTATTTGATCATCCAGTGCGGTTCTTGCATCATATTTAGTGAAATAACTCTGAGGTGTGCAGGTATTTGCAGTTCTAACTTATCTAATATCAATGTATACTATCATATCAATACGACGTAATCAAAACATCAGCGAAACTTTGCGGAACATCATAACAAAGCGTAAACAAAGTTATAATATGCACGTATGTACTATTTGATCATCCCTAGCAGTTCTTGCTACATAGTTTGTTAAATAACTCTGAACTTTGCAGGTATTTGTAGTTCTAACTTATATATTATCAAAGTATACTATCCCACCAATACGACGCCATCAAAACCTCAGCGAAACTTTGCGGAACCTCATAACAAAGCGTAAACAAAGTTATAGTATGCACGGATGTACTATTTGATCATCCAGAGCGGTTCTTGCTACATATTTAGTTAAATAACTCTGAGGTGTGCAGGTATTTGCAGTTCTAACTTATCTAATATCAATGTATACTATCTTATCAATACGACGCAATCAAAACATCAGCGAAGCTTTGCGGAACTTCATAACAAAGCGTAAACAAAGTTATACTATGCACGTTTGTACTATTTGATCATCCTGAACGGTTCTAGCTACATATTTTGTTAAATAACTTTGAACTTTGCAGGTATTTGCAGTTCTAACTTATCTAATATCAAAGTATTCTATCTTATCAATACGACGCATTCAAAACCTCAGCGACACTTTGCGGAATTTCATAAGAAAGCGTAAACAAAGTTATACTATGCACGTATGTACTATTTGATCATCCTCAGCGGTTCTTGCTACATATTTAGTTAAATAACTCTGAGCTTTGCAGGTATTTTCAGTTCTACCTTATATAATATCATAGTATACTATCCCACCAACATGACGCCATCAAAACCTCAGCGAAACTATGCGGAACTTCATAACAAAGCGTAAACAATGTTATACTATGCACGGATGTACTATTTGATCATCCAGAGCGGTTCTTGCTACATATTTTGTTAAATAATTGTGAGCTTTGCAGGTATTTGCAGTTCTAACTTATTTAATATCAAAGTATACTATCTTATCAATACGACGCAATCAAAACATCAGCGAAACTTTGCGGAATTTCATAAGGAAGCGAGAACAAAGTTATACTATGCACGGATGTACTATTTGATCATCCTGAACGGTTCTTGCTACATATTTTGTTAAATAACTTTGAACTTTGCAGGTATTTGCAGTTCTAACTTATATAATATCAAAGTATACTATCTTATCAATACGACGCAATCAAAACATCAGTGACACTTTGCGGAACTTCATAACAAAGCGTAAACAAAGTTATACTATGCACGGATGTACTATTTGATCATCCAGAGCGGTTCTTGCTACATATTTTGTTAAATAACTCTGAGCTTTGCAGGTATTTTCAGTTCTAACTTATATAATACCATAGTATACTATCTTATCAATACGACGCAATCAAAACCTCAGCGAAGCTTTGCGGAACTTCATAACAAAGCGTAAACAAAGTTATACTATGCACGGATGTACTATTTGATTATCCAGAGCGGCTCTTGCTACATATTTAGTTAAATAACTCTGAGCTTTGCAGGTATTTTCGGGTTCTACCTTATATAATATCAAAGTATACTATCCCACCAACACGACGCCATCAAAACCTCAGCGAAACTTTGCGGAACCTCATAACAAAGCGTAAACAAAGTTATAGTATGCACGGATGTACTATTTGATCATCCAGAGCGGTTCTTGATACATATTTTGTTAAATAACTCTGTGGTGTGCAGGTATTTGCAGTTCTAACTTATCTAATATCAAAGTATTCTATCTTATCAATACGACGCATTCAAAACCTCAGCGAAACTCAGCGGAACTTCATAACACAGCGTAAACAAAGTTATACTATGCACGGATGTACTATTTGATCATCCAGAGCGGTTCTTGCAACATATTTAGTTAAATAACTCTGAGGTGTGCAGGTATTTGCAGTTCTAACTTATCTAATATCAATGTATACTATCATATCAATACGACGCAATCAAAACATCAGCGAAGCTTTGCGGAACTTCATAACAAAGCGTAAACAAAGTTATACTATGCACGGATGTACTATTTGATCATCATGTGCGGTTCTTGCTACATATTTAGTTAAATAACGCTGAGCTTTGCAGGTATTTTCAGTTCTACCTTATATAATATCATAGTATACTATCTTACCAATACGACGCAATCAAAACATCAGTGACACTTTGCGGAACTTCATAACAAAGCGTAAACAAAGTTATACTATGCACGGATGTACTATTTGATCATCCTGAACGGTTCTTGCTACATATTTAGTTAAATAACTCTGAGCTTTGCAGGTATTTTCAGTTCTACCTTATATAATATCATAGTATACTATCTTATCAATACGACGCAATCAAAACCTCAACGAAACTTTGCGGAACTTCATAACAAAGCGTAAACAAAGTTATACTATGCACGGATGTACTATTTCATCATCCTGAGCGGTTCTTGTTACATATTTTGTTAAATAATTGTGAACTTTTCAGGTATTTGCAGTTCTAACTTATCTAATATCAAAGTATTCTATCTTATCAATACGACGCATTCAAAACCTCAGCGAAACTCAGCGGAACTTCATAACACAGGGTAAACAAAGTTATACTATGCACGGATGTACTATTAGATCATCCAGAGCGGTTCTTGCAACATATTTAGTTAAATAACTCTGAGGTGTGCAGGTATTTGCAGTTCTAACTTATATAATACCATAGTATACTATCTTATCAATACGACGCAATCAAAACCTCAGCGAAGCTTTGCGGAACTTCATAACAAAGCGTAAACAAAGTTATACTATGCACGGATGTACTATTTGATCATCCAGAGCGGCTCTTGCTACATATTTAGTTAAATAACTCTGAGCTTTGCAGGTATTTTCGGGTTCTACCTTATATAATATCAAAGTATACTATCCCACCAACACGACGCCATCAAAACCTCTGCGAAACATTGCGGACCCTCATAACAAAGCGTAAACAAAGTTATAGTATGCACGGACGTACTATTTGATCATCCAGAGCGGTTCTTGATACATATTTTGTTAAATAACTCTGTGGTGTGCAGGTATTTGCAGTTCTAACTTATCTAATATCAAAGTATTCTATCTTATCAATACAACGCATTCAAAACCTCAGCGAAACTCAGCGGAACTTCATAACACAGCGTAAACAAAGTTATACTATGCACGGATGTACTATTTGATCATCCAGAGCGGTTCTTGCAACATATTTAGTGAAATAACTCTGAGGTGTGCAGGTATTTGCAGTTCTAACTTATCTAATATCAATGTATACTATCATATCAATACGACGCAATCAAAACATCAGCGAAACTTTGCGGAACATCATAACAAAGCGTAAACAAAGTTATAATATGCACGTATGTACTATTTGATCATCCCTAGCAGTTCTTGCTACATAGTTTGTTAAATAACTCTGAACTTTGCAGGTATTTGTAGTTCTAACTTATATATTATCAAAGTATACTATCCCACCAATACGACGCCATCAAAACCTCAGCGAAACTTTGCGGAACCTCATAACAAAGAGTAAACAAAGTTATAGTATGCACGGATGTACTATTTGATCATCCAGAGCGGTTCTTGCTACATATTTAGTTAAATAACTCTGAGGTGTGCAGGTATTTGCAGTTCTAACTTATCTAATATCAATGTATACTATCTTATCAATACGACGCAATCAAAACATCAGCGAAGGTTTGCGGAACTTCATAACAAAGCGTAAACAAAGTTATACTATGCACGTTTGTACTATTTGATCATCCTGAACGGTTCTAGCTACATATTTTGTTAAATAACTTTGAACTTTGCAGGTATTTGCAGTTCTAACTTATCTAATATCAAAGTATTCTATCTTATCAATACGACGCATTCAAAACCTCAGCGAAACTCAGCGGAACTTCATAACACAGCGTAAACAAAGTTATACTATGCACGGATGTACTATTTGATCATCCAGAGCGGTTCTTGCAACATATTTAGTTAAATAACTCTGAGGTGTGCAGGTATTTGCAGTTCTAACTTATCTAATATCAATGTATACTATCATATCAATACGACGCAATCAAAACATTAGCGAAGCTTTGCGGAACTTCATAACAAAGCGTAAACAAAGTTATACTATGCACGGATGTACTATTTGATCATCATGTGCGGTTCTTGCTACATATTTAGTTAAATAACGCTGAGCTTTGCAGGTATTTTCAGTTCTACCTTATATAATATCATAGTATACTATCTTACCAATACGACGCAATCAAAACATCAGTGACACTTTGCGGAACTTCATAACAAAGCGTAAACAAAGTTATACTATGCACGGATGTACTATTTGATCATCCTGAACGGTTCTTGCTACATATTTAGTTAAATAACTCTGAGCTTTGCAGGTCTTTTCAGTTCTACCTTATATAATATCATAATATACTATCTTATCAATACGACGCAATCAAAACCTCAACGAAACTTTGCGGAACTTCATAACAAAGCGTAAACAAAGTTATACTATGCACGGATGTACTATTTCATCATCCTGAGCGGTTCTTGCTACATATTTTGTTAAATAACTCTGAGCTTTGCAGGTATTTTCAGTTCTACCTTATATAATATCATAGTATACTATCTTATCAATACGACGCAATCAAAACCTCAGCGAACCTTTGCGGAACTTCATAACACAGCGTAAACAAAGTTATACTATTCACGTATGTACTATTTGATCATCCCTAGCGGTTCTTGCTACATATTTTGTTAAATAATTGTGAGCTTTGCAGGTATTTGCAGTTCTAACTTATTTAATATCAAAGTATACTATCTTATCAATACGACGCAATCAAAACATCAGCGAAACTTTGCGGAATTTCATAAGGAAGCGTAAACAAAGTTATACTATGCACGGATGTACTATTTGATCATCCAGAGCGGTTCTTGCTACATATTTTGTTAAATAACTCTGTGCTTTGCAAGTATTTGCAGTTCTAACTTATATATTATCAAAGTATACTGTCTTATCAATACGACGCAATCAAAACCTCAGCGAAACTCTGCGGAACTTCATAACAAAGCGTAAACAAAGTTATACTATGCACGGATGTCCTATTTGATCATCCAGAGCGGTTCTTGCTACATATTTTGTTAAATAACTCTGAGCTTTGCAGGTATTTTCAGTTCTACCTTATATAATATCATAGTATACTATCTTACCAATACGACGCAATCAAAACATCAGTGACACTTTGCGGAACTTCATAACAAAGCGTAAACAAAGTTATACTATGCACGTATGTACTATTTGATCATCCTCAGCGGTTCTTGCTACATATTTAGTTAAATAACTCTGTGGTGTGCAGGTATTTGCAGTTCTAACTTATCGAATATCAATGTATACTATCTTATCAATACGACGCAATCAAAACCTCAGCGAAGCTTTGCGGAACTTCATAACAAAGCGTAAACAAAGTTATACTATGCACGGATGTACTATTTGATCATCCAGAGCGGCTCTTGCTACATATTTAGTTAAATAACTCTGAGCTTTGCAGGTATTTTCGGGTTCTACCTTATATAATATCAAAGTATACTATCCCACCAACACGACGCCATCAAAACCTCTGCGAAACATTGCGGAACCTCATAACAAAGCGTAAACAAAGTTATAGTATGCACGGACGTACTATTTGATCATCCAGAGCGGTTCTTGATACATATTTTGTTAAATAACTCTGTGGTGTGCAGGTATTTGCAGTTCTAACTTATCTAATATCAAAGTATTCTATCTTATCAATACAACGCATTCAAAACCTCAGCGAAACTCAGCGGAACTTCATAACACAGCGTAAACAAAGTTATACTATGCACGGATGTACTATTTGATCATCCAGAGCGGTTCTTGCAACATATTTAGTGAAATAACTCTGAGGTGTGCAGGTATTTTCGGGTTCTACCTTATATAATATCAAAGTATACTATCCCACCAACACGACGCCATCAAAACCTCAGCGAAACGTTGCGGAACCTCATAACAAAGCGTAAACAAAGTTATAGTATGCACGGATGTACTATTTGATCATCCAGAGCGGTTCTTGATACATATTTTGTTAAATAACTCTGTGGTGTGCAGGTATTTGCAGTTCTAACTTATCGAATATCAATGTATACTATCTTATCAATACGACGCAATCAAAACCTCAGCGAAGCTTTGCGGAACTTCATAACAAAGCGTAAACAAAGTTATACTATGCACGGATGTACTATTTGATCATCCAGAGCGGCTCTTGCTACATATTTAGTTAAATAACTCTGAGCTTTGCAGGTATTTACAGTTCTAACTTATATAATATCAAAGTATACTATCCCACCAACACGACGCCATCAAAACCTCAGCGAAACTTTGCGGAACCTCATAACAAAGCGTAAACAAAGTTATAGTATGCACGGATGTACTATTTGATCATCCAGAGCGGTTCTTGATACAAATTTTGTTAACTAACTCTGTGGTGTGCAGGTATTTGCAGTTCTAACTTATCGAATATCAATGTATACTATCTTATCAATACGACGCAATCAAAACCTCAGCGAAACTCTGCGGAACTTAATAACACTGCGTAAACAAAGTTATACTATGCACGGGTGTACTATTTGATCATCCAGAGCGGTTCTTGCTACATATTTTGTTAAATAACTTTGAACTTTGCAGGTATTTGCAGTTCTACCTTATATAATATCATAGTATACTATCTTACCAATACGACGCAATCAAAACATCAGTGACACTTTGCGGAACTTCATAACAAAGCGTAAACAAAGTTATACTATGCACGTTTGTACTATTTGATCATCCCTAGCGGTTCTTGCTACATATTTTGTTAAATAATTGTGAGCTTTGCAGGTATTTGCAGTTCTAACTTATTTAATATCAAAGTATACTATCTTATCAATACGACGCAATCAAAACATCAGCGAAACTTTTACGGAATTTCATAAGGAAGCGAGAACAAAGTTATACTATGCACGGATGTACTATTTGATCATCCTGAACGGTTCTTGCTACATATATTGTTAAATAACTTTGAACTTTGCAGGTATTTGCAGTTCTAACTTATATAATATCAAAGTATACTATCTTATCAATACGACGCAATCAAAACATCAGTGACACTTTGCGGAACTTCATAACAAAGCGTAAACAAAGTTATACTATGCACGGATGTACTATTTGATCATCCAGAGCGGTTCTTGCTACATATTTTGTTAAATAACTCTGAGCTTTGCAGGTATTTTCAGTTCTACCTTATATAATACCATAGTATACTATCTTATCAATACGACGCAATCAAAACATCAGCGAAGCTTTGCGGAACTTCATAACAAAGCGTAAACAAAGTTATACTATGCACGGATGTACTATTTGATCATCCAGAGCGGCTCTTGCTACATATTTTGTTAAATAACTCTGTGGTGTGCAGGTATTTGCAGTTCTAACTTATCTAATATCAATGTATACTATCTTATCAATACGACGCAATCAAAACCTCAGCGAAACTCTGCGGAACTTCATAACACAGCGTAAACAAAGTTATACTATGCACGGATGTACTATTTGATCATCCAGAGCGGTTCTTGCTACATATTTAGTTAAATAACTCTGAGGTGTGCAGGTATTTACAGTTCTAACTTATATATTATCAAAGTATACTATTCCACCAATACGACGCCATCAAAACCTCAGCGAAACTTTGCGGAACCTCATAACAAAGCGTAAACAAAGTTATAGTATGCACGGATGTACTATTTGATCATCCAGAGCGGTTCTTGCTACATATTTAGTTAAATAACTCTGAGGTGTGCAGGTATTTGCAGTTCTAACTTGTCTAATATCAATGTATACTATCTTATCAATACGACGCAATCAAAACATCAGCGAAGCTTTGCGGAACTTCATAACAAAGCGTAAACAAAGTTATACTATGCACGTTTGTACTATTTGATCATCCTGAACGGTTCTAGCTACATATTTTGTTAAATAACTTTGAACTTTGCAGGTATTTGCAGTTCTAACTTATCTAATATCAAAGTATTCTATCTTATCAATACGACGCATTCAAAACCTCAGCGACACTTTGCGGAATTTCATAAGAAAGCGTAAACAAAGTTATACTATGCACGTATGTACTATTTGATCATCCTCAGCGGTTCTTGCTACATATTTAGTTAAATAACTCTGAGCTTTGCAGGTATTTTCAGTTCTACCTTATATAATATCATAGTATACTATCCCACCAACATGACGCCATCAAAACCTCAGCGAAACTTTGCGGAACTTCATAACAAAAAGTAAACAATGTTATACTATGCACGGATGTACTATTTGATCATCCAGAGCGGTTCTTGCTACATATTTAGTTAAATAACTCTGAGGTGTGCAGGTATTTGCAGTTCTAACTTATCTAATATCAATGTATACTATCATATCAATACGACGCAATCAAAACATCAGCGAAGCTTTGCGGAACTTCATAACAAAGCGTAAACAAAGTTATACTATGCACGGATGTACTATTTGATCATCCCTAGCAGTTCTTGCTACATATTTTGTTAAATAACTCTGAACTTTGCAGGTATTTTTAGTTCTAACGTATATATTATCAAAGTATACTATCCCACCAATACGACGCCATCAAAACCTCAGCGAAACTCTGCGGAACTTCATAACAAAGCGTAAACAAAGTTATACTATGCACGGATGTACTATTTGATCATCCAGAGCGGTTCTTGCTACATATTTAGTTAAATAACTCTGAGGTGTGCAGGTATTTGCAGTTCTAACTTATCTAATATCAATGTATACTATCTTATCAATACGACGCAATCAAAACATCATCGAAGGTTTGCGGAACTTCATAACAAAGCGTAAACAAAGTTATACTATGCACGTTTGTACTATTTGATCATCCTGAACGGTTCTAGCTACATATTTTGTTAAATAACTTTGAACTTTGCAGGTATTTGCAGTTCTAACTTATCTAATATCAAAGTATTCTATCTTATCAATACAACGCATTCAAAACCTCAGCGAAACTCAGCGGAACTTCATAACACAGCGTAAACAAAGTTATACTATGCACGGATGTACTATTTGATCATCCAGAGCGGTTCTTGCAACATATTTAGTGAAATAACTCTGAGGTGTGCAGGTATTTTCGGGTTCTACCTTATATAATATCAAAGTATACTATCCCACCAACACGACGCCATCAAAACCTCAGCGAAACGTTGCGGAACCTCATAACAAAGCGTAAACAAAGTTATAGTATGCACGGATGTACTATTTGATCATCCAGAGCGGTTCTTGATACATATTTTGTTAAATAACTCTGTGGTGTGCAGGTATTTGCAGTTCTAACTTATCTAATATCAATGTATACTATCTTATCAATACGACGCAATCAAAACCTCAGCGAAGCTTTGCGGAACTTCATAACAAAGCGTAAACAAAGTTATACTATGCACGGATGTACTATTTGATCATCCAGAGCGGCTCTTGCTACATATTTAGTTAAATAACTCTGAGCTTTGCAGGTATTTACAGTTCTAACTTATATAATATCAAAGTATACTATCCCACCAACACGACGCCATCAAAACCTCAGCGAAACTTTGCGGAACCTCATAACAAAGCGTAAACAAAGTTATAGTATGCACGGATGTACTATTTGATCATCCAGAGCGGTTCTTGATACAAATTTTGTTAACTAACTCTGTGGTGTGCAGGTATTTGCAGTTCTAACTTATCGAATATCAATGTATACTATCTTATCAATACGACGCAATCAAAACCTCAGCGAAACTCTGCGGAACTTCATAACACAGCGTAAACAAAGTTATACTATGCACGGGTGTACTATTTGATCATCCAGAGCGGTTCTTGCTACATATTTTGTTAAATAACTTTGAACTTTGCAGGTATTTGCAGTTCTACCTTATATAATATCATAGTATACTATCTTACCAATACGACGCAATCAAAACATCAGTGACACTTTGCGGAACTTCATAACAAAGCGTAAACAAAGTTATACTATGCACGTTTGTACTATTTGATCATCCCTAGCGGTTCTTGCTACATATTTTGTTAAATAATTGTGAGCTTTGCAGGTATTTGCAGTTCTAACTTATTTAATATCAAAGTATACTATCTTATCAATACGACGCAATCAAAACATCAGCGAAACTTTTACGGAATTTCATAAGGAAGCGAGAACAAAGTTATACTATGCACGGATGTACTATTTGATCATCCTGAACGGTTCTTGCTACATATATTGTTAAATAACTTTGAACTTTGCAGGTATTTGCAGTTCTAACTTATATAATATCAAAGTATACTATCTTATCAATACGACGCAATCAAAACATCAGTGACACTTTGCGGAACTTCATAACAAAGCGTAAACAAAGTTATACTATGCACGGATGTACTATTTGATCATCCAGAGCGGTTCTTGCTACATATTTTGTTAAATAACTCTGAGCTTTGCAGGTATTTTCAGTTCTACCTTATATAATACCATAGTATACTATCTTATCAATACGACGCAATCAAAACCTCAGCGAAGCTTTGCGGAACTTCATAACAAAGCGTAAACAAAGTTATACTATGCACGGATGTACTATTTGATCATCCAGAGCGGCTCTTGCTACATATTTTGTTAAATAACTCTGTGGTGTGCAGGTATTTGCAGTTCTAACTTATCTAATATCAATGTATACTATCTTATCAATACGACGCAATCAAAACCTCAGCGAAACTCAGCGGAACTTCATAACACAGCGTAAACAAAGTTATACTATGCACGGATGTACTATTTGATCATCCAGAGCGGTTCTTGCTACATATTTAGTTAAATAACTCTGAGGTGTGCAGGTATTTACAGTTCTAACTTATATATTATCAAAGTATACTATTCCACCAATACGACGCCATCAAAACCTCAGCGAAACTTTGCGGAACCTCATAACAAAGCGTAAACAAAGTTATAGTATGCACGGATGTACTATTTGATCATCCAGAGCGGTTCTTGCTACATATTTAGTTAAATAACTCTGAGGTGTGCAGGTATTTGCAGTTCTAACTTGTCTAATATCAATGTATACTATCTTATCAATACGACGCAATCAAAACATCAGCGAAGCTTTGCGGAACTTCATAACAAAGCGTAAACAAAGTTATACTATGCACGTTTGTACTATTTGATCATCCTGAACGGTTCTAGCTACATATTTTGTTAAATAACTTTGAACTTTGCAGGTATTTGCAGTTCTAACTTATCTAATATCAAAGTATTCTATCTTATCAATACGACGCATTCAAAACCTCAGCGACACTTTGCGGAATTTCATAAGAAAGCGTAAACAAAGTTATACTATGCACGTATGTACTATTTGATCATCCTCAGCGGTTCTTGCTACATATTTAGTTAAATAACTCTGAGCTTTGCAGGTATTTTCAGTTCTACCTTATATAATATCATAGTATACTATCCCACCAACATGACGCCATCAAAACCTCAGCGAAACTTTGCGGAACTTCATAACAAAAAGTAAACAATGTTATACTATGCACGGATGTACTATTTGATCATCCAGAGCGGTTCTTGCTACATATTTAGTTAAATAACTCTGAGGTGTGCAGGTATTTGCAGTTCTAACTTATCTAATATCAATGTATACTATCATATCAATACGACGCAATCAAAACATCAGCGAAGCTTTGCGGAACTTCATAACAAAGCGTAAACAAAGTTATACTATGCACGGATGTACTATTTGATCATCCCTAGCAGTTCTTGCTACATATTTTGTTAAATAACTCTGAACTTTGCAGGTATTTTTAGTTCTAACGTATATATTATCAAAGTATACTATCCCACCAATACGACGCCATCAAAACCTCAGCGAAACTCTGCGGAACTTCATAACACAGCGTAAACAAAGTTATACTATGCACGGATGTACTATTTGATCATCCAGAGCGGTTCTTGCTACATATTTAGTTAAATAACTCTGAGGTGTGCAGGTATTTGCAGTTCTAACTTATCTAATATCAATGTATACTATCTTATCAATACGACGCAATCAAAACATCATCGAAGGTTTGCGGAACTTCATAACAAAGCGTAAACAAAGTTATACTATGCACGTTTGTACTATTTGATCATCCTGAACGGTTCTAGCTACATATTTTGTTAAATAACTTTGAACTTTGCAGGTATTTGCAGTTCTAACTTATCTAATATCAAAGTATTCTATCTTATCAATACGACGCATTCAAAACCTCAGCGAAACTCAGCGGAACTTCAGAACACAGCGTAAACAAAGTTATACTATGCACGGATGTACTATTTGATCATCCAGAGCGGTTCTTGCAACATATTTAGTGAAATAACTCTGAGGTGTGCAGGTATTTGCAGTTCTAACTTATCTAATATCAATGTATACTATCATATCAATACGACGCAATCAAAACATCAGCGAAACTTTGCGGAACATCATAACAAAGCGTAAACAAAGTTATAATATGCACGTATGTACTATTTGATCATCCCTAGCAGTTCTTGCTACATAGTTTGTTAAATAACTCTGAACTTTGCAGGTATTTGCAGTTCTAACTTATATATTATCAAAGTATACTATCCCACCAATACGACGCCATCAAAACCTCAGCGAAACTTTGCGGAACCTCATAACAAAGCGTAAACAAAGTTATAGTATGCACGGATGTACTATTTGATCATCCAGAGCGGTTCTTGCTACATATTTAGTTAAATAACTCTGAGGTGTGCAGGTATTTGCAGTTCTAACTTATCTAATATCAATGTATACTATCTTATCAATACGACGCAATCAAAACATCAGCGAAGCTTTGCGGAACTTCATATCAAAGCGTAAACAAAGTTATACTATGCACGTTTGTACTATTTGATCATCCTGAACGGTTCTAGCTACATATTTTGTTAAATAACTTTGAACTTTGCAGGTATTTGCAGTTCTAACTTATCTAATATCAAAGTATTCTATCTTATCAATACGACGCATTCAAAATCTCAGCGAAACTCAGCGGAACTTCATAACACAGCGTAAACAAAGTTATACTATGCACGGATGTACTATTTGATCATCCAGAGCGGTTCTTGCTACATATTTTGTTAAATAATTCTGAGCTTTGCAGGTATTTGCAGTTCTAACTTATTTAATATCAAAGTATACTATCTTATCAATACGACGCAATCAAAACCTCAGCGAAACTCTGCGGAACTTCGTAACAAAGCGTAAACAAAGTTATACTATGCACGGATGTACTATTTGATCATCCAGAGCGGTTCTTGCTACATATTTTGTTAAATAACTCTGAGCTTTGCAGGTATTTTCAGTTCTACCTTATTTAATATCATAGTATACTATCTTACCAATACGACGCAATCAAAACATCAGTGACACTTTGCGGAACTTCATAACAAAGCGTAAACAAAGTTATACTATGCACGTATGTACTATTTGATCATCCTCAGCGGTTCTTGCTACATATTTTGTTAAATAACTCTGAGCTTTGCAGGTATTTTCAGTTCTACCTTATATAATATCATAGTATACCATCCCAGCAACACGACGCCATCAAAACCTCAGCGAAACTTTGCGGAACTTCATAACAAAGCGTAAACAAAGTTATACTATGCACGTATGTACTATTTGATCATCCCTAGCGGTTCTTGCTACATATTTTGTTAAATAATTCTGAGCTTTGCAGGTATTTGCAGTTCTAACTCATTTAATATCAAAGTATACTATCTTATCAATACGACGCAATCAAAACATCAGCGAAACTTTGCGGAATTTCATAAGGAAGCGAGAACAAAGTTATACTATGCACGGATGTACTATTTGATCATCCTGAACGGTTCTTGCTACATATTTTGTTAAATAACTCTGAGCTTTGCAGGTATTTTCAGTTCTACCTTATATAATATCATAGTATACTATCCCAGCAACACGACGCCATCAAAAACTCAGCGAAACTTTGCGGAACTTCATAACAAAGCGTAAACAAAGTTATACTATGCACGTATGTACTATTTGATCATCCCTAGCGGTTCTTGCTACATATTTTGTTAAATAATTCTGAGCTTTGCAGGTATTTGCAGTTCTAACTTATTTAATATCAAAGTATACTATCTTATCAATACGACGCAATCAAAACATCAGCGAAACTTTGCGGAATTTCATAAGGAAGCGAGAACAATGTTATACTATGCACGGATGTACTATTTGACCATCCTGAACGGTTCTTGCTACATATTTAGTTAAATAACTCTGAGCTTTGCAGGTATTTTCAGTTCTACCTTATATAATATCATAGTAAACTATCCCAGCAACACGACGCCATCAAAACCTCAGCGAAACTTTGCGGAACTTCATAACAAAGCGTAAACAAAGTTATACTATGCACGTATGTACTATTTGATCATCCCTAGCAGTTCTTGCTACATATTTTGTTAAATAACTCTGAACTTTGCAGGTATTTGTAGTTCTAACTAATATATTATCAAAGTATACTATCCCACCAATACGACGCCATCAAAACCTCAGCGAAACTTTGCGGAACCTCATAACAAATCGTAAACATAGTTATAGTATGCACGGATGTACTATTTGATCATCCAGAGCGGTTCTTGATACATATTTTGTTAAATAACTCTGTGGTGTGCAGGTATTTGCAGTTCTAACTTATCTAATATCAATGTATACTATCTTATCAATACGACGCAATCAAAACCTCAGCGAAACTCTGCGGAACTTCATAACACAGCGTAAACAAAGTTATACTATGCACGGATGTACTATTTGATCATCCAGAGCGGTTCTTGCTACATATTTAGTTAAATAACTCTGAGGTGTGCAGGTATTTGCAGTTCTAACTTATCTAATATCAATGTATACTATCTTATCAATACGACGCAATCAAAACATCAGCGAAGCTTTGCGGAACTTCATAACAAAGCGTAAACAAAGTTATACTATGCACGTATGTACTATTTGATCATCCTGAACGGTTCTTGCTACATATTTTGTTAAATAACTCTGAGCTTTGCAGGTATTTTCAGTTCTACCTTATTTAATATCATAGTATACTATCTTATCAATACGACGCAATCAAAACCTCAGCGATACTCTGCGGAACTTCGTAACAAAGCGTAAACAAAGTTATACTATGCACGGATGTACTACTTGATCATCCAGAACGGTTCTTGCTACATATTTAGTTAAATAACTCTGAGCTTTGCAGGTATTTGCAGTTCTAACTTATATATTATCAAAGTATACTATCTTATCAATACGACGCAATCAAAACCTCAGCGAAACTCTGCGGAACTTCATAACAAAGCGTAAACAAAGTTATACTATGCACGGATGTACTATTTGATCATCCAGAGCGGTTCTTGCTACATATTTTGTTAAATAACTCTGAGCTTTGCAGGTATTTTCAGTTCTACCTTATATAATATCATAGTATACTATCTTACCAATACGACGCAATCAAAACATCAGTGACACTTTGCGGAACTTCATAACAAAGCGTAAACAAAGTTATACTATGCACGTATGTACTATTTGATCATCCTCAGCGGTTCTTGCTACATATTTAGTTAAATAACTCTGTGGTGTGCAGGTATTTGCAGTTCTAACTTATCTAATATCAATGTATACTATCTTATCAATACGACGCAATCAAAACCTCAGCGAAACTCTGCGGAACTTCATAACACAGCGTAAACAAAGTTATACTATGCACGGATGTACTATTTGATCATCCAGAGCGGTTCTTGCTACATATTTAGTTAAATAACTCTGAGGTGTGCAGGTATTTGCAGTTCTACCTTATTTAATATCATAGTATACTATCTTATCAATACGACGCAATCAAAACCTCAGCGATACTCTGCGGAACTTCGTAACAAAGCGTAAACAAAGTTATACTATGCACGGATGTACTACTTGATCATCCAGAACGGTTCTTGCTACATATTTAGTTAAATAACTCTGAGCTTTGCAGGTATTTGCAGTTCTAACTTATATATTATCAAAGTATACTGTCTTATCAATACGACGCAATCAAAACCTCAGCGAAACTCTGCGGAACTTCATAACAAAGCGTAAACAAAGTTATACTATGCACGGATGTACTATTTGATCATCCAGAGCGGTTCTTGCTACATATTTTGTTAAATAACTCTGAGCTTTGCAGGTATTTTCAGTTCTACCTTATATAATATCATAGTATACTATCTTACCAATACGACGCAATCAAAACATCAGTGACACTTTGCGGAACTTCATAACAAAGCGTAAACAAAGTTATACTATGCACGTATGTACTATTTGATCATCCTCAGCGGTTCTTGCTACATATTTAGTTAAATAACTGTGAGCTTTGCAGGTATTTTCAGTTCTACCTAATATAATATCATAGTATACTATCCCACCAACACGACGGCATCAAAACCTCAGCGAAACTTTGCGGAACTTCATAACAAAGCGTAAACAAAGTTATACTATGCACGTATGTACTATTTGATCATCATGTGCGGTTCTTGCTACATATTTAGTTAAATAACTCTGAGGTGTGCAGGTATTTGCAGTTCTAACTTATCTAATATCAATGTATACTATCATATCAATACGACGCAATCAAAACATCAGCGAAGCTTTGCGGAACTTCATAACAAAGCGTAAACAAAGTTATACTATGCACGTATGTACTATTTGATCATCCCTAGCGGTTCTTGCTACATATTTTGTTAAATAACTCTGAGCTTTGCAGGTATTTTCAGTTCTACCTTATATAATATCATAGTATACCATCCCAGCAACACGACGCCATCAAAACCTCAGCGAAACTTTGCGGAACTTCATAACAAAGCGTAAACAAAGTTATACTATGCACGTATGTACTATTTGATCATCCAGAGCGGTTCTTGCTACATATTTAGTTAAATAACTGTGAGCTTTGCAGGTATTTTCAGTTCTACCTAATATAATATCATAGTATACTATCCCACCAACACGACGGCATCAAAACCTCAGCGAAACTTTGCGGAACTTCATAACAAAGCGTAAACAAAGTTATACTATGCACGTATGTACTATTTGATCATCCAGAGCGGTTCTTGCTACATATTTAGTTAAATAACTCTGAGGTGTGCAGGTATTTGCAGTTCTAACTTATCTAATATCAATGTATACTATCTTATCAATACGACGCATGAAAACATCAGCGAAGCTTTGCGGAACTTCATAACAAAGCGTAAACAAAGTTATACTATGCACGGATGTACTATTTGATCATCCAGAGCGGTTCTTGCTACATATTTAGTTAAATAACTCTGAGCTTTGCAGGTATTTGCAGTTCTAACTTATATATTATCAAAGTATACTGTCTTATCAATACGACGCAATCAAAACCTCAGCGAAACTCTGCGGAACTTCATAACAAAGCGTAAACAAAGTTATACTATTCACGGATGTACTATTTGATCATCCAGAGCGGTTCTTGCTACATATTTTGTTAAATAACTCTGAGCTTTGCAGGTATTTTCAGTTCTACCTTATATAATATCATAGTATACTATCTTACCAATACGACGCAATCAAAACATCAGTGACACTTTGCGGAACTTCATAACAAAGCGTAAACAAAGTTATACTATGCACGTATGTACTATTTGATCATCCTCAGCGGTTCTTGCTACATATTTAGTTAAATAACTCTGAGCTTTGCAGGTATTTTCAGTTCTACCTAATATAATATCATAGTATACTATCTTACCAATACGACGCAATCAAAACATCAGTGACACTTTGCGGAACTTCATAACAAAGCGTAAACAAAGTTATACTATGCACGTATGTACTATTTGATCATCCTCAGCGGTTCTTGCTACATATTTAGTTAAATAACTCTGTGGTGTGCAGGTATTTGCAGTTCTAACTTATCTAATATCAATGTATACTATCTTATCAATACGACGCAATCAAAACCTCAGCGAAACTCTGCGGAACTTCATAACACAGCGTAAACAAAGTTATACTATGCACGGATGTACTACTTGATCATCCAGAACGGTTCTTGCTACATATTTAGTTAAATAACTCTGAGCTTTGCAGGTATTTGCAGTTCTAACTTATATATTATCAAAGTATACTGTCTTATCAATACGACGCAATCAAAACCTCAGCGAAACTCTGCGGAACTTCATAACAAAGCGTAAACAAAGTTATACTATGCACGGATGTACTATTTGATCATCCAGAGCGGTTCTTGCTACATATTTTGTTAAATAACTCTGAGCTTTGCAGGTATTTTCAGTTCTACCTTATATAATATCATAGTATACTATCTTACCAATACGACGCAATCAAAACATCAGTGACACTTTGCGGAACTTCATAACAAAGCGTAAACAAAGTTATACTATGCACGTATGTACTATTTGATCATCCTCAGCGGTTCTTGCTACATATTTAGTTAAATAACTCTGTGGTGTGCAGGTATTTGCAGTTCTAACTTATCTAATATCAATGTATACTATCTTATCAATACGACGCAATCAAAACCTCAGCGAAACTCTGCGGAACTTCATAACACAGCGTAAACAAAGTTATACTATGCACGGATGTACTATTTGATCATCCAGAGCGGTTCTTGCTACATATTTAGTTAAATAACTCTGAGGTGTGCAGGTATTTGCAGTTCTACCTTATTTAATATCATAGTATACTATCTTATCAATACGACGCAATCAAAACCTCAGCGATACTCTGCGGAACTTCGTAACAAAGCGTAAACAAAGTTATACTATGCACGGATGTACTACTTGATCATCCAGAACGGTTCTTGCTACATATTTAGTTAAATAACTCTGAGCTTTGCAGGTATTTGCAGTTCTAACTTATATATTATCAAAGTATACTATCTTATCAATACGACGCAATCAAAACCTCAGCGAAACTCTGCGGAACTTCATAACAAAGCGTAAACAAAGTTATACTATGCACGGATGTACTATTTGATCATCCAGAGCGGTTCTTGCTACATATTTTGTTAAATAACTCTGAGCTTTGCAGGTATTTTCAGTTCTACCTTATATAATATCATAGTATACTATCTTACCAATACGACGCAATCAAAACATCAGTGACACTTTGCGGAACTTCATAACAAAGCGTAAACAAAGTTATACTATGCACGTATGTACTATTTGATCATCCTCAGCGGTTCTTGCTACATATTTAGTTAAATAACTGTGAGCTTTGCAGGTATTTTCAGTTCTACCTAATATAATATCATAGTATACTATCCCACCAACACGACGGCATCAAAACCTCAGCGAAACTTTGCGGAACTTCATAACAAAGCGTAAACAAAGTTATACTATGCACGTATGTACTATTTGATCATCATGTGCGGTTCTTGCTACATATTTAGTTAAATAACTCTGAGGTGTGCAGGTATTTGCAGTTCTAACTTATCTAATATCAATGTATACTATCATATCAATACGACGCAATCAAAACATCAGCGAAGCTTTGCGGAACTTCATAACAAAGCGTAAACAAAGTTATACTATGCACGTATGTACTATTTGATCATCCCTAGCGGTTCTTGCTACATATTTTGTTAAATAACTCTGAGCTTTGCAGGTATTTTCAGTTCTACCTTATATAATATCATAGTATACCATCCCAGCAACACGACGCCATCAAAACCTCAGCGAAACTTTGCGGAACTTCATAACAAAGCGTAAACAAAGTTATACTATGTACGTATGTACTATTTGATCATCCAGAGCGGTTCTTGCTACATATTTAGTTAAATAACTGTGAGCTTTGCAGGTATTTTCAGTTCTACCTAATATAATATCATAGTATACTATCCCACCAACACGACGGCATCAAAACCTCAGCGAAACTTTGCGGAACTTCATAACAAAGCGTAAACAAAGTTATACTATGCACGTATGTACTATTTGATCATCCAGAGCGGTTCTTGCTACATATTTAGTTAAATAACTCTGAGGTGTGCAGGTATTTGCAGTTCTAACTTATCTAATATCAATGTATACTATCTTATCAATACGACGCATGAAAACATCAGCGAAGCTTTGCGGAACTTCATAACAAAGCGTAAACAAAGTTATACTATGCACGGATGTACTATTTGATCATCCAGAGCGGTTCTTGCTACATATTTAGTTAAATAACTCTGAGCTTTGCAGGTATTTGCAGTTCTAACTTATATATTATCAAAGTATACTGTCTTATCAATACGACGCAATCAAAACCTCAGCGAAACTCTGCGGAACTTCATAACAAAGCGTAAACAAAGTTATACTATTCACGGATGTACTATTTGATCATCCAGAGCGGTTCTTGCTACATATTTTGTTGAATAACTCTGAGCTTTGCAGGTATTTTCAGTTCTACCTTATATAATATCATAGTATACTATCTTACCAATACGACGCAATCAAAACATCAGTGACACTTTGCGGAACTTCATAACAAAGCGTAAACAAAGTTATACTATGCACGTATGTACTATTTGATCATCCTCAGCGGTTCTTGCTACATATTTAGTTAAATAACTCTGAGCTTTGCAGGTATTTTCAGTTCTACCTAATATAATATCATAGTATACTATCCCACCAACACGACGGCATCAAAACCTCAGCGAAACTTTGCGGAACTTCATAACAAAGCGTAAACAAAGTTATACTATGCACGTATGTACTATTTGATCATCATGTGCGGTTCTTGCTACATATTTAGTTAAATAACTGTGAGCTTTGCAGGTATTTTCGGGTTCTACCTTATATAATATCAAAGTATTCTATCCCACCAACACGACGCAATCAAAACATCAGCGAAGCTTTGCGGAACTTCATAACAAAGCGTAAACAAAGTTATACTATGCACGTATGTACTATTTGATCATCCCTAGCGGTTCTTGCTACATATTTTGTTAAATAATTCTGAGCTTTGCAGGTATTTGCAGTTCTAACTTATTTAATATCAAAGTATACTATCTTATCAATACGACGCAATCAAAACATCAGCGAAACTTTGCGGAATTTCATAACAAAGCGTAAACAAAGTTATACTATGCACGTATGTACTATTTGATCATCCAGATCGGTTCTTGCTACATATTTAGTTAAATAACTGTGAGCTTTGCAGGTATTTTCAGTTCTACCTAATATAATATCATAGTATACTATCCCACCAACACGACGGCATCAAAACCTCAGCGAAACTTTGCGGAACTTCATAACAAAGCGTAAACAAAGTTATACTATGCACGTATGTACTATTTGATCATCATGTGCGGTTCTTGCTACATATTTAGTTAAATAACTGTGAGCTTTGCAGGTATTTTCGGGTTCTACCTTATATAATATCAAAGTATTCTATCCCACCAACACGACGCAATCAAAACATCAGCGAAGCTTTGCGGAACTTCATAACAAAGCGTAAACAAAGTTATACTATGCACGTATGTACTATTTGATCATCCCTAGCGGTTCTTGCTACATATTTTGTTAAATAATTCTGAGCTTTGCAGGTATTTGCAGTTCTAACTTATTTAATATCAAAGTATACTATCTTATCAATACGACGCAATCAAAACATCAGCGAAACTTTGCGGAATTTCATAAGGAAGCGAGAACAAAGTTATACTATGCACGGATGTACTATTTGATCATCCTGAACGGTTCTTGCTACATATTTTGTTAAATAACTCTGAGCTTTGCAGGTATTTTCAGTTCTACCTTATATAATATCATAGTATACCATCCCAGCAACACGACGCCATCAAAACCTCAGCGAAACTTTGCGGAACTTCATAACAAAGCGTAAACAAAGTTATACTATGCACGTATGTACTATTTGATCATCCAGAGCGGTTCTTGCTACATATTTAGTTAAATAACTCTGAGGTGTGCAGGTATTTGCAGTTCTAACTTATCCAATAACAATGTATACTATCTTATCAATACGACGCTATCAAAACATCAGCGAAGCTTTGCGGAACTTCATAACAAAGCGTAAACAAAGTTATACTATGCACGTATGTACTATTTGATCATCATCAGCGGTTCTTGCTACATATTTAGTTAAATAACTCTGAGCTTTGCAGGTATTTTCAGTTCTACCTTATATAATATCATAGTATACTATCTTATCAATACGACGCAATCAAAACCTCAGCGAAGCTTTGCGGAACTTCATAACAAAGCGTAAACAAAGTTATACTATGCACGGATGTACTATTTGATCATCCAGAGCGGTTCTTGATACATATTTTGTTAAATAACTCTGTGGTGTGCAGGTATTTGCAGTTCTAACTTATCTAATATCAATGTATACTATCTTATCAATACGACGCAATCAAAACCTCAGCGAAACTCTGCGGAACTTCATAACACAGCGTAAACAAAGTTATACTATGCACGGATGTACTATTTGATCATCCAGAGCGGTTCTTGCTACATATTTAGTTAAATAACTCTGAGGTGTGCAGGTATTTGCAGTTCTAACTTATCTAATATCAATGTATACTATCTTATCAATACGACGCATCAAAACATCAGCGAAGCTTTGCGGAACTTCATAACAAAGCGTAAACAAAGTTATACTATGCACGTTTGTACTATTTGATCATCCTGAACGGTTCATGCTACATATTTTGTTAAATAACTTTGAACTTTGCAGGTATTTGCAGTTCTAACTTATATAATATCAAAGTATTCTATCTTATCAATACGACGCAATCAAAACCTCAGCGAAACTCTGCGGGACTTCGTAACAAAGCGTAAACAAAGTTATACTATGCACGGATGTACTACTTGATCATCCAGAACGGTTCTTGCTACATATTTAGTTAATTAACTCTGAGCTTTGCAGGTATTTGCAGTTCTAACTTATATATTATCAAAGTATACTGTCTTATCAATACGACGCAATCAAAACCTCAGCGAAACTCTGCGGAACTTCATAACAAAGCGTAAACAAAGTTATACTATGCACGGATGTACTATTTGATCATCCAGAGCGGTTCTTGCTATATATTTAGTTAAATAACTCTGAGCTTTGCAGGTATTTTCAGTTCTACCTTATATAAAATCATAGTATACTATCTTACCAATACGACGCAATCAAAACATCAGTGACACTTTGCGGAACTTTATAACAAAGCGTTAACAAAGTTATACTATGCACGTATGTACTATTTGATCATCCTCAGCGGTTCTTGCTACATATTTAGTTAAATAACTCTGAGCTTTGCAGGTATTTTCAGTTCTACCTTATATAATATCATAGTATACTATCCCACCAACACGACGCCATCAAAACCACAGCGAAACTTTGCGGAACTTCATAACAAAGCGTAAACAAAGTTATACTATGCACGGATGTACTATTTGATCACCCAGAGCGGTTCTTGCTACATATTTAGTTAAATAACTCTGAGGTGTGCAGGTATTTACAGTTCTAACTTATCTAATATCAATGTATACTATCATATCAATACGACGCAATCAAAACATCAGCGAAGCTTTGCGGAACTTCATAACAAAGCGTAAACAAAGTTATACTATGCACGTATGTACTATTTGATCATCCCTAGCGGTTCTTGCTACATATTTTGTTAAATAACTCTGAGCTTTGCAGGTATTTGCAGTTCTAACTTATATAATATCAGAGTATACTATCTTATCAATACGACGCAATCAAAACCTCAGCGAAACTCTGCGGAATTTCATAAGAAAGCGTAAACAAAGTTATACTATGCACGGATGTACTATTTGATCATCCAGAGCGGTTCTTGCTACATATTTAGTTAAATAACTCTGAGGTGTGGAGGTATTTGCAGTTCTAACTTATCTAATATCAATGTATACTATCATATCAATACGACGCAATCAAAACATCAGCGAAGCTTTGCGGAACTTCATAACAAAGCGTAAACAAAGTTATACTATGCACGTATGTACTATTTGATCATCCTCAGCGGTTCTTGCTACATATTTAGTTAAATAACTCTGAGCTTTGCAGGTATTTGCAGTTCTATCTTATATAGTATCAAAGTATACTATCTTACCAATACGACGCAATCAAAACCTCAGCGAAACTTTGCGGAACTTCATAACAAAGCGTAAACAAAGTTATACTATGCACGGATGTACTATTTCATCATCCTGAGCGGTTCTTGCTACATATTTTGTTAAATAACTCTGAGCTTTGCAGGTATTTGCAGTTCTAACTTATCTAATATCAATGTATACTATCTTATCAATACGACGCAATCAAAACATCAGCGAAACTTTGCGGAATTTCATAAGGAAGCGAGAACAAAGTTATAGTATGCACGGATGTACTATTTGATCATCCAGAGCGGTTCTTGATACATATTTTGTTAAATAACTCTGTGGTGTGCAGGTATTTGCAGTTCTAACTTATCTAATATGAATGTATACTATCTTATCAATACGACGCAATCAAAACCTCAGCGAAACTCTGCGGAACTTCATAACACAGCGTAAACAAAGTTATACTATGCACGGATGTACTATTTGATCATCCAGAGCGGTTCTTGCTACATATTTTGTTAAATAACTCTGAGGTGTGCAGGTATTTGCAGTTCTAACTTATCCAATAACAATGTATACTATCTTATCAATACGACGCAATCAAAACATCAGCGAAGCTTTGCGGAACTTCATAACAAAGCGTAAACAAAGTTATACTATGCACGTATGTACTATTTGATCATCCTGAACGGTTCTTGCTACATATTTTGTTAAATAACTTTGAACTTTGCAGGTATTTGCAGTTCTAACTTATATAATATCAAAGTATACTATCTTATCAATACGACGCAATCAAAACCTCAGCGATACTCTGCGGAACTTCGTAACAAAGCGTAAACAAAGTTATACTATGCACGGATGTACTACTTGATCATCCAGAACGGTTCTTGCTACATATTTAGTTAAATAACTCTGAGCTTTGCAGGTATTTGCAGTTCTAACTTATATATTATCAAAGTATACTGTCTTATCAATACGACGCATCAAAACATCAGCGAAGCTTTGCGGAACTTCATAACAAAGCGTAAACAAAGTTATACTATGCACGTATGTACTATTTGATCATCCTCAGCGGTTCTTGCTACATATTTAGTTAAATAACTCTGAGCTTTGCAGGTATTTTCAGTTCTACCTTAAATAATATCATAGTATACTATCTTATCAATACGACGCAATCAAAACCTCAGCGAAGCTTTGCGGAACTTCATAACAAAGCGTAAACAAAGTTATACTATGCACGGATGTACTATTTGATCATCCAGAGCGGTTCTTGATACATATTTTGTTAAATAACTCTGTGGAGTGCAGGTATTTGCAGTTCTAACTTATCTAATATCAATGTATACTATCTTATCAATACGACGCAATCAAAACCTCAAGCGAAACTCTGCGGAACTTCATAACACAGCGTAAACAAAGTTATACTATGCACGGATGTACTATTTGATCATCCAGAGCGGTTCTTGCTACATATTTAGTTAAATAAATCTGAGGTGTGCAGGTATTTGCAGTTCTAACTTATATAATATCAATGTATACTATCTTATCAATACGACGCATCAAAACATCAGCGAAGCTTTGCGGAACTTCATAACAAAGCGTAAACAAAGTTATACTATGCACGTTTGTACTATTTGATCATCCTGAACGGTTCATGCTACATATTTTGTTAAATAACTTTGAACTTTGCAGGTATTTGCAGTTCTAACTTATATAATATCAAAGTATTCTATCTTATCAATACGACGCAATCAAAACCTCAGCGAAACACTGCGGGACTTCGTAACAAAGCGTAAACAAAGTTATACTTTGCACGGATGTACTACTTGATCATCCAGAACGGTTCTTGCTACATATTTAGTTAAATAACTCTGAGCTTTGCAGGTATTTGCAGTTCTAACTTATCTAATATCAATGTATACTATCTTATCAATACGACGCATCAAAACATCAGCGAAGCTTTGCGGAACTTCATAACAAAGCGTAAACAAAGTTATACTATGCACGTTTGTACTATTTGATCATCCTGAACGGTTCATGCTACATATTTTGTTAAATAACTTTGAACTTTGCAGGTATTTGCAGTTCTAACTTATATAATATCAAAGTATTCTATCTTATCAATACGACGCAATCAAAACCTCAGCGAAACTCTGCGGAACTTCGTAACAAAGCGTAAACAAAGTTATACTATGCACGGATGTACTACTTGATCATCCAGAACCGTTCTTGCTACATATTTAGTTAATTAACTCTGAGCTTTGCAGGTATTTGCAGTTCTAACTTATATATTATCAAAGTATACTGTCTTATCAATACGACGCAATCAAAACCTCAGCGAAACTTTACGGAACTTCATAACAAAGCGTAAACAAAGTTATATTATGCACGTATGTACTATTTGATCATCCCTAGCGGTTCTTGCTACATATTTTGTTAAATAATTCTGAGCTTTGCAGGTATTTGCAGTTCTAACTTATCTAATATCAATGTATACTATCTTATCAATACGACGCATCAAAACATCAGCGAAGCTTTGCGGAACTTCATAACAAAGCGTAAACAAAGTTATACTATGCACGTATGTACTATTTGATCATCCCTAGCGGTTCTTGCTACATATTTTGTTAAATAACTCTGAGCTTTGCAGGTATTTGCAGTTCTAACTTATATAATATCAGAGTATACTATCTTATCAATACGACGCAATCAAAACATCAGCGAAACTTTGCCGAACTTCATAACAAAGCGTAAACAAAGTTATACTATGCACGGATGTACTACTTGATCATCCAGATCGGTTCTTGCTACATATTTAGTTAATTAACTCTGAGCTTTGCAGGTATTTGCAGTTCTAACTTATATATTATCAAAGTATACTGTCTTATCAATACGACGCAATCAAAACCTCAGCGAAACTCTGCGGAACTTCATAACAAAGCGTAAACAAAGTTATACTATGCACGGATGTACTATTTGATCATCCAGAGCGGTTCTTGCTACATATTTTGTTAAATAACTTTGAACTTTGCAGGTATTTGCAGTTCTAACTTATATAATATCAAAGTATTCTATCTTATCAATACGACGCAATCAAAACCTCAGCGAAACTCTGCGGGACTTCGTAACAAAGCGTAAACAAAGTTATACTATGCACGGATGTACTACTTGATCATCCAGAACGGTTCTTGCTACATATTTAGTTAATTAACTCTGAGCTTTGCAGGTATTTGCAGTTCTAACTTATATATTATCAAAGTATACTGTCTTATCAATACGACGCAATCAAAACCTCAGCGAAACTCTGCGGAACTTCATAACAAAGCGTAAACAAAGTTATACTATGCACGGATGTACTATTTGATCATCCAGAGCGGTTCTTGCTACATATTTTGTTAAATAACTCTGAGCTTTGCAGGTATTTTCAGTTCTACCTTATATAAAATCATAGTATACTATCTTACCAATACGACGCAATCAAAACATCAGTGACACTTTGCGGAACTTTATAACAAAGCGTTAACAAAGTTATACTATGCACGTATGTACTATTTGATCATCCTCAGCGGTTCTTGCTACATATTTAGTTAAATAACTCTGAGCTTTGCAGGTATTTTCAGTTCTACCTTATATAATATCATAGTATACTATCCCACCAACACGACGCCATCAAAACCACAGCGAAACTTTGCGGAACTTCATAACAAAGCGTAAACAAAGTTATACTATGCACGGATGTACTATTTGATCACCCAGAGCGGTTCTTGCTACATATTTAGTTAAATAACTCTGAGGTGTGCAGGTATTTACAGTTCTAACTTATCTAATATCAATGTATACTATCATATCAATACGACGCAATCAAAACATCAGCGAAGCTTTGCGGAACTTCATAACAAAGCGTAAACAAAGTTATACTATGCACGTATGTACTATTCGATCATCCCTAGCGGTTCTTGCTACATATTTTGTTAAATAACTCTGAGCTTTGCAGGTATTTGCAGTTCTAACTTATATAATATCAAAGTATACTATCTTATCAATACGACGCAATCAAAACCTCAGCGAAACTCTGCGGAACTTCGTAACAAAGCGTAAACAAAGTTATACTATGCACGGATGTACTACTTGATCATCCAGAACCGTTCTTGCTACATATTTAGTTAATTAACTCTGAGCTTTGCAGGTATTTGCAGTTCTAACTTATATATTATCAAAGTATACTGTCTTATCAATACGACGCAATCAAAACCTCAGCGAAACTTTGCGGAACTTCATAACAAAGCGTAAACAAAGTTATACTATGCACGTATGTACTATTTGATCATCCTCAGCGGTTCTTGCTACATATTTAGTTAAATAACTCTGAGCTTTGCAGGTATTTGCAGTTCTATCTTATATAGTATCAAAGTATACTATCTTACCAATACGACGCAATCAAAACCTCAGCAAAACTTTGCGGAACTTCATAACAAAGCGTAAACAAAGTTATACTATGCACGGATGTACTATTTCATCATCCTGAGCGGTTCTTGCTACATATTTTGTTAAATAACTCTGAGCTTTGCAGGTATTTGCAGTTCTAACTTATCTAATATCAATGTATACTATCTTATCAATACGACGCAATCAAAACATCAGCGAAACTTTGCGGAATTTCATAAGGAAGCGAGAACAAAGTTATAGTATGCACGGATGTACTATTTGATCATCCAGAGCGGTTCTTGATACATATTTTGTTAAATAACTCTGTGGTGTGCAGGTATTTGCAGTTCTAACTTATCTAATATGAATGTATACTATCTTATCAATACGACGCAATCAAAACCTCAGCGAAACTTTGCGGAACTTCATAACACAGCGTAAACAAAGTTATACTATGCACGGATGTACTATTTGATCATCCAGAGCGGTTCTTGCTACATATTTAGTTAAATAACTCTGAGGTGTGCAGGTATTTGCAGTTCTAACTTATCCAATAACAATGTATACTATCTTATCAATACGACGCAATCAAAACATCAGCGAAGCTTTGCGGAACTTCATAACAAAGCGTAAACAAAGTTATACTATGCACGTATGTACTATTTGATCATCCTGAACGGTTCTTGCTACATATTTTGTTAAATAACTTTGAACTTTGCAGGTATTTGCAGTTCTAACTTATATAATATCAAAGTATACTATCTTATCAATACGACGCAATCAAAACCTCAGCGATACTCTGCGGAACTTCGTAACAAAGCGTAAACAAAGTTATACTATGCACGGATGTACTACTTGATCATCCAGAACGGTTCTTGCTACATATTTAGTTAAATAACTCTGAGCTTTGCAGGTATTTGCAGTTCTAACTTATATATTATCAAAGTATACTGTCTTATCAATACGACGCATCAAAACATCAGCGAAGCTTTGCGGAACTTCATAACAAAGCGTAAACAAAGTTATACTATGCACGTATGTACTATTTGATCATCCTCAGCGGTTCTTGCTACATATTTAGTTAAATAACTCTGAGCTTTGCAGGTATTTTCAGTTCTACCTTATATAATATCATAGTATACTATCTTATCAATACGACGCAATCAAAACCTCAGCGAAGCTTTGCGGAACTTCATAACAAAGCGTAAACAAAGTTATACTATGCACGGATGTACTATTTGATCATCCAGAGCGGTTCTTGATACATATTTTGTTAAATAACTCTGTGGTGTGCAGGTATTTGCAGTTCTAACTTATCTAATATCAATGTATACTATCTTATCAATACGACGCAATCAAAACCTCAAGCGAAACTCTGCGGAACTTCATAACACAGCGTAAACAAAGTTATACTATGCACGGATGTACTATTTGATCATCCAGAGCGGTTCTTGCTACATATTTAGTTAAATAACTCTGAGGTGTGCAGGTATTTGCAGTTCTAACTTATATAATATCAATGTATACTATCTTATCAATACGACGCATCAAAACATCAGCGAAGCTTTGCGGAACTTCATAACAAAGCGTAAACAAAGTTATACTATGCACGTTTGTACTATTTGATCATCCTGAACGGTTCATGCTACATATTTTGTTAAATAACTTTGAACTTTGCAGGTATTTGCAGTTCTAACTTATATAATATCAATGTATACTATCTTATCAATACGCCGCAATCAAAACCTCAGCGAAACTCTGCGGAACTTCATAACAAAGCGTAAACAAAGTTATATTATGCACGTATGTACTATTTGATCATCCCTAGCGGTTCTTGCTACATATTTTGTTAAATAATTCTGAGCTTTGCAGGTATTTGCAGTTCTAACTTATCTAATATCAATGTATACTATCTTATCAATACGACGCATCAAAACATCAGCGAAGCTTTGCGGAACTTCATAACAAAGCGTAAACAAAGTTATACTATGCACGTATGTACTATTTGATCATCCCTAGCGGTTCTTGCTACATATTTTGTTAAATAACTCTGAGCTTTGCAGGTATTTGCAGTTCTAACTTATATAATATCAGAGTATACTATCTTATCAATACGACGCAATCAAAACATCAGCGGAACTTTGCCGAACTTCATAACAAAGCGTAAACAAAGTTATACTATGCACGTATGTACTATTTGATCATCCCTAGGAGTTCTTGCTACATATTTTGTTAAATAACTCTGAACTTTGCAGGTATTTGTAGTTCTAACTTATCTAATATCAATGTATACTATCTTATCAATACGACGCAACCAAAACCTCAGCGAAACTCTGCGGAACTTCATAACACAGCGTAAACAAAGTTATACTATGCACGGATGTACTATTTGATCATCCAGAGCGGTTCTTGCTACATATTTAGTTAAATAACTCTGAGGTGTGCAGGTATTTGCAGTTCTAACTTATCTAATATCAATGTATACTATCTTATCAATACGACGCATCAAAACATCAGCGAAGCTTTGCGGAACTTCATAACAAAGCGTAAACAAAGTTATACTATGCACGTTTGTACTATTTGATCATCCTGAACGGTTCATGCTACATATTTTGTTAAATAACTTTGAACTTTGCAGGTATTTGCAGTTCTAACTTATATAATATCAATGTATACTATCTTATCAATACGACGCAATCAAAACATCAGCGAAACTTTGCGGAATTTCATAAGGAAGCGAGAACAAAGTTATAGTATGCACGGATGTACTATTTGATCATCCAGAGCGGTTCTTGATACATATTTTGTTAAATAACTCTGTGGTGTGCAGGTATTTGCAGTTCTAACTTATCTAATATGAATGTATACTATCTTATCAATACGACGCAATCAAAACCTCAGCGAAACTCTGCGGAACTTCATAACACAGCGTAAACAAAGTTATACTATGCACGGATGTACTATTTGATCATCCAGAGCGGTTCTTGCTACATATTTAGTTAAATAACTCTGAGGTGTGCAGGTATTTGCAGTTCTAACTTATCTAATATCAATGTATACTATCTTATCAATACGACGCAACCAAAACCTCAGCGAAACTCTGCGGAACTTCATAACACAGCGTAAACAAAGTTATACTATGCACGGATGTACTATTTGATCATCCAGAGCGGTTCTTGCTACATATTTAGTTAAATAACTCTGAGGTGTGCAGGTATTTGCAGTTCTAACTTATCTAATATCAATGTATACTATCTTATCAATACGACGCAATCAAAACATCAGCGGAACTTTGCCGAACTTCATAACAAAGCGTAAACAAAGTTATACTATGCACGTATGTACTATTTGATCATCCCTAGGAGTTCTTGCTACATATTTTGTTAAATAACTCTGAACTTTGCAGGTATTTGTAGTTCTAACTTATCTAATATCAATGTATACTGTCTTATCAATACGACGCAATCAAAACCTCAGCGAAACACTGCGGAACTTCATAACAAAGCGTAAACAAAGTTATACTATGCACGGATGTACTATTTGATCATCCAGAGCGGTTCTTGCTACATATTTTGTTAAATAACTCTGAGCTTTGCAGGTATTTTCAGTTCTACCTTATATAAAATCATAGTATACTATCTTACCAATACGACGCAATCAAAACATCAGTGACACTTTGCGGAACTTTATAACAAAGCGTTAACAAAGTTATACTATGCACGTATGTACTATTTGATCATCCTCAGCGGTTCTTGCTACATATTTAGTTAAATAACTCTGAGCTTTGCAGGTATTTTCAGTTCTAACTTATCTAATATCAATGTATACTATCTTATCAATACGACGCAATCAAAACATCAGCGAAACTTTGCGGAATTTCATAAGGAAGCGAGAACAAAGTTATAGTATGCACGGATGTACTATTTGATCATCCAGAGCGGTTCTTGATACATATTTTGTTAAATAACTCTGTGGTGTGCAGGTATTTGCAGTTCTAACTTATCTAATATGAATGTATACTATCTTATCAATACGACGCAATCAAAACCTCAGCGAAACTCTGCGGAACTTCATAACACAGCGTAAACAAAGTTATACTATGCACGGATGTACTATTTGATCATCCAGAGCGGTTCTTGCTACATATTTAGTTAAATAACTCTGAGGTGTGCAGGTATTTGCAGTTCTAACTTATCCAATAACAATGTATACTATCTTATCAATACGACGCAATCAAAACATCAGCGAAGCTTTGCGGAACTTCATAACAAAGCGTAAACAAAGTTATACTATGCACGTATGTACTATTTGATCATCCTGAACGGTTCTTGCTACATATTTTGTTAAATAACTTTGAACTTTGCAGGTATTTGCAGTTCTAACTTATATAATATCAAAGTATACTATCTTATCAATACGACGCAATCGAAACCTCAGCGAAACTCTGCGGAACTTCGTAACAAAGCGTAAACAAAGTTATACTATGCACGGATGTACTACTTGATCATCCAGAACGGTTCTTGCTACATATTTAGTTAAATAACTCTGAGCTTTGCAGGTATTTGCAGTTCTAACTTATATATTATCAAAGTATACTGTCTTATCAATACGACGCATCAAAACATCAGCGAAGCTTTGCGGAACTTCATAACAAAGCGTAAACAAAGTTATACTATGCACGTATGTACTATTTGATCATCCTCAGCGGTTCTTGCTACATATTTAGTTAAATAACTCTGAGCTTTGCAGGTATTTTCAGTTCTACCTTATATAATATCATAGTATACTATCTTATCAATACGACGCAATCAAAACCTCAGCGAAGCTTTGCGGAACTTCATAACAAAGCGTAAACAAAGTTATACTATGCACGGATGTACTATTTGATCATCCAGAGCGGTTCTTGATACATATTTTGTTAAATAACTCTGTGGTGTGCAGGTATTTGCAGTTCTAACTTATCTAATATCAATGTATACTATCTTATCAATACGACGCAATCAAAACCTCAAGCGAAACTCTGCGGAACTTCATAACACAGCGTAAACAAAGTTATACTATGCACGGATGTACTATTTGATCATCCAGAGCGGTTCTTGCTACATATTTAGTTAAATAACTCTGAGGTGTGCAGGTATTTGCAGTTCTAACTTATATAATATCAATGTATACTATCTTATCAATACGACGCATCAAAACATCAGCGAAGCTTTGCGGAACTTCATAACAAAGCGTAAACAAAGTTATACTATGCACGTTTGTACTATTTGATCATCCTGAACGGTTCATGCTACATATTTTGTTAAATAACTTTGAACTTTGCAGGTATTTGCAGTTCTAACTTATATAATATCAAAGTATTCTATCTTATCAATACGACGCAATCAAAACCTCAGCGAAACACTGCGGGACTTCGTAACAAAGCGTAAACAAAGTTATACTTTGCACGGATGTACTACTTGATCATCCAGAACGGTTCTTGCTACATATTTAGTTAAATAACTCTGAGGTGTGCAGGTATTTGCAGTTCTAACTTATCTAATATCAATGTATACTATCTTATCAATACGACGCAACCAAAACCTCAGCGAAACTCTGCGGAACTTCATAACACAGCGTAAACAAAGTTATACTATGCACGGATGTACTATTTGATCATCCAGAGCGGTTCTTGCTACATATTTAGTTAAATAACTCTGAGGTGTGCAGGTATTTGCAGTTCTAACTTATCTAATATCAATGTATACTATCTTATCAATACGACGCAATCAAAACATCAGCGGAACTTTGCCGAACTTCATAACAAAGCGTAAACAAAGTTATACTATGCACGTATGTACTATTTGATCATCCCTAGGAGTTCTTGCTACATATTTTGTTAAATAACTCTGAACTTTGCAGGTATTTGTAGTTCTAACTTATCTAATATCAATGTATACTGTCTTATCAATACGACGCAATCAAAACCTCAGCGAAACTCTGCGGAACTTCATAACAAAGCGTAAACAAAGTTATACTATGCACGGATGTACTATTTGATCATCCAGAGCGGTTCTTGCTACATATTTTGTTAAATAACTCTGAGCTTTGCAGGTATTTTCAGTTCTACCTTATATAAAATCATAGTATACTATCTTACCAATACGACGCAATCAAAACATCAGTGACACTTTGCGGAACTTTATAACAAAGCGTTAACAAAGTTATACTATGCACGTATGTACTATTTGATCATCCTCAGCGGTTCTTGCTACATATTTAGTTAAATAACTCTGAGCTTTGCAGGTATTTTCAGTTCTACCTTATATAATATCATAGTATACTATCCCACCAACACGACGCCATCAAAACCACAGCGAAACTTTGCGGAACTTCATAACAAAGCGTAAACAAAGTTATACTATGCACGGATGTACTATTTGATCACCCAGAGCGGTTCTTGCTACATATTTAGTTAAATAACTCTGAGGTGTGCAGGTATTTACAGTTCTAACTTATCTAATATCAATGTATACTATCATATCAATACGACGCAATCAAAACATCAGCGAAGCTTTGCGGAACTTCATAACAAAGCGTAAACAAAGTTATACTATGCACGTATGTACTATTCGATCATCCCTAGCGGTTCTTGCTACATATTTTGTTAAATAACTCTGAGCTTTGCAGGTATTTGCAGTTCTAACTTATATAATATCAGAGTATACTATCTTATCAATACGACGCAATCAAAACCTCAGCGAAACTCTGCGGAACTTCGTAACAAAGCGTAAACAAAGTTATACTATGCACGGATGTACTATTTGATCACCCAGAGCGGTTCTTGCTACATATTTAGTTAAATAACTCTGAGGTGTGCAGGTATTTGCAGTTCTAACTTATCTAATATCAATGTATACTATCTTATCAATACGACGCAATCAAAACATCAGCGGAACTTTGCCGAACTTCATAACAAAGCGTAAACAAAGTTATACTATGCACGTATGTACTATTTGATCATCCCTAGGAGTTCTTGCTACATATTTTGTTAAATAACTCTGAACTTTGCAGGTATTTGTAGTTCTAACTTATCTAATATCAATGTATACTGTCTTATCAATACGACGCAATCAAAACCTCAGCGAAACTCTGCGGAACTTCATAACAAAGCGTAAACAAAGTTATACTATGCACGGATGTACTATTTGATCATCCAGAGCGGTTCTTGCTACATATTTTGTTAAATAACTCTGAGCTTTGCAGGTATTTTCAGTTCTACCTTATATAAAATCATAGTATACTATCTTACCAATACGACGCAATCAAAACATCAGTGACACTTTGCGGAACTTTATAACAAAGCGTTAACAAAGTTATACTATGCACGTATGTACTATTTGATCATCCTGAGCGGTTCTTGCTACATATTTAGTTAAATAACTCTAAGCTTTGCAGGTATTTTCAGTTCTACCTTATATAATATCATAGTATACTATCCCACCAAGACGACGCCATCAAAAACTCAGCGAAACTTTGCGGAACTTCATAACAAAGCGTAAACAAAGTTATACTATGCACGGATGTACTATTTGATCACCCAGAGCGGTTCTTGCTACATATTTAGTTAAATAACTCTGAGGTGTGCAGGTATTTACAGTTCTAACTTATCTAATATCAATGTATACTATCATATCAATACGACGCAATCAAAACATCAGCGAAGCTTTGCGGAACTTCATAACAAAGCGTAAACAAAGTTATACTATGCACGTATGTACTATTCGATCATCCCTAGCGGTTCTTGCTACATATTTTGTTAAATAACTCTGAGCTTTGCAGGTATTTGCAGTTCTAACTTATATAATATCAAAGTATACTATCTTATCAATACGACGCAATCAAAACCTCAGCGAAACTCTGCGGAACTTCGTAACAAAGCGTAAACAAAGTTATACTATGCACGGATGTACTACTTGATCATCCAGAACCGTTCTTGCTACATATTTAGTTAATTAACTCTGAGCTTTGCAGGTATTTGCAGTTCTAACTTATATATTATCAAAGTATACTGTCTTATCAATACGACGCAATCAAAACCTCAGCGAAACTTTGCGGAACTTCATAACAAAGCGTAAACAAAGTTATACTATGCACGTATGTACTATTTGATCATCCTCAGCGGTTCTTGCTACATATTTAGTTAAATAACTCTGAGCTTTGCAGGTATTTGCAGTTCTATCTTATATAGTATCAAAGTATACTATCTTATCAATACGACGCAATCAAAACATCAGCGAAACTTTGCGGAATTTCATAAGGAAGCGAGAACAAAGTTATAGTATGCACGGATGTACTATTTGATCATCCAGAGCGGTTCTTGATACATATTTTGTTAAATAACTCTGTGGTGTGCAGGTATTTGCAGTTCTAACTTATCTAATATGAATGTATACTATCTTATCAATACGACGCAATCAAAACCTCAGCGAAACTCTGCGGAACTTCATAACACAGCGTAAACAAAGTTATACTATGCACGGATGTACTATTTGATCATCCAGAGCGGTTCTTGCTACATATTTAGTTAAATAACTCTGAGGTGTGCAGGTATTTGCAGTTCTAACTTATCCAATAACAATGTATACTATCTTATCAATACGACGCAATCAAAACATCAGCGAAGCTTTGCGGAACTTCATAACAAAGCGTAAACAAAGTTATACTATGCACGTATGTACTATTTGATCATCCTGAACGGTTCTTGCTACATATTTTGTTAAATAACTTTGAACTTTGCAGGTATTTGCAGTTCTAACTTATATAATATCAAAGTATACTATCTTATCAATACGACGCAATCAAAACCTCAGCGAAACTCTACGGAACTTCGTAACAAAGCGTAAACAAAGTTATACTATGCACGGATGTACTACTTGATCATCCAGAACGGTTCTTGCTACATATTTAGTTAAATAACTCTGAGCTTTGCAGGTATTTGCAGTTCTAACTTATATATTATCAAAGTATACTGTCTTATCAATACGACGCATCAAAACATCAGCGAAGCTTTGCGGAACTTCATAACAAAGCGTAAACAAAGTTATACTATGCACGTATGTACTATTTGATCATCCTCAGCGGTTCTTGCTACATATTTAGTTAAATAACTCTGAGCTTTGCAGGTATTTTCAGTTCTACCTTATATAATATCATAGTATACTATCTTATCAATACGACGCAATCAAAACCTCAGCGAAGCTTTGCGGAACTTCATAACAAAGCGTAAACAAAGTTATACTATGCACGGATGTACTATTTGATCATCCAGAGCGGTTCTTGATACATATTTTGTTAAATAACTCTGTGGTGTGCAGGTATTTGCAGTTCTAACTTATCTAATATCAATGTATACTATCTTATCAATACGACGCAATCAAAACCTCAAGCGAAACTCTGCGGAACTTCATAACACACCGTAAACAAAGTTATACTATACACGGATGTACTATTTGATCATCCAGAGCGGTTCTTGCTACATATTTAGTTAAATAACTCTGAGGTGTGCAGGTATTTGCAGTTCTAACTTATATAATATCAATGTATACTATCTTATCAATACGACGCATCAAAACATCAGCGAAGCTTTGCGGAACTTCATAACAAAGCGTAAACAAAGTTATACTATGCACGTTTGTACTATTTGATCATCCTGAACGGTTCATGCTACATATTTTGTTAAATAACTTTGAACTTTGCAGGTATTTGCAGTTCTAACTTATATAATATCAAAGTATTCTATCTTATCAATACGACGCAATCAAAACCTCAGCGAAACACTGCGGGACTTCGTAACAAAGCGTAAACAAAGTTATACTTTGCACGGATGTACTACTTGATCATCCAGAACGGTTCTTGCTACATATTTAGTTAATTAACTCTGAGCTTTGCAGGTATTTGCAGTTCTAACTTATATATTATCAAAGTATACTGTCTTATCAATACGACGCAATCAAAACCTCAGCGAAACTTTACGGAACTTCATAACAAAGCGTAAACAAAGTTATATTATGCACGTATGTACTATTTGATCATCCCTAGCGGTTCTTGCTACATATTTTGTTAAATAATTCTGAGCTTTGCAGGTATTTGCAGTTCTAACTTATCTAATATCAATGTATACTATCTTATCAATACGACGCATCAAAACATCAGCGAAGCTTTGCGGAACTTCATAACAAAGCGTAAACAAAGTTATACTATGCACGTATGTACTATTTGATCATCCCTAGCGGTTCTTGCTACATATTTTGTTAAATAACTCTGAGCTTTGCAGGTATTTGCAGTTCTAACTTATATAATATCAATGTATACTATCTTATCAATACGTCGCAACCAAAACCTCAGCGAAACTCTGCGGAACTTCATAACACAGCGTAAACAAAGTTATACTATGCACGGATGTACTATTTGATCATCCAGAGCGGTTCTTGCTACATATTTAGTTAAATAACTCTGAGGTGTGCAGGTATTTGCAGTTCTAACTTATCTAATATCAATGTATACTATCTTATCAATACGACGCATCAAAACATCAGCGAAGCTTTGCGGAACTTCATAACAAAGCGTAAACAAAGTTATACTATGCACGTTTGTACTATTTGATCATCCTGAACGGTTCATGCTACATATTTTGTTAAATAACTTTGAACTTTGCAGGTATTTGCAGTTCTAACTTATATAATATCAAAGTATTCTATCTTATCAATACGACGCAATCAAAACCTCAGCGAAACTCTGCGGAACTTCGTAACAAAGCGTAAACAAAGTTATACAATGCACGGATGTACTACTTGATCATCCAGAACCGTTCTTGCTACATATTTAGTTAATTAACTCTGAGCTTTGCAGGTATTTGCAGTTCTAACTTATATATTATCAAAGTATACTGTCTTATCAATACGACGCAATCAAAACCTCAGCGAAACTCTGCGGAACTTCATAACAAAGCGTAAACAAAGTTATACTATGCACGGATGTACTATTTGATCATCCAGAGCGGTTCGCGCTACATATTTTGTTAAATAACTCTGAGCTTTGCAGGTATTTTCAGTTCTACCTTATATAATATCATAGTATACTATCTTACCAATACGACGCAATCAAAACATCAGTGACACTTTGCGGAACTTTATAACAAAGCGTAAACAAAGTTATACTATGCACGTATGTACTATTTGATCATCCTCAGCGGTTCTTGCTACATATTTAGTTAAATAACTCTGAGCTTTGCAGGTATTTTCAGTTCTACCTTATATAATATCATAGTATACTATCTTATCAATACGACGCAATCAAAACCTCAGCGAAACTTTGCGGAACTTCATAACAAAGCGTAAACAAAGTTATACTATGCACGGATGTACTATTTGATCATCCCTAGCGGTTCTTGCTACATATTTTGTTAAATAACTCTGTGGTGTGCAGGTATTTGCAGTTCTAACTTATCTAATATCAATGTATACTATCTTATCAATACGACGCAATCAAAACCTCAAGCGAAACTCTGCGGAACTTCATAACACAGCGTAAACAAAGTTATACTATGCACGGATGTACTATTTGATCATCCAGAGCGGTTCTTGCTACATATTTAGTTAAATAACTCTGAGGTGTGCAGGTATTTGCAGTTCTAACTTATATAATATCAATGTATACTATCTTATCAATACGACGCATCAAAACATCAGCGAAGCTTTGCGGAACTTCATAACAAAGCGTAAACAAAGTTATACTATGCACGTTTGTACTATTTGATCATCCTGAACGGTTCATGCTACATATTTTGTTAAATAACTTTGAACTTTGCAGGTATTTGCAGTTCTAACTTATATAATATCAAAGTATTCTATCTTATCAATACGACGCAATCAAAACCTCAGCGAAACACTGCGGGACTTCGTAACAAAGCGTAAACAAAGTTATACTTTGCACGGATGTACTATTTGATCATCCAGAACGGTTCTTGCTACATATTTAGTTAAATAACTCTGAGCTTTGCAGGTATTTGCAGTTCTAACTTATCTAATATCAACGTATACTATCTTATCAATACGACGCATCAAAACATCAGCGAAGCTTTGCGGAACTTCATAACAAAGCGTAAACAAAGTTATACTATGCACGTTTGTACTATTTGATCATCCTGAACGGTTCATGCTACATATTTTGTTAAATAACTTTGAACTTTGCAGGTATTTGCAGTTCTAACTTATATAATATCAAAGTATTCTATCTTATCAATACGACGCAATCAAAACCTCAGCGAAACTCTGCGGAACTTCGTAACAAAGCGTAAACAAAGTTATATTATGCACGTATGTACTATTTGATCATCCCTAGCGGTTCTTGTTACATATTTTGTTAAATAATTCTGAGCTTTGCAGGTATTTGCAGTTCTAACTTATCTAATATCAATGTATACTATCTTATCAATACGACGCATACAAAACCTCAGCGAAAGATTGCGGAACTTCATAACAAAGCGTAAACAAAGTTATACTATGCACGTATGTACTATTTGATCATCCCTAGCGGTTCTTGCTACATATTTTGTTAAATAACTCTGAGCTTTGCAGGTATTTGCAGTTCTAACTTATATAATATCAAAGTATACTATCTTATCAATACGACGCAATCAAAACATCAGCGAAACTTTGCCGAACTTCATAACAAAGCGTAAACAAAGTTATACTATGCACGTATGTACTATTTGATCATCCCTAGGAGTTCTTGCTACATATTTTGTTAAATAACTCTGAACTTTGCAGGTATTTGTAGTTCTAACTTATCTAATATCAATGTATACTATCTTATCAATACGACGCAACCAAAACCTCAGCGAAACTCTGCGGAACTTCATAACACAGCGTAAACAAAGTTATACTATGCACGTATGTACTATTTGATCATCAATAGCGGTTCTTGCTACATATTTAGTTAAATAACTCTGAGGTGTGCAGGTATTTGCAGTTCTAACTTATCTAATATCAATGTATACTATCTTATCAATACGACGCATCAAAACATCAGCGAAGCTTTGCGGAACTTCATAACAAAGCGTAAACAAAGTTATACTATGCACGTTTGTACTATTTGATCATCCTGAACGGTTCATGCTACATATTTTGTTAAATAACTTTGAACTTTGCAGGTATTTGCAGTTCTAACTTATCTAATATCAAAGTATTCTATCTTATCAATACGACGCAATCAAAACCTCAGCGAAACTCTGCGGAACTTCGTAACAAAGCGTAAACAAAGTTATACTATGCACGGATGTACTACTTGATCATCCAGAACCGTTCTTGCTACATATTTAGTTAATTAACTCTGAGCTTTGCAGGTATTTGCAGTTCTAACTTATATATTATCAAAGTATACTGTCTTATCAATACGACGCAATCAAAACCTCAGCGAAACTCTGCGGAACTTCATAACAAAGCGTAAACAAAGTTATACTATGCACGGATGTACTATTTGATCATCCAGAGCGGTTCTTGCTACATATTTTGTTAAATAACTCTGAGCTTTGCAGGTATTTTCAGTTCTACCTTATATAATATCATAGTATACTATCTTATCAATACGACGCATCAAAACATCAGCGAAGCTTTGCGGAACTTCATAACAAAGCGTAAACAAAGTTATACTATGCACGTATGTACTATTTGATCATCCCTAGCGGTTCTTGCTACATATTTTGTTAAATAACTCTGAGCTTTGCAGGTATTTGCAGTTCTAACTTATATAATATCAGAGTATACTATCTTATCAATACGACGCAATCAAAACATCAGCGAAACTTTGCCGAACTTCATAACAAAAGGTAAACAAAGTTATACTATGCACGTATGTACTATTTGATCATCCCTAGCAGTTCTTGCTACATATTTTGTTAAATAACTCTGAACTTTGCAGGTATTTGTAGTTCTAACTTATCTAATATCAATGTATACTATCTTATCAATACGACGCAACCAAAACCTCAGCGAAACTCTGCGGAACTTCATAACACAGCGTAAACAAAGTTATACTATGCACGGATGTACTATTTGATCATCCAGAGCGGTTCTTGCTACATATTTAGTTAAATAACTCTGAGGTGTGCAGGTATTTGCAGTTCTAACTTATCTAATATCAATGTATACTATCTTATCAATACGACGCATCAAAACATCAGCGAAGCTTTGCGGAACTTCATAACAAAGCGTAAACAAAGTTATACTATGCACGTTTGTACTATTTGATCATCCTGAACGGTTCATGCTACATATTTTGTTAAATAACTTTGAACTTTGCAGGTATTTGCAGTTCTAACTTATATAATATCAAAGTATTCTATCTTATCAATACGACGCAATCAAAACCTCAGCGAAACTCTGCGGAACTTCGTAACAAAGCGTAAACAAAGTTATACTATGCACGGATGTACTACTTGATCATCCAGAACCGTTCTTGCTACATATTTAGTTAATTAACTCTGAGCTTTGCAGGTATTTGCAGTTCTAACTTATTTAATATCAAAGTATACTATCTTATCAATACGACGCAATCAAAACATCAGCGAAACTTTGCGGAATTTCATAAGGAAGCGAGAACAAAGTTATACTATGCACGGATGTACTATTTGATCATCCTGAACGGTTCTTGCTACATATTTAGTTAAATAACTCTGAGCTTTGCAGGTATTTTCAGTTCTACCTTATATAATATCATAGTATACTATCTTATCAATACGACGCAATCAAAACCTCAGCGAAACTTTGCGGAACTTCATAACAAAGCGTAAACAAAGTTATACTATGCACGGATGTACTATTTGATCACCCAGAGCGGTTCTTGCTACATATTTAGTTAAATAACTCTGAGGTGTGCAGGTATTTACAGTTCTAACTTATCTAATATCAATGTATACTATCATATCAATACGACGCAATCAAAACGTCAGCGAAGCTTTGCGGAACTTCATAACAAAGCGTAAACAAAGTTATACTATGCACGTATGTACTATTTGATCATCCCTAGCGGTTCTTGCTACATATTTTGTTAAATAACTCTGAGCTTTGCAGGTATTTGCAGTTCTAACTTATCTAATATCAATGTATACTATCTTATCAATACGACGCATCAAAACATCAGCGAAGCTTTGCGGAACTTCATAACAAAGCGTAAACAAAGTTATACTATGCACGTTTGTACTATTTGATCATCCTGAACGGTTCATGCTACATATTTTGTTAAATAACTTTGAACTTTGCAGGTATTTGCAGTTCTAACTTATATAATATCAAAGTATTCTATCTTATCAATACGACGCAATCAAAACCTCAGCGAAACACTGCGGAACTTCATAACAAAGCGTAAACAAAGTTATATTATGCACGTATGTACTATTTGATCATCCCTAGCGGTTCTTGTTACATATTTTGTTAAATAATTCTGAGCTTTGCAGGTATTTGCAGTTCTAACTTATCTAATATCAATGTATACTATCTTATCAATACGACGCATCAAAACATCAGCGAAACTTTGCGGAACTTCATAACAAAGCGTAAACAAAGTTATACTATGCACGTATGTACTATTTGATCATCCCTAGCGGTTCTTGCTACATATTTTGTTAAATAACTCTGAGCTTTGCAGGTATTTGCAGTTCTAACTTATATAATATCAGAGTATACTATCTTATCAATACGACGCAATCAAAACATCAGCGAAACTTTGCCGAACTTCATAACAAAGCGTAAACAAAGTTATACTATGCACGTATGTACTATTTGATCATCCCTAGGAGTTCTTGCTACATATTTTGTTAAATAACTCTGAACTTTGCAGGTATTTGTAGTTCTAACTTATCTAATATCAATGTATACTATCTTATCAATACGACGCAACCAAAACCTCAGCGAAACTCTGCGGAACTTCATAACACAGCGTAAACAAAGTTATACTATGCACGGATGTACTATTTGATCATCCAGAGCGGTTCTTGCTACATATTTAGTTAAATAACTCTGAGGTGTGCAGGTATTTGCAGTTCTAACTTATCTAATATCAATGTATACTATCTTATCAATACGACGCATCAAAACATCAGCGAAGCTTTGCGGAACTTCATAACAAAGCGTAAACAAAGTTATACTATGCACGTTTGTACTATTTGATCATCCTGAACGGTTCATGCTACATATTTTGTTAAATAACTTTGAACTTTGCAGGTATTTGCAGTTCTAACTTATCTAATATCAAAGTATTCTATCTTATCAATACGACGCAATCAAAACCTCAGCGAAACTCTGCGGAACTTCGTAACAAAGCGTAAACAAAGTTATACTATGCACGGATGTACTACTTGATCATCCAGAACCGTTCTTGCTACATATTTAGTTAATTAACTCTGAGCTTTGCAGGTATTTGCAGTTCTAACTTATATATTATCAAAGTATACTATCTTATCAATACGACGCAATCAAAACCTCAGCGAAACTCTGCGGAACTTCATAACAAAGCGTAAACAAAGTTATACTATGCACGGATGTACTATTTGATCATCCAGAGCGGTTCTTGCTACATATTTTGTTAAATAACTCTGAGCTTTGCAGGTATTTTCAGTTCTACCTTATATAATATCATAGTATACTATCTTATCAATACGACGCATCAAAACATCAGCGAAGCTTTGCGGAACTTCATAACAAAGCGTAAACAAAGTTATACTATGCACGTATGTACTATTTGATCATCCCTAGCGGTTCTTGCTACATATTTTGTTAAATAACTCTGAGCTTTGCAGGTATTTGCAGTTCTAACTTATATAATATCAAAGTATACTATCTTATCAATACGACGCAATCAAAACATCAGCGAAACTTTGCCGAACTTCATAACAAAGCGTAAACAAAGTTATACTATGCACGTATGTACTATTTGATCATCCCTAGCAGTTCTTGCTACATATTTTGTTAAATAACTCTGAACTTTGCAGGTATTTGTAGTTCTAACTTATCTAATATCAATGTATACTATCTTATCAATACGACGCAATCAAAACCTCAGCGAAACTCTGCGGAACTTCATAACACAGCGTAAACAAAGTTATACTATGCACGGATGTACTATTTGATCATCCAGAGCGGTTCTTGATACATATTTTGTTAAATAACTCTGTGGAGTGCAGGTATTTGCAGTTCTAACTTATCTAATATCAATGTATACTATCTTATCAATACGACGCATCAAAACATCAGCGAAGCTTTGCGGAACTTCATAACAAAGCGTAAACAAAGTTATACTATGCACGTTTGTACTATTTGATCATCCTGAACGGTTCATGCTACATATTTTGTTAAATAACTTTGAACTTTGCAGGTATTTGCAGTTCTAACTTATATAATATCAAAGTATTCTATCTTATCAATACGACGCAATCAAAACCTCAGCGAAACTCTGCGGAACTTCGTAACAAAGCGTAAACAAAGTTATACTATGCACGGATGTACTACTTGATCATCCAGAACCGTTCTTGCTACATATTTAGTTAATTAACTCTGAGCTTTGCAGGTATTTGCAGTTCTAACTTATATATTATCAAAGTATACTATCTTATCAATACGACGCAATCAAAACCTCAGCGAAACTCTGCGGAACTTCATAACAAAGCGTAAACAAAGTTATACTATGCACGGATGTACTATTTGATCATCCAGAGCGGTTCTTGCTACATATTTTGTTAAATAACTCTGAGCTTTGCAGGTATTTTCAGTTCTACCTTATATAATATCATAGTATACTATCTTACCAATACGACGCAATCAAAACATCAGTGACACTTTGCGGAACTTTATAACAAAGCGTAAACAAAGTTATACTATGCACGTATGTACTATTTGATCATCCTCAGCGGTTCTTGCTACATATTTAGTTAAATAACTCTGAGCTTTGCAGGTATTTTCAGTTCTACCTTATATAATATCATAGTATACTATCTTATCAATACGACGCAATCAAAACCTCAGCGAAACTTTGCGGAACTTCATAACAAAGCGTAAACAAAGTTATACTATGCACGGATGTACTATTTGATCATCCCTAGCGGTTCTTGCTACATATTTAGTTAAATAACTGTGAGCTTTGCAGGTATTTTCGGGTTCTACCTTATATAATATCAAAGTATTCTATCCCACCAACACGACGCAATCAAAACATCAGCGAAGCTTTGCGGAACTTCATAACAAAGCGTAAACAAAGTTATACTATGCACGTATGTACTATTTAATCATCCCTAGCGGTTCTTGCTACATATTTTGTTAAATAACTCTGAGCTTTGCAGGTATTTGCAGTTCTAACTTATTTAATATCAAAGTATACTATCTTATCAATACGACGCAATCAAAACATCAGCGAAACTTTGCGGAATTTCATAAGGAAGCGAGAACAAAGTTATACTATGCACGGATGTACTATTTGATCATCCTGAGCGGTTCTTGCTACATATTTAGTTAAATAACTCTGAGCTTTGCAGGTATTTTCAGTTCTACCTTATATAATATCATAGTATACTATCTTATCAATACGACGCAATCAAAACCTCAGCGAAACTTTGCGGAACTTCATAACAAAGCGTAAACAAAGTTATACTATGCACGGATGTACTATTTGATCATCCAGAGCGGTTCTTGCTACATATTTAGTTAAATAACTCTGAGGTGTGCAGGTATTTACAGTTCTAACTTATCTAATATCAATGTATACTATCTTATCAATACGACGCAATCAAAACATCAGCGAAACTTTGCGGAACTTCATAACAAAGCGTAAACAAAGTTATACTATGCACGTATGTACTATTTGATCATCCCTAGCGGTTCTTGCTACATATTTTGTTAAATAACTCTGAGCTTTGCAGGTATTTGCAGTTCTAACTTATCTAATATCAATGTATACTATCTTATCAATACGACGCATCAAAACATCAGCGAAGCTTTGCGGAACTTCATAACAAAGCGTAAACAAAGTTATACTATGCACGTTTGTACTATTTGATCATCCTGAACGGTTCATGCTACATATTTTGTTAAATAACTTTGAACTTTGCAGGTATTTGCAGTTCTAACTTATATAATATCAAAGTATACTATCTTATCAATACGACGCAATCAAAACCTCAGCGAAACTCTGCGGAACTTCATAACAAAGCGTAAACAAAGTTATATTATGCACGTATGTACTATTTGATCATCCCTAGCGGTTCTTGCTACATATTTTGTTAAATAATTCTGAGCTTTGCAGGTATTTGCAGTTCTAACTTATCTAATATCAATGTATACTATCTTATCAATACGACGCATCAAAACATCAGCGAAGCTTTGCGGAACTTCATAACAAAGCGTAAACAAAGTTATACTATGCACGTATGTACTATTTGATCATCCTGAGCGGTTCTTGCTACATATTTTGTTAAATAACTCTGAGCTTTGCAGGTATTTGCAGTTCTAACTTATATAATATCAAAGTATACTATCTTATCAATACGACGCAATCAAGACATCAGCGAAACTTTGCCGAACTTCATAACAAAGCGTAAACAAAGTTATACTATGCACGTATGTACTATTTGATCATCCCTAGCAGTTCTTGCTACATATTTTGTTAAATAACTCTGAACTTTGCAGGTATTTGTAGTTCTAACTTATCTAATATCAATGTATACTATCTTATCAATACGACGCAACCAAAACCTCAGCGAAACTCTGCGGAACTTCATAACACAGCGTAAACAAAGTTATACTATGCACGGATGTACTATTTGATCATCCAGAGCGGTTCTTGCTACATATTTAGTTAAATAACTCTGAGGTGTGCAGGTATTTGCAGTTCTAACTTATCTAATATCAATGTATACTATCTTATCAATACGACGCATCAAAACATCAGCGAAGCTTTGCGGAACTTCGTAACAAAGCGTAAACAAAGTTATACTATGCACGTTTGTACTATTTGATCATCCTGAACGGTTCATGCTACATATTTTGTTAAATAACTTTGAACTTTGCAGGTATTTGCAGTTCTAACTTATATAATATCAAAGTATTCTATCTTATCAATACGACGCAATCAAAACCTCAGCGAAACTCTGCGGAACTTCGTAACAAAGCGTAAACAAAGTTATACTATGCACGGATGTACTACTTGATCATCCAGAACCGTTCTTGCTACATATTTAGTTAATTAACTCTGAGCTTTGCAGGTATTTGCAGTTCTAACTTATATATTATCAAAGTATACTGTCTTATCAATACGACGCAATCAAAACCTCAGCGAAACTCTGCGGAACTTCATAACAAAGCGTAAACAAAGTTATACTATGCACGGATGTACTATTTGATCATCCCTAGCGGTTCTTGCTACATATTTAGTTAAATAACTGTGAGCTTTGCAGGTATTTTCGGGTTCTACCTTATATAATATCAAAGTATTCTATCCCACCAACACGACGCAATCAAAACATCAGCGAAGCTTTGCGGAACTTCATAACAAAGCGTAAACAAAGTTATACTATGCACGTATGTACTATTTAATCATCCCTAGCGGTTCTTGCTACATATTTTGTTAAATAACTCTGAGCTTTGCAGGTATTTGCAGTTCTAACTTATTTAATATCAAAGTATACTATCTTATCAATACGACGCAATCAAAACATCAGCGAAACTTTGCGGAATTTCATAAGGAAGCGAGAACAAAGTTATACTATGCACGGATGTACTATTTGATCATCCTGAACGGTTCTTGCTACATATTTAGTTAAATAACTCTGAGCTTTGCAGGTATTTTCAGTTCTACCTTATATAATATCATAGTATACTATCTTATCAATACGACGCAATCAAAACCTCAGCGAAACTTTGCGGAACTTCATAACAAAGCGTAAACAAAGTTATACTATGCACGGATGTACTATTTGATCACCCAGAGCGGTTCTTGCTACATATTTAGTTAAATAACTCTGAGGTGTGCAGGTATTTACAGTTCTAACTTATCTAATATCAATGTATACTATCATATCAATACGACGCAATCAAAACATCAGCGAAGCTTTGCGGAACTTCATAACAAAGCGTAAACAAAGTTATACTATGCACGTATGTACTATTTGATCATCCCTAGCGGTTCTTGCTACATATTTTGTTAAATAACTCTGAGCTTTGCAGGTATTTGCAGTTCTAACTTATATAATATCAAAGTATACTATCTTATCAATACGACGCAATCAAAACCTCAGCGAAACTCTGCGGAATTTCATAAGAAAGCGTAAACAAAGTTATACTATGCACGGATGTACTATTTGATCATCCAGAGCGGTTCTTGCTACATATTTAGTTAAATAACTCTGAGGTGTGCAGGTATTTGCAGTTCTAACTTATCTAATATCAATGTATACTATCATATCAATACGACGCAATCAAAACATCAGCGAAGCTTTGCGGAACTTCATAACAAAGCGTAAACAAAGTTATACTATGCACGTATGTACTATTTGATCATCCTCAGCGGTTCTTGATACATATTTAGTTAAATAACTCTGAGCTTTGCAGGTATTTTCAGTTCTACCTTATATAATATCAAAGTATACTATCTTATCAATACGACGCAATCAAAACATCAGTGACACTTTGCGGAATTTCATAAGAAAGCGAGAACAAAGTTATACTATGCACGGATGTACTATTTGATCATCCAGAGCGGTTCTTGCTACATATTTTGTTATATAACTCTGAGGTGTGCAGGTATTTGCAGTTCTAACTTATCTAATATCAAAGTATACTATCTTATCAATACGACGCAATCAAAACATCAGCGAAACTTTGCGGAATTTCATAAGGAAGCGAGAACAAAGTTATACTATGCACGGATGTACTATTTGATCATCCTGAACGGTTCTTGCTACATATTTAGTTAAATAACTCTGAGCTTTGCAGGTATTTTCAGTTCTACCTTATATAATATCATAGTATACTATCTTATCAATACGACGCAATCAAAACCTCAGCGAAACTTTGCGGAACTTCATAACAAAGCGTAAACAAAGTTATACTATGCACGGATGTACTATTTAATCATCCCTAGCGGTTCTTGCTACATATTTTGTTAAATAACTCTGAGCTTTGCAGGTATTTGCAGTTCTAACTTATTTAATATCAAAGTATACTATCTTATCAATACGACGCAATCAAAACATCAGCGAAACTTTGCGGAATTTCATAAGGAAGCGAGAACAAAGTTATACTATGCACGGATGTACTATTTGATCATCCTGAACGGTTCTTGCTACATATTTAGTTAAATAACTCTGAGCTTTGCAGGTATTTTCAGTTCTACCTTATATAATATCATAGTATACTATCTTATCAATACGACGCAATCAAAACCTCAGCGAAACTTTGCGGAACTTCATAACAAAGCGTAAACAAAGTTATACTATGCACGGATGTACTATTTGATCACCCAGAGCGGTTCTTGCTACATATTTAGTTAAATAACTCTGAGGTGTGCAGGTATTTACAGTTCTAACTTATCTAATATCAATGTATACTATCTTATCAATACGACGCAATCAAAACATCAGCGAAACTTTGCGGAACTTCATAACAAAGCGTAAACAAAGTTATACTATGCACGTATGTACTATTTGATCATCCCTAGCGGTTCTTGCTACATATTTTGTTAAATAACTCTGAGCTTTGCAGGTATTTGCAGTTCTAACTTATATAATATCAAAGTATACTATCTTATCAATACGACGCAATCAAAACCTCAGCGAAACTCTGCGGAATTTCATAAGAAAGCGTAAACAAAGTTATACTATGCACGGATGTACTATTTGATCATCCAGAGCGGTTCTTGCTACATATTTAGTTAAATAACTCTGAGGTGTGCAGGTATTTGCAGTTCTAACTTATCTAATATCAATGTATACTATCATATCAATACGACGCAATCAAAACATCAGCGAAGCTTTGCGGAACTTCATAACAAAGCGTAAACAAAGTTATACTATGCACGTATGTACTATTTGATCATCCTCAGCGGTTCTTGATACATATTTAGTTAAATAACTCTGAGCTTTGCAGGTATTTTCAGTTCTACCTTATATAATATCATAGTATACTATCTTACCAATACGACGCAATCAAAACATCAGTGACACTTTGCGGAATTTCATAAGAAAGCGAGAACAAAGTTATACTATGCACGGATGTACTATTTGATCATCCAGAGCGGTTCTTGCTACATATTTTGTTATATAACTCTGAGGTGTGCAGGTATTTGCAGTTCTAACTTATCTAATATCAATGTATACTATCTTATCAATACGACGCAATCAAAACCTCAGCGAAACTCTGCGGAACTTCATAACAAAGCGTAAACAAAGTTATACTATGCACGTATGTACTATTTGATCATCCTGAGCGGTTATTGCTACATATTTAGTTAAATAACTCTGAGCTTTGCAGGTATTTTCAGTTCTACCTTATATAATATCATAGTATACTATCTTACCAATACGACGCAATCAAAACATCAGTGACACTTTGCAGAACTTCATAACAAAGCGTAAACAAAGTTATACTATGCACGTATGTACTATTTGATCATCCTGAGCGGTTCTTGCAATATATTTTGTTAAATAACTCTGAGCTTTGCAGGTATTTGCAGTTCTAACATATATAATATCAAAGTATACTATCTTACCAATACGACGCCATAAAGACCTCAGCGAAACTTTGCGGAACTTCATAACAAAGCGTGAACAAAGTTATACTATGCAAGGATGTACTATTTGATCATCCTGACCGGTTCTGAATACATATTTTGCCAAATCACTCTCAGGTTTGTAGGTATTTTCAGTTCTACCTTATATAATATCATAGTATACTATCTTACCAATACGACGCAATCAAAACATCAGTGACACTTTGCGGAATTTCATACGAAAGCGAGAACAAAGTTATACTATGCACGGATGTACTATTTGATCATCCAGAGCGGTTCTTGCTACATATTTTGTTATATAACTCTGAGGTGTGCAGGTATTTGCAGTTCTAACTTATCTAATATCAATGTATACTATCTTATCAATACGACGCAATCAAAACATCAGCGACACTTTGCGGATCTTCATAACAAAGCGTAAACAAATTTATACTGTGCAAGTATGTTCTATTTGATCATCCTGAGCGGTTCTTGCTACATATTTAGTTAAATAACTCTGAGTTTTGCATGTAGTTGCAGTTCTAACTTATATAATATCAAAGTATACTATCTTATCAATACGACGCAATCAAAACCTCAGCGAAACTCTGCGGAACTTCATAACAAAGCGTAAACAAAGTTATACTATGCACGTATGTACTATTTGATCATCCTGAGCGGTTCTTGCTACATATTTAGTTAAATAACTCTGAGCTTTGCAGGTATTTTCAGTTCTACCTTATATAATATCATAGTATACTATCTTACCAATACGACGCAATCAAAACATCAGTGACACTTTGCAGAACTTCATAACAAAGCGTAAACAAAGTTTTACTATGCAAGGATGTACTATTTGATCATCCTGAGCGGTTCTTGCAATATATTTTGTTAAATAACTCTGAGCTTTGCAGGTATTTGCAGTTCTAACTTATATAATATCAAAGTATACTATCTTACCAATACGACGCAATCAAAACATCAGTGACACTTTGCGGAATTTCATAAGAAAGCGAGAACAAAGTTATACTATGCACGGATGTACTATTTGATCATCCAGAGCGGTTCTTGCTACATATTTAGTTAAATAACTCTGAGGTTTGCAGTTGGTTGCAGTTCTATCTTATCTAATATCAATGTATACTATCTTATCAATACGACGCAATCAAAACAACAGCGACACTTTGCGGAACTTCATAACAAAGCGTAAACAAAGTTATACAATGCACGGATGTACTATTTGATCATCCAGAGCTGTTCTTGCTACATATTTTGTTATATAACTCTGAGGTGTGCAGGTATTTGCAGTTCTAACTTATCTAATATCAATGGATACTATCTTATCAATACGACGCAATCAAAACATCAGCGACACTTTGCGGATCTTCATAACAAAGCGTAAACAAATTTATACTGTGCAAGTATGTTCTATTTGATCATCCTGAGCGGTTCTTGCTACATATTTAGTTAAATAACTCTGAGTTTTGCATGTAGTTGCAGTTCTAACTTATATAATATCAAAGTATACTATCTTATCAATACGACGCAATCAAAACCTCAGCGAAACCCTGCGGAACTTCATAACAAAGCGTAAACAAAGTTATACTATGCACGTATGTACTATTTGATCATCCTGAGCGGTTCTTGCTACATATTTAGTTAAATAACTCTGAGCTTTGCAGGTATTTTCAGTTCTACCTTATATAATATCATAGTATACTATCTTACCAATACGACGCAATCAAAACATCAGTGACACTTTGCAGAACTTCATAACAAAGCGTAAACAAAGTTATACTATGCAAGGATGTACTATTTGATCATCCTGACCGGTTCTGAATACATATTTTGCCAAATCACTCTCAGGTTTGTAGGTATTTTCAGTTCTACCTTATATAATATCAAAGTATACTATCTTACCAATACGACGCAATTAAAACATCAGCGAAACATTGCGGAACTTCATAACAAAGCGCAAACAAATTTATACTATGCACGGATATACTATTAGATCTTCCTGATCGGTTCTTGCTACATATTTTGTTATATAACTCTGAGGTGTGCAGGTATTTGCAGTTCTAACTTATCTAATATCAATGTATACTATCTTATCAATACGACGCAATTAAAACATCAGCGACAATTTGCGGAATTTCATAAGAAAGCGAGAACAAAGTTATACTATGCACGTGTGTACTATTTGATCATCCTGAGCGGTTCTTGCTACATATTTAGTTAAATAACTCTGAGCTTTGCAGTTATTTTCAGTTCTACCTTATATAATATAATAGTATACTATCTTACCAATACGACGCAATCAAAACATCAGTGACACTTTGCAGAACTTCATAACAAAGCGTAAACAAAGTTATACTATGCACGTATGTACTATTTGATCATCCTGAGCGGTTCTTGCAATATATTTTGTTAAATAACTCTGGGCTTTGCAGGTATTTGCAGTTCTAACTTATATAATATCAAAGTATACTATCTTACCAATACGACGCCATAAAGACCTCAGCGAAACTTTGCGGAACTTCATAACAAAGCGTGAACAAAGTTATACTATGCAAGGATGTACTATTTGATCATCCTGACCGGTTCTGAATACATATTTTGCCAAATCACTCTCAGGTTTGTAGGTATTTTCAGTTCTACCTTATATACTATCATAGTATACTATCTTACCAATACGACGCAATCAAAACATCAGTGACACTTTGCGGAATTTCATAAGAAAGCGAGAACAAAGTTATACTGTGCAAGTATGTTCTATTTGATCATCCTGAGCGGTTCTTGCTACATATTTAGTTAAATAACTCTGAGTTTTGCATGTAGTTGCAGTTCTAACTTATATAATATCAAAGTATACTATCTTATCAATACGACGCAATCAAAACCTCAGCGAAACTCTGCGGAACTTCATAACAAAGCGTAAACAAAGTTATACTATGCACGTATGTACTATTTGATCATCCTGAGCGGTTCTTGCTACATATTTAGTTAAATAACTCTGAGCTTTGCAGTTATTTTCAGTTCTACCTTATATAATATCATAGTATACTATCTTACCAATACGACGCAATCAAAACATCAGTGACACTTTGCAGAACTTCATAACAAAGCGTAAACAAAGTTATACTATGCACGTATGTACTATTTGATCATCCTGAGCGGTTCTTGCAATATATTTTGTTAAATAACTCTGAGCTTTGCAGGTATTTGCAGTTCTAACTTATATAATATCAAAGTATACTATCTTACCAATACAGCCATAAAGACCTCAGCAAAACTTTGCGGAACTGCATAACAAAGCGTGAACAAAGTTATACTATGCAAGGATGTACTATTTGATCATCCTGACCGGTTCTGAATACATATTTTGCCAAATCACTCTCAGGTTTGTAGGTATTTTCAGTTCTACCTTATATACTATCATAGTATACTATCTTACCAATACGACGCAATCAAAACATCAGTGACACTTTGCGGAATTTCAAAAGAAAGCGAGAACAAAGTTATACTATGCACGGATGTACTATTTGATCATCCAGAGCGGTTCTTGCTACATATTTAGTTAAATAACTCTGAGGTTTGCAGTTGGTTGCAGTTCTATCTTATCTAATATCAATGTATACTATCTTATCAATACGACGCAATCAAAACAACAGCGACACTTTGCGGAACTTCATAACAAAGCGTAAACAAAGTTATACAATGCACGGATGTACTATTTGATCATCCAGAGCTGTTCTTGCTATATATTTTGTTATATAACTCTGAGGTGTGCAGGTATTTGCAGTTCTAACTTATCTAATATCAATGTATAATATCTTATCAATACGACGCAATCAAAACATCAGCGACACTTTGCGGAACTTCATAACAAAGCGTAAACACAGTTTTACTATGGACGTATGTACTATTTGATCATCCTGAGCGGTTCTTGCTACATATTTAGTTAAATAACTCTGAGGTTTGCAGGTAGTTGCAGTTCTATCTTATATAATATCAAAGTATACTATCTTACCAATACGACGCCATCAAGACCTCAGCGACACTTTGCGGAATTTCATAAGAAAGCGAGAACAAAGTTATACTATGCACGGATGTACTATTTGATCATCCAGAGCGGTTCTTGCTACATATTTAGTTAAATAACTCTGAGGTTTGCAGGTAGTTGCAGTTCTATCTTATATAATATCATAGTATACTATCTTACCAATACGACGCAATTAAAACATCAGCGAAACTTTGCGGAACTTCATAACAAAGCGTGAACAAAGTTATACTATGCAAGGATGTACTATTTGATCATCCTAAGCGGTTCTGGATACATATTTTGCCAAATCACTCTCAGGTTTGTAGGTAGTTGCAGTTCTTCCTTATATAATATCATAGTATACTATCTTACCAATACGACGGAATCAAAACATCAGTGACACTTTGCAGAACTTCATAACAAAGCGTAAACAAAGTTATACTATGCACGTATGTACTATTTGATCATCCTGAGCGGTTCTTGCAACATATTTTGTTAAATAACTCTGAGCTTTGCAGGTATTTGCAGTTCTAACTTATATAATATCAAAGTATACTATCTTATCAATACGACGCAATCAAAACCTCATCGAAACTCTGCGGAACTTCATAACAAAGCGTGAACAAAGTTATACTATGCACGGATGTACTATTTGATCGCTCTGAGTGGTTCTAAATACATATTTTGCCATATCACTCTCAGGTTTGTAGGTAGTTGCAGTTCTACCTTATATAATATCATAGTATACTATCTTACCAATACGACGCAATCAAAACATCAGTGACACTTTGCGGAATTTCATAAGAAAGCGAGAACAAAGTTATACTATGCACGGATATACTATTAGATCTTCCTGAGCGGTTCTTGCTACATATTTTGTTATATAACTCTGAGGTGTGCAGGTATTTGCAGTTCTAACTTATATAATATCAAAGTATACTATCTTATCAATACGACGCAATCAAAATCTCAGCGAAACTCTGCGGAACTTCATAACAAAGCGTAAACAAAGTTATACTATGCACGTATGTACTATTTGATCATCCTGAGCGGTTCTTGCTACATATTTAGTTAAATAACTCTGAGCTTTGTAGGTATTTTCAGTTCTACCTTATATAATATCATAGTATACTATCTTATCAATACGACGCAATCAAAACCTCATCGAAACTCTGCGGAACTTCATAACAAAGCGTAAACAAAGTTATACTATGCACGTATGTACTATTTGATCATCCTAAGCGGTTCTTGCTACATATTTAGTTAAATAACTCTGAGGTTTGCAGGTAGTTGCAGTTCTATCTTATATAATATCAAAGTATACTATCTTATCAATACGACGCAATTAAAACATCAGCGACACTTTGCGGAATTTCATAAGAAAGCGTAAACAAAGTTATACTATGCACGGATATACTATTAGATCTTCCTGAGCGGTTCTTGCCACATATTTAGTTAAATAACTCTGAGCTTTGCAGGTATTTTCAGTTCTACCTTATATAATACCATAGTATACTATCTTACCAATACGACGCAATCAAAACATCAGTGACACTTTGCGGAATTTCATAAGAAAGCGAGAACAAAGTTATACTATGCACGGATATACTATTAGATCTTCCTGAGCGGTTCTTGCTACATATTTTGTTATATAACTCTGAGGTGAGCAGGTATTTGCAGTTCTAACGTATCTAATATCAATGTATACTATCTTATCAATACGACGCAATCAAAACATCAGCGACACTTTGCGGAACTTCATAACAAAGCGTAAACAAAGTTATACTATGCACGTATGTACTATTTGATCATCCTGAGCGGTTCTTGCTACATATTTAGTTAAATAACTCTGAGCTTTGCAGGTATTTTCAGTTCTACCTTATATAATATCATAGTATACTATCTTACCAATACGACGCAATCAAAACATCAGTGACACTTTGCGGAATTTCATAAGAAAGCGAGAACAAAGTTATACTATGCACGGATGTACTATTTGATCATCCAGAGCGGTTCTTGCTACATATTTTGTTATATAACTCTGAGGTGTGCAGGTATTTGCAGTTCTAACTTATCTAATATCAATGTATACTATCTTATCAATACGACGCAATCAAAACCTCAGCGAAACTCTGCGGAACTTCATAACAAAGCGTAAACAAAGTTATACTATGCACGTATGTACTATTTGATCATCCTGAGCGGTTCTTGCTACATATTTAGTTAAATAACTCTGAGCTTTGCAGGTATTTTCAGTTCTACCTTATATAATATCATAGTATACTATCTTACCAATACGACGCAATCAAAACATCAGTGACACTTTGCAGAACTTCATAACAAAGCGTAAACAAAGTTATACTATGCACGTATGTACTATTTGATCATCCTGAGCGGTTCTTGCAATATATTTTGTTAAATAACTCTGAGCTTTGCAGGTATTTGCAGTTCTAACATATATAATATCAAAGTATACTATCTTACCAATACGACGCCATAAAGACCTCAGCGAAACTTTGCGGAACTTAATAACAAAGCGTGAACAAAGTTATACTATGCAAGGATGTACTATTTGATCATCCTGAACGGTTCTGAATACATATTTTGCCAAATAACTCTCAGGTTTGTAGGTATTTTCAGTTCTACCTTATATAATATCATAGTATACTATCTTACCAATACGACGCAATCAAAACATCAGTGACACTTTGCGGAATTTCATACGAAAGCGAGAACAAAGTTATACTATGCACGGATGTACTATTTGATCATCCAGAGCGGTTCTTGCTACATATTTTGTTATATAACTCTGAGGTGTGCAGGTATTTGCAGTTCTAACTTATCTAATATCAATGTATACTATCTTATCAATACGACGCAATCAAAACATCAGCGACACTTTGCGGATCTTCATAACAAAGCGTAAACAAATTTATACTGTGCAAGTATGTTCTATTTGATCATCCTGAGCGGTTCTTGCTACATATTTAGTTAAATAACTCTGAGTTTTGCATGTAGTTGCAGTTCTAACTTATATAATATCAAAGTATACTATCTTATCAATACGACGCAATCAAAACCTCAGCGAAACTCTGCGGAACTTCATAACAAAGCGTAAACAAAGTTATACTATGCACGTATGTACTATTTGATCATCCTGAGCGGTTCTTGCTACATATTTAGTTAAATAACTCTGAGCTTTGCAGGTATTTTCAGTTCTACCTTATATAATATCATAGTATACTATCTTACCAATACGACGCAATCAAAACATCAGTGACACTTTGCAGAACTTCATAACAAAGCGTAAACAAAGTTATACTATGCACGGATGTACTATTTGATCATCCAGAGCGGTTCTTGCTACATATTTAGTTAAATAACTCTGAGCGTTGCAGTTGGTTGCAGTTCTATCTTATCTAATATCAATGTATACTATATTATCAATACGACGCAATCAAAACAACAGCGACACTTTGCGGAACTTCATAACAAAGCGTAAACAAAGTTATACAATGCACGGATGTACTATTTGATCATCCAGAGCTGTTCTTGCTACATATTTTGTTATATAACTCTGAGGTGTGCAGGTATTTGCAGTTCTAACTTATCTAATATCAATGTATAATATCTTATCAATACGACGCAATCAAAACATCAGCGACACTTTGCGGAACTTCATAACAAAGCGTAAACACAGTTTTACTATGGACGTATGTACTATTTGATCATCCTGAGCGGTTCTTGCTACATATTTAGTTAAATAACTCTGAGGTTTGCAGGTAGTTGCAGTTCTATCTTATATAATATCAAAGTATACTATCTTACCAATACGACGCCATGAAGACCTCATCGACACTTTGCGGAATTTCATAAGAAAGCGAGAACAAAGTTATACTATGCACGGATGTACTATTTGATCATCCAGAGCGGTTCTTGCTACATATTTAGTTAAGTAACTCTGAGGTTTGCAGGTAGTTGCAGTTCTATCTTATATAATATCATAGTATACTATCTTACCAATACGACGCAATTAAAACATCAGCGAAACATTGCGGAACTTCATAACAAAGCGTAAACAAATTTATACTATGCACGGATATACTATTAGATCTTCCTGATCGGTTCTTGCTACATATTTTGTTATATAACTCTGAGGTGTGCAGGTATTTGCAGTTCTAACTTATCTAATATCAATGTATACTATCTTATCAATACGACGCAATTAAAACATCAGCGACAATTTGCGGAATTTCATAAGAAAGCGAGAACAAAGTTATACTGTGCAAGTATGTTCTATTTGATCATCCTGAGCGGTTCTTGCTACATATTTAGTTAAATAACTCTGAGTTTTGCATGTAGTTGCAGTTCTAACTTATATAATATCAAAGTATACTATCTTATCAATACGACGCAATCAAAACCTCAGCGAAACTCTGCGGAACTTCATAACAAAGCGTAAACAAAGTTATACTATGCACGTATGTACTATTTGATCATCCTGAGCGGTTCTTGCTACATATTTAGTTAAATAACTCTGAGCTTTGCAGTTATTTTCAGTTCTACCTTATATAATATCATAGTATACTATCTTACCAATACGATGCAATCAAAACATCAGTGACACTTTGCAGAACTTCATAACAAAGCGTAAACAAAGTTATACTATGCACGTATGTACTATTTGATCATCCTGAGCGGTTCTTGCAATATATTTTGTTAAATAACTCTGAGCTTTGCAGGTATTTGCAGTTCTAACTTATATAATATCAAAGTATACTATCATACCAATACGACGCCATAAAGACCTCAGCGAAACTTTGCGGAACTTCATAACAAAGCGTGAACAAAGTTATACTATGCAAGGATGTACTATTTGATCATCCTGACCGGTTCTGAATACATATTTTGCCAAATCACTCTCAGGTTTGTAGGTATTTTCAGTTCTACCTTATATAATATCATAGTATACTATCTTACCAATACGACGCAATCAAAACATCAGTGACACTTTGCGGAATTTCATAAGAAAGCGAGAACAAAGTTATACTATGCACGGATGTACTATTTGATCATCCAGAGCGGTTCTTGCTACATATTTTGTTATATAACTCTCAGGTGTGCAGGTATTTGCAGTTCTAACTTATCTAATATCAATGTATACTATCTTATCAATACGACGCAATCAAAACCTCAGCGAAACTCTGCGGAACTTCATAACAAAGCGTAAACAAAGTTATACTATGCACGTATGTACTATTTGATCATCCTGAGCGGTTCTTGCTACATATTTAGTTAAATAACTCTGAGCTTTGCAGGTATTTTCAGTTCTACCTTATATAATATCATAGTACACTATCTTACCAATACGATGCAATCAAAACATCAGTGACACTTTGCAGAACTTCATAACAAAGCGTAAACAAAGTTATACTATGCACGTATGTACTATTTGATCATCCTGAGCGGTTCTTGCAATATATTTTGTTAAATAACTCTGAGCTTTGCAGGTATTTGCAGTTCTAACATATATAATATCAAAGTATACTATCTTACCAATACGACGCCATAAAGACCTCAGCGAAACTTTGCGGAACTTAATAACAAAGCGTGAACAAAGTTATACTATGCAAGGATGTACTATTTGATCATCCTGAACGGTTCTGAATACATATTTTGCCAAATAACTCTCAGGTTTGTAGGTATTTTCTGTTCTACCTTATATAATATCATAGTATACTATCTTACCAATACGACGCAATCAAAACATCAGTGACACTTTGCGGAATTTCATACGAAAGCGAGAACAAAGTTATACTATGCACGGATGTACTATTTGATCATCCAGAGCGGTTCTTGCTACATATTTTGTTATATAACTCTGAGGTGTGCAGGTATTTGCAGTTCTAACTTATCTAATATCAATGTATACTATCTTATCAATACGACGCAATCAAAACATCAGCGACACTTTGCGGATCTTCATAACAAAGCGTAAACAAATTTATACTGTGCAAGTATGTTCTATTTGATCATCCTGAGCGGTTCTTGCTACATATTTAGTTAAATAACTCTGAGTTTTGCATGTAGTTGCAGTTCTAACTTATATAATATCAAAGTATACTATCTTATCAATACGACGCAATCAAAACCTCAGCGAAACTCTGCGGAACTTCATAACAAAGCGTAAACAAAGTTATACTATGCACGTATGTACTATTTGATCATCCTGAGCGGTTCTTGCTACATATTTAGTTAAATAACTCTGAGCTTTGCAGTTATTTTCAGTTCTACCTTATATAATATCATAGTATACTATCTTACCAATACGACGCAATCAAAACATCAGTGACACTTTGCAGAACTTCATAACAAAGCGTAAACAAAGTTATACTATGCACGTATGTACTATTTGATCATCCTGAGCGGTTCTTGCAATATATTTTGTTAAATAACTCTGAGCTTTGCAGGTATTTGCAGTTCTAACTTATATAATATCAAATTATACTATCTTACCAATACGACGCCATAAAGACCTCAGCGAAACTTTGCGGAACTTCATAACAAAGCGTGAACAAAGTTATACTATGCAAGGATGTACTATTTGATCATCCTGACCGGTTCTGAATACATATTTTGCCAAATCACTCTCAGGTTTGTAGGTATTTTCAGTTCTACCTTATATAATATCATAGTATACTATCTTACCAATACGACGCAATCAAAACATCAGTGACACTTTGCGGAATTTCATAAGAAAGCGAGAACAAAGTTATACTATGCACGGATGTACTATTTGATCATCCAGAGCGGTTCTTGCTACATATTTAGTTAAATAACTCTGAGCGTTGCAGTTGGTTGCAGTTCTATCTTATCTAATATCAATGTATACTATCTTATCAATACGACGCAATCAAAACAACAGCGACACTTTGCGGAACTTCATAACAAAGCGTAAACAAAGTTATACAATGCACGGATGTACTATTTGATCATCCAGAGCTGTTCTTGCTACATATTTTGTTATATAACTCTGAGGTGTGCAGGTATTTGCAGTTCTAACTTATCTAATATCAATGTATAATATCTTATCAATACGACGCAATCAAAACATCAGCGACACTTTGCGGAACTTCATAACAAAGCGTAAACACAGTTTTACTATGGACGTATGTACTATTTGATCATCCTGAGCGGTTCTTGCTACATATTTAGTTAAATAACTCTGAGGTTTGCAGGTAGTTGCAGTTCTATCTTATATAATATCAAAGTATACTATCTTACCAATACGACGCCATCAAGACCTCAGCGACACTTTGCGGAATTTCATAAGAAAGCGAGAACAAAGTTATACTATGCACGGATGTACTATTTGATCATCCAGAGCGGTTCTTGCTACATATTTAGTTAAGTAACTCTGAGGTTTGCAGGTAGTTGCAGTTCTATCTTATATAATATCATAGTATACTATCTTACCAATACGACGCAATTAAAACATCAGCGAAACTTTGCGGAACTTCATAACAAAGCGTGAACAAAGTTATACTATGCAAGGATGTACTATTTGATCATCCTGAGCGGTTCTGGATACATATTTTGCCAAATCACTATCAGGTTTGTAGGTAGTTGCAGTTCTACCTTATATAATATCATAGTATACTATCTTACCAATACGACGCAATCAAAACATCAGTGACACTTTGCAGAACTTCATAACAAAGCGTAAACAAAGTTATACTATGCACGTATGTACTATTTGATCATCCTGAGCGGTTCTTGCAACATATTTTGTTAAATAACTCAGAGCTTTGCAGGTATTTGCAGTTCTAACTTATATAATATCAAAGTATACTATCTTATCAATACGACGCAATCAAAACCTCATCGAAACTCTGCGGAACTTCATAACAAAGCGTGAACAAAGTTATACTATGCACGGATGTACTATTTGATCGCTCTGAGCGGTTCTAAATACATATTTTGCCATATCACTATCAGGTTTGTAGGTAGTTGCAGTTCTACCTTATATAATATCATAGTATACTATCTTACCAATACGACGCAATCAAAACATCAGTGACACTTTGCGGAATTTCATAAGAAAGCGAGAACAAAGTTATATTATGCACGGATATACTATTAGATCTTCCTGAGCGGTTCTTGCTACATATTTTGTTATATAACTCTGAGGTGTGCAGGTATTTGCAGTTCTAACTTATCTAATATCAATGTATACTATCTTATCAATACGACGCAATCAAAACATCAGCGACACTTTGCGGAACTTCATAACAAAGCGTAAACAAAGTTATACTGTGCAAGTATGTTCTATTTGATCATCCTGAGCGTTTCTTGCTACATATTTAGTTAAATAACTCTGAGTTTTGCATGTAGTTGCAGTTCTAACTTATATAATATCAAAGTATACTATCTTATCAATACGACGCAATCAAAACCTCAGCGAAACTCTGCGGAACTTCATAACAAAGCGTAAACAAAGTTATACTATGCACGTATGTACTATTTGATCATCCTGAGCGGTTCTTGCTACATATTTAGTTAAATAACTCTGAGCTTTGCAGGTATTTTCAGTTCTACCTTATATAATATCATAGTATACTATCTTATCAATACGACGCAATTAAAACATCAGCGACACTTTGCGGAATTTCATAAGAAAGCGTAAACAAAGTTATACTATGCACGGATATACTATTAGATCTTCCTGAGCGGTTCTTGCTACATATTTTGTTATATAACTCTGAGGTGTGAAGGTATTTGCAGTTCTAACTTATCTAATACCAATGTATACTATCTTATCAATACGACGCAATCAAAACATCAGCGACACTTTGCGGAACTTCATAACAAAGCGTAAACAAAGTTATACTGTGCACGTATGTTCTATTTGATCATCCTGAGCAGTTCTTGCTACATATTTTGTTAAATAACTCTGAGTTTTGCAGGTATTTTCAGTTCTACCTTATATAATATCATAGTATACTATCTTACCAATACGACGCAATCAAAACATCAGTGACACTTTGCAGAACTTCATAACAAAGCGTAAACAAAGTTATACTATGCACGTATGTACTATTTGATCATCCTGAGCGGTTCTTGCAACATATTTTGTTAAATAACTCAGAGCTTTGCAGGTATTTGCAGTTCTAACTTATATAATATCAAAGTATACTATCTTATCAATACGACGCAATCAAAACCTCATCGAAACTCTGCGGAACTTCATAACAAAGCGTGAACAAAGTTATACTATGCACGGATGTACTATTTGATCGCTCTGAGCGGTTCTAAATACATATTTTGCCATATCACTCTCAGGTTTGTAGGTAGTTGCAGTTCTACCTTATATAATATCAAAGTATACTATCTTATCAATACGACGCAATTAAAACATCAGCGACACTTTGCGGAATTTCATAAGAAAGCGTAAACAAAGTTATACTATGCACGGATATACTATTAGATCTTCCTGAGCGGTTCTTGCTACATATTTTGTTATATAACTCTGAGGTGTGAAGGTATTTGCAGTTCTAACTTATCTAATACCAATGTATACTATCTTATCAATACGACGCAATCAAAACATCAGCGACACTTTGCGGAACTTCATAACAAAGCGTAAACAAAGTTATACTGTGCACGTATGTTCTATTTGATCATCCTGAGCAGTTCTTGCTACATATTTAGTTAAATAACTCTGAGTTTTGCAGGTATTTTCAGTTCTACCTTATATAATATCATAGTATACTATCTTACCAATACGACGCAATCAAAACATCAGTGACACTTTGCAGAACTTCATAACAAAGCGTAAACAAAGTTATACTATGCACGTATGTACTATTTGATCATCCTGAGCGGTTCTTGCAACATATTTTGTTAAATAACTCTGAGGTTTGCAGATGGTTGCAGTTCTATCTTATATAATATCATAGTATACTATCTAACCAATACGACGCAATTAAAACATCAGCGAAAGATTGCGGAACTTCATAACAAAGCGTAAACAAAGTTATACTATGCACGGATATACTATTAGATCTTCCTGAGCGGTTCTTGCTACATATTTTGTTATATAACTCTGAGGTGTGCAGGTATTTGCAGTTCTAACTTATATAATATCAAAGTATACTATCTTATCAATACGACGCAATCAAAACCTCATCGAAACTCTGCGGAACTTCATAACAAAGCGTGAACAAAGTTATACTATGCACGGATGTACTATTTGATCGCTCTGAGCGGTTCTAAATACATATTTTGCCATATCACTCTCAGGTTTGTAGGTAGTTGCAGTTCTACCTTATATAATATCAAAGTATACTATCTTATCAATACGACGCCATCAAAACCTCAGCGAAACTCTGCGGAACTTCATAACAAACCGTAAACAAAGTTATACTATGCACGTATGTACTATTTGATCATCCTGAGCGGTTCTTGCTACATATTTAGTTAAATAACTCTGAGGTTTGCAGGTAGTTGCAGTTCTATCTTATATAATATCAAAGTATACTATCTTACCAATACGAAGCCATCAAGACCTCAGCGAAACTTTGCGGAACTTCATAACAAAGCGTGAACAAAGTTATACTATGCAAGGATGTACTATTTGATCATCCTGAGCGGTTCTGGATACAGATTTTGCCAAATCACTCTCAGGTTTGTAGGTAGTTGCAGTTCTACCTTATATAATATCATAGTATACTATCTTATCAATACGACGCAATCAAAACATCAGTGACACTTTGCGGAATTTCATAAGAAAGCGAGAACAAAGTTATACTATGCACGGATATACTATTAGATCTTCCTGAGCGGTTCTTGCTACATATTTTGTTAAATAACTCTGAGGTGTGAAGGTATTTGCAGTTCTAACTTATCTAATACCAATGTATACTATCTTATCAACACGATGCAATCAAAACATCAGCGACACTTTGCGGAACTTCATAACAAAGCGTAAACAAAGTTATACTGTGCACGTATGTTCTATTTGATCATCCAGAGAGGTTCTTCCTACATATTTAGTTAAATAATTCTGAGCTTTGCAGGTATTTTCAGTTCTACCTTATACAATATCATAGTATACTATCTTACCAATACGAAGCCATCAAGACCTCAGCGAAACTTTGCGGAACTTCATAACAAAGCGTGAACAAAGTTATACTATGCAAGGATGTTCTATTTGATCATCCTGAGCGGTTCTTGCTACATATTTAGTTAAACAACTCTGAGGTGTGCAGGTATTTGCAGTTCTAACTTATCTAACATCAATGTATACTATCTTATCAATACGACGCAATCAAAACCTCAGCGAAACTCTGCGGAACTTCATAACAAAGCGTAAACAAAGTTATACTATGCAAGTATGTTCTATTTGATCATCCTGAGCGTTTCTTGCTACATATTTAGTTAAATAACTCTGAGTTTTGCATGTAGTTGCAGTTCTAACTTATATAATATCAAAGTATACTATCTTATCAATACGACGCAATCAAAACCTCAGCGAAACTCTGCGGAACTTCATAACAAAGCGTAAACAAAGTTATACTATGCAAGGATGTACCATTTGATCATCCTGAGCGGTTCTGAATACATATTTTGCCAAATCACTCTCAGGTTTCTAGGTATTTTCAGTTCTACCTTATATAATATCATAGTATACTATCTTACCAATACGACGCAATCAAAACATCAGTGACACTTTGCGGAATTTCATAAGAAAGCGAGAACAGAGTTATACTATGCACGGATATACTATTTGATCATCCAGAGCGGTTCTTGCTACATATTTAGTTAAATAACTCTGAGGTTTGCAGTTGGTTGCAGTTCTATCTTATCTAATATCAATGTATACTATCTTATCAATACGACGCAATCAAAACAACAGCGACACTTTGCGGAATTTCATAAGAAAGCGAGAACAAAGTTATACTATGCATGGATATACTATTAGATCTTCCTGAGCGGTTCTTGCTACATATTTTGATATATAACTCTGAGGTGTGCAGGTATTTGCAGTTCTAACTTATCTAATATCAATGTATACTATCTTATCAATACGACGCAATCAAAACATCAGCGACACTTTGCGGAACTTCATAACAAAGCGTAAACAAAGTTATACTGTGCAAGTATGTTCTATTTGATCATCCTGAGCGTTTCTTGCTACATATTTAGTTAAATAACTCTGAGTTTTGCATGTAGTTGCAGTTCTAACTTATATAATATCAAAGTATACTATCTTATCAATACGACGCAATCAAAACCTCAGCGAAACTCTGCGGAACTTCATAACAAAGCGTAAACAAAGGTATACTATGCACGTATGTACTATTTCATCATCCTGAGCGGTTCTTGCTACATATTTTGTTAAATAACTCTGAAGTTTGCACGTAGTTGGAGTTCTATCTTATATAATATCAAAGTATACTATCTTACTAATTGCGACGCAATCAAAACATCAGTGACACTTTGCAGAACTTCATAAGAAAGCGTAAACAAAGTTATACTATGCACGTATGTACTATTTGATCATCCAGAGCGGTTCTTGCTACATATTTAGTTAAATAACTCTGAGGTTTGCAGTTGGTTGCAGTTCTATCTTATCTAATATCAATGTATACTATCTTATCAATACGACGCAATCAAAACAACAGCGACACTTTGCGGAATTTCATAAGAAAGCGAGAACAAAGTTATACTATGCATGGATATACTATTAGATCTTCCTGAGCGGTTCTTGCTACATATTTTGTTATATAACTCTGAGGTGTGCAGGTATTTGCAGTTCTATCTTACATAATATCAAAGTATTCCACCTTACCAATTGCGACGCAATCAAAACCTCAGCGAAACATTGCGGAACTTCAGAACAAAGCGTAAACAAAGTTATACTATGCACGTATGTACTATTTGGTCATCCCTAGCGGTTCTTACTACATATTTAGTTAAATAACTCTGAGTTTTGCATGTAGTTGCAGTTCTAACTTATATAATATCAAAGTATACTATCTTATCAATACGACGCAATCAAAACCTCAGCGAAACTCTGCGGAACTTCATAACAAAGCGTAAACAAAGGTATACTATGCACGTATGTACTATTTCATCATCCTGAGCGGTTCTTGCTACATATTTTGTTAAATAACTCTGAAGTTTGCAGGTAGATGCAGTCCTATCTTACATATTATCAAAGTATACCACCTTACCAATTGCGACGTAATCAAAACATCAGCGAAACATTGCGGAACTTCATAACAAAGCGTAAACAAAGTTATACTATGCACGTATGTACTATTTGATCATCCTGAGCGGTTCTTGCTACATATTTAGTTAAATAACTCTGAGTTTTGCATGTAGTTGCAGCTCTAACTTATATAATATCAAAGTATACTATCTTATCAATACGACGCAATCAAAACCTCAGCGAAACTCTGCGGAACTTCATAACAAACCGTAAACAAAGTTATACTATGCACGTATGTACTATTTGATCATCCTGAGCGGTTCTTGCTACATATTTAGTTAAATAACTCTGAGCTTTGCAGGTATTTTCAGTTCTACCTTATATAATATCATAGTATACTATCTTACCAATACGACGCAATCAAAACATCAGTGACACTTTGCAGAACTTCATAACAAAGCGTGAACAAAGTTATACTATGCAAGGATGTACTATTTGATCATCCTGAGCGGTTCTTGCTACATATTTTGTTATATAACTCTGAGGTGTGCAGGTATTTGCAGTTCTATCTTACATAATATCAAAGTATTCCACCTTACCAATTGCGACGCAATCAAAACCTCAGCGAAACATTGCGGAACTTCAGAACAAAGCGTAAACAAAGTTATACTATGCACGTATGTACTATTTGGTCATCCCTAGCGGTTCTTACTACATATTTAGTTAAATAACTCTGAGTTTTGCATGTAGTTGCAGTTCTAACTTATATAATATCAAAGTATACTATCTTATCAATACGACGCAATCAAAACCTCAGCGAAACTCTGCGGAACTTCATAACAAAGCGTAAACAAAGGTATACTATGCACGTATGTACTATTTCATCATCCTGAGCGGTTCTTGCTACATATTTTGTTAAATAACTCTGAAGTTTGCAGGTAGATGCAGTCCTATCTTACATATTATCAAAGTATACCACCTTACCAATTGCGACGTAATCAAAACATCAGCGAAACATTGCGGAACTTCATAACAAAGCGTAAACAAAGTTATACTATGCACGTATGTACTATTTGATCATCCTGAGCGGTTCTTGCTACATATTTAGTTAAATAACTCTGAGTTTTGCATGTAGTTGCAGCTCTAACTTATATAATATCAAAGTATACTATCTTATCAATACGACGCAATCAAAACCTCAGCGAAACTCTGCGGAACTTCATAACAAACCGTAAACAAAGTTATACTATGCACGTATGTACTATTTGATCATCCTGAGCGGTTCTTGCTACATATTTAGTTAAATAACTCTGAGCTTTGCAGGTATTTTCAGTTCTACCTTATATAATATCATAGTATACTATCTTACCAATACGACGCAATCAAAACATCAGTGACACTTTGCAGAACTTCATAACAAAGCGTGAACAAAGTTATACTATGCAAGGATGTACTATTTGATCATCCTGAGCGGTTCTGGATACATATTTTGCCAAATCACTCTCAGGTTTGTAGGTATTTTCAGTTCTACCTTATATAATATCATAGTATACTATCTTACCAATACGACGCAATCAAAACATCAGTGACACTTTGCGGAATTTCATAAGAAAGCGAGAACAAAGTTATACTATGCACGGATATACTATTTGATCATCCAGAGCGGTTCTTGATACATATTTAGTTAAATAACTCTGAGGTTTGCAGTTGGTTGCAGTTCTATCTTATCTAATATCAATGTATACTATCTTATCAATACGAAGCAATCAAAACAACAGCGACACTTTGCGGAACTTCATAACAAAGCGTAAACAAAGTTATACAATGCACGGATGTACTATTTGATCATCCAGAGCTGTTCTTGCTACATATTTTGTTATATAACTCTGAGGTGTGCAGGTATTTGCAGTTCTAACTTATCTAATATCAATGTATACTATCTTATCAATACGACGCAATCAAAACATCAGCGACACTTTGCGGAATTTCATAAGAAAGAGTAAACAAAGTTATACTGTGCACGTATGTACTATTTGATCATCCTGAGCGGTTCTTGCAACATATTTTGTTAAATAACTCTGAGCTTTGCAGGTATTTGCAGTTCTAACTTATATAATATCAAAGTATACTATTTATCAATACGACGCAATCAAAACCTCAGCGAAACTCTGCGGAACTTCATAACAAAGCGTGAACAAAGTTATACTATGCACGGATGTACTATTTGATCGCTCTGAGCGGTTCTAAATACATATTTTGCCATATCACTCTCAGGTTTGAAGGTAGTTGCAGTTCTACCTCATATAATATCATAGTATACTATCTTACCAATACGACGCAATTAAAACATCAGCGACACTTTGAGGAACTTCATAACAAAGCTTAAACAAAGTTATACTGTGCACGTATGTACTATTTGATCATCCTGAGCGGTTCCTGCTACATTTTTAGTTAAATAACTCAGAGGTTTCCATGTAGTTGCAGTTCTAACTTATATAATATAAAAGTATACTATCTTATCAATACGACGCAATCAAAACCTCAGTGAAACTCTGCGGAACTTCATAACAAAGCGTAAACAAAGTTATACTATGCACGGATGTACTATTTGATCGTTCTGAGCGGTACTAAATACATATTTTGCCATATCACTCTCAGGTTTGTAGGTAGTTTCAGTTCTACCTTATATAATATCATAGTATACAATCTTACCAATACGACGCAATTAAAACATCAGCGACACTTTGCGGAATTTCATAAGAAAGCGAGAACAAAGTTATACTATACACGGATGTACTATTTGGTCATCCAGAGCGGTTTTTGCTACATATTTTTTTAAATAACTCTGAGGTTTGCATGTAGTTGCAGTTCTATCTTATATAATATCAAAGTATACTATCTAACCAATACGACGCCATCAAAACCTGAGCGTAACTTTGCGGAACTTCATAACAAAGCGTAAACAAAGTTATACTATGCACGGATGTACTATTTGATCATCCAGAACTGTTCTTGCTACATATTTTGTTAAATAACTCTCAGGTTTGTAGGTAGTTGCAGTACTACCTTATATAATATCATAGTATACTATCTTACCAATACGACGCAATTAAAACATCAGCGACACTTTGAGGAACTTCATAACAAAGCGTAAACAAAGTTATACTATGCACGGATGTACTATTTGATCATCCTGAGCGGTTCTTGCTGCATATTTAGTTAAATAACTCTGAGCTTTGCAGGTATTTGCAGTTCTAACTTATATAATATCAAAGTATACTATCTTATCAATACGACGCCATCAAAACCTCAGCGTAACTTTGCGGAACTTCATAACAAAACGTAAACAAAATTATACTATGCACGGATGTACTATTTGATCACCTAGAGCGGTTCTTGCTACATATTTAGTTAAATAACTCTGAGTTTTGCACGTAGTTGGAGTTCTATCTTATATAATATCAAAGTATACTATCTTACTAATTGCGACGCAATCAAAACATCAGTGACACTTTGCAGAACTTCATAAGAAAGCGTAAACAAAGTTATACTATGCACGTATGTACTATTGGATCATCCCTAGCGGTTCTTGCTACATATTTAGTTAAATAACTCTGAGGTTTGCATGTAGTTGCAGTTCTATCTTATATAATATCAAAGTATTCCACCTAACCAATTGCGACGCAATCAAAAGCTCAGCGAAACATTGCGGAACTTCATAACAAAGCGTAAACAAAGTTATACTATGCACGTATGTACTATTGGATCATCCCTAGCGGTTCTTGCTACATATTTTGTTATATAACTCTGAGGTGTGCAGGTATTTGCAGTTCTATCTTACATAATATCAAAGTATTCCACCTTACCAATTGCGACGCAATCAAAACCTCAGCGAAACATTGCGGAACTTCAGAACAAAGCGTAAACAAAGTTATACTATGCACGTATGTACTATTTGGTCATCCCTAGCGGTTCTTACTACATATTTTGTTAAATAACTCTGAGGATTGCATGTAGTTGCAGTTCTATCTTATATAATATCAAAGTATACTATCTAACCAATACGACGCCATCAAAACCTCAGCGTAACTTTGCGGAACTTCATAACAAAGCGTAAACAAAGTTATACTATGCACGGATATACTATTAGATCGTCCTGAGCGGTTCTTGCTACATATTTTGTTATATAACTCTGAGGTGTGCAGGTATTTGCAGATCTAACTTATCTAATATCAATGTATACAATCATATCAATACGACGCAATCAAAACATCAGCGACACTTTGCGGAACTTCATAAGAAAGCGAGATCAAAGTTATAGTATGCACGGATGTACTATTTGATCATCCTGAGCGGTTCTTGCTGCATATTTAGTTAAATAACTCTGAGCTTTGCAGGTATTTGCAGTTCTAACTTTTATAATATCAAAGTATACTATCTTATCAATACGACGCCATCAAAACCTCAGCGTAACTTTGCGGAACTTCATAACAAAACGTAAACAAAGTTATACTATGCACGTATGTACTATTTGATCATCCTGAGCGGTTCTTGCAACATATTTTGTTAAATAACTCTGAGCTTTGCAGGTATTTGCAGTTCTAACTTATATAATATCAAAGTATACTATCTTATCAATACGACGCAATCAAAACCTCAGCGAAACTCTGCGGAACTTCATAACAAAGCGTGAACAAAGTTATACTATGCACGGATGTACTATTTGATCATCCAGAGCGGTTCTTGCTACATATTTAGTTAAATAACTCTGAGCTTTGCAGGTAGTTGCAGTTCTATCTTACATAATATCAAAGTATTCCACCTTACCAATTGCGACGCAATCAAAACCTCAGCGAAACATTGCGGAACTTCATAACAAAGCGTAAACAAAGTTATACTATGCACGTATGTACTATTTGATCATCCCTAGCGGTTCTTACTACATATTTTGTTAAATAACTCTGAGGTTTGCATGTAGTTGCTTTTCTATCTTATATAATATCAAAGTATTCCACCTTACCAATTGCGACGCAATCAAAACCTCAGCGAAACATTGCGGAACTTCATAACAAAGCGTAAACAAAGTTATACTATGCACGTATGTACTATTTGATCATCCCTAGCGGTTCTTACTACATATTTTTTTAAATAACTCTGAGGTTTGCATGTAGTTGCAGTTCTATCTTATATAATATCAAAGTATACTATCTAACCAATACGACGCCATCAAAACCTGAGCGTAACTTTGCGGAACTTCATAACAAAGCGTAAACAAAGTTATACTATGCACGGATGTACTATTTGATCATCCAGAACTGTTCTTGCTACATATTTTGTTAAATAACTCTCAGGTTTGTAGGTAGTTGCAGTACTACCTTATATAATATCATAGTATACTATCTTACCAATACGACGCCATCAAAACCTGAGCGTAACTTTGCGGAACTTCATAACAAAGCGTAAACAAAGTTATACTATGCACGGATGTACTATTTGATCTTCTTGAGCTGTTCTTGCTACATATTTTGTTAAATAACTCTCAGGTTTGTAGGTAGTTGCAGTACTACCTTATATAATATCATAGTATACTATCTTACCAATACGACGCCATCAAAACCTCAGCGTAACTTTGCGGAACTTCATAACAAAACGTAAACAAAATTATACTATGCACGGATGTACTATTTGATCACCTAGAGCGGTTCTTGCTACATATTTAGTTAAATAACTCTGAGTTTTGCACGTAGTTGGAGTTCTATCTTATATAATATCAAAGTATACTATCTTACTAATTGCGACGCAATCAAAACATCAGTGACACTTTGCAGAACTTCATAAGAAAGCGTAAACAAAGTTATACTATGCACGTATGTACTATTTGCTCATCCTGAGCGGTTCTTGCAACATATTTTGTTAAATAACTCTGAGCTTTGCAGGTATTTGCAGTTCGAACTTATATAATATCAAAGTATACTATCTTATCAATACGACGCAATCAAAACCTCAGCGAAACTCTGCGGAACTTCATAACACAGCGTGAACAAAGTTATACTATGCACGGATGTACTATTTGATCATCCAGAGCGGTTCTTGCTACATATTTAGTTAAATAACTCTGAGCTTTGCAGGTAGTTGCAGTTCTATCTTACATAATATCAAAGTATTCCACCTTACCAATTGCGACGCAATCAAAACCTCAGCGAAACATTGCGGAACTTCATAACAAAGCGTAAACAAAGTTATACTATGCACGTATGTACTATTTGATCATCCCTAGCGGTTCTTACTACATATTTTTTTAAATAACTCTGAGGTTTGCATGTAGTTGCAGTTCTATCTTATATAATATCAAAGTATACTATCTAACCAATACGACGCCATCAAAACCTGAGCGTAACTTTGCGGAACTTCATAACAAAGCGTAAACAAAGTTATACTATGCACGGATGTACTATTTGATCATCCAGAACTGTTCTTGCTACATATTTTGTTAAATAACTCTCAGGTTTGTAGGTAGTTGCAGTACTACCTTATATAATATCAATGTATACTATCTTATCAATACGACGCAATCAAAACCTCAGCGTAACTTTGCGGAACTTCATAACAAAGCGTAAACAAAGTTATACTATGCACGGATGTACTATTTGATCATCCTGAGCGGTTCTTGCTACATATTTTGTTATATAACTCTGAGGTGTGCAGGTATTTGCAGTTCTAACTTATCTAATATCAATGTATACTATCTTATCAATACGACGCAATCAAAACATCAGCGAAACTTTGCGGAACTTCATAACAAAGCGTAAACAAAGTTATACTGTGCACGTATGTACTATTTGATCATCCTGAGCGGTTCTTGCTGCATATTTAGTTAAATAACTCTGAGCTTTGCAGGTATTTGCAGTTCTAACTTATATAATATCAAAGTATACTATCTTATCAATACGACGCAATCAAAACCTCAGCGAAACTCTGCGGAACTTCATAACAAAGCGTGAACAAAGTTATACTATGCACGGATGTACTATTTGATCATCCAGAGCGGTTCTTGCTACATATTTAGTTAAATAACTCTGAGCTTTGCAGGTAGTTGCAGTTCTATCTTACATAATATCAAAGTATTCCACCTTACCAATGGCGACGCAATCAAAACCTCAGCGAAACATTGCGGAACTTCATAACAAAGCGTAAACAAAGTTATACTATGCACGTATGTACTATTTGATCAAACCCTAGCGGTTCTTACTACATATTTTGTTAAATAACTCTGAGGTTTGCATGTAGTTGCAGTTCTATCTTATATAATATCAAAGTATTCCACCTTACCAATTGCGACGCAATCAAAACCTCAGCGAAACATTGCGGAACTTCATAACAAAGCGTAAACAAAGTTATACTATGCACGGATGTACTATTTGATCATCCAGAGCTGTTCTTGCTACATATTTTGTTAAATAACTGTGAGGTTTGCATGTAGATGCAGTTCTATCGTATATAATATCAAAGTATTCCACCTTACCAATTGCGACGCAATCAAAACCTCAGCGAAACATTGCGGAACTTCATAACAAAGCGTAAACAAAGTTATACTATGCACGTATGTACTATTTGATCAAACCCTAGCGGTTCTTACTACATATTTTGTTAAATAACTCTGAGGTTTGCATGTAGTTGCAGTTCTATCTTATATAATATCAAAGTATTCCACCTTACCAATTGCGACGCAATCAAAACCTCAGCGAAACATTGCGGAACTTCATAACAAAGCGTAAACAAAGTTATACTATGCACGTATGTACTATTTGATCATCCCTAGCGGTTCTTACTACATATTTTTTTAAATAACTCTGAGGTTTGCATGTAGTTGCAGTTCTATCTTATATAATATCAAAGTATACTATCTAACCAATACGACGCCATCAAAACCTGAGCGTAACTTTGCGGAACTTCATAACAAAGCGTAAACAAAGTTATACTATGCACGGATGTACTATTTGATCATCCAGAGCTGTTCTTGCTACATATTTTGTTAAATAACTGTGAGGTTTGCATGTAGATGCAGTTCTATCGTATATAATATCAAAGTATTCCACCTTACAAATTGCGACGCAATCAAAACCTCAGCGAAACATTGCGGAACTTCATAACAAAGCGTAAACAAAGTTATACTATGCACGTATGTACTATTTGATCATCCCTAGCGGTTCTTACTACATATTTTTTTAAATAACTCTGAGGTTTGCATGTAGTTGCAGTTCTATCTTATATAATATCAAAGTATACTATCTAACCAATACGACGCCATCAAAACCTCAGCGTAACTTTGCGGAACTTCATAACAAAGCGTAAACAAAGTTATACTATGCACGGATGTACTATTTGATCATCCTGAGCGGTTCTTGCTACATATTTTGTTAAATAACTCTGAGCTTTGCAGGTATTTGCAGTTCTAACTTATATAATATCAAAGTATACTATCTTATCAATACGACGCAATCAAAACCTCAGCGAAACTCTGCGGAACTTCATAACAAAGCTTAAACAAAGTTATACTATGCACGGATGTACTATTTGATCATCCAGAGCGGTTCTTGCTACATATTTAGTTAAATAACTCTGAGCTTTGCAGGTAGTTGCAGTTCTATCTTACATAATATCAAAGTCTACAATCTTACCAATTGCGACGCAATCAAAACCTCAGCGAAACATTGCGGAACTTCATAACAAAGCGTAAACAAAGTTATACTATGCACGTATGTACTATTTGATCATCCCTAGCGGTTCTTACTACATATTTTGTTAAATAACTCTGAGGTTTGCATGTAGTTGCAGTTCTATCTTATATAATATCAAAGTATTCCACCTTACCAATTGCGACGCAATCAAAACCTCAGCGAAACATTGCGGAACTTCATAACAAAGCGTAAACAAAGTTATACTATGCACGTAAGTACTATTTGATCATCCCTAGCGGTTCTTACTACATATTTTTTTAAATAACTCTGAGGTTTGCATGTAGTTGCAGTTCTATCTTATATAATATCAAAGTATACTATCTAACCAATACGACGCCATCAAAACCTGAGCGTAACTTTGCGGAACTTCATAACAAAGCGTAAACAAAGTTATACTATGCACGGATGTACTATTTGATCATCCAGAGCTGTTCTTGCTACATATTTTGTTAAATAACTCTCAGGTTTGTAGGTAGTTGCAGTACTACCTTATATAATATCATAGTATACTATCTTACCAATACGACGCAATTAAAACATCAGCGAAACTTTGCGGAACTTCATAACAAAGCATAAACAAAGTTATACTGTGCACGTATGTACTATTTGATCATCCTGAGCGGTTCTTGCTGCATATTTAGTTAAATAACTCTGAGCTTTGCAGGTATTTGCAGTTCTAACTTATATAATATCAAAGTATACTATCTTATCAATACGACGCCATCAAAACCTCAGCGTAACTTTGCGGAACTTCATAACAAAACGTAAACAAAGTTATACTATGCACGGATGTACTATTTGATCACCTAGAGCGGTTCTTGCTACATATTTAGTTAAATAACTCTGAGTTTTGCACGTAGTTGGAGTTCTATCTTATATAATATCAAAGTATACTATCTTACTAATTGCGACGCAATCAAAACATCAGTGACACTTTGCAGAACTTCATAACAAAGCGTAAACAAAGTTATACTATGCACGTATGTACTATTTGATCATCCTGAGCGGTTCTTGCTACATATTTTGTTAAATAACTCTGAGCTTTGCAGGTATTTGCAGTTCTAACTTATATAATATCAAAGTATACTATCTTATCAATACGACGCAATCAAAACCTCAGCGAAACTCTGCGGAACTTCATAACAAAGCGTAAACAAAGTTATACTATGCACGGATGTACTATTTGATCATCCAGAGCGGTTCTTGCTACATATTTAGTTAAATAACTCTGAGCTTTGCAGGTAGTTGCAGTTCTATCTTACATAATATCAAAGTATACCACCTTACCAATTGCGACGCAATCAAAACCTCAGCGAAACATTGCGGAACTTCATAACAAAGCGTAAACAAAGTTATACTATGCACGTATGTACTATTTGATCATCCCTAGCGGTTCTTACTACATATTTTGTTAAATAACTGTGAGGTTTGCATGTAGTTGCAGTTCTATCGTATATAATATCAAAGTATTCCACATTACAAATTGCGACGCAATCAAAACCTCAGCGAAACATTGCGGAACTTCATAACAAAGCGTAAACAAAGTTATACTATGCACGTATGTACTATTTGATCATCCCTAGCGGTTCTTACTACATATTTTTTTAAATAACTCTGAGGTTTGCATGTAGTTGCAGTTCTATCTTATATAATATCAAAGTATACTATCTAACCAATACGACGCCATCAAAACCTCAGCGAAACTTTGCGGAACTTCATAACAAAGCGTAAACAAAGTTATACTATGCACGGATGTACTATTTCATCATCCTGAGCGGTTCTTGCTACATATTTTGTTATATAACTCTGAGGTGTGCAGGTATTTGCAGTTCTAACTTATCTAATATCAATGTATACTATCTTATCAATACGACGCAATCAAAACATCAGCGAAACTTTGCGGAACTTCATAACAAAGCGTAAACAAAGTTATACTGTGCACGTATGTACTATTTGATCATCCTGAGCGGTTCATGCTGCATATTTAGTTAAATAACTCTGAGCTTTGCAGGTATTTGCAGTTCTAACTTATATAATATCAAAGTATACTATCTTATCAATACGACGCCATCAAAACCTCAGCGTAACTTTGCGGAACTTCATAACAAAACGTAAACAAAGTTATACTATGCACGGATGTACTATTTGATCACCTAGAGCGGTTCTTGCTACATATTTAGTTAAATAACTCTGAGTTTTGCACGTAGTTGGAGTTCTATCTTATATAATATCAAAGTATACTATCTTACCAATTGCGACGCAATCAAAACATCAGTGACACTTTGCAGAACTTCATAACAAAGCGTAAACAAAGTTATACTATGCACGTATGTACTATTTGATCATCCTGAGCGGTTCTTGCAACATATTTTGTTAAATAACTCTGAGCTTTGCAGGTATTTGCAGTTCTAACTTATATAATATCAAAGTATACTATCTTATCAATACGACGCAATCAAAACATCAGTGACACTTTGCGGAACTTCATAACAAAGCGTAAACAAAGTTATACTATGCACGTATGTACTATTTGATCATCCCTAGCGGTTCTTACTACATATTTTGTTAAATAAATCTGAGGTTTGCATGTAGTTGCAGTTCTATCTTATATAATATCAAAGTATTCCACCTTACCAATTGCGACGCAATCAAAACCTCAGCGAAACATTGCTGAACTTCATAACAAAGCGTAAACAAAGTTATACTATGCACGTATGTACTATTTGATCATCCCTAGCGGTCCTTACTACATATTTTGTTAAATAACTCTGAGGTTTGCATGTAGTTGCAGTTCTATCTTATATAATATCAAAGTATACTATCTAACCAATACGACGCCATCAAAACCTCAGCGTAACTTTGCGGAACTTCATAACAAAGCGTAAACAAAGTTAAACTATGCACGGATATACTATTAGATCGTCCTGAGCGGTTCTTGCTGCATATTTAGTTAAATAACTCTGCGCTTTGCAGGTATTTGCAGTTCTAACTTATATACTATCAAAGTATACTATCTTATCAATACGACGCCATCAAAACCTCAGCGAAACTTTGCGGAACTTCATAACAAAGCGTAAACAAAGTTATACAATGCACGGATGTACTATTTGATCATCCAGAGCTGTTCTTGCTACATATTTTGTTAAATAACTCTCAGGTTTGCAGGTAGTTGCAGTACTACCTTATATAACATCATAGTATACTATCTTACCAATACGACGCAATTAAAACATCAGCGACACTTTGAGGAACTTCATAACAAAGCGTAAACAAAGTTATACTATGCACGGATGTACTATTTGATCATCCTGAGCGGTTCTTGCTACATATTTTGTTATATAACTCTGAGGTGTGCAGGTATTTGCAGTTCTAGCTTATCTAATATCAATGTATACTATCTTATCAATACGACGCAATCAAAACATCAGCGAAACTTTGCGGAACTTCATAACAAAGCGTAAACAAAGTTATACTGTGCACGTATGTACTATTTGATCATCCTGAGCGGTTCTTGCTGCATATTTAGTTAAATAACTCTGAGCTTTGCAGGTATTTGCAGTTTTAACTTATATAATATCAAAGTATACTATCTTATCAATACGACGCCATCAAAACCTCAGCGTAACTTTGCGGAACTTCATAACAAAACGTAAACAAAGTTATACTATGCACGGATGTACTATTTGATCGCTCTGAGCGGTTCTAAATACATATTTTGCCATATCACTCTCAGGTTTGTAGGTAGTTGCAGTTCTATCTTATATAATATCAAAGTATACTATCTTACTAATTGCGACGCAATCAAAACATCAGTGACACTTTGCAGAACTTCATAACGAAGCGTAAACAAAGTTATACTATGCACGGATATACTATTAGATCGTCCTGAGCGGTTCTTGCTGCATATTTAGTTAAATAACTCTGCGCTTTGCAGGTATTTGCAGTTCTAACTTATATACTATCAAAGTATACTATCTTATCAATACGACGCCATCAAAACCTCAGCGTAACTTTGCGGAACTTCATAACAAAGCGTAAACAAAGTTATACAATGCACGGATGTACTATTTGATCATCCAGAGCTGTTCTTGCTACATATTTTGTTAAATAACTCTCAGGTTTGTAGGTAGTTGCAGTACTACCTTATATAACATCATAGTATACTATCTTATCAATACGACGCAATCAAAACATCAGCGAAACTTTGCGGAACTTCATAACAAAGCGTAAACAAAGTTATACTGTGCACGTATGTACTATTTGATCATCCTGAGCGGTTCTTGCTGCATATTTAGTTAAATAACTCTGAGCTTTGCAGGTATTTGCAGTTTTAACTTATATAATATCAAAGTATACTATCTTATCAATACGACGCAATCAAAACATCAGCGAAACTTTGCGGAACTTCATAACAAAGCGTAAACAAAGTTATACTGTGCACGTATGTACTATTTGATCATCCTGAGCGGTTCTTGCTGCATATTTAGTTAAATAACTCTGAGCTTTGCAGGTATTTGCAGTTCTAACTTATATAATATCAAAGTATACTATCTTATCAATACGACGCAATCAAAACCTCAGCGAAACTCTGCGGAACTTCATAACAAAGCGTGAACAAAGTTATACTATGCACGGATGTACTATTTGATCATCCAGAGCGGTTCTTGCTACATATTTAGTTAAATAACTCTGAGCTTTGCAGGTAGTTGCAGTTCTATCTTACATAATATCAAAGTATTCCACCTTACCAATTGCGACGCAATCAAAACCTCAGCGAAACATTGCGGAACTTCATAACAAAGCGTAAACAAAGTTATACTATGCACGTATGTACTATTTGATCAAACCCTAGCGGTTCTTACTACATATTTTGTTAAATAACTCTGAGGTTTGCATGTAGTTGCAGTTCTATCTTATATAATATCAAAGTATTCCACCTTACCAATTGCGACGCAATCAAAACCTCAGCGAAACATTGCGGAACTTCATAACAAAGCGTAAACAAAGTTATACTATGCACGGATGTACTATTTGATCATCCAGAGCTGTTCTTGCTACATATTTTGTTAAATAACTGTGAGGTTTGCATGTAGATGCAGTTCTATCGTATATAATATCAAAGTATTCCACCTTACCAATTGCGACGCAATCAAAACCTCAGCGAAACATTGCGGAACTTCATAACAAAGCGTAAACAAAGTTATACTATGCACGTATGTACTATTTGATCAAACCCTAGCGGTTCTTACTACATATTTTGTTAAATAACTCTGAGGTTTGCATGTAGTTGCAGTTCTATCTTATATAATATCAAAGTATTCCACCTTACCAATTGCGACGCAATCAAAACCTCAGCGAAACATTGCGGAACTTCATAACAAAGCGTAAACAAAGTTATACTATGCACGTATGTACTATTTGATCATCCCTAGCGGTTCTTACTACATATTTTTTTAAATAACTCTGAGGTTTGCATGTAGTTGCAGTTCTATCTTATATAATATCAAAGTATACTATCTAACCAATACGACGCCATCAAAACCTGAGCGTAACTTTGCGGAACTTCATAACAAAGCGTAAACAAAGTTATACTATGCACGGATGTACTATTTGATCATCCAGAGCTGTTCTTGCTACATATTTTGTTAAATAACTGTGAGGTTTGCATGTAGATGCAGTTCTATCGTATATAATATCAAAGTATTCCACCTTACAAATTGCGACGCAATCAAAACCTCAGCGAAACATTGCGGAACTTCATAACAAAGCGTAAACAAAGTTATACTATGCACGTATGTACTATTTGATCATCCCTAGCGGTTCTTACTACATATTTTTTTAAATAACTCTGAGGTTTGCATGTAGTTGCAGTTCTATCTTATATAATATCAAAGTATACTATCTAACCAATACGACGCCATCAAAACCTCAGCGTAACTTTGCGGAACTTCATAACAAAGCGTAAACAAAGTTATACTATGCACGGATGTACTATTTGATCATCCTGAGCGGTTCTTGCTACATATTTTGTTAAATAACTCTGAGCTTTGCAGGTATTTGCAGTTCTAACTTATATAATATCAAAGTATACTATCTTATCAATACGACGCAATCAAAACCTCAGCGAAACTCTGCGGAACTTCATAACAAAGCTTAAACAAAGTTATACTATGCACGGATGTACTATTTGATCATCCAGAGCGGTTCTTGCTACATATTTAGTTAAATAACTCTGAGCTTTGCAGGTAGTTGCAGTTCTATCTTACATAATATCAAAGTATACCACCTTACCAATTGCGACGCAATCAAAACCTCAGCGAAACATTGCGGAACTTCATAACAAAGCGTAAACAAAGTTATACTATGCACGTATGTACTATTTGATCATCCCTAGCGGTTCTTACTACATATTTTGTTAAATAACTCTGAGGTTTGCATGTAGTTGCAGTTCTATCTTATATAATATCAAAGTATTCCACCTTACCAATTGCGACGCAATCAAAACCTCAGCGAAACATTGCGGAACTTCATAACAAAGCGTAAACAAAGTTATACTATGCACGTAAGTACTATTTGATCATCCCTAGCGGTTCTTACTACATATTTTTTTAAATAACTCTGAGGTTTGCATGTAGTTGCAGTTCTATCTTATATAATATCAAAGTATACTATCTAACCAATACGACGCCATCAAAACCTGAGCGTAACTTTGCGGAACTTCATAACAAAGCGTAAACAAAGTTATACTATGCACGGATGTACTATTTGATCATCCAGAGCTGTTCTTGCTACATATTTTGTTAAATAACTCTCAGGTTTGTAGGTAGTTGCAGTACTACCTTATATAATATCATAGTATACTATCTTACCAATACGACGCAATTAAAACATCAGCGAAACTTTGCGGAACTTCATAACAAAGCATAAACAAAGTTATACTGTGCACGTATGTACTATTTGATCATCCTGAGCGGTTCTTGCTGCATATTTAGTTAAATAACTCTGAGCTTTGCAGGTATTTGCAGTTCTAACTTATATAATATCAAAGTATACTATCTTATCAATACGACGCCATCAAAACCTCAGCGTAACTTTGCGGAACTTCATAACAAAACGTAAACAAAGTTATACTATGCACGGATGTACTATTTGATCACCTAGAGCGGTTCTTGCTACATATTTAGTTAAATAACTCTGAGTTTTGCACGTAGTTGGAGTTCTATCTTATATAATATCAAAGTATACTATCTTACTAATTGCGACGCAATCAAAACATCAGTGACACTTTGCAGAACTTCATAACAAAGCGTAAACAAAGTTATACTATGCACGTATGTACTATTTGATCATCCTGAGCGGTTCTTGCAACATATTTTGTTAAATAACTCTGAGCTTTGCAGGTATTTGCAGTTCTAACTTATATAATATCAAAGTATACTATCTTATCAATACGACGCAATCAAAACCTCAGCGAAACTCTGCGGAACTTCATAACAAAGCGTGAACAAAGTTATACTATGCACGGATGTACTATTTGATCATCCAGAGCGGTTCTTGCTACATATTTAGTTAAATAACTCTGAGCTTTGCAGGTAGTTGCAGTTCTATCTTACATAATATCAAAGTATACCACCTTACCAATTGCGACGCAATCAAAACCTCAGCGAAACATTGCGGAACTTCATAACAAAGCGTAAACAAAGTTATACTATGCACGTATGTACTATTTGATCATCCCTAGCGGTTCTTACTACATATTTTGTTAAATAACTGTGAGGTTTGCATGTAGTTGCAGTTCTATCGTATATAATATCAAAGTATTCCACATTACAAATTGCGACGCAATCAAAACCTCAGCGAAACATTGCGGAACTTCATAACAAAGCGTAAACAAAGTTATACTATGCACGTATGTACTATTTGATCATCCCTAGCGGTTCTTACTACATATTTTTTTAAATAACTCTGAGGTTTGCATGTAGTTGCAGTTCTATCTTATATAATATCAAAGTATACTATCTAACCAATACGACGCCATCAAAACCTCAGCGAAACTTTGCGGAACTTCATAACAAAGCGTAAACAAAGTTATACTATGCACGGATGTACTATTTCATCATCCTGAGCGGTTCTTGCTACATATTTTGTTATATAACTCTGAGGTGTGCAGGTATTTGCAGTTCTAACTTATCTAATATCAATGTATACTATCTTATCAATACGACGCAATCAAAACATCAGCGAAACTTTGCGGAACTTCATAACAAAGCGTAAACAAAGTTATACTGTGCACGTATGTACTATTTGATCATCCTGAGCGGTTCATGCTGCATATTTAGTTAAATAACTCTGAGCTTTGCAGGTATTTGCAGTTCTAACTTATATAATATCAAAGTATACTATCTTATCAATACGACGCCATCAAAACCTCAGCGTAACTTTGCGGAACTTCATAACAAAACGTAAACAAAGTTATACTATGCACGGATGTACTATTTGATCACCTAGAGCGGTTCTTGCTACATATTTAGTTAAATAACTCTGAGTTTTGCACGTAGTTGGAGTTCTATCTTATATAATATCAAAGTATACTATCTTACTAATTGCGACGCAATCAAAACATCAGTGACACTTTGCAGAACTTCATAACAAAGCGTAAACAAAGTTATACTATGCACGTATGTACTATTTGATCATCCTGAGCGGTTCTTGCAACATATTTTGTTAAATAACTCTGAGCTTTGCAGGTATTTGCAGTTCTAACTTATATAATATCAAAGTATACTATCTTATCAATACGACGCAATCAAAACATCAGTGACACTTTGCGGAACTTCATAACAAAGCGTAAACAAAGTTATACTATGCACGTATGTACTATTTGATCATCCCTAGCGGTTCTTACTACATATTTTGTTAAATAAATCTGAGGTTTGCATGTAGTTGCAGTTCTATCTTATATAATATCAAAGTATTCCACCTTACCAATTGCGACGCAATCAAAACCTCAGCGAAACATTGCTGAACTTCATAACAAAGCGTAAACAAAGTTATACTATGCACGTATGTACTATTTGATCATCCCTAGCGGTCCTTACTACATATTTTGTTAAATAACTCTGAGGTTTGCATGTAGTTGCAGTTCTATCTTATATAATATCAAAGTATACTATCTAACCAATACGACGCCATCAAAACCTCAGCGTAACTTTGCGGAACTTCATAACAAAGCGTAAACAAAGTTAAACTATGCACGGATATACTATTAGATCGTCCTGAGCGGTTCTTGCTGCATATTTAGTTAAATAACTCTGCGCTTTGCAGGTATTTGCAGTTCTAACTTATATACTATCAAAGTATACTATCTTATCAATACGACGCCATCAAAACCTCAGCGAAACTTTGCGGAACTTCATAACAAAGCGTAAACAAAGTTATACAATGCACGGATGTACTATTTGATCATCCAGAGCTGTTCTTGCTACATATTTTGTTAAATAACTCTCAGGTTTGTAGGTAGTTGCAGTACTACCTTATATAACATCATAGTATACTATCTTACCAATACGACGCAATTAAAACATCAGCGACACTTTGAGGAACTTCATAACAAAGCGTAAACAAAGTTATACTATGCACGGATGTACTATTTGATCATCCTGAGCGGTTCTTGCTACATATTTTGTTATATAACTCTGAGGTGTGCAGGTATTTGCAGTTCTAGCTTATCTAATATCAATGTATACTATCTTATCAATACGACGCAATCAAAACATCAGCGAAACTTTGCGGAACTTCATAACAAAGCGTAAACAAAGTTATACTGTGCACGTATGTACTATTTGATCATCCTGAGCGGTTCTTGCTGCATATTTAGTTAAATAACTCTGAGCTTTGCAGGTATTTGCAGTTTTAACTTATATAATATCAAAGTATACTATCTTATCAATACGACGCCATCAAAACCTCAGCGTAACTTTGCGGAACTTCATAACAAAACGTAAACAAAGTTATACTATGCACGGATGTACTATTTGATCGCTCTGAGCGGTTCTAAATACATATTTTGCCATATCACTCTCAGGTTTGTAGGTAGTTGCAGTTCTATCTTATATAATATCAAAGTATACTATCTTACTAATTGCGACGCAATCAAAACATCAGTGACACTTTGCAGAACTTCATAACGAAGCGTAAACAAAGTTATACTATGCACGGATATACTATTAGATCGTCCTGAGCGGTTCTTGCTGCATATTTAGTTAAATAACTCTGCGCTTTGCAGGTATTTGCAGTTCTAACTTATATACTATCAAAGTATACTATCTTATCAATACGACGCCATCAAAACCTCAGCGAAACTTTGCGGAACTTCATAACAAAGCGTAAACAAAGTTATACAATGCACGGATGTACTATTTGATCATCCAGAGCTGTTCTTGCTACATATTTTGTTAAATAACTCTCAGGTTTGTAGGTAGTTGCAGTACTACCTTATATAACATCATAGTATACTATCTTACCAATACGACGCAATTAAAACATCAGCGACACTTTGAGGAACTTCATAACAAAGCGTAAACAAAGTTATACTATGCACGGATGTACTATTTGATCATCCTGAGCGGTTCTTGCTACATATTTTGTTATATAACTCTGAGGTGTGCAGGTATTTGCAGTTCTAGCTTATCTAATATCAATGTATACTATCTTATCAATACGACGCAATCAAAACATCAGCGAAACTTTGCGGAACTTCATAACAAAGCGTAAACAAAGTTATACTGTGCACGTATGTACTATTTGATCATCCTGAGCGGTTCTTGCTGCATATTTAGTTAAATAACTCTGAGCTTTGCAGGTATTTGCAGTTTTAACTTATATAATATCAAAGTATACTATCTTATCAATACGACGCCATCAAAACCTCAGCGTAACTTTGCGGAACTTCATAACAAAACGTAAACAAAGTTATACTATGCACGGATGTACTATTTGATCGCTCTGAGCGGTTCTAAATACATATTTTGCCATATCACTCTCAGGTTTGTAGGTAGTTGCAGTTCTATCTTATATAATATCAAAGTATACTATCTTACTAATTGCGACGCAATCAAAACATCAGTGACACTTTGCAGAACTTCATAACAAAGCGTAAACAAAGTTATACTATGCACGTATGTACTATTTGATCATCCTGAGCGGTTCTTGCAACATATTTTGTTAAATAACTCTGAGCTTTGCAGGTATTTGCAGTTCTAACTTATATAATATCAAAGTATACTATCTTATCAATACGACGCAATCAAAACCTCAGCGAAACTCTGCGGAACTTCATAACACAGCGTGAACAAAGTTATACTATGCACGGATGTACTATTTGATCATCCAGAGCGGTTCTTGCTACATATTTTGTTATATAACTCTGAGGTGTGCAGGTATTTGCAGTTCTAACTTATCTAATATCAATGTATACTATCTTATCAATACGACGCAATCAAAACATCAGCGAAACTTTGCGGAACTTCATAACAAAGCGTAAACAAAGTTATACTGTGCACGTATGTACTATTTGATCATCCTGAGCGGTTCTTGCTGCATATTTAGTTAAATAACTCTGAGCTTTGCAGGTATTTGCAGTTTTAACTTATATAATATCAAAGTATACTATCTTATCAATACGACGCCATCAAAACCTCAGCGTAACTTTGCGGAACTTCATAACAAAACGTAAACAAAGTTATACTATGCACGGATGTACTATTTGATCGCTCTGAGCGGTTCTAAATACATATTTTGCCATATCACTCTCAGGTTTGTAGGTAGTTGCAGTTCTATCTTATATAATATCAAAGTATACTATCTTACTAATTGCGACGCAATCAAAACATCAGTGACACTTTGCAGAACTTCATAACAAAGCGTAAACAAAGTTATACTATGCACGTATGTACTATTTGATCATCCTGAGCGGTTCTTGCAACATATTTTGTTAAATAACTCTGAGCTTTGCAGGTATTTGCAGTTCTAACTTATATAATATCAAAGTATACTATCTTATCAATACGACGCAATCAAAACCTCAGCGAAACTCTGCGGAACTTCATAACACAGCGTGAACAAAGTTATACTATGCACGGATGTACTATTTGATCATCCAGAGCGGTTCTTGCTACATATTTAGTTAAATAACTCTGAGCTTTGCAGGTAGTTGCAGTTCTATCTTACATAATATCAAAGTATTCCACCTTACCAATTGCGACGCAATCAAAACCTCAGCGAAACATTGCGGAACTTCATAACAAAGCGTAAACAAAGTTATACTATGCACGTATGTACTATTTGATCATCCCTAGCGGTTCTTACTACATATTTTTTTAAATAACTCTGAGGTTTGCATGTAGTTGCAGTTCTATCTTATATAATATCAAAGTATTCCACCTTACCAATTGCGACGCAATCAAAACCTCAGCGAAACATTGCGGAACTTCATAACAAAGCGTAAACAAAGTTATACTATGCACGTATGTACTATTTGATCATCCCTAGCGGTTCTTACTACATATTTTTTTAAATAACTCTGAGGTTTGCATGTAGTTGCAGTTCTATCTTATATAATATCAAAGTATACTATCTAACCAATACGACGCCATCAAAACCTCAGCGTAACTTTGCGGAACTTCATAACAAAGCGTAAACAAAGTTATACTATGCACGGATGTACTATTTGATCATCCAGAGCTGTTCTTGCTACATATTTTGTTAAATAACTCTCAGGTTTGTAGGTAGTTGCAGTACTACCTTATATAATATCATAGTATACTATCTTACCAATACGACGCAATTAAAACATCAGCGACACTTTGAGGAACTTCATAACAAAGCGTAAACAAAGTTATACTATGCACGGATGTACTATTTGATCATCCTGAGCGGTTCTTGCTACATATTTTGTTATATAACTCTGAGGTGTGCAGGTATTTGCAGTTCTAACTTATATAATATCAATGTATACTATCTTATCAATACGACGCAATCAAAACCTCAGCGAAACTCTGCGGAACTTCATAACAAAGCGTGAACAAAGTTATACTATGCACGGATGTACTATTTGATCATCCAGAGCGGTTCTTGCTACATATTTAGTTAAATAACTCTGAGCTTTGGAGGTAGTTGCAGTTCTATCTTACATAATATCAAAGTATTCCACCTTACCAATTGCGACGCAATCAAAACCTCAGCGAAACATTGCGGAACTTCATAACAAAGCGTAAACAAAGTTATACAATGCACGGATGTACTATTTGATCATCCAGAGCTGTTCTTGCTACATATTTTGTTAAATAACTCTCAGGTTTGTAGGTAGTTGCAATATTACCTTATATAATATCATAGTATACTATCTTACCAATACGACGCAATTAAAACATCAGCGACACTTTGAGGAACTTCATAACAAAGCGTAAACAAAGTTATACTATGCACGGATATACTATTTGATCTTCCTGAGCGGTTCTTGCTACATATATTGCTATATAACTCCGAGGTGTGCAGGTTTCTGCAGTTCTAACTTATCTAATATCAATGTATACAATCTTATCAATACGACGCAATCAAAACATCAGAGACACTTTGCGGAACTTCATAACAAAGCGTAAACAAAGTTATACTATGCACGTATGTACTATTTGATCATCCCTAGCGGTTCTTACTACATATTTTGTTAAATAAATCTGAGGTTTGCATGTAGTTGCAGTTCTATCTTATATAATATCAAAGTATTCCACCTTACCAATTGCGACGCAATCAAAACCTCAGCGAAACATTGCTGAACTTCATAACAAAGCGTAAACAAAGTTATACTATGCACGTATGTACTATTTGATCATCCCTAGCGGTCCTTACTACATATTTTGTTAAATAACTCTGAGGTTTGCATGTAGTTGCAGTTCTATCTTATATAATATCAAAGTATACTATCTAACCAATACGACGCCATCAAAACCTCAGCGTAACTTTGCGGAACTTCATAACAAAGCGTAAACAAAGTTAAACTATGCACGGATATACTATTAGATCGTCCTGAGCGGTTCTTGCTGCATATTTAGTTAAATAAATCTGCGCTTTGCAGGTATTTGCAGTTCTAACTTATATAATATCAAAGTATACTATCTTATCAATACGACGCCATCAAAACCTCAGCGTAACTTTGCGGAACTTCATAACAAAGCGTAAACAAAGTTATACAATGCACGGATGTACTATTTGATCATCCAGAGCTGTTCTTGCTACATGTTTTGTTAAATAACTCTCAGGTTTGTAGGTAGTTGCAATATTACCTTATATAATATCATAGTATACTATCTTACCAATACGACGCAATTAAAACATCAGCGACACTTTGAGGAACTTCATAACAAAGCGTAAACAAAGTTATACTATGCACGGATATACTATTTGATCTTCCTGAGCGGTTCATGCTACATATATTGCTATATAACTCCGAGGTGTGCAGGTTTTTGCAGTTCTAACTTATCTAATATCAATGTATACAATCTTATCAATACGACGCAATCAAAACATCAGAGACACTTTGCGGAACTTCATAACAAAGCGTAAACAAAGTTATACTATGCACGTATGTACTATTTGATCATCCCTAGCGGTTCTTACTACATATTTTGTTAAATAAATCTGAGGTTTGCATGTAGTTGCAGTTCTATCTTATATAATATCAAAGTATTCCACCTTACCAATTGCGACGCAATCAAAACCTCAGCGAAACTTTGCTGAACTTCATAACAAAGCGTAAACAAAGTTATACTATGCACGTATGTACTATTTGATCATCCCTAGCGGTCCTTACTACATATTTTGTTAAATAACTCTGAGGTTTGCATGTAGTTGCAGTTCTATCTTATATAATATCAAAGTATACTATCTAACCAATACGACGCCATCAAAACCTCAGCGTAACTTTGCGGAACTTCATAACAAAGGGTAAACAAAGTTATACTATGCACGGATATACTATTAGATCGTCCTGAGCGGTTCTTGCTACATATTTTGTTATATAACTCTGAGGTGTGCAGGTATTTGCAGTTCTAACTTATCTAATATCAATGTATACAATCTTATCAATACGACGCAATCAAAACATCAGCGACACTTTGCGGAACTTCATAACAAAGCGTAAACAAAGTTATACTATGCACGGATGTACTATTTGATCATCTAGAGCGGTTCTTGCTACATATTTAGTTAAATAACTCTGAGTTTTGCACGTAGTTGGAGTTCTATCTTATATAATATCAAAGTATACTATCTTACTAATTGCGACGCAATCAAAACATCAGTGACACTTTGCAGAACTTCATAACAAAGCGTAAACAAAGTTACACTATGCACGTATGTACTATTTGAACATCCTGAGCGGTTCTTGCAACATATTTTGTTAAATAACCCTGAGCTTTGCAGGTATTTGCAGTTCTAACTTATATAATATCAAAGTATACTATCTTATCAATACGACGCAATCAAAACCTCAGCGAAACTCTGCGGAACTTCATAACAAAGCGTGAACAAAGTTATACTATGCACGGATGTACTATTTGATCATCCAGAGCGGTTCTTGCTACATATTTTGTTAAATAACTCTCAGGTTTGTAGGTAGTTGCAGTACTACCTTATATAATATCATAGTATACTATCTTACCAATACGACGCAATTAAAACATCAGCGACACTTTGAGGAACTTCATAACAAAGCGTAAACAAAGTTATACAATGCACGGATGTACTATTTGATCATCCAGAGCTGTTCTTGCTACATATTTTGTTAAATAACTCTCAGGTTTGTAGGTAGTTGCAGTACTACCTTATATAATATCATAGTATACTATCTTACCAATACGACGCAATTAAAACATCAGCGACACTTTGAGGAACTTCATAACAAAGCGTAAACAAAGTTATACTGTGCACGTATGTACTACTTGATCATCCTGAGCGGTTCCTGCTACATATTTAGTTAAATAACTCTGAGGTTTCCATGTAGTTGCAGTTCTATCTTATATAATATCAAAGTATACTATCTTACCAATTGCGACGCAATCAACACCTCAGCGAAACATTGCGGAACTTCATAACAAAGCGTGAACAAAGTTATACTATGCACGGATGTACTATTTGATCATCCAGAGCGGTTCTTGCTACATATTTAGTTAAATAACTCTGAGCTTTGCAGGTAGTTGCAGTTCTATCTTACATAATATCAAAGTATTCCACCTTACCAATTGCGACGCAATCAAAACCTCAGCGAAACATTGCGGAACTTCATAACAAAGCGTAAACAAAGTTATACTATGCACATATGTACTATTTGATCATCCCTAGCGGTTCTTACTACATATTTTGTTAAATAACTCTGAGCTTTGCAGGTAGTTGCAGTTCTATCTTACATAGTATCAAAGTATTCCACCTTACCAATTGCGACGCAATCAAAACCTCAGCGAAACATTGCGGAACTTCATAACAAAGCGTAAACAAGGTTATACTATGCACGTATGTACTATTTGATCATCCCTAGCGGTTCTTACTACATATTTTGTTAAATAACTCTGAGGTTTGCATGTAGTTGCAGTTGTATCTTATATAATATCAAAGTATACTATCTAACCAATACGACGCCATCAAAACCTCAGCGTAACTTTGCGGAACTTCATAACAAAGCGTAAACAAAGTTATACTATGCACGGATATACTATTAGATCTTCCTGAGCGGTTCTTGCTACATATTTTGTTATATAACACTGAGGTGTGCAGGTATTTGCAGTTCTATCTTATCTAATATCATTGTATACTATCTTATCAATACGACGCAATCAAAACAACAGCGACACTTTGCGGAACTTCATAAAAAAGCGTAAACAAAGTTATACTCTGCACGGATATACTATTTGATCTTCCTGAGCGGTTCTTGCTACATATCTAGTTAAATAACTCCGAGGTGTGCAGGTTTTTGCAGTTCTAACTTATCTAATATCAATGTATACAATCTTATCAATACGACGCAATCAAAACATCAGAGACACTTTGCGGAACTTCATAACATAGCGTAAACAAAGTTATACTATGCACGGATATACTATTTGATCTTCCTGAGCGGTTCTTGCTACATATTGTGTTATATAACTCCGAGGTGTGCAGGTTTTTGCAGTTCTAACTTATCTAATATCAATGTATACAATCTTATCAATACGACGCAATCAAAACAACAGCGACACTTTGCGGAACTTCATAACAAAGCGTAAACAAAGTTATACAATGCACGGATGTACTATTTGATCATCCAGAGCTCTTCTTGCTACATATTTTGTTAAATAACTCTCAGCTTTGTAGGTACTTGCAGTACTACCTTATATAATATCATAGTATACTATCTTACCAATACGACGCTATTAAAACATCAGCGACTCTTTGAGGAACTTCATAACAAAGCGTAAACAAAGTTATACTGTGCACGTATGTTCTACTTGATCATCCTGAGCGGTTCCTGCTACATATTTTGTTAAATAACTCTGACGTTTGCATGTAGTTGCAGTTCTATCTTATATAATATCCAAGTATTCCACCTTATCAATTGCGACGCAATCAAAACCTTAGCGAAACATTGCGGAACTTCATAACAAAGCGTAAACAAAGTTATACTATGCACGTATGTACTATTTGATCATCCCTAGCGGTTCTTGCTACATATTTTGTTAAATAACTCTGAGGTTTGCATGTAGTTGCAGTTCTAACTTATCTAATATCAATGTATACAATCTTATCAATACGACGCAATCAAAACATCAGTGACACTTTGCAGAACTTCATAACAAAGCGTAAACAAAGTTATACTATGCACGGATGTACTATTTGATCGTTCTGAGCGGTTCTAAATTCATATTTTGCCAAATCACTCTCAGGTTTGTAGATAGTTGCAGTTCTACCTTATATAATATCAAAGTATACTATCTAACCAATACGACGCCATCAAAACCTCAGCGTAACTTTGCGGAACTTCATAACAAAGGGTAAACAAAGTTATACTATGCACGGATATACTATTAGATCATCCTGAGCGGTTCTTGCTACATATTTTGTTATATAACTCTGAGGTGTGCAGGTATTTGCAGTTCTAACTTATCTAATATCAATGTATACAATCTTATCAATACGACGCAATCAAAACATCAGCGACACTTTGCGGAACTTCATAAGAAAGCGTAAACATAGTTATACTGTGCACGTATGTACTATTTGATCATCCTGAGCGGTTCTTGCTGCATATTTAGTTAAATAACTCTGAGCTTTGCAGGTATCTGCAGTTCTAACTTATATAATATCAAAGTATACTATCTTATCAATACGACGCCATCAAAACCTCAGCGTAACTTTGCAGAACTTCATAACAAAGCGTAAACAAAGTTATACTATGCACGTATGTACTATTTGATCATCCTGAGCGGTTCTTGCAACATATTTTGTTAAATAACTTTGAGCTTTGCAGGTATTTGCAGTTCTAACTTATATAATATCAAAGTATACTATCTTATCAATACGACGCAATCAAAACCTCAGCGAAACTCTGCGGAACTTCATAACAAAGCGTGAACAAAGTTATACTATGCACGGATGTACTATTTGATCATCCAGGGCGGTTCTTGCTACATATTTAGTTAAATAACTCTGAGCATTGCAGGTAGTTGCAGTTCTATCTTACATAATATCAAAGTATTCCACCTTACCAATTGCGACGCAAACAAAACCTCAGCGAAACATTGCGGAACTTCATAACAAAGCGTAAACAAAGTTATACTATGCACGGATATACTATTAGATCTTCCTGAGCGGTTCTTGCTGCATATTTAGTTAAATAACTCTGAGGTTTGCATGTAGTTGCAGTTCTAACTTATATAATATCAGAGTATACTATCTTATCAATACGACGCAATCAAAACCTCAGCGAAACTCTGCGGAACTTCATAACACAGCGTAAACAAAGTTATACTATGCACGTATGTACTGTTTGATCATCCTGAGCGGTTCTTGCTACATATTTAGTTAAATAACTCTGAGCTTTGCAGGTATTTTCAGGTCTACCTTATATAATATCAAAGTATACTATCGTACCACTACGACGCAATCAAAACATCAGCGAAACATTGCGGAACATCATAAAAAAAGCGTGAACAAAGTTCTACTATGCACGTATGTACTATTTGATCATCCTGAGCGGTTCTTGCTGCATATTTAGTTAAATAACTCTGAGCTTTGCAGGTATTTGCAGTTCTAACTTATATAATATCAAAGTATACTATCTTATCAATACGACGCCATCAAAACCTCAGCGTAACTTTGCGGAACTTCATAACAAAGCGTGAACAAAGTTATACTATGCACGGATGTACTATTTGATCATCTAGAGCGGTTCTTGCTACATATTTAGTTAAATAACTCTGAGTTTTGCACGTAGTTGCAGTTCTATCTTATATAATATCAAAGTATACTATCTTTCTAATTGCGACGCAATCAAAACATCAGTGACACTTTGCAGAACTTCATAACAAAGCGTAAACAAAGTTATACTATGCACGTATGTACTATTTGATCATCCTGAGCGGTTCTTGCAACATATTTTGTTAAATAACTCTGAGCTTTGCAGGTATTTGCAGTTCTAACTTATATAATATCAAAGTATACTATCTTATCAATACGAGGCAATCAAAACCTCAGCGAAACTTTGCGGAACTTCATAACAAAGCGTGAACAAAGTTATACTATGCATTGATTGTCTATTTGATCATCCCTAGCGGTTCTTGCTACATATTTTGTTAAATAACTCTGAGGTTTGCATGTAGTTGCAGTTCTATCTTATATAATATCAAAGTATACTATCTAACCAATACGACGGCATCAAAACCTCAGCGAAACATTGCGGAACTTCATGACAAAGCGTAAACAAAATTATACTATGCACGGATATACTATTAGATCTTCCTGAGCGGTTCTTGCTACATATTTTGTTATATAACTCTGAGGTGTGCAGGTATTTGCAGTTCTAACTTATCTAATATCAATGTATACAATCTTATCAATACGACGCAATCAAAACATCAGCGACACTTTGCGGAACTTCATAACAAAGCGTAAACAAAGTTATACTGTGCACGTATGTACTATTTGATCATCCTGAGCGGTTCTTGCTGCATATTTAGTTAAATAACTCTGAGGTTTGCATGTAGTTGCAGTTCTAACTTATATAATATCAAAGTATACTATCTTATCAATACGACGCAATCAAAACCTCAGCGAAACTCTGCGGAACTTCATAACAAAGCGTAAACAAAGTTATACTATGCACGGATGTACTATTTGATCATCCTGAGCAGTTCTTGCTACATATTTTGTTATATAACTCTGAGGTGTGCAGGTATTTGCAGTTCTAACTTATCTAATATCAATGTATACTATCTTATCAATACGACGCAATCAAAACATCAGCGAAACTTTGCGGAACTTCATAACAAAGCGTAAACAAAGTTATACTATGCACGTATGTACTATTTGATCATCCTGAGCGTATCTTGCTACATATTTAGTTAAATAACTCTGAGCTTTGCAGGTATTTTCAGGTCTACCTTATATAATATCAAAGTATACTATCGTACCACTACGACGCAATCAAAACATCAGCGATACATTGCGGAACATCATAAAAAAAGCGTGAACAAAGTTATACTATGCACGTATGTACTATTTGATCATCCTGAGCGGTTCTTGCAACATATTTTGTTAAATATCTCGGAGCTTTGCAGGTATTTGCAGTTCTAACTTATATAATATCAAAGTATACTATCCTATCAATACGACGCAATCAAAACCTCAGCGACACTCTGCGGAACTTCATAACAAACCTTCAACAAAGTTATACTATGCACGGATGTACTATTTGATCATCCTGAGCGGTTCTAGCTACATATTTAGTTAAATAACTCTGAGCTTTGCAGGTATTTTCAGTTCTACCTTATATAATATCATAGTATACTATCTTACCAATACGACGCAATCAAAACATCAGTGACACTTTGCAGAACTTCATAACAAAGCGTAAACAAAGTTATACTATGCACGTATGTAGTATTTGATCATCCTGAGCGTATCTTGATACATATTTAGTTAAATAACTCTGAGCTTTGCAGGTATTTGCAGTTCTAACTTATATAATATCAAAGTATACTATCTTATCAATACGACGCAATCAAAACCTCAGCGAAACTCTTCGGAACTTCATAACACAGCGTAAACAAAGTTATACTATGCACGTATGTACTATTTGATCATCCTGAGCGGTTCTTGCAACATATTTTGTTAAATAACTCTGAGGTGTGCAGGATTTGCAGTTATAACTTATCTAAATCAATGTATACTATCTTATCAATACGACGCAATCAAAACATCAGCGAAACTTTGCGGAACTTCATAACAAAGCGTAAACAAAGTTATACTATGCACGTATGTACTATTTGATCATCCTGAGCGTATCTTGCTGCATATTTAGTTAAATAACTCTGAGCTTTGCAGGTATTTGCAGTTCTAACTTATATAATATCAGAGTATACTATCTTATCAATACGACGCAATCAAAACATCAGCGACACTTTGCGGAACTTCATAACAAAGCGTAAACAAAGTTATACTGTGCACGTATGTACTATTTGATCATCCTGAGCGGTTCTTGCTGCATATTTAGTTAAATAAGTCTCAGGTTTGCAGGTATTTTCAGGTCTACCTTATATAATATCAAAGTATACTATCTTATCAATACGACGCAATCAAAACCTCAGCGAAACTCTGGGGAACTTCATAACAAAGCGTAAACAAAGTTATACTATGCACGGATGTACTATTTGATCATCCTGAGCGGTTCTTGCTACATATTTTGTTATATAACTCTGAGGTGTGCAGGTATTTGCAGTTCTAACTTATCTAATATCAATGTATACTATCTTATCAATACGACGCAATCAAAACATCAGCGAAACTTTGCGGAACTTCATAACAAAGCGTAAACAAAGTTATACTGTGCACGTATGTACTATTTGATCATCCTGAGCGGTTCTTGCTGCATATTTAGTTAAATAACTCTGAGGTTTGCATGTAGTTGCAGTTCTAACTTATATAATATCAAAGTATACTATCTTATCAATACGACGCAATCAAAACCTCAGCGAAACTCTGCGGAACTTCATAACAAAGCGTAAACAAAGTTATACTATGCACGGATGTACTATTTGATCATCCTGAGCAGTTCTTGCTACATATTTTGTTATATAACTCTGAGGTGTGCAGGTATTTGCAGTTCTAACTTATCTAATATCAATGTATACTATCTTATCAATACGACGCAATCAAAACATCAGCGAAACTTTGCGGAACTTCATAACAAAGCGTAAACAAAGTTATACTATGCACGTATGTACTATTTGATCATCCTGAGCGTATCTTGCTGCATATTTAGTTAAATAACTCTGAGCTTTGCAGGTATTTGCAGTTCTAACTTATATAATATCAGAGTATACTATCTTATCAATACGACGCAATCAAAACCTCAGCGAAACTCTGCGGAACTTCATAACACAGCGTAAACAAAGTTATACTATGCACGTATGTACTGTTTGATCATCATGAGCGGTTCTTGCTACATATTTAGTTAAATAACTCTGAGCTTTGCAGGTATTTTCAGGTCTACCTTATATAATATCAAAGTATACTATCGTACCACTACGACGCAATCAAAACATCAGCGAAACATTGCGGAACATCATAAAAAAAGCGTGAACAAAGTTATACTATGCACGTATGTACTATTTGATCATCCTGAGCGTATCTTGCTGCATATTTAGTTAAATAACTCTGAGCTTTGCAGGTATTTGCAGTTCTAACTTATATAATATCAGAGTATACTATCTTATCAATACGACGCAATCAAAACCTCAGCGAAACTCTGCGGAACTTCATAACACAGCGTAAACAAAGTTATACTATGCACGTATGTACTGTTTGATCATCATGAGCGGTTCTTGCTACATATTTAGTTAAATAACTCTGAGCTTTGCAGGTATTTTCAGGTCTACCTTATATAATATCAAAGTATACTATCGTACCACTACGACGCAATCAAAACATCAGCGAAACATTGCGGAACATCATAAAAAAAGCGTGAACAAAGTTATACTATGCACGTATGTACTATTTGATCATCCTGAGCGGTTCTTGCAACATATTTTGTTAAATAACTCTGAGCTTTGCAGGTATTTGCAGTTCTAACTTATACAATATCAAAGTATACTATCCTATCAATACGACGCAATCAAAACCTCAGCGACACTCTGCGGAACTTCATAACAAACCGTCAACAAAGTTATACTATGCACGGATGTACTATTTGATCATCCTGAGCGGTTCTTGCAACATATTTTGTTAAATAATTCTGAGGTGTGCAGGATTTGCAGTTTTAACTTATCTAATATCAATGTATACAATCATATCAATACGACGCAATCAAAACATCAGCGACACTTTGCGGAACTTCATAACAAAGCGTAAACAAAATTATACTATGCACGTATGTACTATTTGATCATCCTGAGCGGTTCTTGCAACATATTTTGTTAAATAACTCTGAGCTTTGCAGGTATTTTCAGCTCTACCTTATATAATATCAAAGTAAACTATCGTACCAATACGACGCCATCAAAACCTCAGCGTAACTTTGCGGAACTTCATAACAAAGCGTAAACAAAGTTATACTATGCACGGATATACTATTAGATCGTCCTGAGCGGTTCTTGCTACATATTTTGTTATATAACTCTGAGGTGTGCAGGTATTTGCAGTTCTAACTTATCTAATATCAATGTATAAAATCTTATCAATACGACGCAATCAAAACATCAGCGACACTTTGCGGAACTTCATAACAAAGCGTCAACAAAGTTATACTATGCACGTATGTACTGTTTGATCATCCTGAGCGGTTCTTGCTACATATTTAGTTAAATAACTCTGAGCTTTGCAGGTATTTTCAGCTCTACCTTATATAATATCAAAGTATACTATCTTATCAATACGACGCAATCAAAACCTCAGCGAAACTCTGCGGAACTTCATAACAAAGCGTAAACAAAGTTATACTATGCACGGATGTACTATTTGATCATCCTGAGCGGTTCTTGCTGCATATTTAGTTAAATAACACTGAGCTTTGCAGGTATTTGCAGTTCTAACTTATATAATATCAAAGTATACTATCTTATCAATACGACGCCATCAAAACCTCAGCGTAACTTTGCGGAACTTCATAACACAGCGTAAACAAAGTTATACTATGCACGGATGTAACATTTGATCATCTAGAGCGGTTCTTGCTACATATTTAGTTAAATAACTCTGAGTTTTGCACGTAGTTGGAGTTCTATCTTATATAATATCAAAGTATACTATCTTTCTAATTGCGACGCAATCAAAACATCAGTGACACTTTGCAGAACTTCATAACAAAGCGTAAACAAAGTTATACTATGCACGTATGTACTATTTGATAATCCTGAGCGGTTCTTGCAACATATTTTGTTAAATAACTCTGAGCTTTGCAGGTATTTGCAGTTCTAACTTATATAATATCAAAGTATACTATCTTATCAATACGAGGCAATCAAAACCTCAGCGAAACTCTGCGGAACTTCATAACAAAGCGTGAACAAAGTTATACTATGCACGGATGTACTATTTGATCATCCCTAGCGGTTCTTACTACATATTTTGTTAAATAACTCTGAGGTTTGCAGGTAGTTGCAGTTCTATCTTATATAATATCAAAGTATACTATCTAACCAATACGACGGCATCAAAACCTCAGCGAAACATTGCGGAACTTCATAACAAAGCGTAAACAAAATTATACTATGCACGGATATACTATTAGATCTTCCTGAGCGGTTCTTGCTACATATTTTGTTATATAACTCTGAGGTGTGCAGGTATTTGCAGTTCTAACTTATCTAATATCAATGTATACTATCTTATCAATACGACGCAATCAAAACATCAGCGACACTTTGCGGAACTTCATAACAAAGCGTAAACAAAGTTATACTGTGCACGTATGTACTATTTGATCATCCTGAGCGGTTCTTGCTGCATATTTAGTTAAATAACTCTGAGGTTTGCATGTAGTTGCAGTTCTAACTTATATAATATCAAAGTATACTATCTTATCAATACGACGCAATCAAAACCTCAGCGAAACTCTGCGGAACTTCATAACAAAGCGTAAACAAAGTTATACTATGCACGGATGTACTATTTGATCATCCTGAGCGGTTCTTGCTACATATTTTGTTATATAACTCTGAGGTGTGCAGGTATTTGCAGTTCTAACTTATCTAATATCAATGTATACTATCTTATCAATACGACGCAATCAAAACATCAGCGAAACTTTGCGGAACTTCATAACAAAGCGTAAACAAAGTTATACTATGCACGTATGTACTATTTGATCATCCTGAGCGTATCTTGCTACATATTTAGTTAAATAACTCTGAGCTTTGCAGGTATTTGCAGTTCTAACTTATATAATATCAAAGTATACTATCTTATCAATACGACGCAATCAAAACCTCAGCGAAACTCTGCGGAACTTCATAACACAGCGTAAACAAAGTTATACTATGCACGTATGTACTGTTTGATCGTCATGAGCGGTTCTTGCTACATATTTAGTTAAATAACTCTGAGCTTTGCAGGTATTTTCAGGTCTACCTTATATAATATCAAAGTATACTATCGTACCACTACGACGCAATCAAAACATCAGCGAAACATTGCGGAACATCATAAAAAAAGCGTGAACAAAGTTATACTATGCACGTATGTACTATTTGATCATCCTGAGCGGTTCTTGCAACATATTTTGTTAAATAACTCTGAGCTTTGCAGGTATTTGCAGTTCTAACTTATATAATATCAAAGTATACTATCCTATCAATACGACGCAATCAAAACCTCAGCGACACTCTGCGGAACTTCATAACAAACCTTCAACAAAGTTATACTATGCACGGATGTACTATTTGATCATCCTGAGCGGTTCTTGCTACATATTTAGTTAAATAACTCTGAGCTTTGCAGGTACTTTCAGTTCTACCTTATATAATATCATAGTATACTATCTTACCAATACGACGCAATCAAATCATCAGAGACACTTTGCAGAACTTCATAACAAAGCGTAAACAAACTTATACTATGCACGTATGTACTATTTGATCATCCTGAGCGGTTGTTGCAACATATTTTGTTAAATATCTCTGAGGTGTGCAGGATTTGCAGTTTTAACTTATCTAATATCAATGTATACAATCTTATCAAGACGACGCAATCAAAACCTCAGCGAAACTCTTCGGAACTTCATAACAAAGCGTAAACAAAGTTATACTATGCACATATGTACTGTTTGATCATCCTGAGCGGTTCTTGCTACATATTTAGTTAAATAACTCTGAGCTTTGCAGGTATTTTCAGTTCTACCTTATATAATATCAAAGTATACTATCGTACCACTACGACGCAATCAAAACATCAGCGAAACATTGCGGAACTTCATAACAAAGCGTAAACAAAGTTATACTATGCACGTATGTAGTATTTGATCATCCTGAGCGTATCTTGATACATATTTAGTTAAATAACTCTGAGCTTTGCAGGTATTTGCAGTTCTAACTTATATAATATCAAAGTATACTATCTTATCAATACGACGCAATCAAAACCTCAGCGAAACTCTTCGGAACTTCATAACACAGCGTAAACAAAGTTATACTATGCACGTATGTACTATTTGATCATCCTGAGCGGTTCTTGCAACATATTTTGTTAAATAACTCTGAGGTGTGCAGGATTTGCAGTTATAACTTATCTAAATCAATGTATACAATCTTATCAATACGACGCAATCAAAACATCAGCGACACTTTGCGGAACTTCATAATAAAGCGTAAACAAATTTATACTGTGCACGTATGTACTATTTGATCATCCTGAGCGGTTCTTGCTGCATATTTAGTTAAATAAGTCTCAGGTTTGCAGGTATTTTCAGGTCTACCTTATATAATATCAAAGTATACTATCTTATCAATACGACGCAATCAAAACATCAGCGACACTTTGCGGAACTTCATAACAAAGCGTCAACAAAGTTATACTATGCACGTATGTACTGTTTGATCATCCTGAGCGGTTCTTGCTACATATTTAGTTAAATAACTCTGAGCTTTGCAGGTATTTTCAGCTCTACCTTATATAATATCAAAGTATACTATCTTATCAATACCACGGCATCAAAACCTCAGCGAAACATTGCGGAACTTCATAACAAAGCGTAAACAAAATTATACTATGCACGGATATACTATTAGATCTTCCTGAGCGGTTCTTGCTACATATTTTGTTATATAACTCTGAGGTGTGCAGGTATTTGCAGTTCTAACTTATCTAATATCAATGTATACAATCTTATCAATACGACGCAATCAAAACATCAGCGACACTTTGCGGAACTTCATAACAAAGCGTAAACAAAGTTATACTGTGCACGTATGTACTATTTGATCATCCTGAGCGGTTCTTGCTGCATATTTAGTTAAATAACTCTGAGGTTTGCATGTAGTTGCAGTTCTAACTTATATAATATCAAAGTATACTATCTTATCAATACGACGCAATCAAAACCTCAGCGAAACTCTGCGGAACTTCATAACAAAGCGTAAACAAAGTTATACTATGCACGGATGTACTATTTGATCATCCTGAGCGGTTCTTGCTGCATATTTAGTTAAATAACACTGAGCTTTGCAGGTATTTGCAGTTCTAACTTATATAATATCAAAGTATACTATCTTATCAATACGACGCCATCAAAACCTCAGCGTAACTTTGCGGAACTTCATAACACAGCGTAAACAAAGTTATACTATGCACGGATGTAACATTTGATCATCTAGAGCGGTTCTTGCTACATATTTAGTTAAATAACTCTGAGTTTTGCACGTAGTTGGAGTTCTATCTTATATAATATCAAAGTATACTATCTTTCTATTTGCGACGCAATCAAAACATCAGTGACACTTTGCAGAACTTCATAACAAAGCGTAAACAAAGTTATACTATGCACGTATGTACTATTTGATCATCCTGAGCGGTTCTTGCAACATATTTTGTTAAATAACTCTGAGCTTTGCAGGTATTTGCAGTTCTAACTTATATAATATCAAAGTATACTATCTTATCAATACGAGGCAATCAAAACCTCAGCGAAACTCTGCGGAACTTCATAACAAAGCGTGAACAAAGTTATACTATGCACGGATGTACTATTTGATCATCCCTAGCGGTTCTTACTACATATTTTGTTAAATAACTCTGAGGTTTGCATGTAGTTGCAGTTCTATCTTATATAATATCAAAGTATACTATCTAACCAATACGACGGCATCAAAACCTCAGCGAAACATTGCGGAACTTCATAACAAAGCGTAAACAAAATTATACTATGCACGGATATACTATTAGATCTTCCTGAGCGGTTCTTGCTACATATTTTGTTATATAACTCTGAGGTGTGCAGGTATTTGCAGTTCTAACTTATCTAATATCAATGTATACAATCTTATCAATACGACGCAATCAAAACATCAGCGACACTTTGCGGAACTTCATAACTAAGCGTAAACAAAGTTATACTATGCACGTATGTACTATTTGATCATCCTGAGCGGTTCTTGCTGCATATTTAGTTAAATAACTCTGAGGTTTGCATGTAGTTGCAGTTCTAACTTATATAATATCAAAGTATACTATCTTATCAATACGACGCAATCAAAACCTCAGCGAAACTCTGCGGAACTTCATAACAAAGCGTAAACAAAGTTATACTATGCACGGATGTACTATTTGATCATCCTGAGCAGTTCTTGCTACATATTTTGTTATATAACTCTGAGGTGTGCAGGTATTTGCAGTTCTAACTTATCTAATATCAATGTATACTATCTTATCAATACGACGCAATCAAAACATCAGCGAAACTTTGCGGAACTTCATAACAAAGCGTAAACAAAGTTATACTATGCACGTATGTACTATTTGATCATCCTGAGCGTATCTTGCTACATATTTAGTTAAATAACTCTGAGCTTTGCAGGTATTTGCAGTTCTAACTTATATAATATCAAAGTATACTATCTTATCAATACGACGCAATCAAAACCTCAGCGAAACTCTGCGGAACTTCATAACACAGCGTAAACAAAGTTATACTATGCACGTATGTACTGTTTGATCGTCATGAGCGGTTCTTGCTACATATTTAGTTAAATAACTCTGAGCTTTGCAGGTATTTTCAGGTCTACCTTATATAATATCAAAGTATACTATCGTACCACTACGACGCAATCAAAACATCAGCGAAACATTGCGGAACATCATAAAAAAAGCGTGAACAAAGTTATACTATGCACGTATGTACTATTTGATCATCCTGAGCGGTTCTTGCAACATATTTTGTTAAATAACTCTGAGCTTTGCAGGTATTTGCAGTTCTAACTTATATAATATCAAAGTATACTATCCTATCAATACGACGCAATCAAAACCTCAGCGACACTCTGCGGAACTTCATAACAAACCTTCAACAAAGTTATACTATGCACGGATGTACTATTTGATCATCCTGAGCGGTTCTTGCTACATATTTAGTTAAATAACTCTGAGCTTTGCAGGTACTTTCAGTTCTACCTTATATAATATCATAGTATACTATCTTACCAATACGACGCAATCAAATCATCAGAGACACTTTGCAGAACTTCATAACAAAGCGTAAACAAACTTATACTATGCACGTATGTACTATTTGATCATCCTGAGCGGTTGTTGCAACATATTTTGTTAAATAACTCTGAGGTGTGCAGGATTTGCAGTTTTAACTTATCTAATATCAATGTATACAATCTTATCAAGACGACGCAATCAAAACCTCAGCGAAACTCTTCGGAACTTCATAACAAAGCGTAAACAAAGTTATACTATGCACATATGTACTGTTTGATCATCCTGAGCGGTTCTTGCTACATATTTAGTTAAATAACTCTGAGCTTTGCAGGTATTTTCAGTTCTACCTTATATAATATCAAAGTATACTATCGTACCACTACGACGCAATCAAAACATCAGCGAAACATTGCGGAACTTCATAACAAAGCGTAAACAAAGTTATACTATGCACGTATGTACTATTTGATCATCCTGAGCGGTTCTTGCAACATATTTTGTTAAATAACTCTGAGGTGTGCAGGATTTGCAGTTATAACTTATCTAAATCAATGTATACAATCTTATCAATACGACGCAATCAAAACATCAGCGACACTTTGCGGAACTTCATAATAAAGCGTAAACAAAGTTATACTGTGCACGTATGTACTATTTGATCATCCTGAGCGGTTCTTGCTGCATATTTAGTTAAATAAGTCTCAGGTTTGCAGGTATTTTCAGGTCTACCTTATATAATATCAAAGTATACTATCTTATCAATACGACGCAATCAAAACCTCAGCGAAACTCTGGGGAACTTCATAACAAAGCGTAAACAAAGTTATACTATGCACGGATGTACTATTTGATCATCCTGAGCGGTTCTTGCTACATATTTTGTTATATAACTCTGAGGTTTGCATGTAGTTGCAGTTCTAACTTATATAATATCAAAGTATACTATCTTATAAATACGACGCAATCAAAACCTCAGCGAAACTCTGCGGAACTTCATAACAAAGCGTAAACAAAGTTATACTATGCACGGATGTACTATTTGATCATCCTGAGCAGTTCTTGCTACATATTTTGTTATATAACTCTGAGGTGTGCAGGTATTTGCAGTTCTAACTTATCTAATATCAATGTATACTATCTTATCAATACGACGCAATCAAAACATCAGCGAAACTTTGCGGAACTTCATAACAAAGCGTAAACAAAGTTATACTATGCACGTATGTACTATTTGATCATCCTGAGCGTATCTTGCTGCATATTTAGTTAAATAACTCTGAGCTTTGCAGGTATTTGCAGTTCTAACTTATATAATATCAGAGTATACTATCTTATCAATACGACGCAATCAAAACCTCAGCGAAACTCTGCGGAACTTCATAACACAGCGTAAACAAAGTTATACTATGCACGTATGTACTGTTTGATCATCATGAGCGGTTCTTGCTACATATTTAGTTAAATAACTCTGAGCTTTGCAGGTATTTTCAGGTCTACCTTATATAATATCAAAGTATACTATCGTACCACTACGACGCAATCAAAACATCAGCGAAACATTGCGGAACATCATAAAAAAAGTGTGAACAAAGTTATACTATGCACGTATGTACTATTTGATCATCCTGAGCGGTTCTTGCAACATATTTTGTTAAATAACTCTGAGCTTTGCAGGTATTTGCAGTTCTAACTTATACAATATCAAAGTATACTATCCTATCAATACGACGCAATCAAAACCTCAGCGACACTCTGCGGAACTTCATAACAAACCGTCAACAATGTTATACTATGCACGGATGTACTATTTGATCATCCTGAGCGGTTCTTGCAACATATTTTGTTAAATAATTCTGAGGTGTGCAGGATTTGCAGTTTTAACTTATCTAATATCAATGTATACAATCATATCAATACGACGCAATCAAAACATCAGCGACACTTTGCGGAACTTCATAACAAAGCGTAAACAAAATTATACTATGCACGTATGTACTATTTGATCATCCTGAGCGGTTCTTGCTACATATTTAGTTAAATAACTCTGAGCTTTGCAGGTATTTTCAGTTCTACCTTATATAATATCAAAGTATACTATCGTACCACTACGACGCAATCAAAACATCAGCGAAACATTGCGGAACATCATAACAAAGCGTAAACAAAGTTATACTATGCACGTATGTAGTATTTGATCATCCTGAGCGTATCTTGATACATATTTAGTTAAATAACTCTGAGCTTTGCAGGTATTTGCAGTTCTAACTTATATAATATCAAAGTATACTATCTTATCAATACGACGCAATCAAAACCTCAGCGAAACTCTTCGGAACTTCATAACACAGCGTAAACAAAGTTATACTATGCACGTATGTACTATTTGATCATCCTGAGCGGTTCTTGCAACATATTTTGTTAAATAACTCTGAGGTGTGCAGGATTTGCAGTTATAACTTATCTAAATCAATGTATACAATCTTATCAATACGACGCAATCAAAACATCAGCGACACTTTGCGGAACTTCATAATAAAGCGTAAACAAAGTTATACTGTGCACGTATGTACTATTTGATCATCCTGAGCGGTTCTTGCTGCATATTTAGTTAAATAAGTCTCAGGTTTGCAGGTATTTTCAGTTCTAACTTATACAATATCAAAGTATACTATCCTATCAATACGACGCAATCAAAACCTCAGCGACACTCTGCGGAACTTCATAACAAACCGTCAACAAAGTTATACTATGCACGGATGTACTATTTGATCATCCTGAGCGGTTCTTGCAACATATTTTGTTAAATAATTCTGAGGTGTGCAGGATTTGCAGTTTTAACTTATCTAATATCAATGTATACAATCATATCAATACGACGCAATCAAAACATCAGCGACACTTTGCGGAACTTCATAACAAAGCGTAAACAAAATTATACTATGCACGTATGTACTATTTGATCATCCTGAGCGGTTCTTGCAACATATTTTGTTAAATAACTCTGAGCTTTGCAGGTATTTGCAGTTCTACCTTATATAATATCATAGTATACTATCTTACCAATACGACGCAATCAAAACATCAGTGACACTTTGCAGAACTTCATAACAAAGCGTAAACAAAGTTATACTATGCACGTATGTACTATTTGATCATCCTGAGCGGTTCTTGCAACATATTTTGTTAAATAACTCTGAGGTGTGCAGGATTTGCAGTTTTAACTTATCTAATATCAATGTATACAATCTTATCAAGACGACGCAATCAAAACCTCAGCGAAACTCTTCGGAACTTCATAACAAAGCGTAAACAAAGTTATACTATGCACATATGTACTGTTTGATCATCCTGAGCGGTTCTTGCTACATATTTAGTTAAATAACTCTGAGCTTTGCAGGTATTTTCAGCTCTACCTTATATAATATCAAAGTATACTATCGTACCAATACGACGCAATCAAAACATCAGCGAAACATTGCGGAACTTCATAACAAAGCGTAAACAAAGTTATACTATGCACGTATGTAGTATTTGATCATCCTGAGCGTATCTTGATACATATTTAGTTAAATAACTCTGAGCTTTGCAGGTATTTGCAGTTCTAACTTATATAATATCAAAGTATACTATCTTATCAATACGACGCAATCAAAACCTCAGCGAAACTCTTCGGAACTTCATAACACAGCATAAAAAAAGTTATACTATGCACGTATGTACTATTTGATCATCCTGATCGGTTCTTGCAACATATTTTGTTAAATAACTCTGAGGTGTGCAGGATTTGCAGTTCTAACTTATCTAATATCAATGTATACAATCTTATCAATACGACGCAATCAAAACATCAGCGACACTTTGCGGATCTACATAACAAAGCGTAAACAAAGATATACTGTGCACGTATGTACTATTTGATCATCCTGAGCGGTTCTTGCTGCATATTTAGTTAAATAAGTCTCAGGTTTGCATGTAGTTGCAGTTCTAACTTATATAATATCAAAGTATACTATCTTATCAATACGACGCAATCAAAACCTCAGCGAAACTCTGCGGAACTTCATAACACAGCGTAAACAAAGTTATACTATGCACGTATGTACTGTTTGATCATCCTGAGCGGTTCTTGCTACATATTTAGTTAAATAACTCTGAGCTTTGCAGGTATTTTCAGCGCTACCTTATATAATATCAAAGTATACTATCGTACCACTACGACGCAATCAAAACATCAGCGAAACATTGCGGAACATCATAAAAAAAGCGTGAACAAAGTTATACTATGCACGTATGTACTATTTGATCATCCTGAGCGGTTCTTGCAACATATTTTGTTAAATAACTCTGAGCTTTGCAGGTATTTTCAGTTCTAACTTATATAATATCAAAGTATACTATCCTATCAATACGACGCAATCAAAACCTCAGCGAAACTCTGCGGAACTTCATAACAAAGCGTCAACAAAGTTATACTATGCACGTATGTACTGTTTGATCATCCTGAGCGGTTCTTGCTACATATTTAGTTAAATAACTCTGAGCATTGCAGGTATTTTCAGCTCTACCTTATATAATATCAAAGTATACTATCGTACCACTACGACGCAATCAAAATATCAGCGAAACATTGCGGAACATCATAAAAAAAGCGTGAACAAAGTTATACTATGCACGTATGTACTATTTGATCATCCTGAGCGGTTCTTGCAACATATTTAGTTAAATAACTCTGAGCTTTGCAGGTATTTTCAGCTCTACCTTATATAATATCAAAGTATACTATCGTACCAATACGACGCCATCAAAACCTCAGCGTAACTTTGCGGAACTTCATAACAAAGCGTAAACAAAGTTATACTATGCACGGATATACTATTAGATCGTCCTGAGCGGTTCTTGCTACATATTTTGTTATATAACTCTGAGGTGTGCAGGTATTTGCAGTTCTAACTTATCTAATATCAATGTATAAAATCTTATCAATACGACGCAATCAAAACATCAGCGACACTTTGCGGAACTTCATAACAAAGCGTCAACAAAGTTATACTATGCACGTATGTACTGTTTGATCATCCTGAGCGGTTCTTGCTACATATTTAGTTAAATAACTCTGAGCTTTGCAGGTATTTTCAGCTCTACCTTATATAATATCAAAGTATACTATCTTATCAATACGACGCAATCAAAACCTCAGCGAAACTCTGCGGAACTTCATAACACAGCGTAAACAAAGTTATAATATGCACGTATGTACTGTTTGATCATCCTGAGCGGTTCTTGCTACATATTTAGTTAAATAACTCTGAGGTTTGCATGTAGTTGCAGTTCTATCTTATATAATATCAAAGTATACTATCTAACCAATACGACGGCATCAAAACCTCAGCGAAACATTGCGGAACTTCATAACAAAGCGTAAACAAAATTATACTATGCACGGATATACTATTAGATCTTCCTGAGCGGTTCTTGCTACATATTTTGTTATATAACTCTGAGGTGTGCAGGTATTTGCAGTTCTAACTTATCTAATATCAATGTATACAATCTTATCAATACGACGCAATCAAAACATCAGCGACACTTTGCGGAACTTCATAACAAAGCGTAAACAAAGTTATACTGTGCACGTATGTACTATTTGATCATCCTGAGCGGTTCTTGCTACATATTTAGTTAAATAACTCTGAGGTTTGCATGTAGTTGCAGTTCTAACTTATATAATATCAAAGTATACTATCTTATCAATACGACGCAATCAAAACCTCAGCGAAACTCTGCGGAACTTCATAACAAAGCGTAAACAAAGTTATACTATGCACGGATGTACTATTTGATCATCCTGAGCGGTTCTTGCTGCATATTTAGTTAAATAACACTGAGCTTTGCAGGTATTTGCAGTTCTAACTTATATAATATCAAAGTATACTATCTTATCAATACGACGCCATCAAAACCTCAGCGTAACTTTGCGGAACTTCATAACACAGCGTAAACAAAGTTATACTATGCACGGATGTAACATTTGATCATCTAGAGCGGTTCTTGCTACATATTTAGTTAAATAACTCTGAGTTTTGCACGTAGTTGGAGTTCTATCTTATATAATATCAAAGTATACTTTCTTATCAATACGACGCCATCAAAAACTCAGCGTAACTTTGCGGAACTTCATAACAAAGCGTAAACAAAGTTATACTATGCACGGATGTACTATTTGATCATCTAGAGCGGTTCTTGCTACATATTTAGTTAAATAACTCTGAGTTTTGCACGTAGTTGGAGTTCTATCTTATATAATATCAAAGTATACTATCCTATCAATACGACGCAATCAAAACCTCAGCGAAACTCTTCGGAACTTCATAACACAGCATAAAAAAAGTTATACTATGCACGTATGTACTATTTGATCTTCCTGAGCGGTTCTTGCTACATATTTTGTTATATAACACTGAGGTGTGCAGGTATTTGCAGTTCTAACTTATATAATATCAAAGTATACTATCTTATCAATACGACGCCATCAAAACATCAGCGACACTTTGCGGAATTTCATAAGAAAGCGAGAACAAAGTTATACTATGCACGGATGTACTATTTGATCATCCAGAGCGGTTCTTGCTACATATTTTGTTAAATAATTCTGAGGTGTGCAGGATTTGCAGTTTTAACTTATCTAATATCAATGTATACAATCTTATCAAGACGACGCAATCAAAACCTCAGCGTAACTTTGCGGAACTTCATAACAAAGCGTAACTTTGCGGAACTTCATAACAAAGCGTAAACAAAGTTATACTATGCACGGATATACTATTAGATCGTCCTGAGCGGTTCTTGCTACATATTTTGTTATATAACTCTGAGGTGTGCAGGTATTTGCACTTCTAACTTACCTAATATCAATGTATACAATCTTATCAATACGACGCAATCAAAACATCAGCGACACTTTGCGGAACTTCATAACAAAGCGTAAACAAAGTTATACTGTGCACGTATGTACTATTTGATCATCCTGAGCGGTTCTTGCTGCATATTTAGTTAAATAACTCTGAGCTTTGCAGGTATTTGCAGTTCTAACTTATATAATATCAAAGTATACTATCCTATCAATACGACGCAATCAAAACCTCAGCGACACTCTGCGGAACTTCATAACATACCGTCAACAAAGTTATACTATGCACGGATATACTATTAGATCGTCCTGAGCGGTTCTTGCTACATATTTTGTTATATAACTCTGAGGTGTGCAGGTATTTGCAGTTCTAACTTACCTAATATCAATGTATACAATCTTATCAATACGACGCAATCAAAACATCAGCGACACTTTGCGGAACTTCATAACAAAGCGTAAACAAAGTTATACTGTGCACGTATGTACTATTTGATCATCCTGAGCGGTTCTTGCTGCATATTTAGTTAAATAACTCTGAGCTTTGCAGGTATTTGCAGTTCTAACTTATATAATATCAAAGTATACTATCCTATCAATACGACGCAATCAAAACATCAGCGAAACTCTTCGGAACTTCATAACACAGCATAAAAAAAGTTATACTATGCACGTATGTACTATTTGATCTTCCTGAGCGGTTCTTGCTACATATTTTGTTATATAACACTGAGGTGTGCAGGTATTTGCAGTTCTAACTTATATAATATCAAAGTATACTATCTTACTAATTGCGACACAATCAAAACATCAGTGACACTTTGCAGAACTTCATAACAAAGCGTAAACAAAGTTATACTATGCACGGATATACTATTAGATCGTCCTGAGCGGTTCTTGCTACATATTTTGTTATATAACTCTGAGGTGTGCAGGTATTTGCAGTTCTAACTTACCTAATATCAATGTATACAATCTTATCAATACGACGCAATCAAAACATCAGCGACACTTTGCGGAACTTCATAACAAAGCGTAAACAAAGTTATACTGTGCACGTATGTACTATTTGATCATCCTGAGCGGTTCTTGCTGCATATTTAGTTAAATAACTCTGAGCTTTGCAGGTATTTGCAGTTCTAACTTATATAATATCAAAGTATACTATCTTATCAATACGACGCAATCAAAACATCAGCGACACTTTGCGGAATTTCATAAGAAAGCGAGAACAAAGTTATACTATGCACGGATGTACTATTTGATCATCCAGAGCGGTTCTTGCTACATATTTTGTTAAATAATTCTGAGGTGTGCAGGATTTGCAGTTTTAACTTATCTAATATCAATGTATACAATCTTATCAAGACGACGCAATCAAAACCTCAGCGTAACTTTGCGGAACTTCATAACAAAGCGTAACTTTGCGGAACTTCATAACAAAGCGTAAACAAAGTTATACTATGCACGGATATACTATTAGATCGTCCTGAGCGGTTCTTGCTACATATTTTGTTATATAACTCTGAGGTGTGCAGGTATTTGCAGTTCTAACTTACCTAATATCAATGTATACAATCTTATCAATACGACGCAATCAAAACATCAGCGACACTTTGCGGAACTTCATAACAAAGCGTAAACAAAGTTATACTGTGCACGTATGTACTATTTGATCATCCTGAGCGGTTCTTGCTATATATTTAGTTAAATAACTCTGAGCTTTGCAGGTATTTGCAGTTCTAACTTATATAATATCAAAGTATACTATCCCACCAATACGACGGAATCAAAACCTCAGCGACACTCTGCGGAACTTCATAACATACCGTCAACAAAGTTATACTATGCAAGGATGTACTATTTGATCATCCTGAGCGGTTCTTGCAACATATTTTGTTAAATAATTCTGAGGTGTGCAGGATTTGCAGTTTTAACTTATCTAATATCAATGTATACAATCTTATCAAGACGACGCAATCAAAACCTCAGCGTAACTTTGCGGAACTTCATAACAAAGCGTAACTTTGCGGAACTTCATAACAAAGCGTAAACAAAGTTATACTATGCACGGATATACTATTAGATCGTCCTGAGCGGTTCTTGCTACATATTTTGTTATATAACTCTGAGGTGTGCAGGTATTTGCAGTTCTAAGTTATCTAATATCAATGTATACAATCTTATCAATACGACGCAATCAAAACATCAGCGACACTTTGCGGAACTTCATAACAAAGCGTAAACAAAGTTATACTATGCACGGATGTACTATTTGATCATCTAGAGCGGTTCTTGCTACATATTTAGTTAAATAACTCTGAGTTTTGCACGTAGTTGGAGTTCTATCTTATATAATATCAAAGTATACTATCTAACCAATACGACGCCATCAAAACCTCAGCGTAACTTTGCGGAACTTCATAACAAAGCGTAAACAAAGTTATACTATGCACGGATATACTATTAGATCGTCCTGAGCGGTTCTTGCTACATATTTTGTTATATAACTCTGAGGTGTGCAGGTATTTGCAGTTCTAACTTACCTAATATCAATGTATACAATCTAACCAATACGACGCCATCAAAACCTCAGCGTAACTTTGCGGAACTTCATAACAAAGCGTAAACAAAGTTATACTGTGCACGTATGTACTATTTGATCATCCTGAGCGGTTCTTGCTGCATATTTAGTTAAATAACTCTGAGCTTTGCAGGTATTTGCAGTTCTAACTTATATAATATCAAAGTATACTATCTTATCAATACGACGCCATCAAAACATCAGCGACACTTTGCGGAATTTCATAAGAAAGCGAGAACAAAGTTATACTATGCACGGATGTACTATTTGATCATCCAGAGCGGTTCTTGCTACATATTTAGTTAAACAACTCTGAGGTTTGCAGGTAGTTGCAGTTATATCTTATATAATATCATAGTATACTATCTTACCAATACGACGCAATCAAAACATCAGCGACACTTTGCGGAACTTCATAACAAAGCGTAAACAAAGTTATACTGTGCACGTATGTACTATTTGATCATCCTGAGCGGTTCTTGCTGCATATTTAGTTAAATAACTCTGAGCTTTGCAGGTATTTGCAGTTCTAACTTATATAATATCAAAGTATACTATCTTATCAATATGACGCCATCAAAACCTCAGCGTAACTTTGCGGAACTTCATAACAAAGCGTAAACAAAGTTATACTATGCACGGATGTACTATTTGATCATCCTGAGCAGTTCTTGCAACATATTTTGTTAAATAACTCTGAGTTTTGCACGTAGTTGAAGTTCTATCTTATATAATATCAAAGTATACAATCTTATCAATACGACGCAATCAAAACATCAGCGACACTTTGCGGAACTTCATAACAAAGCGTAAACAAAGTTATACTATGCACGGATGTACTATTTGATCATCCTGAGCGGTTCTTGCTGCATATTTAGTTAAATAACACTGAGCTTTGCAGGTATTTGCAGTTCTAACTTATATAATATCAAAGTATACTATCTTATCAATACGACGCCATCAAAACCTCAGCGTAACTTTGCGGAACTTCATAACACAGCGTAAACAAAGTTATACTATGCACGGATGTAACATTTGATCATCTAGAGCGGTTCTTGCTACATATTTAGTTAAATAACTCTGAGTTTTGCACGTAGTTGGAGTTCTATCTTATATAATATCAAAGTATACTTTCTTATCAATACGACGCCATCAAAAACTCAGCGTAACTTTGCGGAACTTCATAACAAAGCGTAAACAAAGTTATACTATGCACGGATGTACTATTTGATCATCTAGAGCGGTTCTTGCTACATATTTAGTTAAATAACTCTGAGTTTTGCACGTAGTTGGAGTTCTATCTTATATAATATCAAAGTATACTATCCTATCAATACGACGCAATCAAAACCTCAGCGAAACTCTTCGGAACTTCATAACACAGCATAAAAAAAGTTATACTATGCACGTATGTACTATTTGATCTTCCTGAGCGGTTCTTGCTACATATTTTGTTATATAACACTGAGGTGTGCAGGTATTTGCAGTTCTAACTTATATAATATCAAAGTATACTATCTTACTAATTGCGACGCAATCAAAACATCAGTGACACTTTGCAGAACTTCATAACAAAGCGTAAACAAAGTTATACTATGCACGGATATACTATTAGATCGTCCTGAGCGGTTCTTGCTACATATTTTGTTATATAACTCTGAGGTGTGCAGGTATTTGCAGTTCTAACTTACCTAATATCAATGTATACAATCTTATCAATACGACGCAATCAAAACATCAGCGACACTTTGCGGAACTTCATAACAAAGCGTAAACAAAGTTATACTGTGCACGTATGTACTATTTGATCATCCTGAGCGGTTCTTGCTGCATATTTAGTTAAATAACTCTGAGCTTTGCAGGTATTTGCAGTTCTAACTTATATAATATCAAAGTATACTATCTTATCAATACGACGCCATCAAAACATCAGCGACACTTTGCGGAATTTCATAAGAAAGCGAGAACAAAGTTATACTATGCACGGATGTACTATTTGATCATCCAGAGCGGTTCTTGCTACATATTTTGTTAAATAATTCTGAGGTGTGCAGGATTTGCAGTTTTAACTTATCTAATATCAATGTATACAATCTTATCAAGACGACGCAATCAAAACATCAGCGAAACTTTGCGGAACTTCATAACAAAGCGTAACTTTGCGGAACTTCATAACAAAGCGTAAACAAAGTTATACTATGCACGGATATACTATTAGATCATCCTGAGCGGTTCTTGCTACATATTTTGTTATATAACTCTGAGGTGTGCAGGTATTTGCAGTTCTAACTTACCTAATATCAATGTATACAATCTTATCAATACGACGCAATCAAAACATCAGCGACACTTTGCGGAACTTCATAACAAAGCGTAAACAAAGTTATACTATGCACGGATATACTATTTGATCATCCTGAGCGGTTCTTGCTATATATTTAGTTAAATAACTCTGAGCTTTGCAGGTATTTGCAGTTCTAACTTATATAATATCAAAGTATACTATCCCACCAATACGACGGAATCAAAACCTCAGCGAAACTCTGCGGAACTTCATAACATACCGTCAACAAAGTTATACTATGCAAGGATGTACTATTTGATCATCCTGAGCGGTTCTTGCAACATATTTTGTTAAATAATTCTGAGGTGTGCAGGATTTGCAGTTTTAACTTATCTAATATCAATGTATACAATCTTATCAATACGACGCAATCAAAACCTCAGCGTAACTTTGCGGAACTTCATAACAAAGCGTAACTTTGCGGAACTTCATAACAAAGCGTAAACAAAGTTATACTATGCACGGATATACTATTTGATCATCCTGAGCGGTTCTTGCTACATATTTTGTTATATAACTCTGAGGTGTGCAGGTATTTGCAGTTCTAAGTTATCTAATATCAATGTATACAATCTTATCAATACGACGCAATCAAAACATCAGCGACACTTTGCGGAACTTCATAACAAAGCGTAAACAAAGTTATACTATGCACGGATGTACTATTTGATCATCTAGAGCGGTTCTTGCTACATATTTAGTTAAATAACTCTGAGTTTTGCACGTAGTTGGAGTTCTATCTTATATAATATCAAAGTATACTATCTAACCAATACGACGCCATCAAAACCTCAGCGTAACTTTGCGGAACTTCATAACAAAGCGTAAACAAAGTTATACTATGCACGGATATACTATTAGATCGTCCTGAGCGGTTCTTGCTACATATTTTGTTATATAACTCTGAGGTGTGCAGGTATTTGCAGTTCTAACTTACCTAATATCAATGTATACAATCTAACCAATACGACGCCATCAAAACCTCAGCGTAACTTTGCGGAACTTCATAACAAAGCGTAAACAAAGTTATACTGTGCACGTATGTACTATTTGATCATCCTGAGCGGTTCTTGCTGCATATTTAGTTAAATAACTCTGAGCTTTGCAGGTATTTGCAGTTCTAACTTATATAATATCAAAGTATACTATCTTATCAATACGACGCCATCAAAACATCAGCGACACTTTGCGGAATTTCATAAGAAAGCGAGAACAAAGTTATACTATGCACGGATGTACTATTTGATCATCCAGAGCGGTTCTTGCTACATATTTAGTTAAACAACTCTGAGGTTTGCAGGTAGTTGCAGTTATATCTTATATAATATCATAGTATACTATCTTACCAATACGACGCAATCAAAACATCAGCGACACTTTGCGGAACTTCATAACAAAGCGTAAACAAAGTTATACTGTGCACGTATGTACTATTTGATCATCCTGAGCAGTTCTTGCAACATATTTTGTTAAATAACTCTGAGTTTTGCACGTAGTTGAAGTTCTATCTTATATAATATCAAAGTATACTATCTTATCAATACGACGCAATCAAAACTGTCAGCGAAACTCTGCGGAACTTCATAACAAAGCGTGAACAAAGTTATACTATGCACGGATGTACTATTTGATCATCCAGGGCGGTTCTTGCTACATATTTAGTTAAATAACTCTGAGCTTTGCAGGTAGTTGCAGTTCTATCTTACATAATATCAAAGTATTCCACCTTACCAATTGCGACGCAATCAAAACCTCAACGAAACATTGCGGAACTTCATAACAAAGCGTAAACAAAGTTATACTATGCACGTATGTACTATTTGATCATGCTGAGCGGTTCTTGCAACATATTTAGTTAAATAACTCTGAGCTTTGCACGTAGTTGCAGTTCTATCTTATATAATATCAAAGTATTCCACCTTACCAATTGCGACGCAATCAAAACCTCAACGAAACATTGCGGAACTTCATAACAAAGCGTAAACAAAGTTATACTATGCACGGATGTACTATTTGATCATCCAGGGCGGTTCTTGCTACATATTTAGTTAAATAACTCTGAGCTTTGCAGGTAGTTGCAGTTCTATCTTACATAATATCAAAGAATTCCACCTTACCAATTGCGACGCAATCAAAACCTCAGCGAAACATTGCGGAACTTCATAACAAAGCGTAAACAAAGTTATACTGTGCACGTATGTACTATTTGATCATCCTGAGCGGTTCTTGCTGCATATTTAGTTAAATAACTCTGAGGTTTGCATGTAGTTGCAGTTCTAACTTATATAATATCAAAGTATACTATCTTATCAATACGACGCAATCAAAACCTCAGCGAAACTCTGCGGAACTTCATAACAAAGCGTAAACAAAGTTATACTATGCACGGATGTACTATTTGATCATCCTGAGCAGTTCTTGCAACATATTTTGTTAAATAACTCTGAGTTTTGCACGTAGTTGAAGTTCTATCTTATATAATATCAAAGTATACTATCTTATCAATACGACGCAATCAAAACTGTCAGCGAAACTCTGCGGAACTTCATAACAAAGCGTGAACAAAGTTATACTATGCACGGATGTACTATTTGATCATCCAGGGCGGTTCTTGCTACATATTTAGTTAAATAACTCTGAGCTTTGCAGGTAGTTGCAGTTCTATCTTACATAATATCAAAGTATTCCACCTTACCAATTGCGACGCAATCAAAACCTCAACGAAACATTGCGGAACTTCATAACAAAGCGTAAACAAAGTTATACTATGCACGTATGTACTATTAGATCATGCTGAGCGGTTCTTGCAACATATTTAGTTAAATAACTCTGAGCTTTGCAGGTAGTTGCAGTTCTATCTTACATAATATCAAAGTATTCCACCTTACCAATTGCGACGCAATCAAAACCTCAACGAAACATTGCGGAACTTCATAACAAAGCGTAAACAAAGTTATACTATGCACGGATGTACTATTTGATCATCCAGGGCGGTTCTTGCTACATATTTAGTTAAATAACTCTGAGCTTTGCAGGTAGTTGCAGTTCTATCTTACATAATATCAAAGTATTCCACCTTACCAATTGCGACGCAATCAAAACCTCAGCGAAACATTGCGGAACTTCATAACAAAGCGTAAACAAAGTTATACTGTGCACGTATGTACTATTTGATCATCCTGAGCGGTTCTTGCTGCATATTTAGTTAAATAACTCTGAGGTTTGCATGTAGTTGCAGTTCTAACTTATATAATATCAAAGTATACTATCTTATCAATACGACGCAATCAAAACCTCAGCGAAACTCTGCGGAACTTCATAACAAAGCGTAAACAAAGTTATACTATGCACGAATGTACTATTTGATCATCCTGAGCGGTTCTTGCTACATATTTTGTTATATAACTCTGAGGTGTGCAGGTATTTGCAGTTCTAACTTATCTAATATCAATGTATACTATCTTATCAATACGACGCAATCAAAACATCAGCGAAACTTTGCGGAACTTCATAAAAAAAGCGTGAACAAAGTTATACTATGCACGTATGTACTATTTGATCATCCTGAGCGTATCTTGCTACATATTTAGTTAAATAACTCTGAGCTTTGCAGGTATTTGCAGTTCTAACTTATATAATATCAGAGTATACTATCTTATCAATACGACGCAATCAAAACCTCAGCGAAACTCTGCGGAACTTCATCACACAGCGTAAACAAAGTTATACTATGCACGTATGTACTGTTTGATCATCTTGAGCGGTTCTTGCTACATATTTAGTTAAATAACTCTGAGCTTTGCAGGTATTTTCAGGTCTACCTTATATAATATCAAAGTATACTATCGTATCACTACGACGCAATCAAAACATCAGCGAAACATTGCGGAACATCATAAAAAAAGCGTGAACAAAGTTATACTATGCACGTATGTACTATTTGATCATTCTGAGCGGTTCTTGCAACATATTTTGTTAAATAACTCTGAGCTTTGCAGGTATTTGCAGTTCTAACTTATATAATATCAAAGTATACTATCCTATCAATACGACGCAATCAAAACCTCAGCGAAACTCTGCGGAACTTCATAACAAAGCGTCAACAAAGTTATACTCTGCACGGATGTACTATTTGATCATCCTGAGCGGTTCTTGCAACATATTTTGTGAAATAACTCTGAGGTGTGCAGGATTTGCAGTTCTAACTTATCTAATATCAATGTATACAATCTTATCAATACGACGCAATCAAAACATCAGCGAAACTCTGCGGAACTTCATAACACAGCGTAAACAAAGTTATACTATGCACGTATGTACTGTTTGATCATCTTGAGCGGTTCTTGCTACATATTTAGTTAAATAACTCTGAGCTTTGCAGGTATTTTCAGGTCTACCTTATATAATATCAAAGTATACTATCTAACCAATACGACGCCATCAAAACCTCAGCGTAACTTTGCGGAACTTCATAACAAAGCGTAAACAAAGTTATACTATGCACGGATATACTATTAGATCTTCCTGAGCGGGTCTTGCTGCATATTTAGTTAAATAACTCTGAGGTTTGCATGTAGTTGCAGTTCTAACTTATATAATATCAAAGTATACTATCCTATCAATACGACGCAATCAAAACCTCAGCGAAACTCTGCGGAACTTCATAACAAAGCGTCAACAAAGTTATACTATGCACGTATGTACTGTTTGATCATCCTGAGCGGTTCTTGCTACATATTTAGTTAAATAACTCTGAGCTTTGCAGGTATTTTCAGCTCTACCTTATTTAATATCAAAGTATACTATCTTATCAATACGACGCAATCAAAACCTCAGCGAAACTCTGCGGAACTTCATAACACAGCGTAAACAAAGTTATAATATGCACGTATGTACTGTTTGATCATCCTGAGCGGTTCTAGCTACATATTTAGTTAAATAACTCTGAGCTTTGCAGGTATTTTCAGCTCTACCTTATATAATATCAAAGTATACTATCGTACCACTACGACGCAATCAAAACATCAGCAAAACATTGCGGAACATCATAAAAAAAGCGTGAACAAAGTTATACTATGCACGTATGTACTATTTGATCATCCTGAGCGGTTCTTGCAACATATTTTGTTAAATAACTCTGAGCTTTGCAGGTATTTTCAGCTCTACCTTATATAATATCAAAGTATACTATCGTACCACTACGACGCAATCAAAACATCAGCGAAACATTGCGGAACATCATAAAAAAAGCGTGATCAAAGTTATACTATGCACGTATGTACTATTTGATCATCCTGAGCGGTTCTTGCTGCATATTTAGTTAAATAACTCTGAGCTTTGCAGGTATTTGCAGTTCTAACTTATATAATATCATAGTATACTATCTTACCAATACGACGCCATCAAAACCTCAGCGTAACTTTGCGGAACTTCATAACAAAGCGTGAACAAAGTTATACTATGCACGGATGTACTATTTGATCATCTAGAGCGGTTCTTGCTACATATTTAGTTAAATAACTCTGAGTTTTGCATGTAGTTGGAGTTCTATCTTATATAATATCAAAGTATTCCACCTTACCAATTGCGACGCAATCAAAACCTCAACGAAACATTGCGGAACTTCATAACAAAGCGTAAACAAAATTATACTATGCACGTATGTACTATTTCATCATCCCTAGCGGTTCTTACTACATATTTTGTTAAATAACTCTGACGTTTGCATGTAGTTGCAGTTCTATCTTATATAATATCCAAGTATTCCACCTTACCAATTGCGACGCAATCAAAACCTCAGCGAAACATTGCGGATCTTCATAACAAAGCGTAAACAAAGTTATACTATGCACGTATGTACTATTTGATCATCCTGAGCGGTTCTTGCTACATATTTAGTTAAATAACTCTGAGCTTTGCAGGTATTTTCAGCTCTACCTTATATAATATCAAAGTATACTATCTTATCAATACGACGCAATCAAAACCTCAGCGAAACTCTGCGGAACTTCATAACACAGCGTAAACAAAGTTATAATATGCACGTATGTACTGTTTGATCATCCTGAGCGGTTCTTGCTACATATTTAGTTAAATAACTCTGAGCTTTGCAGGTATTTTCAGCTCTACCTTATATAATATCAAAGTATACTATCGTACCACTACGACGCAATCAAAACATCAGCGAAACATTGCGGAACATCATAAAAAAAGCGTGAACAAAGTTATACTATGCACGTATGTACTATTTGATCATCCTGAGCGGTTCTTGCAACATATTTTGTTAAATAACTCTGAGCTTTGCAGGTATTTGCAGTTCTAACTTATATAATATCAAAGTATACTATCCTATCAATACGACGCAATCAAAACCTCAGCGAAACTCTGCGGAACTTCATAACAAAGCGTCAACAAAGTTATACTATGCACGTATGTACTGTTTGATCATCCTGAGCGGTTCTTGCTACATATTTAGTTAAATAACTCTGAGCTTTGCAGGTATTTTCAGCTCTACCTTATTTAATATCAAAGTATACTATCTTATCAATACGACGCAATCAAAACCTCAGCGAAACTCTGCGGAACTTCATAACACAGCGTAAACAAAGTTATAATATGCACGTATGTACTGTTTGATCATCCTGAGCGGTTCTAGCTACATATTTAGTTAAATAACTCTGAGCTTTGCAGGTATTTTCAGCTCTACCTTATATAATATCAAAGTATACTATCGTACCACTACGACGCAATCAAAACATCAGCAAAACATTGCGGAACATCATAAAAAAAGCGTGAACAAAGTTATACTATGCACGTATGTACTATTTGATCATCCTGAGCGGTTCTTGCAACATATTTTGTTAAATAACTCTGAGCTTTGCAGGTATTTTCAGCTCTACCTTATATAATATCAAAGTATACTATCGTACCACTACGACGCAATCAAAACATCAGCGAAACATTGCGGAACATCATAAAAAAAGCGTGATCAAAGTTATACTATGCACGTATGTACTATTTGATCATCCTGAGCGGTTCTTGCTGCATATTTAGTTAAATAACTCTGAGCTTTGCAGGTATTTGCAGTTCTAACTTATATAATATCATAGTATACTATCTTACCAATACGACGCCATCAAAACCTCAGCGAAACTTTGCGGAACTTCATAACAAAGCGTGAACAAAGTTATACTATGCACGGATGTACTATTTGATCATCTAGAGCGGTTCTTGCTACATATTTAGTTAAATAACTCTGAGTTTTGCATGTAGTTGGAGTTCTATCTTATATAATATCAAAGTATTCCACCTTACCAATTGCGACGCAATCAAAACCTCAACGAAACATTGCGGAACTTCATAACAAAGCGTAAACAAAATTATACTATGCACGTATGTACTATTTCATCATCCCTAGCGGTTCTTACTACATATTTTGTTAAATAACTCTGACGTTTGCATGTAGTTGCAGTTCTATCTTATATAATATCCAAGTATTCCACCTTACCAATTGCGACGCAATCAAAACCTCAGCGAAACATTGCGGATCTTCATAACAAAGCGTAAACAAAGTTATACTATGCACGTATGTACTATTTGATCATCCTGAGCGGTTCTTGCTACATATTTAGTTAAATAACTCTGAGCTTTGCAGGTATTTTCAGCTCTACCTTATATAATATCAAAGTATACTATCTTATCAATACGACGCAATCAAAACCTCAGCGAAACTCTGCGGAACTTCATAACAAAGCGTAAACAAAGTTATAATATGCACGTATGTACTGTTTGATCATCCTGAGCGGTTCTTGCTACATATTTAGTTAAATAACTCTGAGCTTTGCAGGTATTTTCAGCTCTACCTTATATAATATCAAAGTATACTATCGTACCACTACGACGCAATCAAAACATCAGCGAAACATTGCGGAACATCATAAAAAAAGCGTGAACAAAGTTATACTATGCACGTATGTACTATTTGATCATCCTGAGCGGTTCTTGCAACATATTTTGTTAAATAACTCTGAGCTTTGCAGGTATTTGCAGTTCTAACTTATATAATATCAAAGTATACTATCCTATCAATACGACGCAATCAAAACCTCAGCGAAACTCTGCGGAACTTCATAACAAAGCGTCAACAAAGTTATACTATGCACGTATGTAGTATTTGATCATCCTGAGCGGTTCTTGCAACATATTTAGTTAAATAACTCTGAGGTTTGCAGGTAGTAGCAGTTCTAACTTATATAATATCAAAGTATACTATCCTATCAATACGACGCAATCAAAACCTCAGCGAAACTCTGCGGAACTTCATAACAAAGCGTCAACAAAGTTATACTCTGCACGGATGTACTATTTGATCATCCTGAGCGGTTCTTGCAACATATTTTGTTAAATAACTCTGAGGTGTGCAGGATTTGCAGTTCTAACTTATCTAATATCAATGTATACAATCTTATCAATACGACGCAATCAAAACATCAGCGACACTTTGCGGAACTTCATAACAAAGCGTAAACAAAGTTATACTATGCACGTATGTACTATTTGATGATCCCTAGCGGTTCTTACTACATATTTAGTTAAATAAGTCTGAGCTTTGCTGGTATTTTCAGCTCTACCTTATATAATATCAAAGTATACTATCGTACCACTACGACGCAATCAAAACATCAGCGAAACATTGCGGAACATCATAAAAAAAGCGTGAACAAAGTTATACTATGCACGTATGTACTATTTGATCATCCTGAGCGGTTCTTGCAACATATTTTGTTAAATAACTCTGAGCTTTGCAGGTATTTGCAGTTCTAACTTATATAATATCAAAGTATACTATCCTATCAATACGACGCAATCAAAACCTCAGCGAAACTCTGCGGAACTTCATAACAAAGCGTCAACAAAGTTATACTATGCACGTATGTACTGTTTGATCATCCTGAGCGGTTCTTGCTACATATTTAGTTAAATAACTCTGAGCTTTGCAGGTATTTTCAGCTCTACCTTATATAATATCAAAGTATACTATCTTATCAATACGACGCAATCAAAACCTCAGCGAAACTCTGCGGAACTTCATAACACAGCGTAAACAAAGTTATAATATGCACGTATGTACTGTTTGATCATCCTGAGCGGTTCTTGCTACATATTTAGTTAAATAACTCTGAGCTTTGCTGGTATTTTCAGCTCTACCTTATATAATATCAAAGTATACTATCGTACCACTACGACGCAATCAAAACATCAGCGAAACATTGCGGAACATCATAAAAAAAGCGTGAACAAAGTTATACTATGCACATATGTACTATTTGATCATCCTGAGCGGTTCTTGCAACATATTTTGTTAAATAACTCTGAGCTTTGCAGGTATTTGCAGTTCTAACTTATATAATATCAAAGTATACTATCCTATCAATACGACGCAATCAAAACCACAGCGAAACTCTGCGGAACTTCATAACAAAGCGTCAACAAAGTTATACTATGCACGTATGTACTGTTTGATCATCCTGAGCGGTTCTTGCTACATATTTAGTTAAATAACTCTGAGCTTTGCAGGTATTTTCAGCTCTACCTTATATAATATCAAAGTATACTATCATATCAATACGACGCAATCAAAACCTCAGCGAAACTCTGCGGAACTTCATAACACAGCGTAAACAAAGTTATAATATGCACGTATGTACTGTTTGATCATCCTGAGCGGTTCTTGCTACATATTTAGTTAAATAACTCTGAGCTTTGCAGGTATTTTCAGCTCTACCTTATATAATATCAAAGTATACTATCGTACCACTACGACGCAATCAAAACATCAGCGAAACATTGCGGAACATCATAAAAAAAGCGTGAACAAAGTTATACTATGAACGTATGTACTATTTGATCATCCTGAGCGGTTCTTGCAACATATTTTGTTAAATAACTCTGAGCTTTGCAGGTATTTTCAGCTCTACCTTATATAATATCAAAGTATACTATCGTACCACTACGACGCAATCAAAACATCAGCGAAACATTGCGGAACATCATAAAAAAAGCGTGAACAAAGTTATACTATGCACGTATGTACTATTTGATCATCCTGAGCGGTTCTTGCAACATATTTAGTTAAATAACTCTGAGCTTTGCAGGTATTTTCAGCTCTACCTTATATAATATCAAAGTATACTATCGTACCAATACGATACGCCATCAAAACCTCAGCGTAACTTTGCGGAACTTCATAACAAAGCGTAAACAAAGTTATACTATGCACGTATGTACTATTTGATCATCCTGAGCGGTTCCTGCTGCATATTTAGTTAAATAAGTCTGAGGTTTGCATGTAGTTGCAGTTCTAACTTATATAATATCAAAGTATTCCACCTTACCAATTGCGACGCAATCAAAACCTCAGCGAAACATTGCGGAACTTCATAACAAAGCGTAAACAAAGTTATACTATGCACGTATGTACTATTTGATCATCCCTAGCGGTTCTTACTACATATTTTGTTAAATAACTCTGAGGTTTGCATGTAGTTGCAGTTCTATCTTATATAATATCAAAGTATACTATCTAACCAATACGACGCCATCAAAACCTCAGCGTAACTTTGCGGAACTTCATAACAAAGCGTAAACAAAGTTATACTATACACGGATATACTATTAGATCTTCCTGAGCGGTGCTTGCTACAGATTTTGTTATATAACACTGAGGTGTGCAGGTATTTGCAGTTCTAACTTATCTAATATCAATGTATACAATCTTATCAATACGACGCAATCAAAACATCAGCGACACTTTGCGGAACTTCATAACAAAGCGTAAACAAAGTTATACTGTGCACGTATGTACTATTTGATCATCCTGAGCGGTTCTTGCTGCGTATTTAGTTAAATAACTCTGAGGTTTGCATGCAGTTGCAGTTCTAACTTATATAATATCAAAGTATACTATCTTATCAATACGACGCAATCAAAACCTCAGCGAAACGCTGCGGAACTTCATAACAAAGCGTAAACAAAGTTATACTATGCACGGATGTAGTATTTGATCATCTAGAGCGGTTCTTGCTACATATTTAGTTAAATAACTCTGAGGTATGCATGTAGTTGCAGTTCTAACTTATATAATATCAAAGTATTCCACCTTACCAATTGCGACGCAATCAAAACCTCAGCGAAACATTGCGGAACTTCATAACAAAGCGTAAACAAAGTTATACTATGCACGGATGTATTATTTGATCATCCAGAGCGGTTTTTGCTACATATTTAGTTAAACAACTCTGAGGTTTGCAGGTAGTTGCAGTTATATCTTATATAATATCATAGTATACTATCTTACCAATACGACGCAATCAAAACATCAGCGACACTTTGCGGAACTTCATAACAAAGCGTAAACAAAGTTATACTGTGCACGTATGTACTATTTGATCATCCTGAGCGGTTCTTGCTGCATATTTAGTTAAATAACTCTGAGCTTTGCAGGTATTTGCAGTTCTAACTTATATAATTTCAAAGTATACTATCTTATCAATACGACGCCATCAAAACCTCAGCGTAACTTTGCGGAACTTCATAACAAAGCGTAAACAAAGTTATACTATGCACGGATATACTATTAGATCTTCCTGAGCGGTTCTTGCTACATATTTTGTTATATAACTCTGAGGTGTGCAGGTATTTGCAGTTCTAACTTATCTAATATCAAAGTATACTATCTTATCAATTGCGACGCAATCAAAACCTCAACGAAACATTGCGGAACTTCATAACAAAGCGTAAACAAAGTTATACTATGCACGGATGTATTATTTGATCATCCAGAGCGGTTTTTGCTACATATTTAGTTAAACAACTCTGAGGTTTGCAGGTAGTTGCAGTTATATCTTATATAATATCATAGTATACTATCTTACCAATACGACGCAATCAAAACATCAGCGACACTTTGCGGAACTTCATAACAAAGCGTAAACAAAGTTATACTATGCACGTATGTACTATTTGATCATCCTGAGCGGTTCTTGCAACATATTTAGTTAAATAAGTCTGAGGTTTGCATGTAGTTGCAGTTCTAACTTATCTAATATCAATGTATACTATCTTATCAATACGACGCTATCAAAACATCAGCGAAACTTTGCGGAACTTCATAAAAAAAGCGTGAACAAAGTTATACTATGCACGTATGTACTATTTGATCATCCTGAGCGTATCTTGCTACATATTTAGTTAAATAACTCTGAGCTTTGCAGGTATTTGCAGTTCTAACTTATATAATATCAGAGTATACTATCTTATCAATACGACGCAATCAAAACCTCAGCGAAACTCTGCGGAACTTCATAACACAGCGTAAACAAAGTTATACTATGCACGTATGTACTGTTTGATCATCTTGAGCGGTTCTTGCTACATATTTAGTTAAATAACTCTGAGCTTTGCAGGTATTTTCAGGTCTACCTTATATAATATCAAAGTATACTATCGTATCACTACGACGCAATCAAAACATCAGCGAAACATTGCGGAACATCATAAAAAAAGCGTGAACAAAGTTATACTATGCACGTATGTACTATTTGATCATTCTGAGCGGTTCTTGCAACATATTTTGTTAAATAACTCTGAGCTTTGCAGGTATTTGCAGTTCTAACTTATATAATATCAAAGTATACTATCCTATCAATACGACGCAATCAAAACCTCAGCGAAACTCTGCGGAACTTCATAACAAAGCGTCAACAAAGTTATACTCTGCACGGATGTACTATTTGATCATCCTGAGCGGTTCTTGCAACATATTTTGTGAAATAACTCTGAGGTGTGCAGGATTTGCAGTTCTAACTTATCTAATATCAATGTATACTATCTTATCAATACGACGCAATCAAAACATCAGCGAAACTTTGCGGAACTTCATAAAAAAACCGTGAACAAAGTTATACTATGCACGTATGTACTATTTGATCATCCTGAGCGTATCTTGCTACATATTTAGTTAAATAACTCTGAGCTTTGCAGGTATTTGCAGTTCTAACTTATATAATATCAAAGTATACTATCTTATCAATACGACGCCATCAAAACCTCAGCGAAACTTTACGGAACTTCATAACAAAGCGTAAACAAAGTTATACTATGCACGGATGTACTATTTGATCATCCTGAGCAGTTCTTGCAACATATTTTGTTAAATAACTCTGAGTTTTGCACGTAGTTGAAGTTCTATCTTATATAATATCAAAGTATACTATCTTATCAATACGACGCAATCAAAACCTCAGCGAAACTCTGCGGAACTTCATAACAAAGCGTGAACAAAGTTATACTATGCACGGATGTACTATTTGATCATCCAGGGCGGTTCTTGCTAGATATTTAGTTAAATAACTCTGAGCTTTGCAGGTATTTGCAGTTCTAACTTATATAATATCAGAGTATACTATCTTATCAATACGACGCAATCAAAACCTCAGCGAAACTCTGCGGAACTTCATAACACAGCGTAAACAAAGTTATACTATGCACGTATGTACTGTTTGATCATCTTGAGCGGTTCTTGCTACATATTTAGTTAAATAACTCTGAGCTTTGCAGGTATTTTCAGGTCTACCTTATATAATATCAAAGTATACTATCTAACCAATACGACGCCATCAAAACCTCAGCGTAACTTTGCGGAACTTCATAACAAAGCGTAAACAAAGTTATACTATACACGGATATACTATTAGATCTTCCTGAGCGGTGCTTGCTACAGATTTTGTTATATAACACTGAGGTGTGCAGGTATTTGCAGTTCTAACTTATCTAATATCAATGTATACAATCTTATCAATACGACGCAATCAAAACATCAGCGACACTTTGCGGAACTTCATAACAAAGCGTAAACAAAGTTATACTGTGCACGTATGTACTATTTGATCATCCTGAGCGGTTCTTGCTGCGTATTTAGTTAAATAACTCTGAGGTTTGCATGCAGTTGCAGTTCTAACTTATATAATATCAAAGTATACTATCTTATCAATACGACGCAATCAAAACCTCAGCGAAACTCTGCGGAACTTCATCACAAAGCGTAAACAAAGTTATACTATGCACGGATGTAGTATTTGATCATCTAGAGCGGTTCTTGCTACATATTTAGTTAAATAACTCTGAGCTTTGCAGGTATTTTCAGGTCTACCTTATATAATATCAAAGTATACTATCGTATCACTACGACGCAATCAAAACATCAGCGAAACATTGCGGAACATCATAAAAAAAGCGTGAACAAAGTTATACTATGCACGTATGTACTATTTGATCATTCTGAGCGGTTCTTGCAACATATTTTGTTAAATAACTCTGAGCTTTGCAGGTATTTGCAGTTCTAACTTATATAATATCAAAGTATACTATCCCACCAATACGACGCAATCAAAACCTCAGCGAAACTCTGCGGAACTTCATAACAAAGCGTAAACAAAGTTATACTCTGCACGGATGTACTATTTGATCATCCTGAGCGGTTCTTGCAACATATTTTGTGAAATAACTCTGAGGTGTGCAGGATTTGCAGTTCTAACTTATCTAATATCAATGTATACTATCTTATCAATACGACGCAATCAAAACATCAGCGAAACTTTGCGGAACTTCATAAAAAAACCGTGAACAAAGTTATACTCTGCACGGATGTACTATTTGATCATCCTGAGCGGTTCTTGCAACATATTTTGTGAAATAACTCTGAGGTGTGCAGGATTTGCAGTTCTAACTTATCTAATATCAATGTATACTATCTTATCAATACGACGCAATCAAAACATCAGCGAAACTTTGCGGAACTTCATAAAAAAACCGTGAACAAAGTTATACTATGCACGTATGTACTATTTGATCATCCTGAGCGTATCTTGCTACATATTTAGTTAAATAACTCTGAGCTTTGCAGGTATTTGCAGTTCTAACTTATATAATATCAAAGTATACTATCTTATCAATACGACGCCATCAAAACCTCAGCGTAACTTTACGGAACTTCATAACAAAGCGTAAACAAAGTTATACTATGCACGGATGTACTATTTGATCATCCTGAGCAGTTCTTGCAACATATTTTGTTAAATAACTCTGAGTTTTGCACGTAGTTGAAGTTCTATCTTATATAATATCAAAGTATACTATCTTATCAATACGACGCAATCAAAACCTCAGCGAAACTCTGCGGAACTTCATAACAAAGCGTGAACAAAGTTATACTATGCACGGATGTACTATTTGATCATCCAGGGCGGTTCTTGCTACATATTTAGTTAAATAACTCTGAGCTTTGCAGGTATTTGCAGTTCTAACTTATATAATATCAGAGTATACTATCTTATCAATACGACGCAATCAAAACCTCAGCGAAACTCTGCGGAACTTCATAACACAGCGTAAACAAAGTTATACTATGCACGTATGTACTGTTTGATCATCTTGAGCGGTTCTTGCTACATATTTAGTTAAATAACTCTGAGCTTTGCAGGTATTTTCAGGTCTACCTTATATAATATCAAAGTATACTATCTAACCAATACGACGCCATCAAAACCTCAGCGTAACTTTGCGGAACTTCATAACAAAGCGTAAACAAAGTTATACTATACACGGATATACTATTAGATCTTCCTGAGCGGTGCTTGCTACAGATTTTGTTATATAACACTGAGGTGTGCAGGTATTTGCAGTTCTAACTTATCTAATATCAATGTATACAATCTTATCAATACGACGCAATCAAAACATCAGCGACACTTTGCGGAACTTCATAACAAAGCGTAAACAAAGTTATACTGTGCACGTATGTACTATTTGATCATCCTGAGCGGTTCTTGCTGCGTATTTAGTTAAATAACTCTGAGGTTTGCATGCAGTTGCAGTTCTAACTTATATAATATCAAAGTATACTATCTTATCAATACGACGCAATCAAAACCTCAGCGAAACTCTGCGGAACTTCATCACAAAGCGTAAACAAAGTTATACTATGCACGGATGTAGTATTTGATCATCTAGAGCGGTTCTTGCTACATATTTAGTTAAATAACTCTGAGGTTTGCATGTAGTTGCAGTTCTATCTTATATAATATCAAAGTATTCCACCTTCCCAATTGCGACGCAATCAAAACCTCAACGAAACATTGCGGAACTTCATAACAAAGCGTAAACAAAGTTATACTATGCACGTATGTACTATTTGATCATCCCTAGCGGTTCTTACTACATATTTTGTTAAATAACTCTGAGGTTTGCATGTAGTTGCAGTTCTATCTTATATAATATCAAAGTATTCCACCTTCCCAATTGCGACGCAATCAAAACCTCAGCGTAACTTTGCGGAACTTCATAACAAAGCGTAAACAAAGTTATACTATGCACGGATATACTATTAGATCTTCCTGAGCGGTTCTTGCTACATATTTTGTTATATAACTCTGAGGTGTGCAGGTATTTGCAGTTCTAACTTATCTAATATCAAAGTATACTATCTTATCAATTGCGACGCAATCAAAACCTCAACGAAACATTGCGGAACTTCATAACAAAGCGTAAACAAAGTTATACTATGCACGGATGTATTATTTGATCATCCAGAGCGGTTTTTGCTACATATTTAGTTAAACAACTCTGAGGTTTGCAGGTAGTTGCAGTACTATCTTATATAATATCATAGTATACTATCTTACCAATACGACGCAATCAAAACATCAGCGACACTTTGCGGAACTTCATAACAAAGCGTAAACAAAGTTATACTGTGCACGTATGTACTATTTGATCATCCTGAGCGGTTCTTGCTGCATATTTAGTTAAATAACTCTGAGCTTTGCAGGTATTTGCAGTTCTAACTTATATAATATCAAAGTATACTATCTTATCAATACGACGCCATCAAAACCTCAGCGTAACTTTGCGGAACTTCATAACAAAGCGTAAACAAAGTTATACTATGCACGGATGTACTATTTGATCATCCTGAGCAGTTCTTGCAACATATTTTGTTAAATAACTCTGAGTTTTGCACGTAGTTGAAGTTCTATCTTATATAATAGCAAAGTATACTATCTTATCAATACGACGCAATCAAAACCTCAGCGATACTCTGCGGAACTTCATAACAAAGCGTGAACAAAGTTATACTATGCACGGATGTACTATTTGATCATCCAGGGCGGTTCTTGCTACATATTTAGTTAAATAACTCTGAGCTTTGCAGGTATTTGCAGTTCTAACTTATATAATATCAAAGTATACTATCTTATCAATACGACGCAATCAAAACCTCAGCGAAACTCTGCGGAACTTCATAACAAAGCGTGAACAAAGTTATACTATGCACGGATGTACTATTTGATCATCCTGAGCGGTTCTTGCTCCATATTTAGTTAAATAACTCTGAGGTTTGCATGTAGTTGCAGATCTAACTTATATAATATCAAAGTATACTATCTTATCAATACGACGCAATCAAAACCTCAGCGAAACTCTGCGGAACTTCATAACAAAGCGTAAACAAAGTTATACTATGCACGGATATACTATTAGATCTTCCTGAGCGGTTCTTGCTACATATTTTGTTAAATAACTGTGAGGTTTGCATGTAGTTGCAGTTCTATCTTATATAATATCAAAGTATACTATCTTATCAATACGACGCAATCAAACCCTCAGCGAAACACTGCGGAACTTCATAACAAAGCGTAAACAAAGTTATACTATGCACGTATGTACTATTTGATCATCCCTAGCTGTTCTTGCTACATATTTTGTTAAATAACTGTGAGGTTTGCATGTAGTTGCAGTTCTAACTTATATAATATCAAAGTATACTATCTTATCAATACGACGCAATCAAAACCTCAGCGAAACTCTGCGGAACTTCATAACAAAGCGTGAACAAAGTAATACTATGCACGGATGTACTATTTGATCATCCTGAGCGGTTCTTGCTACATATTTAGTTAAATAACTCTGAGGTTTGCATGTACCTGCAGTTCTAACTTATATAATATCAAAGTATACTATCTTATCAATACGACGCAATCAAAACCTCAGCGAAACTCTGCGGAACTTCATAACAAAGCGTAAACAAAGTTATACTATGCACGTATGTACTATTTGATCATCCTGAGCAGTTCTTGCTGCATATTTAGTTAAATAACTCTGAGGTTTGCATGTAGTTGCAGTTCTAACTTATATAATATCAAAGTATACTATCTTATCAATTCGACGCAATCAAAACCTTAGCGAAACTTTGCGGAACTTCATAACAAAGCGTAAACAAAGTTATACTATGCACGTATGTACTATTTGATCATCCTGAGCGGTTCTTGCTACATATTTAGTTAAATAACTCTGAGGTTTGCATGTAGTTGCAGTTCTAACTTATATAATATCAAAGTATACTATCTTATCAATACGACGCAATCAAAACGTCAGCGATACTTTGCGGAACTTCATAACAAAGCGTAAACAAAGTTGTACTATGCACGTTAGTACTATTTGATCATCCTGAGCGGTTCTTGCTAAATATTAAGTTAAATAACTCTGTGGTTTGCAGGTATTTGCAGTTCTAACTTATATAATATCAAAGTATACTATCTTACCAATATGACGCCATCAAAATCTCAGCGAAACTTTGCGGAACTTCATAACAAAGCGTAAACAAATTTATACTATGCACGGATGTACTATTTGATCATCCTGAGCGGTTATGGATACATATTTTGCCAAATCACTCTCAGGTTTGTAGGTAGTTGCAGTTCTACCTTATATAATATCATAGTATACTATCTTACCAACACGACGCAATTAAAACATCAGCGACACTTTGCGGAACTTCATAACAAAGCGTAAACAAAGTTATCCTATGTACGTATGTACTATTTGATCATCCTGAGCAGTTCTTGCTACATATTTAGTTAAATAACTCTGAGGTTTGCATGTAGTTGCAGTTCTAACTTATATAATATCAAAGTATACTATCTTATCAATTCGACGCAATCAAAACCTTAGCGAAACTTTGCGGAACTTCATAACAAAGCGTAAACAAAGTTATACTATGCACGTATGTACTATTTGATCATCCTGAGCGGTTCTTGCTACATATTTAGTTAAATAACTCTGAGGTTTGCATGTACCTGCAGTTCTATCTTATATAATATCAAAGTATACTATCCCACCAATACGACGCCATCAAAACCTCAGCAAAACTTTGCGGAACTTCATAACAAAGTGTAAACAAAGTTATCCTATGCACGTATGTACTATTTGATCATCCTGAGCGGTTCTTGCTACATATTTAGTTAAATAACTTTGTGCTTTGCAGGTATTTTCTGTTCTACCTTATATAATATTAAAGTATACTATCTTATCAATTCGACGCAATCAAAACCTTAGCGAAACTTTGCGGAACTTCATAACAAAGCGTAAACAAAATTATACTATGCACGTATGTACTATTTGATCATCCTGAGCGGTTCTTGCTACATATTTAGTTAAATAACTCTGAGGTTTGCATGTAGTTGCAGTTCTAACTTATATAATATCAAAGTATACTATCTTATCAATTCGACGCAATCAAAACCTTAGCGAAACTTTGCGGAACTTCATAACAAAGCGTAAACAAAGTTATACTATGCACGTATGTACTATTTGATCATCCTGAGCGGTTCTTGCTACATATTTAGTTAAATAACTCTGAGGTTTGCATGTAGTTGCAGTTCTAACTTATATAATATCAAAGTATACTATCTTATCAATTCGACGCAATCAAAACCTCAGCGAAACTTTGCGGAACTTCATAATAAAGCGTAAACAAAGTTATACTATGCACGGATGTACTATTTGATCTTCCTGCAGGTTCTGGATACATATTTTGCCATATCACTCTCAGGTTTGCATGTAGTTGCAGTTCTATCTTATATAATATCAAAGTATACTATCTTACCAATTGCGACGCAATCAACACCTCTGCGACACTTTGCGGAATTTCATAAGAAAGCGTAAACAAAGTTATACTATGTACGTATGTACTATTTGATCATCCTGAGCGGTTCTTGCTACATATTTAGTAAAATAACTCTGAGCTTTGCAGGTATTTGCAGTTCTAACTTATATAATATCAAAGTATACTATCTTATCAATTCGACGCAATCAAAACCTTAGCGAAACTTTGCGGAACTTCATAACAAAGCGTAAACAAAGTTATACTATGTACGTATGTACTATTTGATCATCCTGTGCGGTTCTTGCTACATATTTAGTTAAATAACTCTGAGCTTTGCAGGTATTTGCAGTTCTAACTTATATATTATCAAAGTATACTATCTTATCAATACGACGCAATCAAAACCTCAGCGAAACTCTGCGGAACTTCATAACAAAGCGTAAACAAAGTTATACTATGCACGTATGTACTATTTGATCATCCTGAGCAGTTCTTGCTACATATTTAGTTAAATAACTCAGAGCTTTGCAGGTATTTGCAGTTCTAACTTATATAATATCAAAGTATACTATCTTATCAATTCGACGCAATCAAAACCTCAGCGAAACTTTGCGGAACTTCATAACAAAGCGTAAACAAAGTTATACTATGCACGTATGTACTATTTGATCATCCTGAGCGGTTCTTGCTACATATTTAGTTAAATAACTCTGAGGTTTGCATGTACCTGCAGTTCTAACTTATATAATATCAAAGTATACTATCTTATCAATACGACGCAATCAAAACCTCAGCGAAACTCTGCGGAACTTCATAACAAAGCGTAAACAAAGTTATACTATGCACGTATGTACTATTTGATCATCCCTAGCTGTTCTTGCTACATATTTTGTTAAATAACTCTGAGGTTTGCATGTAGTTGCAGTTCTATCTTATGTAATATCAAAGTATACTATCTTACCAATTGCGACGCAATCAACACCTCTGCGAAACATTGCGGAACTTCATAACAAAGCGTAAACAAAGTTATACTATGCACGGATGTACTATTTGATCTTCCTGCAGGTTCTGGATACATATTTTGCCATATCACTCTGAGGTTTGCATGTAGTTGCAGTTCTATCTTATATAATATCAAAGTATACTATCTTACCAATTGCGACGCAATCAACACCTCTGCGACACTTTGCGGAATTTCATAAGAAAGCGTAAACAAAGTTATACTATGTACGTATGTACTATTTGATCATCCTGAGCGGTTCTTGCTACATATTTAGTAAAATAACTCTGAGCTTTGCAGGTATTTGCAGTTCTAACTTATATAATATCAAAGTATACTATCTTATCAATTCGACGCAATCAAAACCTTAGCGAAACTTTGCGGAACTTCATAACAAAGCGTAAACAAAGTTATACTATGTACGTATGTAGTATTTGATCATCCTGTGCGGTTCTTGCTACATATTTAGTTAAATAACTCTGAGCTTTGCAGGTATTTGCAGTTCTAACTTATATATTATCAAAGTATACTATCTTATCAATACGACGCAATCAAAACCTCAGCGAAACTCTGCGGAACTTCATAACAAAGCGTAAACAAAGTTATACTATGCACGTATGTACTATTTGATCATCCTGAGCAGTTCTTGCTACATATTTAGTTAAATAACTCAGAGCTTTGCAGGTATTTGCAGTTCTAACTTATATATTATCAAAGTATACTATCTTATCAATTCGACGCAATCAAAACCTTAGCGAAACTTTGCGGAACTTCATAACAAAGCGTAAACAAAGTTATAATATGTACGTATGTACTATTTGATCATCCTGAGCGGTTCTTGCTACATATTTAGTTAAATAACTCTGAGGTTTGCATGTACCTGCAGTTCTAACTTATATAATATCAAAGTATACTATCTTATCAATACGACGCAATCAAAACCTCAGCGAAACTCTGCGGAACTTCATAACAAAGCGTAAACAAAGTTATACTATGCACGTATGTACTATTTGATCATCCCTAGCTGTTCTTGCTACATATTTTGTTAAATAACTCTGAGGTTTGCATGTAGTTGCAGTTCTATCTTATGTAATATCAAAGTATACTATCTTACCAATTGCGACGCAATCAACACCTCTGCGAAACATTGCGGAACTTCATAACAAAGCGTAAACAAAGTTATACTATGCACGGATGTACTATTTGATCATCCTGCAGGTTCTGGATACATATTTTGCCATATCACTCTCAGGTTTGCATGTAGTTGCAGTTCTATCTTATATAATATCAAAGTATACTATCTTACCAATTGCGACGCAATCAACACCTCTGCGACACTTTGCGGAATTTGATAAGAAAGCGTAAACAAAGTTATACTATGTACGTATGTACTATTTGATCATCCATATCGGTTCTTGTTACATATTTAGTAAAATAACTCTGAGCTTTGCATGTAGTTGCAGTTCTAACTTATATAATATCAAAGTATACTATCCCACCAATACGACGCCATCAAAACCTCAGCGAAACGTTGCGGAACTTCATAACAAAGTTTAAACAAAGTTATCCTATGCACGTATGTACTACTTGATCATCCTGAGCGGTTCTTGCTACATATTTAGTTAAATAACTTTGTGCTTTGCAGGTATTTTCTGTTCTACCTTATATAATATTAAAGTATACTATCTTATCAATTCGACGCAATCAAAACCTTAGCGAAACTTTGCGGAACTTCATAACAAAGCGTAAACAAAGTTATACTATGCACGTATGTACTATTTGATCATCCTGAGCGGTTCTTGCTACATATTTAGTTAAATAACTCTGAGGTTTGCATGTAGTTGCAGTTCTAACTTATATAATATCAAAGTATACTATCTTATCAATACGACGCAATCAAACCCTCAGCGAAACACTGCGGAACTTCATAACAAAGCGTAAACAAAGTTATACTATGTACGTATGTACTATTTGATCATCCTGAGCGGTTCTTGCTACATATTTAGTTAAATAACTCTGAGGTTTGCATGTACCTGCAGTTCTAACTTATATAATATCAAAGTATACTATCTTATCAATACGACGCAATCAAAACCTCAGCGAAACTCTGCGGAACTTCATAACAAAGCGTAAACAAAGTTATACTATGCACGTATGTACTATTTGATCATCCTGAGCAGTTCTTGCTACATATTTAGTTAAATAACTCTGAGGTTTGCATGTAGTTGCAGTTCTAACTTATATAATATCAAAGTATACTATCTTATCAATTCGACGCAATCAAAACCTTAGCGAAACTTTGCGGAACTTCATAACAAAGCGTAAACAAAGTTATACTATGCACGTATGTACTATTTGATCATCCTGAGCGGTTCTTGCTACATATTTAGTTAAATAACTCTGAGGTTTGCATGTACCTGCAGTTCTAACTTATATAATATCAAAGTATACTATCTTATCAATACGACGCAATCAAAACCTCAGCGAAACTCTGCGGAACTTCATAACAAAGCGTAAACAAAGTTATACTATGCACGTATGTACTATTTGATCATCCCTAGCTGTTCTTGCTACATATTTTGTTAAATAACTCTGAGGTTTGCATGTAGTTGCAGTTCTATCTTATGTAATATCAAAGTATACTATCTTACCAATTGCGACGCAATCAACACCTCTGCGAAACATTGCGGAACTTCATAACAAAGCGTAAACAAAGTTATACTATGCACGGATGTACTATTTGATCTTCCTGCAGGTTCTGGATACATATTTTGCCATATCACTCTCAGGTTTGCATGTAGTTGCAGTTCTATCTTATATAATATCAAAGTATACTATCTTACCAATTGCGACGCAATCAACACCTCTGCGACACTTTGCGGAATTTGATAAGAAAGCGTAAACAAAGTTATACTATGTACGTATGTACTATTTGATCATCCATAGCGGTTCTTGTTACATATTTAGTAAAATAACTCTGAGCTTTGCATGTAGTTGCAGTTCTAACTTATATAATATCAAAGTATACTATCCCACCAATACGACGCCATCAAAACCTCAGCGAAACGTTGCGGAACTTCATAACAAAGTTTAAACAAAGTTATCCTATGCACGTATGTACTACTTGATCATCCTGAGCGGTTCTTGCTACATATTTAGTTAAATAACTTTGTGCTTTGCAGGTATTTTCTGTTCTACCTTATATAATATTAAAGTATACTATCTTATCAATTCGACGCAATCAAAACCTTAGCGAAACTTTGCGGAACTTCATAACAAAGCGTAAACAAAGTTATACTATGCACGTATGTACTATTTGATCATCCTGAGCGGTTCTTGCTACATATTTAGTTAAATAACTCTGAGGTTTGCATGTAGTTGCAGTTCTAACTTATATAATATCAAAGTATACTATCTTATCAATACGACGCAATCAAACCCTCAGCGAAACACTGCGGAACTTCATAACAAAGCGTAAACAAAGTTATACTATGTACGTATGTACTATTTGATCATCCTGAGCGGTTCTTGCTACATATTTAGTTAAATAACTCTGAGGTTTGCATGTAGTTGCAGTTCTAACTTATATAATATCAAAGTATACTATCTTATCAATACGACGCAATCAAAACCTCAGCGAAACTCTGCGGAACTTCATAACAAAGCGTAAACAAAGTTATACTATGCACGTATGTACTATTTGATCATCCTGAGCAGTTCTTGCTACATATTTAGTTAAATAACTCTGAGGTTTGCATGTAGTTGCAGTTCTAACTTATATAAAATCAAAGTATACTATCTTATCAATTCGACGCAATCAAAACCTTAGCGAAACTTTGCGGAACTTCATAACAAAGCGTAAACAAAGTTATACTATGCACGGATGTACTATTTGATCTTCCTGCAGGTTCTGGATACATATTTTGCCATATCACTCTCAGGTTTGCATGTAGTTGCAGTTCTATCTTATATAATATCAAAGTATACTATCTTACCAATTGCGACGCAATCAACACCTCTGCGACACTTTGCGGAATTTCATAAGAAAGCGTAAACAAAGTTATACTATGTACGTATGTACTATTTGATCATCCTGAGCGGTTCTTGCTACATATTTAGTAAAATAACTCTGAGCTTTGCAGGTATTTGCAGTTCTAACTTATATAATATCAAAGTATACTATCTTATCAATTCGACGCAATCAAAACCTCAGCGAAACTTTGCGGAACTTCATAACAAAGCGTAAACAAAGTTATACTATGTACGTATGTAGTATTTGATCATCCTGTGCGGTTCTTGCTACATATTTAGTTAAATAACTCTGAGCTTTGCAGGTATTTGCAGTTCTAACTTATATATTATCAAAGTATACTATCTTATCAATACGACGCAATCAAAACCTCAGCGAAACTCTGCGGAACTTCATAACAAAGCGTAAACAAAGTTATACTATGCACGTATGTACTATTTGATCATCCTGAGCAGTTCTTGCTACATATTTAGTTAAATAACTCAGAGCTTTGCAGGTATTTGCAGTTCTAACTTATATAATATCAAAGTATACTATCTTATCAATTCGACGCAATCAAAACCTTAGCGAAACTTTGCGGAACTTCATAACAAAGCGTAAACAAAGTTATACTATGCACGTATGTACTATTTGATCATCCTGAGCGGTTCTTGCTACATATTTAGTTAAATAACTCTGAGGTTTGCATGTACCTGCAGTTCTAACTTATATAATATCAAAGTATACTATCTTATCAATACGACGCAATCAAAACCTCAGCGAAACTCTGCGGAACTTCATAACAAAGCGTAAACAAAGTTATACTATGCACGTATGTACTATTTGATCATCCCTAGCTGTTCTTGCTACATATTTTGTTAAATAACTCTGAGGTTTGCATGTAGTTGCAGTTCTATCTTATGTAATATCAAAGTATACTATCTTACCAATTGCGACGCAATCAACACCTCTGCGAAACATTGCGGAACTTCATAACAAAGCGTAAACAAAGTTATACTATGCACGGATGTACTATTTGATCTTCCTGCAGGTTCTGGATACATATTTTGCCATATCACTCTCAGGTTTGCATGTAGTTGCAGTTCTATCTTATATAATATCAAAGTATACTATCTTACCAATTGCGACGCAATCAACACCTCTGCGACACTTTGCGGAATTTCATAAGAAAGCGTAAACAAAGTTATACTATGTACGTATGTACTATTTGATCATCCTGAGCGGTTCTTGCTACATATTTAGTTAAATAACTCTGAGCTTTGCAGGTATTTGCAGTTCTAACTTATATAATATCAAAGTATACTATCTTATCAATTCGACGCAATCAAAACCTCAGCGAAACTTTGCGGAACTTCATAACAAAGCGTAAACAAAGTTATACTATGTACGTATGTAGTATTTGATCATCCTGTGCGGTTCTTGCTACATATTTAGTTAAATAACTCTGAGCTTTGCAGGTATTTGCAGTTCTAACTTATATATTATCAAAGTATACTATCTTATCAATACGACGCAATCAAAACCTCAGCGAAACTCTGCGGAACTTCATAACAAAGCGTAAACAAAGTTATACTATGCACGTATGTACTATTTGATCATCCTGAGCAGTTCTTGCTACATATTTAGTTAAATAACTCTGAGCTTTGCATGTAGTTGCAGTTCTAACTTATATAATATCAAAGTATACTATCTTATCAATTCGACGCAATCAAAACCTCAGCGAAACTTTGCGGAACTTCATAACAAAGCGTAAACAAAGTTATACTATGCACGTATGTACTATTTGATCATCCTGAGCGGTTCTTGCTACATATTTAGTTAAATAACTCTGAGGTTTGCATGTACCTGCAGTTCTAACTTATATAATATCAAAGTATACTATCTTATCAATACGACGCAATCAAAACCTCAGCGAAACTCTGCGGAACTTCATAACAAAGCGTAAACAAAGTTATACTATGCACGTATGTACTATTTGATCATCCCTAGCTGTTCTTGCTACATATTTTGTTAAATAACTCTGAGGTTTGCATGTAGTTGCAGTTCTATCTTATGTAATATCAAAGTATACTATCTTACCAATTGCGACGCAATCAACACCTCTGCGAAACATTGCGGAACTTCATAACAAAGCGTAAACAAAGTTATACTATGCACGGATGTACTATTTGATCTTCCTGCAGGGTCTGGATACATATGTTGCCATATCACTCTCAGGTTTGTAGGTAGTTGCAGTTCTACCTTATATAATATCAAAGTATACTATCTTACCAATTGCGACGCAATCAACACCTCTGCGACACTTTGCGGAATTTGATAAGAAAGCGTAAACAAAGTTATACTATGTACGTATGTACTATTTGATCATCCATATCGGTTCTTGTTACATATTTAGTAAAATAACTCTGAGCTTTGCATGTAGTTGCAGTTCTAACTTATATAATATCAAAGTATACTATCCCACCAATACGACGCCATCAAAACCTCAGCGAAACGTTGCGGAACTTCATAACAAAGTTTAAACAAAGTTATCCTATGCACGTATGTACTACTTGATCATCCTGAGCGGTTCTTGCTACATATTTAGTTAAATAACTTTGTGCTTTGCAGGTATTTTCTGTTCTACCTTATATAATATTAAAGTATACTATCTTATCAATTCGACGCAATCAAAACCTTAGCGAAACTTTGCGGAACTTCATAACAAAGCGTAAACAAAGTTATACTATGCACGTATGTACTATTTGATCATCCTGAGCGGTTCTTGCTACATATTTAGTTAAATAACTCTGAGGTTTGCATGTAGTTGCAGTTCTAACTTATATAATATCAAAGTATACTATCTTATCAATACGACGCAATCAAACCCTCAGCGAAACACTGCGGAACTTCATAACAAAGCGTAAACAAAGTTATACTATGTACGTATGTACTATTTGATCATCCTGAGCGGTTCTTGCTACATATTTAGTTAAATAACTCTGAGGTTTGCATGTACCTGCAGTTCTAACTTATATAATATCAAAGTATACTATCTTATCAATACGACGCAATCAAAACCTCAGCGAAACTCTGCGGAACTTCATAACAAAGCGTAAACAAAGTTATACTATGCACGTATGTACTATTTGATCATCCTGAGCAGTTCTTGCTACATATTTAGTTAAATAACTCTGAGGTTTGCATGTAGTTGCAGTTCTAACTTATATAATATCAAAGTATACTATCTTATCAATTCGACGCAATCAAAACCTTAGCGAAACTTTGCGGAACTTCATAACAAAGCGTAAACAAAGTTATACTATGCACGTATGTACTATTTGATCATCCTGAGCGGTTCTTGCTACATATTTAGTTAAATAACTCTGAGGTTTGCATGTACCTGCAGTTCTAACTTATATAATATCAAAGTATACTATCTTATCAATACGACGCAATCAAAACCTCAGCGAAACTCTGCGGAACTTCATAACAAAGCGTAAACAAAGTTATACTATGCACGTATGTACTATTTGATCATCCCTAGCTGTTCTTGCTACATATTTTGTTAAATAACTCTGAGGTTTGCATGTAGTTGCAGTTCTATCTTATGTAATATCAAAGTATACTATCTTACCAATTGCGACGCAATCAACACCTCTGCGAAACATTGCGGAACTTCATAACAAAGCGTAAACAAAGTTATACTATGCACGGATGTACTATTTGATCTTCCTGCAGGTTCTGGATACATATTTTGCCATATCACTCTCAGGTTTGCATGTAGTTGCAGTTCTATCTTATATAATATCAAAGTATACTATCTTACCAATTGCGACGCAATCAACACCTCTGCGACACTTTGCGGAATTTGATAAGAAAGCGTAAACAAAGTTATACTATGTACGTATGTACTATTTGATCATCCATAGCGGTTCTTGTTACATATTTAGTAAAATAACTCTGAGCTTTGCATGTAGTTGCAGTTCTAACTTATATAATATCAAAGTATACTATCCCACCAATACGACGCCATCAAAACCTCAGCGAAACGTTGCGGAACTTCATAACAAAGTTTAAACAAAGTTATCCTATGCACGTATGTACTACTTGATCATCCTGAGCGGTTCTTGCTACATATTTAGTTAAATAACTTTGTGCTTTGCAGGTATTTTCTGTTCTACCTTATATAATATTAAAGTATACTATCTTATCAATTCGACGCAATCAAAACCTTAGCGAAACTTTGCGGAACTTCATAACAAAGCGTAAACAAAGTTATACTATGCACGTATGTACTATTTGATCATCCTGAGCGGTTCTTGCTACATATTTAGTTAAATAACTCTGAGGTTTGCATGTAGTTGCAGTTCTAACTTATATAATATCAAAGTATACTATCTTATCAATACGACGCAATCAAACCCTCAGCGAAACACTGCGGAACTTCATAACAAAGCGTAAACAAAGTTATACTATGTACGTATGTACTATTTGATCATCCTGAGCGGTTCTTGCTACATATTTAGTTAAATAACTCTGAGGTTTGCATGTACCTGCAGTTCTAACTTATATAATATCAAAGTATACTATCTTATCAATACGACGCAATCAAAACCTCAGCGAAACTCTGCGGAACTTCATAACAAAGCGTAAACAAAGTTATACTATGCACGTATGTACTATTTGATCATCCTGAGCAGTTCTTGCTACATATTTAGTTAAATAACTCTGAGGTTTGCATGTAGTTGCAGTTCTAACTTATATAATATCAAAGTATACTATCTTATCAATTCGACGCAATCAAAACCTCAGCGAAACTTTGCGGAACTTCATAACAAAGCGTAAACAAAGTTATCCTATGCACGTATGTACTATTTGATCATCCTGAGCGGTTCTTGCTACATATTTAGTTAAATAACTCTGAGGTTTGCATGTACCTGCAGTTCTAACTTATATAATATCAAAGTATACTATCTTATCAATACGACGCAATCAAAACCTCAGCGAAACTCTGCGGAACTTCATAACAAAGCGTAAACAAAGTTATACTATGCACGTATGTACTATTTGATCATCCCTAGCTGTTCTTGCTACATATTTTGTTAAATAACTCTGTGGTTTGCATGTAGTTGCAGTTCTATCTTATGTAATATCAAAGTATACTATCTTACCAATTGCGACGCAATCAACACCTCTGCGAAACATTGCGGAACTTCATAACAAAGCGTAAACAAAGTTATACTAGGCACGGATGTACTATTTGATCTTCCTGCAGGTTCTGGATACATATTTTGCCATATCACTCACAGGTTTGCATGTAGTTGCAGTTCTATCTTATATAATATCAAAGTATACTATCTTACCAATTGCGACGCAATCAACACCTCTGCGACACTTTGCGGAATTTGATAAGAAAGCGTAAACAAAGTTATACTATGTACGTATGTACTATTTGATCATCCATAGCGGTTCTTGTTACATATTTAGTAAAATAACTCTGAGCTTTGCATGTAGTTGCAGTTCTAACTTATATAATATCAAAGTATACTATCTTATCAATTCGACGCAATCAAAACCTTAGCGAAACTTTGCGGAACTTCATAACAAAGCGTAAACAAAATTATACTATGCACGGATGTACCATTTGATCATCCTGAGCGGTTCTTGCTACATATTTACTTAAATAACTCTGAGGTTTGCATGTAGTTGCATTTCTAACTTATATAATATGAAAGTATACTATTTTATCAATACGACGCAATCAAACCATCAGCGAAACACTGCGGAACTTCATAACAAAGCGTAAACAAAGTTATACTATGCACGTATGTACTATTTGATCATCCTGAGCGGTTCTTGCTACATATTTAGTTAAATAACTCTGAGGTTTGCATGTAGTTGCAGTTCTAACTTATATAATATCAAAGTATACTATCTTATCAATTCGACGCAATCAAAACCTCAGCGAAACTTTGCGGAACTTCATAACAAAGCGTAAACAAAGTTATACTATGCACGGATGTACTATTTGATCTTCCTGCAGGTTCTGGATACATATTTTGCCATATCACTCTCAGGTTTGCATGTAGTTGCAGTTCTATCTTATATAATATCAAAGTATACTATCTTACCAATTGCGACGCAATCAACACCTCTGCGACACTTTGCGGAATTTCATAAGAAAGCGTAAACAAAGTTATACTATGTACGTATGTACTATTTGATCATCCTGAGCGATTCTTGCTACATATTTAGTTAAATAAGTCTGAGCTTTGCAGGTATTTTCAGTTCTACCTTATATAATATCATAGCATACTATCTTACCAATACGACGCAATCAAAACATCAGTGAAACTTTGCAGAACTTCATAACAATGCGTAAACAAAGTTATACTATGTACGTATGTACTATTTGATCATCCTGAGAGGTTCTTGCAACATATTTTGTTAAATAACTCTGAGCTTTGCAGGTATTTGCAGTTCTAACTTATATAATATCAAAGTATACTATCTTATCAATACGACGCAATCAAAACGTCAGCGATACTTTGCGGAACTTCATAACAAAGCGTAAACAAAGTTGTACTATGCACGTTAGTACTATTTGATCATCCTGAGCGGTTCTTGCTAAATATTAAGTTAAATAACTCTGTGGTTTGCAGGTATTTGCAGTTCTAACTTATATAATATCAAAGTATACTATCTTACCAATATGACGCCATCAAAACCTTAGCGAAACTTTGCGGAACTTCATAACAAAGCGTAAACAAACTTATACTATGCACGGATGTACTATTTGATCATCCTGAGCGGTTATGGATACATATTTTGCCAAATCACTCTCAGGTTTGTAGGTAGTTGCAGTTCTACCTTATATAATATCATAGTATACTATCTTATCAATACGACGCAATCAAAACCTCAGCGAAACTCTGCGGAACTTCATAACAAAGCGTAAACAAAGTTATACTATGCACGTATGTACTATTTGATCATCCAGAGCGGTTCTTGCTACATATTTAGTTAAATAACTCTGAGGTTTGCAGGTAGTTGCAGTTCTAACTTATCTAATATCAATCTATACTATCTTATCAATACGGCGCAATCAAAACATCTGCGACACTTTGCGGAACTTCATAACAAAGCGGAAACAAAGTTATACTATGCACGTATGTACTATTTGATCATCCTGTGCGGTTCTTGCTACATATTTAGTTAAATAAGTCTGAGCTTTGCAGGTATTTTCAGTTCTCCCTTATATAATATCATAGTATACTATCTTACCAATACGACGCAATCAAAACATCAGTGAAACGTTGCAGAACTTCATAACAATGCGTAAACAAAGTTATACTATGCACGTATGTAATATTTGATCATCCTGAACGGTTCTTGCAACATATTTTGTTAAATAACTCTGAGCTTTGCAGGTATTTGCAGTTCTAACTTATATAATATCAAAGTATACTATTTTATCAATACGACGCAATCAAAACCTCAGCGAAACTCTGCGGAACTTCATAACAAAGCGTAAACAAAGTTATACTATGCACGTATGTACTATTTGATCATCCCTAGCTGTTCTTGCTACATATTTTGTTAAATAACTGTGAGGTTTGCATGTAGTTGCAGTTCTATCTTATATAATATCATAGTATACTATCTTACCAATTGCGACGCAATCAACACCTCTGCGAAACATTGCGGAACTTCATAACAAAGCGTAAACAAAGTTATACTATGCACGGATGTACTATTTGATCTTCCTGCAGGTTCTGGATACATATTTTGCCATATCACCCTCAGGTTTGTAGGTATTTGCAGTTCTAACTTATCTAATATCAATGTGTACTATCTTACCAATACGACGCAATCAAAACATCAGTGACACTTTGCAGAACTTCATAACAAAGCGTAAACAAAGTTATACTATGTACGTATGTACTATTTGATCATCCTGAGAGGTTCTTGCTACATATTTTGTTATATAACTCTGAGGTGTGCAGGTATTTGCAGTTCTAACTTATCTCATATCAATCTATACTATCTTATCAATACGGCGCAATCAAAACATCAGCGACACTTTGCGGAACTTCATAACAAAGCGGAAACAAAGTTATACTATGCACGTATGTACTATTTGATCATCCTGTGCGGTTCTTGCTACATATTTAGTTAAATAACTCTGAGCTTTGCAGGTATTTTCAGTTCTAACTTATATATTATCAAAGTATACTATCTTATCAATACGACGCAATCAAAACCTCAGCGAAACTCTGCGGAACTTCATAACAAAGCGTAAACAAAGTTATACTATGCACGGATGTACTATTTGATCATCCTGGGCGGTTCTTGCTACATATTTTGTTAAATAACTTTGAGGTTTGCATGTAGTTGCAGTTCTATCTTATATAATATCAAAGTATATTATCTTACCAATTGCGACGCAATCAACACCTCAGCGAAACATTGCGGAACTTCATAACAAAGCGTAAACAATGTTATACTATGCATGTATGTACTATTTGATCATATCTAACTGTTCTTGCTACATATTTGGTTAAATAACTCTGAGGTTTGCATGTAGTTGCAGTTCTATCTTATATAATATCAAAGTATACTATCTTACCAATTGCGACGCAATCAACACCTCTGCGAAACATTGCGGAACTTCATAACAAAGCGTAAACAAAGTTATACTATGCACGGATGTACTATTTGATCTTCCTGCAGGTTCTGGATACATATTTTGCCATATCACTCTCAGGTTTGTAGGTAGTTGCAGTTCTACCTTATATAATATCATAGTATACTATCTTACCAATACGACGCAATCAAATCATCAGTGACACTTTGCGGAACATCATAACAAAGCGTAAACAAAGTTATACTATGCACGTAAGTACTAATAGATCATCCTTAGCGGTTCTTGCAACATATTTTGTTAAATAACTCTGAGCTTTGCAGGTATTTGCAGTTCTAACTTATATAATATCAAAGTATACTATCTTATCAATACGACGCAATCAAAACCTCAGCGAAACTCTGCGGAACTTCATAACAAAGCGTAAACAAAGTTATACTATGTACGTATGTACTATTTGATCATCCTGAGAGGTTCTTGCTACATATTTTGTTATATAACTCTGAGGTGTGCAGGTATTTGCAGTTCTAACTTATCTAATATCAATCTATACTATCTTATCAATACGGCGCAATCAAAACATCTGCGACACTTTGCGGAACTTCATAACAAAGCGTAAACAAAGTTATACTATGCACGTATGTACTATTTGATCATCCCTAGCTGTTCTTGCTACATATTTTGTTAAATAACTCTGAGGTTTGCATGTAGTTGCAGTTCTATCTTATATAATATCAAAGTATACTATCTTACCAATTGCGACGCAATCAACACCTCTGCGAAACATTGCGGAACTTCATAACAAAGCGTAAACAAAGTTATACTATGCACGGATGTACTATTTGATCTTCCTGCAGGTTCTGGATACATATTTTGCCATATCACCCTCAGGTTTGTAGGTATTTGCAGTTCTAACTTATCTAATATCAATGTGTACTATCTTACCAATACGACGCAATCAAAACATCAGTGACACTTTGCAGAACTTCATAACAAAGCGTAAACAAAGTTATACTATGTACGTATGTACTATTTGATCATCCTGAGAGGTTCTTGCTACATATTTTGTTATATAACTCTGAGGTGTGCAGGTATTTGCAGTTCTAACTTATCTCATATCAATCTATACTATCTTATCAATACGGCGCAATCAAAACATCAGCGACACTTTGCGGAACTTCATAACAAAGCGGAAACAAAGTTATACTATGCACGTATGTAGTATTTGATCATCCTGTGCGGTTCTTGCTACATATTTAGTTAAATAACTCTGAGCTTTGCAGGTATTTTCAGTTCTAACTTATATATTATCAAAGTATACTATCTTATCAATACGACGCAATCAAAACCCAGCGAAACTCTGCGGAACTTCATAACAAAGCGTAAACAAAGTTATACTCTGCACGGATGTACTATTTTATCACCCTGAGCGGTTCTTGCTACATATTTAGTTAAATAACTCTGTGCTTTGCAGGTATTTTCTGTTCTACCTTATATAATATCAAAGTATACTATCCCACCAATACGACGCCATCAAAACCTCAGCAAAACTTTGCGGAACTTCATAAGAAAGCGTAAACAAAGTTATCCTATGCACGTATGTACTATTTGATCATCCTAAGCGGTTCTTGCTACATGTTTAGTTAAATAACTCTGAGCTTTGCAGGTATTTTCAGTTCTACCTTATATAATATCATAGTATACTATCTTACCAATACGACGCAATCAAAACATCAGTGACACTTTGCAGAACTTCATAACAAAGCGTAAACAAAGTTATACTATGCACGTATGTACTATTTGATCATGCTGAGCGGTTCTTGCAACATATTTTGTTAAATAACTCTTTGCTTTGCAGGTATTTGCAGTTCTATCTTATATAATATCAAAGTATACTATCTTACCAATTGCGACGCAATCAACACCTCAGCGAAACATTGCGGAACTTCATAACAAAGCGTAAACAATGTTATACTATGCACGGATATACTATTTGATCTTCCTGAGCGGTTCTGGATACATATTTTGCCATATCACTCTCAGGTTTGTAGGTATTTGATGTTCTAACTTATCTTATATCAATGTGTACTATCTTACCAATACGACGCAATCAAAACATCAGTGACACTTTGAAGAACTTCATAACAAAGCGTAAACAAAGTTATACTATGCACGGATGTACTATTTGATCATCCAGAGCGGTTCTTGCTACATATTTAGTTAAATAACTCTTAGCTTTGCAGGTATTTGCAGTTCTACCTTATATATTATCAAAGTATACTATCTTACCAATTGCGACGCAATCGAAACATCAGCGAAGCTTTGCAGAACTTCATAACAAAGCGTAAACAAAGTTATACTATGCACGGATGTACTATTTGATCATCCTGGGCGGTTCTTGCTACATATTTTGTTAAATAACTTTGAGGTTTGCATGTAGTTGCAGTTCTATCTTATATAATATCAAAGTATACTATCTTACCAATTGCGACGCAATCAACACCTCAGCGAAACATTGCGGAACTTCATAACAAAGCGTAAACAATGTTATACTATGCACGTATGTACTATTTGATCACCCTGAGCGGTTCTTGCTACATATTTAGTTAAATAACTCTGTGCTTTGCAGGAATTTTCTGTTCTACCTTATATAATATCAAAGTATACTATCTTATCAATACGACGCAATCAAAACCTCAGCGAAACTCTGCGGAACTTCATAACAAAGTGTAAACAAAGTTATCCTATGCACGTATGTACTATCTGATCATCCTGGGCGGTTCTTGCTACATATTTAGTTAAATAATTCTGAGCTTTGCAGGTATTTTCAGTTCTACCTTATATAATATCAAAGTATACTATCTTATCAATACGACGCAATCAAAACCTCAGCGAAACTCTGCGGAACTTCATAACAAAGCGTAAACAAAGTTATACTATGCACGTATGTACTATTTGATCATCCTGAGCGGTTCTTGCTACATATTTAGTTAAATAACTCTGAGCTTTGCAGGTATTTTCAGTTCTACCTTATATAATATCATAGTATAGTATCTTACCAATACGACGCAATCAAAACATCAGTGAAACTTTGCAGAACTTCATAACAATGCGTAAACAAAGTTATACTATGCACGTATGTAATATTTGATCATCCTGAGCGGTTCTTGCAACATATTTTGTTAAATAACTCTGAGCTTTGCAGGTATTTGCAGTTCTAACATATATAATATCAAAGTATACTATCTTATCAATACGACGCAATCAAAACCTCAGCGAAACTCTGCGGAACTTCATAACAAAGCGTAAACAAAGTTATACTATGCACGGATGTACTATTTGATCTTCCTGCAGGTTCTGGATACATATTTTGCCATATCACCCTCAGGTTTGTAGGTATTTGCAGTTCTAACTTATCTAATATCAATGTGTACTATCTTACCAATACGACGAAATCAAAACATCAGTGACACTTTGCAGAACTTCATAACAAAGCGTAAACAAAGTTATCCTATGCACGTATGTACTATTTTTATCATCCTGAGCGGTTCTTGCTACATATTTAGTTAAATAACTCTTAGCTTTGCAGGTATTTGCAGTTCTACCTTATATAATATCAAAGTATACTATCTTACCAATTGCGACGCAATCAACACCTCAGCGAAACATTGCGGAACTTCATAACAAAGCGTAAACAATGTTATACTATGCACGTATGTACTATTTGATCACCCTGAGCGGTTCTTGCTACATATTTAGTTAAATAACTCTGTGCTTTGCAGGTATTTTCTGTTCTACCTTATATAATATCAAAGTATAGTATCTTATCAATACGACGCAATCAAAACCTCAGCGAAACTCTGCGAAACTTCATAACAAAGTGTAAACAAAATTATCCTATGCACGTATGTACTATTTGATCATCCTGGGCGGTTCTTGCTACATATTTAGTTAAATAACTCTGAGCTTTGCAGGTATTTTCAGTTCTACCTTATATAATATCAAAGTATACTATCTTATCAATACGACGCAATCAAAACCTCAGCGAAACTCTGCGGAACTTCATAACAAAGCGTAAACAATGTTATACTATGCACGTATGTACTATTTGATCATCCTGAGCGGTTCTTGCTACATATTTAGTTAAATAACTCTGAGCTTTGCAGGTATTTTCAGTTCTACCTTATATAATATCATAGTATACTATCTTACCAATACGACGCAATCAAAACATCAGTGACACTTTGCAGAACTTCATAACAATGCGTAAACAAAGTTATACTATGCACGTATGTAATATTTGATCATCCTGAGCGGTTCTTGCAACATATTTTGTTAAATAACTCTGAGCTTTGCAGGTATTTGCAGTTCTAACTTATATAATATCAAAGTATACTATCTTATCAATACGACGCAATCAAAACCTCAGCGAAACTCTGCGGAACTTCATAACAAAGCGTAAACAAAGTTATACTATGCACGGATGTACTATTTGATCTTCCTGCAGGTTCTGGATACATATTTTGCCATATCACCCTCAGGTTTGTAGGTATTTGCAGTTCTAACTTATCTAATATCAATGTGTACTATCTTACCAATACGACGCAATCAAAACATCAGTGACACTTTGCAGAACTTCATAACAAAGCGGAAACAAAGTTATACTATGCACATATGTAGTATTTGATCATCCTGTGCGGTTCTTGCTACATATTTAGTTAAATAACTCTGAGCTTTGCAGGTATTTTCAGTTCTAACTTATATATTATCAAAGTATACTATCTTATCAATACGACGCAATCAAAACCTCAGCGAAACTCTGCGGAACTTCATAACAAAGCGTAAACAAAGTTATACTCTGCACGGATGTACTATATGATCATCCAGAGCGGTTCTTGCTACATATTTAGTTAAATAACTCTGAGCTTTGCATGTAGTTGCAGTTCTATCTTATATAATATCAATGTATACTATACCACCAATACGACGCCATCAAAACCTCAGCAAAACTTTGCGGAACTTCATAAGAAAGCGTAAACAAAGTTATCGTATGCACGTATGTACTATTTGATCATCCTAAGCGGTTCTTGCTACATGTTTAGTTAAATAACTCTGAGCTTTGCAGGTATTTTCAGTTCTACCTTATATAATATCATAGTATACTATCTTACCAATACGACGCAATCAAAACATCAGTGACACTTTGCAGAACTTCATAACAAAGCGTAAACAAAGTTATACTATGCACGGATGTACTATTTGATCATCCAGAGCGGTTCTTGCTACATATTTAGTTAAATAACTCTGAGCTTTGCATGTAGTTGCAGTTCTATCTTATATAATATCAAAGTATACTATCCCACCAATACGACGCCATCAAAACCTCAGCAAAACTTTGCGGAACTTCATAACAAAGCGGAAACAAAGTTATACTATGCACGTATGTACTATTTGATCATCCTGTGCGGTTCTTGCTACATATTTAGTTAAGTAAGTCTGATCTTTGCAGGTATTTTCAGTTCTACCTTATATAATATCATAGTATACTATCTTACCAATACGACGCAATCAAAACATCAGTGAAACTTTGCAGAACTTCATAACAATGCGTAAACAAAGTTATACTACGCACGTATGTACTATTTGATCATCCTGAGCGGTTCTTGCAACATATTTTGTTAAATAACTCTTTGCTTTGCAGGTATTTGCAGTTCTATCTTATATAATATCAAAGTATACTATCTTACCAATTGCGACGCAATCAACACCTCAGCGAAACATTGCGGAACTTCATAACAAAGCGTAAACAATGTTATACTATGCACGGATATACTATTTGATCTTCCTGAGCGGTTCTGGATACATATTTTGCCATATCACTCTCAGGTTTGTAGGTATTTGATGTTCTAACTTATCTTATATCAATGTGTACTATCTTACCAATACGACGCAATCAAAACATCAGTGACACTTTGAAGAACTTCATAACAAAGCGTAAACAAAGTTATACTATGCACGGATGTACTATTTGATCATCCAGAGCGGTTCTTGCTACATACTTAGTTAAATAACTCTGAGCTTTGCACGTAGTTGCAGTTCTATATTATATAATATCAAAGTATACTATCCCACCAATACGACGCCATCAAAACCTCAGCAAAACTTTGCGGAACTTCATAACAAAGTGTTAACAAAGTTATCCTATGCACGTATGTACTATTTGATCATCCTGAGCGGTTCTTGCTACATATTTAGTTAAATAACTCTTAGCTTTGCAGGTATTTGCAGTTCTACCTTATATATTATCAAAGTATACTATCTTACCAATTGCGACGCAATCGAAACATCAGCGAAGCTTTGCAGAACTTCATAACAAAGCGTAAACAAAGTTATACTATGCACGGATGTACTATTTGATCATCCTGGGCGGTTCTTGCTACATACTTAGTTAAATAACTCTGAGCTTTGCAGGTATTTGCAGTTCTAACATATATAATATCAAAGTATACTATCTTATCAATACGACGCAATCATAACCTCAGCGAAACTCTGCGGAACTTCATAACAAAGCGTAAACAAAGTTATACTATGCACGGATGTACTATTTGATCTTCCTGCAGGTTCTGGATACATATTTTGCCATATCACCCTCAGGTTTGTAGGTATTTGCAGTTCTAACTTATCTAATATCAATGTGTACTATCTTACCAATACGACGCAATCAAAACATCAGTGACACTTTGCAGAACTTCATAACAAAGCGTAAACAAAGTTATCCTATGCACGTATGTACTATTTTTATCATCCTGAGCGGTTCTTGCTACATATTTAGTTAAATAACTCTTAGCTTTGCAGGTATTTGCAGTTCTACCTTATATAATATCAAAGTATACTATCTTACCAATTGCGACGCAATCAAAACCTCAGCGAAACATTGCGGAACTTCATAACAAAGCGTAAACAATGTTATACTATGCACGTATGTACTATTTGATCACCCTGAGCGGTTCTTGCTACATATTTAGTTAAATAACTCTGTGCTTTGCAGGTATTTTCTGTTCTACCTTATATAATATCAAAGTATAGTATCTTATCAATACGACGCAATCAAAACCTCAGCGAAACTCTGCGGAACTTCATAACAAAGTGTAAACAAAATTATCCTATGCACGTATGTACTATTTGATCATCCTGGGCGGTTCTTGCTACATATTTAGTTAAATAACTCTGAGCTTTGCAGGTATTTTCAGTTCTACCTTATATAATATCAAAGTATACTATCTTATCAATACGACGCAATCAAAACCTCAGCGAAACTCTGCGGAACTTCATAACAAAGCGTAAACAATGTTATACTATGCACGTATGTACTATTTGATCATCCTGAGCGGTTCTTGCTACATATTTAGTTAAATAACTCTGAGCTTTGCAGGTATTTTCAGTTCTAACTTATATATTATCAAAGTATACTATCTTATCAATACGACGCAATCAAAACCTCAGCGAAACTCTGCGGAACTTCATAACAAAGCGTAAACAAAGTTATACTCTGCACGGATGTACTATATGATCATCCAGAGCGGTTCTTGCTACATATTTAGTTAAATAACTCTGAGCTTTGCATGTAGTTGCAGTTCTACCTTATATAATATCATAGTATACTATCTTACCAATACGACGCCATCAAAACCTCAGCAAAACTTTGCGGAACTTCATAACAAAGCGGAAACAAAGTTATACTATGCACGTATGTACTATTTGATCATCCTGTGCGGTTCTTGCTACATATTTAGTTAAGTAAGTCTGATCTTTGCAGGTATTTTCAGTTCTACCTTATATAATATCATAGTATACTATCTTACCAATACGACGCAATCAAAACATTAGTGAAACTTTACAGAACTTCATAACAATGCGTAAACAAAGTTATACTACGCAATTATGTACTATTTGATCATCCTGAGCGGTTCTTGCAACATATTTTGTTAAATAACTCTTTGCTTTGCAGGTATTTGCAGTTCTATCTTATATAATATCAAAGTATACTATCTTACCAATTGCGACGCAATCAACACCTCAGCGAAACATTGCGGAACTTCATAACAAAGCGTAAACAATGTTATACTATGCACGGATATACTATTTGATCTTCCTGAGCGGTTCTGGATACATATTTTGCCATATCACTCTCAGGTTTGTAGGTATTTGATGTTCTAACTTATCTTATATCAATGTGTACTATCTTACCAATACGACGCAATCAAAACATCAGTGACACTTTGAAGAACTTCATAACAAAGCGTAAACAAAGTTATACTATGCACGGATGTACTATTTGATCATCCAGAGCGGTTCTTGCTACATACTTAGTTAAATAACTCTGAGCTTTGCACGTAGTTGCAGTTCTATATTATATAATATCAAAGTATACTATCCCACCAATACGACGCCATCAAAACCTCAGCAAAACTTTGCGGAACTTCATAACAAAGTGTTAACAAAGTTATCCTATGCACGTATGTACTATTTGATCATCCTGAGCGGTTCTTGCTACATATTTAGTTAAATAACTCTTAGCTTTGCAGGTATTTGCAGTTCTACCTTATATATTATCAAAGTATACTATCTTACCAATTGCGACGCAATCGAAACATCAGCGAAGCTTTGCAGAACTTCATAACAAAGCGTAAACAAAGTTATACTATGCACGGATGTACTATTTGATCATCCTGGGCGGTTCTTGCTACATATTTTGTTAAATAACTTTGAGGTTTGCATGTAGTTGCAGTTCTATCTTATATAATATCAAAGTATACTATCTTACCAATTGCGACGCAATCAACACCTCAGCGAAACTCTGCGGAACTTCATAACAAAGCGTAAACAAAGTTATACTATGTACGTATGTACTATTTGATCATCCTGAGAGGTTCTTGCTACATATTTTGTTATATAACTCTGAGGTGTGCAGGTATTTGCAGTTCTAACTTATCTAATATCAATCTATACTATCTTATCAATACGGCGCAATCAAAACATCTGCGAAACTCTGCGGAACTTCATAACAAAGCGTAAACAAAGTTATACTATGCACGTATGTACTATTTGATCATCCCTAGCTGTTCTTGCTACATATTTTGTTAAATAACTCTGAGGTTTGCATGTAGTTGCAGTTCTATCTTATATAATATCAAAGTATACTATCTTACCAATTGCGACGCAATCAACACCTCTGCGAAACATTCCGGAACTTCATAACAAAGCGTAAACAAAGTTATACTATGCACGGATGTACTATTTGATCTTCCTGCAGGTTCTGGATACATATTTTGCCATATCACCCTCAGGTTTGTAGGTATTTGCAGTTCTAACTTATCTAATATCAATGTGTACTATCTTACCAATACGACGCAATCAAAACATCAGTGACACTTTGCAGAACTTCATAACAAAGCGTAAACAAAGTTATACTATGTACGTATGTACTATTTGATCATCCTGAGAGGTTCTTGCTACATATTTTGTTATATAACTCTGAGGTGTGCAGGTATTTGCAGTTCTAACTTATCTCATATCAATCTATACTATCTTATCAATACGGCGCAATCAAAACATCAGCGACACTTTGCGGAACTTCATAACAAAGCGGAAACAAAGTTATACTATGCACATATGTAGTATTTGATCATCCTGTGCGGTTCTTGCTACATATTTAGTTAAATAACTCTTAGCTTTGCAGGTATTTGCAGTTCTACCTTATATATTATCAAAGTATACTATCTTACCAATTGCGACGCAATCGAAACATCAGCGAAGCTTTGCAGAACTTCATAACAAAGCGTAAACAAAGTTATACTCTGCACGGATGTACTATATGATCATCCAGAGCGGTTCTTGCTACATATTTAGTTAAATAACTCTGAGCTTTGCATGTAGTTGCAGTTCTATCTTATATAATATCAATGTATACTATCCCACCAATACGACGCCATCAAAACCTCAGCAAAACTTTGCGGAACTTCATAAGAAAGCGTAAACAAAGTTATCGTATGCACGTATGTACTATTTGATCATCCTAAGCGGTTCTTGCTACATGTTTAGTTAAATAACTCTGAGCTTTGCAGGTATTTTCAGTTCTACCTTATATAATATCATAGTATACTATCTTACCAATACGACGCAATCAAAACATCAGTGACACTTTGCAGAACTTCATAACAAAGCGTAAACAAAGTTATACTATGCACGGATGTACTATTTGATCATCCAGAGCGGTTCTTGCTACATATTTAGTTAAATAACTCTGAGCTTTGCATGTAGTTGCAGTTCTATCTTATATAATATCAAAGTATACTATCCCACCAATACGACGCCATCAAAACCTCAGCAAAACTTTGCGGAACTTCATAACAAAGCGGAAACAAAGTTATACTATGCACGTATGTACTATTTGATCATCCTGTGCGGTTCTTGCTACATATTTAGTTAAGTAAGTCTGATCTTTGCAGGTATTTTCAGTTCTACCTTATATAATATCATAGTATACAATCTTACCAATACGACGCAATCAAAACATCAGTGAAACTTTGCAGAACTTCATAACAATGCGTAAACAAAGTTATACTACGCACGTATGTACTATTTGATCATCCTGAGCGGTTCTTGCAACATATTTTGTTAAATAACTCTGAGCTTTGCAGGTATTTACAGTTCTAACTTATATAATATCAAAGTATACTATCTTATCAATACGACGCAATCAAAACCTCAGCGAAACACTGCGGAACTTCATAACAAAGCGTAAACAAAGTTATACTCTGCACGGATGTACTATTTGATCATCCAGAGAGGTTCTTGCTACATATTTAGTTAAATAACTCTGAGCTTTGTAGGTAGTTGCAGTTCTATCCTATATAATATCATAGTATACTATCCCACCAAAACGACGCCATCAAAACCTCAGCAAAACTTTGCGGAACTTCATAACAAAGCGTAAACAAAGTTATCCTATGCACGTATGTACTATTTGATCATCCTCAGCGGTTCTTGCTACATATTTAGTTAAATAACTCTGAGGTTTGAATGTAGTTGCAGTTCTAACTTATATAATATCAAAGTATACTATCTTATCAATACGACGCAATCAAAACGTCAGCGATACTTTGCGGAACTTCATAACAAAGCGTAAGCAAAGTTATACTATGCACGTATGTACTATTTGATCATCCTGAGCGGTTCTTGCTACATATTTAGTTAAATAACTCTGAGCTTTGCAGGTATTTTCAGTTCTACCTTATATATTATCAAAGTATACTATCTTATCAATACGACGCAAACAAAAACTCAGCGATACTCTGCGGAATTTCATAACAAAGCGTAAACAAAGTTATACTATGCACGTATGTACTATTTGATCATGCTGAGCGGTTCTTGCAACATATTTTGTTAAATAACTCTTAGCTTTGCAGGTATTTGCAGTTCTATCTTATAAAATATCAAAGTATACTATCTTACCAATTGCGACGCAATCAACACCTCAGCGAAACATTGCGGAACTTCATAACAAAGCGTAAACAATGTTATACTATGCACGGATATACTATTTGATCTTCCTGAGCGGTTCTGGATACATATTTTGCCATATCACTCTCAGGTTTGTAGGTATTTGCAGTTCTAACTTATCTAATATCAATGTGTACTATCTTACCAATACGACGCAATCAAAACATCAGTGACACTTTGCAGAACTTCATAACAAAGCGTAAACAAAGTTATACTATGCACGGATGTACTATTTGATCATCCAAAGCGGTTCTTGCTACATATTTAGTTAAATAACTCTGAGGTGTGCAGGTATTTGCAGTTCTATCTTATATAATATCAAAGTATACTATCCCACCAATACGACGCCATCAAAACCTCAGCAAAACTTTGCGGAACTTCATAACAAAGTGTAAACAAAGTTATCCTATGCACGTATGTACTATTTGATCATCCTGTGCGGTTCTTGCTACATATTTAGTTAAGTAAGTCTGATCTTTGCAGGTATTTTCAGTTCTACCTTATATAATAGCATAGTATACTATCTTACCAATACGACGCAATCAAAACATCAGTGAAACTTTGCAGAACTTCATAACAATGCGTAAACAAAGTTATACTACGCACGTATGTACTATTTGATCATCCTGAGCGGTTCTTGCAACATATTTTGTTAAATAACTCTGAGCTTTGCAGGTATTTTCAGTTCTACCTTATATATTATCAAAGTATACTATCTTATCAATACGACGCAATCAAAAACTCAGCGATACTCTGCGGAATTTCATAACAAATCGTAAACAAATTTATACTCTGCACGCATGTACTATTTGATCTTCCTGAGCGGTTCTGGATACATATTTTGCCATATCACTCTCAGGTTTGTAGGTATTTGCAGTTCTAACTTATCTAATATCAATGTGTACTATCTTACCAATACGACGCAATCAAAACATCAGTGACACTTTGCAGAACTTCATAACAAAGCGTAAACAAAGTTATACTATGTACGTATGTACTATTTGATCATCCTGAGCGGTTCTTGCTACATATTTAGTTAAATAACTCTGAGCTTTGCAGGTATTTTCAGTTCTACCTTATATATTATCAAAGTATACTATCTTATCAATACGACGCAATCAAAACCTCAGCGAAACTCTGCGGAACTTCATAACAAAGCGTAAACAAAGTTATACTATGCACGTATGTACTATTTGATCATGCTGAGCGGTTCTTGCAACATATTTTGTTAAATAACTCTTAGCTTTGCAGGTATTTGCAGTTCTATCTTATAAAATATCAAAGTATACTATCTTACCAATTGCGACGCAATCAACACCTCAGCGAAACATTGCGGAACTTCATAACAAAGCGTAAACAATGTTATACTATGCACGGATATACTACTTGATCTTCCTGAGCGGTTCTGGATACATATTTTGACATATCACTCTCAGGTTTGTAGGTATTTGCAGTTCTAACTTATCTAATATCAATGTGTACTATCTTACCAATACGACGCAATCAAAACATCAGTGACACTTTGCAGAACTTCATAACAAAGCGTAAACAAAGTTATACTATGCACGGATGTACTATTTGATCATCCAGAGCGGTTCTTGCTACATATTTAGTTAAATAACTCTGAGGTGTGCAGGTATTTGCAGTTCTATCTTATATAATATCAAAGTATACTATCCCACCAATACGACGCCATCAAAACCTCAGCAAAACTTTGCGGAACTTCATAACAAAGTGTAAACAAAGTTATCCTATGCACGTATGTACTATTTGATCATCCTGTGCGGTTCTTGCTACATATTTAGTTAAGTAAGTCTGATCTTTGCAGGTATTTTCAGTTCTACCTTATATAATATCATAGTATACTATCTTACCAATACGACGCAATCAAAACATCAGTGAAACTTTGCAGAACTTCATAACAATGCGTAAACAAAGTTATACTATGCACGTATGTACTATTTGATCATCCTGAGCGGTTCTTGCAACATATTTTGTTAAATAACTCTGAGCTTTGCAGGTATTTGCAGTTCTAACTTATATAATATCAAAGTATACTATCTTATCAATACGACGCAATCAAAACCTCAGCGAAACTCTGCGGAACTTCATAACAAAGCGTAAACAAAGTTATACTCTGCACGGATGTACTATTTGATCATCCAGAGAGGTTCTTGCTACATATTTAGTTAAATAACTCTGAGCTTTGTAGGTAGTTGCAGTTCTATCTTATATAATATCAAAGTATACTATCATATCAATACGACGCAATCAAAACGTCAGCGATACTTTGCGGAACTTCATAACAAAGCGTAAGCAAAGTTATACTATGCACGTATGTACTATTTGATCATCCTGAGCGGTTCTTGCTACATATTTAGTTAAATAACTCTGAGCTTTGCAGGTATTTTCAGTTCTACCTTATATATTATCAAAGTATACTATCTTATCAATACGACGCAATCAAAAACTCAGCGATACTCTGCGGAATTTCATAACAAATCGTAAACAAATTTATACTCTGCACGCATGTACTATTTGATCTTCCTGAGCGGTTCTGGATACATATTTTGCCATATCACTCTCAGGTTTGTAGGTATTTGCAGTTCTAACTTATCTAATATCAATGTGTACTATCTTACCAATACGACGCAATCAAAACATCAGTGACACTTTGCAGAACTTCATAACAAAGCGTAAACAAAGTTATACTATGTACGTATGTACTATTTGATCATCCTGAGAGGTTCTTGCTACATATTTTGTTATATAACTCTGAGGTGTGCAGGTATTTGCAGTTCTAACTTATCTCATATCAATCTATACTATCTTATCAATACGGCGCAATCAAAACATCAGCGACACTATGCGGAACTTCATAACAAAGCGGAAACAAAGTTATACTATGCACGTATGTACTATTTGATCATCCTGTGCGGTTCTTGTTACATATTTAGTTAAATAACTCTGAGCTTTGCAGGTATTTTCAGTTCTAACTTATATATTATCAAAGTATACTATCTTATCAATACGACGCAATCAAAACCTCAGCGAAACTCTGCGCAACTTCATAACAAAGCGTAAACAAAGTTATACTATGCACGTATGTACTATTTGATCATGCTGAGCGGTTCTTGCAACATATTTTGTTAAATAACTCTTAGCTTTGCAGGTATTTGCAGTTCTATCTTATAAAATATCAAAGTATACTATCTTACCAATTGCGACGCAATCAACACCTCAGCGAAACATTGCGGAACTTCATAACAAAGTGTAAACAATGTTATACTATGCACGGATATACTATTTGATCTTCCTGAGCGGTTCTTGCTACATATTTAGTTAAATAACTCTGAGGTTTGCATGTAGTTGCAGTTCTAACTTATATAATATCAAAGTATACTATCTTATCAATACGACGCAATCAAAACCTCAGCGAAACTCTGCGGAACTTCATAAGAAAGCGTAAACAAAGTTATCCTATGCACGTATGTACTATTTGATCATCCTAAGCGGTTCTTGCTACATGTTTAGTTAAATAACTCTGAGCTTTGCAGGTATTTTCAGTTCTACCTTATATAATATCATAGTATACTATCTTACCAATACGACGCAATCAAAACATCAGTGACACTTTGCAGAACTTCATAACAAAGCGTAAACAAAGTTATACTATGCACGTATGTACTATTTGATCATGCTGAGCGGTTCTTGCAACATATTTTGTTAAATAACTCTTAGCTTTGCAGGTATTTGCAGTTCTATCTTATAAAATATCAAAGTATACTATCTTACCAATTGCGACGCAATCAACACCTCAGCGAAACATTGCGGAACTTCATAACAAAGCGTAAACAATGTTATACTATGCACGGATATACTATTTGATCTTCCTGAGCGGTTCCGGATACATATTTTGCCATATCACTCTCAGGTTTGTAGGTATTTGCAGTTCTAACTTATCTAATATCAATGTGTACTATCTTACCAATACGACGCAATCAAAACATCAGTGACACTTTGCAGAACTTCATAACAAAGCGTAAACAAAGTTATACTATGCACGGATGTACTATTTGATCATCCAGAGCGGTTCTTGCTACATATTTAGTTAAATAACTCTGTGCTTTGCAGGTATTTTCTGTTCTACCTTATATAATATCAAAGTATACTATATTATCAATACGACGCAATCAAAACCTCAGCCAAACTCTGCGGGACTTCATAACAAAGTGTAAACAAAGTTATCCTATGCACGTATGTACTATTTGATCATCCTGAGCGGTTCTTGCTACATATTTAGTTAAATAACTCTGAGCTTTGCAGGTATTTTCAGTTCTACCTTATATAATATCATAGTATACTATCTTACCAATACGACGCAATCAAAACATCAGTGACACTTTGCGTAACTTCATAACAAAGCGTAAACAAAGTTATACTATGCACGTATGTACTATTTGATCATCCCTAGCGGTTCTTGCTACATATTTTGTTAAATAACTCTGAGGTTTGCATGTAGTTGCAGTTCTATCTTATATAATATCAAAGTATACTATCTTACCAATTGCGACGCAATCAACACCTCAGCGAAACATTGCGGAACTTCATAACAAAGCTTAAACAAAGTTATACTATGCACGGATATACTATTTGATCTTCCTGAGCGGTTCTGGATACATATTTTGCCATATCACTCTCAGGTTTGTAGGTATTTGCAGTTCTAACTTATCTAATATCAATGTATACTATCTTACCAATACGACGCAATCAAAACATCAGTGACACTTTGCAGAACTTCATAACAAAGCGTAAACAAAGTTATACTATGCACGTATGTACTATTTGATCATCCTGAGCGGTTCTTGCTACATATTTAGTTAAATAACTCTGAGGTTTGCATGTATTTTCAGTTCTACCTTATATATTATCAAAGTATACTATCTTATCAATACGACGCAATCAAAAACTCAGCGATACTCTGCGGAATTTCATAACAAATCGTAAACAAATTTATACTCTGCACGCATGTACTATTTGATCTTCCTGAGCGGTTCTGGATACATATTTTGCCATATCACTCTCAGGTTTGTAGGTATTTGCAGTTCTAACTTATCTAATATCAATGTGTACTATCTTACCAATACGACGCAATCAAAACATCAGTGACACTTTGCAGAACTTCATAACAAAGCGTAAACAAAGTTATACTATGTACGTATGTACTATTTGATCATCCTGAGCGGTTCTTGCTACATATTTAGTTAAATAACTCTGAGCTTTGCAGGTATTTTCAGTTCTACCTTATATATTATCAAAGTATACTATCTTATCAATACGACGCAATCAAAACCTCAGCGAAACTCTGCGGAACTTCATAACAAAGCGTAAACAAAGTTATACTATGCACGTATGTACTATTTGATCATGCTGAGCGGTTCTTGCAACATATTTTGTTAAATAACTCTTAGCTTTGCAGGTATTTGCAGTTCTATCTTATAAAATATCAAAGTATACTATCTTACCAATTGCGACGCAATCAACACCTCAGCAAACATTGCGGAACTTCATAACAAAGCGTAAACAATGTTATACTATGCACGGATATACTATTTGATCTTCCTGAGCGGTTCTGGATACATATTTTGCCATATCACTCTCAGGTTTGTAGGTATTTGCAGTTCTAACTTATCTAATATCAATGTGTACTATCTTACCAATACGACGCAATCAAAACATCAGTGACACTTTGCAGAACTTCATAACAATGCGTAAACAAAGTTATACTACGCACGTATGTACTATTTGATCATCCTGAGCGGTTCTTGCAACATATTTTGTTAAATAACTCTGAGCTTTGCAGGTATTTGCAGTTCTAACTTATATAATATCAAAGTATACTATCTTATCAATACGACGCAATCAAAACCTCAGCGAAACTCTGCGGAACTTCATAACAAAGCGTAAACAAAGTTATACTCTGCACGGATGTACTATTTGATCATCCAGAGAGGTTCTTGCTACATATTTAGTTAAATAACTCTGAGCTTTGTAGGTAGTTGCAGTTCTATCTTATATAATATCATAGTATACTATCCCACCAATACGACGCCATCAAAACCTCAGCAAAACTTTGCGGAACTTCATAACAAAGCGTAAACAAAGTTATCCTATGCACGTATGTACTATTTGATCATCCTCAGCGGTTCTTGCTACATATTTAGTTAAATAACTCTGAGGTTTGAATGTAGTTGCAGTTCTAACTTATATAATATCAAAGTATTCTATCTTATCAATACGACGCAATCAAAACGTCAGCGATACTTTGCGGAACTTCATAACAAAGCGTAAGCAAAGTTATACTATGCACGTATGTACTATTTGATCATCCTGAGCGGTTCTTGCTACATATTTAGTTAAATAACTCTGAGCTTTGCAGGTATTTTCAGTTCTACCTTATATATTATCAAAGTATACTATCTTATCAATACGACGCAATCAAAAACTCAGCGATACTCTGCGGAATTTCATAACAAATCGTAAACAAATTTATACTCTGCACGCATGTACTATTTGATCTTCCTGAGCGGTTCTGGATACATATTTTGCCATATCACATTCAGGTTTGTAGGTATTTGCAGTTCTAGCTTATCTAATATCAATGTGTACTATCTTACCAATACGACGCAATCAAAACATCAGTGACACTTTGCAGAACTTCATAACAAAGCGTAAACAAAGTTATACTATGTACGTATGTACTATTTGATCATCCTGAGAGGTTCTTGCTACATATTTTGTTATATAACTCTGAGGTGTGCAGGTATTTGCAGTTCTAACTTATCTCATATCAATCTATACTATCTTATCAATACGACGCAATCAAAACATCAGTGACACTTTGCAGAACTTCATAACAAAGCGTAAACAAAGTTATACTATGCACGTATGTACTATTTGATCATGCTGAGCGGTTCTTGCAACATATTTTGTTAAATAACTCTTAGCTTTGCAGGTATTTGCAGTTCTATCTTATAAAATATCAAAGTATACTATCTTACCAATTGCGACGCAATCAACACCTCAGCGAAACATTGCGGAACTTCATAACAAAGCGTAAACAATGTTATACTATGCACGGATATACTATTTGATCTTCCTGAGCGGTTCTTGCTACATATTTAGTTAAATAACTCTGAGGTTTGCATGTAGTTGCAGTTCTAACTTATATAATATCAAAGTATACTATCTTATCAATACGACGCAATCAAAACCTCAGCGAAACTCTGCGGAACTTCATAAGAAAGCGTAAACAAAGTTATCCTATGCACGTATGTACTATTTGATCATCCTGAGCTGTTCTTGCTACATATTTAGTTAAATAACTCTGTGCTTTGCAGGTATTTTCAGTTCTACCTTATATAATATCATAGTATACTATCTTACCAATACGACGCAATCAAAACATCAGTGACACTTTGCAGAACTTCATAACAAAGCGTAAACAAAGTTATACTATGCACGTATGTACTATTTGATCATGCTGAGCGGTTCTTGCAACATATTTTGTTAAATAACTCTTAGCTTTGCAGGTATTTGCAGTTCTATCTTATAAAATATCAAAGTATACTATCTTACCAATTGCGACGCAATCAACACCTCAGCGAAACATTGCGGAACTTCATAACAAAGCGTAAACAATGTTATACTATGCACGGATATACTATTTGATCTTCCTGAGCGGTTCTGGATACATATTTTGCCATATCACTCTCAGGTTTGTAGGTATTTGCTGTTCTAACTTATCTAATATCAATGTGTACTATCTTACCAATACGACGCAATCAAAACATCAGTGACACTTTGCAGAACTTCATAACAAAGCGTAAACAAAGTTATACTATGCACGGATGTACTATTTGATCATCCAGAGCGGTTCTTGCTACATATTTAGTTAAATAACTCTGTGCTTTGCAGGTATTTTCTGTTCTACCTTATATAATATCAAATTATACTATCTTACCAATACGACGCAATCAAAACATCAGTGACACTTTGCGGAACTTCATAACAAAGCGTAAACAAAGTTATACTCTGCACGGATGTACTATTTGATCATCCAGAGAGGTTCTTGCTACATATTTAGTTAAATAACTCTGAGCTTTGTAGGTAGTTGCAGTTCTATCTTATATAATATCATAGTATACTATCCCACCAATACGACGCCATCAAAACCTCAGCAAAACTTTGCGGAACTTCATAACAAAGCGTAAACAAAGTTATCCTATGCACGTATGTACTATTTGATCATCCTTAGCGGTTCTTGCTACATATTTAGTTAAATAACTCTGAGGTTTGAATGTAGTTGCAGTTCTAACTTATATAATATCAAAGTATACTATCTTATCAATACGACGCAATCAAAACGTCAGCGATACTTTGCGGAACTTCATAACAAAGCGTAAGCAAAGTTATACTATGCACGTATGTACTATTTGATCATCCTGAGCGGTTCTTGCTACATATTTAGTTAAATAACTCTGAGCTTTGCAGGTATTTTCAGTTCTACCTTATATATTATCAAAGTATACTATCTTATCAATACGACGCAATCAAAAACTCAGCGATACTCTGCGGAACTTCATAACAAATCGTAAACAAATTTATACTCTGCACGCATGTACTATTTGAGCTTCCTGAGCGGTTCTGGATACATATTTTGCCATATCACTCTCAGGTTTGTAGGTATTTGCAGTTCTAACTTATCTAATATCAATGTGTACTATCTTACCAATACGACGCAATCAAAACATCAGTGACACTTTGCAGAACTTCATAACAAAGCGTAAACAAAGTTATACTATGTACGTATGTACTATTTGATCATCCTGAGAGGTTCTTGCTACATATTTTGTTATATAACTCTGAGGTGTGCAGGTATTTGCAGTTCTAACTTATCTCATATCAATCTATACTATCTTATCAATACGGCGCAATCAAAGCATCAGCGACACTATGCGGAACTTCATAACAAAGCGGAAACAAAGTTATACTATGCACGTATGTACTATTTGATCATCCTGTGCGGTTCTTGCTCCATATTTAGTTAAATAACTCTGAGCTTTGCAGGTATTTTCAGTTCTAACTTATATATTATCAAAGTATACTATCTTATCAATACGACGCAATCAAAACCTCAGCGAAACTCTGCGGAACTTCATAACAAAGCTTAAACAAAGTTATACTATGCACGTATGTACTATTTGATCATCCTGTGCGGTTCTTGCTCCATATTTAGTTAAATAACTCTGAGCTTTGCAGGTATTTTCAGTTCTAACTTATATATTATCAAAGTATACTATCTTATCAATACGACGCAATCAAAACCTCAGCGAAACTCTGCGGAACTTCATAACAAAGCGTAAACAAAGTTATACTATGCACGTATGTACTATTTGATCATGCTGAGCGGTTCTTGCAACATATTTTGTTATATAACTCTTAGCTTTGCAGGTATTTGCAGTTCTATCTCATAAAATATCAAAGTATACTATCTTACCAATTGCGACGCAATCAACACCTCAGCGAAACATTGCGGAACTTCATAACAAAGCGTAAACAATGTTATACTATGCACGGATATACTATTTGATCTTCCTGAGCGGTTCTTGCTACATATTTAGTTAAATAACTCTGAGGTTTGCATGTAGTTGCAGTTCTAACTTATATAATATCAAAGTATACTATCTTATCAATACGACGCAATCAAAACCTCAGCGAAACTCTGCGGAACTTCATAAGAAAGCGTAAACAAAGTTGTCCTATGCACGTATGTACTATTTGATCATCCTAAGCGGTTCTTGCTACATGTTTAGTTAAATAACTCTGAGCTTTGCAGGTATTTTCAGTTCTACCTTATATAATATCATAGTATACTATCTTACCAATACGACGCACTCAAAACATCAGTGAAACATTGCGGAACTTCATAACAAAGCGTAAACAATGTTATACTGTGCACGTATGTACTATTTGATCATCCTGAGCGGCTCTTGCAACATATTTTGTTAAATAACTCTGAGCTTTGCAGGTATTTGCAGTTCTAACTTATATATTATCAAAGTATACTATCTTATCAATACGACGCAATCAAAACCTCAGCGAAACTCTGCGTAACTTCATAACAAAGCGTAAACAAAGTTATACTATGCACGTATGTACTATTTGATCATCCAGAGAGGTTCTTGCTACATATTTAGTTAAATAACTCTGAGCTTTGTAGGTAGTTGCAGTTCTATCTTATATAATATCATAGTATACTATCCCACCAATACGACGCCATCAAAACCTCAGCAAAACTTTGCGGAACTTCATAACAAAGCGTAAACAAAGTTATCCTATGCACGTATGTACTATTTGATCATCCTCAGCGGTTCTTGCTACATATTTAGTTAAATAACTCTGAGGTTTGTAGGTAGTTGCAGTTCTACCTTATATAATATCATAGTATACTATCTTATCAATACGACGCAATCAAAACCTCAGCGAAACTCTGCGGAACTTCATAACAAAGCATAAACAAAGTTATACTATGCACGTATGTACTATTTGATCATCCAGAGCGGTTCTTGCTACATATTTAGTTAAATAACTCTGAGGTTTGCAGGTAGTTGCAGTTCTAACTTATCTAATATCAATCTATACTATCTTATCAATACGGCGCAATCAAAACATCTGCGACACTTTGCGGAACTTCATAACAAAGCGGAAACAAAGTTATACTATGCACGTATGTACTATTTGATCATCCTGTGCGGTTCTTGCTACATATTTAGTTAAATAAGTCTGAGCTTTGCAGGTATTTTCAGTTCTACCTTATATAATATCATAGTATACTATCTTACCAATACGACGCAATCAAAACATCAGTGAAACTTTGCAGAACTTCATAACAATGCGTAAACAAAGTTATACTATGCACGTATGTAATATTTGATCATCCTGAGCGGTTCTTGCAACATATTTTGTTAAATAACTCTGAGCTTTGCAGGTATTTGCAGTTCTAACTTATATAATATCAAAGTATACTATCTTATCAATACGACGCAATCAAAACCTCAGCGAAACTCTGCGGAACTTCATAACAAAGCGTAAACAAAGTTATACTATGCACGTATGTACTATTTGATCATCCCTAGCTGTTCTTGCTACATATTTGGTTAAATAACTCTGAGGTTTGCATGTAGTTGCAGTTCTATCTTATATAATATCAAAGTATACTATCTTATCAATACGACGCAATCAAAACGTCAGCGATACTTTGCGGAACTTCATAACAAAGCGTAAGCAAAGTTATACTATGCACGTATGTACTATTTGATCTTCCTGAGCGGTTCTTGCTACATATTTAGTTAAATAACTCTGAGCTTTGCAGGTATTTTCAGTTCTACCTTATATATTATCAAAGTATACTATCTTATCAATACGACGCAATCAAAAACTCAGCGATACTCTGCGGAATTTCATAACAAATCGTAAACAAATTTATACTCTGCACGCATGTACTATTTGATCTTCCTGAGCGGTTCTGGATACATATTTTGCCATATCACTCTCAGGTTTGTAGGTATTTGCAGTTCTAACTTATCTAATATCAATGTGTACTATCTTACCAATACGACGCAATCAAAACATCAGTGACACTTTGCAGAACTACATAACAAAGCGTAAACAAAGTTATACTATTTACGTATGTACTATTTGATCATCCTGAGAGGTTCTTGCTACATATTTTGTTATATAACTCTGAGGTGTGCAGGTATTTGCAGTTCTAACTTATCTCATATCAATCTATACTATCTTATCAATACGGCGCAATCAAAGCATCAGCGACACTATGCGGAACTTCATAACAAAGCGGAAACAAAGTTATACTATGCACGTATGTACTATTTGATCATCCTGTGCGGTTCTTGCTACATACTTAGTTAAATAACTCTGAGCTTTGCAGGTATTTTCAGTTCTAACTTATATATTATCAAAGTATACTATCTTATCAATACGACGCAATCAAAACCTCAGCGAAACTCGGCGGAACTTCATAACAAAGCGTAAACAAAGTTATACTATGCACGGATATACTACTTGATCTTCCTGAGCGGTTCTGGATACATATTTTGCCATATCACTCTCAGGTTTGTAGGTATTTGCAGTTCTAACTTATCTAATATCAATGTGTACTATCTTACCAATACGACGCAATCAAAACATCAGTGACACTATGCAGAACTTCATAACAAAGCGTAAACAATGTTATACTATGCACGGATATACTATTTGATCTTCCTGAGCGGTTCTTGCTACATATTTAGTTAAATAACTCTGAGGTTTGCATGTAGTTGCAGTTCTAACTTATATAATATCAAAGTATACTATCTTATCAATACGACGCAATCAAAACCTCAGCGAAACTCTGCGGAACTTCATAAGAAAGCGTAAACAAAGTTATCCTATGCACGTATGTACTATTTGATCATCCTAAGCGGTTCTTGCTACATGTTTAGTTAAATAACTCTGAGCTTTGCAGGTATTTTCAGTTCTACCTTATATAATATCATAGTATACTATCTTACCAATACGACGCAATCAAAACATCAGTGACACTTTGCAGAACTTCATAACAAAGCGTAAACAAAGTTATACTATGCACGTACGTACTATTTGATCATGCTGAGCGGTTCTTGCAACATATTTTGTTAAATAACTCTTAGCTTTGCAGGTATTTGCAGTTCTATCTTATAAAATATCAAAGTATACTATCTTACCAATTGCGACGCAATCAACACCTCAGCGAAACATTGCGGAACTTCGTAACAAAGCGTAAACAATGTTATACTATGCACGGTTATACTATTTGATCTTCCTGAGCGGTTCTGGATACATATTTTGCCATATCACTCTCAGGTTTGTAGGTATTTGCAGTTCTAACTTATCTAATATCAATGTGTACTATCTTACCAATACGACGCAATCAAAACATCAGTGACACTTTGCAGAACTTCATAACAAAGCGTAAACAAAGTTATACTATGCACGGATGTACTATTTGATCATCCAGAGCGGTTCTTGCTACATATTTAGTTAAATAACTCTGTGCTTTGCAGGTATTTTCTGTTCTACCTTATATAATATCAAAGTATACTATCTTACCAATACGACGCAATCAAAACCTCAGCGAAATTCTGCGGGACTTCATAACAAAGCGTAAACAAAGTTATACTGTGCACGTATGTACTATTTGATCATCCTGAGCGGCTCTTGCAACATATTTTGTTAAATAACTCTGAGCTTTGCAGGTATTTGCAGTTCTAACTTATATATTGTCAAAGTATACTATCTTATCAATACGACGCAATCAAAACCTCAGCGAAACTCTGCGTAACTTCATAACAAAGCGTAAACAAAGTTATACTATGCACGTATGTAGTATTTGATCATCCTGAGCGGTTCTTGCTACATATTTAGTTAAATAACTCTGAGCTTTGCAGGTATTTTCAGTTCTACCTTATATAATATCATAGTATACTATCTTACCAAAACGACGCAATCAAAACAGCAGTGACACTTTGCGGAACTTCATAACAAAGCGTAAACAAAGTTATACTATGCACGTATGTACTATTTGATCATCCTGAGCGGCTCTTGCAACATATTTTGTTAAATAACTCTGAGCTTTGCAGGTATTTGCAGTTCTAACTTATGTATTATCAAAGTATACTATCTTATCAATACGACGCAATCAAAACCTCAGCGAAACTCTGCGGAACTTCATAACAAAGCGTAAACAAAGTTATACTCTGCACGGATGTACTATTTGATCATCCAGAGCGGTTCTTGCTACATATTTTGTTAAATAACTCTGAGCTTTGCATGTAGTTGCATTTCTATCTTATATAATATCAAAGTATACTATCTTACCAATTGCGACGCAATCAACACCTCAGCGAAACATTGCGGAACTTCATAACAAAGCTTAAACAAAGTTATACTATGCACGTATGTACTATTTGATCATCCCTAGCTGTTCTTACTACATATTTTGTTAAATAACTCAGAGCTTTGCAGGTATTTGCAGTTCTAACTTATATAATATCAAAGTATGCTATGTTATCAATACGACGCAATCAAAACCTCAGCGAAACTCTGCGGAACTTCATAACAAAGCGTAAACAAAGTTATCCTATGCACGTATGTACTATTTGATCATCCTAAGCGGTTCTTGCTACATGTTTAGTTAAATAACTCTGAGCTTTGCAGGTATTTTCAGTTCTACCTTATATAATATCATAGTATACTATCTTACCAATACGACGCAATCAAAACATCAGTGACACTTTGCAGAACTTCATAACAAAGCGTAAACAAAGTTATACTATGCACGTACGTACTATTTGATCATGCTGAGCGGTTCTTGCAACATATTTTGTTAAATAACTCTTAGCTTTGCAGGTATTTGCAGTTCTATCTTATAAAATATCAAAGTATACTATCTTACCAATTGCGACGCAATCAACACCTCAGCGAAACATTGCGGAACTTCGTAACAAAGCGTAAACAATGTTATACTATGCACGGTTATACTATTTGATCTTCCTGAGCGGTTCTGGATACATATTTTGCCATATCACTCTCAGGTTTGTAGGTATTTGCAGTTCTAACTTATCTAATATCAATGTGTACTATCTTACCAATACGACGCAATCAAAACATCAGTGACACTTTGCAGAACTTCATAACAAAGCGTAAACAAAGTTATACTATGCACGGATGTACTATTTGATCATCCAGAGCGGTTCTTGCTACATATTTAGTTAAATAACTCTGTGCTTTGCAGGTATTTTCAGTTCTACCTTATATAATATCAAAGTATACTATCTTATCAATACGACGCAATCAAAACCTCAGCGAAATTCTGCGGGACTTCATAACAAAGCGTAAACAAAGTTATACTGTGCACGTATGTACTATTTGATCATCCTGAGCGGCTCTTGCAACATATTTTGTTAAATAACTCTGAGCTTTGCAGGTATTTGCAGTTCTAACTTATATATTGTCAAAGTATACTATCTTATCAATACGACGCAATCAAAACCTCAGCGAAACTCTGCGTAACTTCATAACAAAGCGTAAACAAAGTTATACTATGCACGTATGTAGTATTTGATCATCCTGAGCGGTTCTTGCTACATATTTAGTTAAATAACTCTGAGCTTTGCAGGTATTTTCAGTTCTACCTTATATAATATCATAGTATACTATCTTACCAATACGACGCAATCAAAACATCAGTGACACTTTGCGGAACTTCATAACAAAGCGTAAACAAAGTTATACTCTGCACGTATGTACTATTTGATCATCCTGAGCGGCTCTTGCAACATATTTTGTTAAATAACTCTGAGCTTTGCAGGTATTTGCAGTTCTAACTTATGTATTATCAAAGTATACTATCTTATCAATACGACGCAATCAAAACCTCAGCGAAACTCTGCGGAACTTCATAACAAAGCGTAAACAAAGTTATACTCTGCACGGATGTACTATTTGATCATCCAGAGCGGTTCTTGCTACATATTTTGTTAAATAACTCTGAGCTTTGCATGTAGTTGCATTTCTATCTTATATAATATCAAAGTATACTATCTTACCAATTGCGACGCAATCAACACCTCAGCGAAACATTGCGGAACTTCATAACAAAGCGTAAACAAAGTTATACTATGCACGTATGTACTATTTGATCATCCCTAGCTGTTCTTACTACATATTTTGTTAAATAACTCAGAGCTTTGCAGGTATTTGCAGTTCTAACTTATATAATATCAAAGTATGCTATGTTATCAATACGACGCAATCAAAACCTCAGCGAAACTCTGCGGAACTTCATAACAAAGCGTAAACAAAGTTATACTATGCACGAATGTACTATTTGATCATCCCTAGCTGTTCTTGCTACATATTTAGTTAAATAACTCTGAGCTTTGCAGGTATTTTCAGTTCTAACTTATATAATACCAAAGTATACTATCTTATCAATACGACGCAATCAAAACCTCAGCGAAACTCTGCGGACCTTCATAACAAAGCGTAAACAAAGTTATAATCTGCACGGATGTACTATTTGATCATCCAGAGAGGTTCTTGCTACATATTTAGTTAAATAACTCTGAGCTTTGTAGGTAGTTGCAGTTCTATCTTATATAATATCATAGTATACTATCCCACCAATACGACGCCATCAAAACCTCAGCAAAACTTTGCGGAACCTCATAACAAAGCGTAAACAAAGTTATCCTATGCACGTATGTACTATTTGATCATCCTCAGCGGTTCTTGCTACATATTTAGTTAAATAACTCTGAGGTTTGAATGTAGTTGCAGTTCTAACTTATATAATATCAAAGTATACTATCTTATCAATACGACGCAATCAAAACGTCAGCGATACTTTGCGGAACTTCATAACAAAGCGTAAACAAAGTTATACTATGCACGTATGTACTATTTGATCATCCTGAGCGGTTCTTGCTATATATTTAGTTAAATAACTCTGAGCTTTGCAGGTATTTTCAGTTCTACCTTATGTAATATCATAGTATACTATCTTACCAATACGACGCAATCAAAACATCAGTGACACTTTGCGGAACTTCATAACAAAGCGTAAACAAAGTTATACTATGCACGTATGTACTATTTGATCATCCTGAGCGGTTCTTGCTACATATTTAGTTAAATAACTCTGAGGTTTGCATGTACCTGCAGTTCTAACTTATATAATATCAAAGTATACTATCTTATCAATACGACGCAATCAAAACCTCAGCGAAACTCTGCGGAACTTCATAACAAAGCGTAAACAAAGTTATACTATGCACGTATGTACTATTTGATCATCCCTAGCTGTTCTTGCTACATATTTAGTTAAATAACTCTGAGGTTTGCATGTAGTTGCAGTTCTAACTTATATAATATCAAAGTATACTATCTTATCAATACGACGCAATCAAACCCTCAGCGAAACACTGCGGAAATTCATAACAAAGCGTAAACAAAGTTATACTATGCACGTATGTAGTATTTGATCATCCTGAGCGGTTCTTGCTACATATTTAGTTAAATAACTCTGAGCTTTGCAGGTATTTTCAGTTCTACCTTATATAATATCATAGTATACTATCTTACCAATACGACGCAATCAAAACATCAGTGACACTTTGCGGAACTTCATAACAAAGCGTAAACAAAGTTATACTATGCACGTATGTACTATTTGATCATCCTGAGCGGCTCTTGCAACATATTTTGTTAAATAACTCTGAGCTTTGCAGGTATTTGCAGTTCTAACTTATGTATTATCAAAGTATACTATCTTATCAATACGACGCAATCAAAACCTCAGCGAAACTCTGCGGAACTTCATAACAAAGCGTAAACAAAGTTATACTTTGCACGGATGTACTATTTGATCATCCAGAGCGGTTCTTGCTACATATTTTGTTAAATAACTCTGAGCTTTGCATGTAGTTGCATTTCTATCTTATATAATATCAAAGTATACTATCTTACCAATTGCGACGCAATCAACACCTCAGCGAAACATTGCGGAACTTCATAACAAAGCTTAAACAAAGTTATACTATGCACGTATGTACTATTTGATCATCCCTAGCTGTTCTTACTACATATTTTGTTAAATAACTCAGAGCTTTGCAGGTATTTGCAGTTCTAACTTATATAATATCAAAGTATGCTATGTTATCAATACGACGCAATCAAAACCTCAGCGAAACTCTGCGGAACTTCATAACAAAGCGTAAACAAAGTTATACTATGCACGAATGTACTATTTGATCATCCCTAGCTGTTCTTGCTACATATTTAGTTAAATAACTCTGAGCTTTGCAGGTATTTTCAGTTCTACCTTATATAATACCAAAGTATACTATCTTATCAATACGACGCAATCAAAACCTCAGCGAAACTCTGCGGACCTTCATAACAAAGCGTAAACAAAGTTATAATCTGCACGGATGTACTATTTGATCATCCAGAGAGGTTCTTGCTACATATTTAGTTAAATAACTCTGAGCTTTGTAGGTAGTTGCAGTTCTATCTTATATAATATCATAGTATACTATCCCACCAATACGACGCCATCAAAACCTCAGCAAAACTTTGCGGAACTTCATAACAAAGCGTAAACAAAGTTATCCTATGCACGTATGTACTATTTGATCATTCTCAGCGGTTCTTGCTACATATTTAGTTAAATAACTCTGAGGTTTGAATGTAGTTGCAGTTCTAACTTATATAATATCAAAGTATACTATCTTATCAATACGACGCAATCAAAACGTCAGCGATACTTTGCGGAACTTCATAACAAAGCGTAAACAAAGTTATACTATGCACGTATGTACTATTTGATCATCCTGAGCGGTTCTTGCTATATATTTAGTTAAATAACTCTGAGCTTTGCAGGTATTTTCAGTTCTACCTTATGTAATATCATAGTATACTATCTTACCAATACGACGCAATCAAAACATCAGTGACACTTTGCGGAACTTCATAACAAAGCGTAAACAAAGTTATACTATGCACGTATGTACTATTTGATCATCCTGAGCGGTTCTTGCTACATATTTAGTTAAATAACTCTGAGGTTTGCATGTACTTGCAGTTCTAACTTATATAATATCAAAGTATACTATCTTATCAATACGACGCAATCAAAACCTCAGCGAAACTCTGCGGAACTTCATAACAAAGCGTAAACAAAGTTATACTATGCACGTATGTACTATTTGATCATCCCTAGCTGTTCTTGCTACATATTTAGTTAAATAACTCTGAGGTTTGCATGTAGTTGCAGTTCTAACTTATATAATATCAAAGTATACTATCTTATCAATACGACGCAATCAAAACCTCAGCGAAACACTGCGGAAATTCATAACAAAGCGTAAACAAAGTTATACTATGCACGTATGTACTATTTGATCATCCTGAGCGGTTCTTGCTACATATTTAGTTAAATAACTCTGAGGTTTGCATGTACCTGCAGTTCTAACTTATATAATATCAAAGTATACTATCTTATCAATACGACGCAATCAAAACCTCAGCCAAACTCTGCGAAACTTCATAACAAAGCGTAAACAAAGTTATACTATGCACGTATGTACTATTTGATCATCCTGAGCGGTTCTTGCTACATATTTAGTTAAATAACTCTGAGGTTTGCATGTACCTGCAGTTCTAACTTATCTAATATCAATGTGTACTATCTTACCAATACAACGCAATCAAAACATCAGTGACACTTTGCAGAACTTCATAACAAAGCGTAAACAAAGTTATACTATGCACGGATGTACTATTTGATCATCCAGAGCGGTTCTTGCTACATATTTAGTTAAATAACTCTGTGCTTTGCAGGTATTTTCTGTTCTACCTTATATAATATCAAAGTATACTATCTTATCAATACGACGCAATCAAAACCTCAGCGAAATTCTGCGGGACTTCATAACAAAGCGTAAACAAAGTTATACTGTGCACGTACGTACTATTTGATCATGCTGAGCGGTTCTTGCAACATATTTTGTTAAATAACTCTTAGCTTTGCAGGTATTTGCAGTTCTATCTTATAAAATATCAAAGTATACTATCTTACCAATTGCGACGCAATCAACACCTCAGCGAAACATTGCGGAACTTCGTAACAAAGCGTAAACAAAGTTATACTATGCACGTATGTAGTATTTGATCATCCTGAGCGGTTCTTGCTACATATTTAGTTAAATAACTCTGAGCTTTGCAGGTATTTTCAGTTCTACCTTATATAATATCATAGTATACTATTTTACCAATACGACGCAATCAAAACATCAGTGACACTTTGCGGAACTTCATAACAAAGCGTAAACAAAGTTATACTATGCACGTATGTACTATTTGATCATCCTGAGCGGCTCTTGCAACATATTTTGTTAAATAACTCTGAGCTTTGCAGGTATTTGCAGTTCTAACTTATGTATTATCAAAGTATACTATCTTATCAATACGACGCAATCAAAACCTCAGCGAAACTCTGCGGAACTTCATAACAAAGCGTAAACAAAGTTATACTTTGCACGGATGTACTATTTGATCATCCAGAGCGGTTCTTGCTACATATTTTGTTAAATAACTCTGAGCTTTGCATGTAGTTGCATTTCTATCTTATATAATATCAAAGTATACTATCTTACCAATTGCGACGCAATCAACACCTCAGCGAAACATTGCGGAACTTCATAACAAAGCTTAAACAAAGTTATACTATGCACGTATGTACTATTTGATCATCCCTAGCTGTTCTTACTACATATTTTGTTAAATAACTCAGAGCTTTGCAGGTATTTGCAGTTCTAACTTATATAATATCAAAGTATGCTATGTTATCAATACGACGCAATCAAAACCTCAGCGAAACTCTGCGGAACTTCATAACAAAGCGTAAACAAAGTTATACTATGCACGAATGTACTATTTGATCATCCCTAGCTGTTCTTGCTACATATTTAGTTAAATAACTCTGAGCTTTGCAGGTATTTTCAGTTCTACCTTATATAATACCAAAGTATACTATCTTATCAATACGACGCAATCAAAACCTCAGCGAAACTCTGCGGACCTTCATAACAAAGCGTAAACAAAGTTATAATCTGCACGGATGTACTATTTGATCATCCAGAGAGGTTCTTGCTACATATTTAGTTAAATAACTCTGAGCTTTGTAGGTAGTTGCAGTTCTATCTTATATAATATCATAGTATACTATCCCACCAATACGACGCCATCAAAACCTCAGCAAAACTTTGCGGAACTTCATAACAAAGCGTAAACAAAGTTATCCTATGCACGTATGTACTATTTGATCATCCTCAGCGGTTCTTGCTACATATTTAGTTAAATAACTCTGAGGTTTGAATGTAGTTGCAGTTCTAACTTATATAATATCAAAGTATACTATCTTATCAATACGACGCAATCAAAACGTCAGCGATACTTTGCGGAACTTCATAACAAAGCGTAAACAAAGTTATACTATGCACGTATGTACTATTTGATCATCCTGAGCGGTTCTTGCTATATATTTAGTTAAATAACTCTGAGCTTTGCAGGTATTTTCAGTTCTACCTTATGTAATATCATAGTATACTATCTTACCAATACGACGCAATCAAAACATCAGTGACACTTTGCGGAACTTCATAACAAAGCGTAAACAAAGTTATACTATGCACGTATGTACTATTTGATCATCCTGAGCGGTTCTTGCTACATATTTAGTTAAATAACTCTGAGGTTTGCATGTACCTGCAGTTCTAACTTATATAATATCAAAGTATACTATCTTATCAATACGACGCAATCAAAACCTCAGCGAAACTCTGCGGAACTTCATAACAAAGCGTAAACAAAGTTATACTATGCACGTATGTACTATTTGATCATCCCTAGCTGTTCTTGCTACATATTTAGTTAAATAACTCTGAGGTTTGCATGTAGTTGCAGTTCTAACTTATATAATATCAAAGTATACTATCTTATCAATACGACGCAATCAAACCCTCAGCGAAACACTGCGGAAATTCATAACAAAGCGTAAACAAAGTTATACTATGCACGTAAGTACTATTTGATCATCCTGAGCGGTTCTTGCTACATATTTAGTTAAATAACTCTGAGGTTTGCATGTACCTGCAGTTCTAACTTATATAATATCAAAGTATACTATCTTATCAATACGACGCAATCAAAACCTCAGCCAAACTCTGCGAAACTTCATAACAAAGCGTAAACAAAGTTATACTATGCACGTATGTACTATTTGATCATCCTGAGCGGTTCTTGCTACATATTTAGTTAAATAACTCTGAGGTTTGCATGTACCTGCAGTTCTAACTTATCTAATATCAATGTGTACTATCTTACCAATACAACGCAATCAAAACATCAGTGACACTTTGCAGAACTTCATAACAAAGCGTAAACAAAGTTATACTATGCACGGATGTACTATTTGATCATCCAGAGCGGTTCTTGCTACATATTTAGTTAAATAACTCTGTGCTTTGCAGGTATTTTCAGTTCTACCTTATATAATATCAAAGTATACTATCTTATCAATACGACGCAATCAAAACCTCAGCGAAATTCTGCGGGACTTCATAACAAAGCGTAAACAAAGTTATACTGTGCACGTATGTACTATTTGATCATCCTGAGCGGCTCTTGCAACATATTTTGTTAAATAACTCTGAGCTTTGCAGGTATTTGCAGTTCTAACTTATATATTGTCAAAGTATACTATCTTATCAATACGACGCAATCAAAACCTCAGCGAAACTCTGCGTAACTTCATAACAAAGCGTAAACAAAGTTATACTATGCACGTATGTAGTATTTGATCATCCTGAGCGGTTCTTGCTACATATTTAGTTAAATAACTCTGAGCTTTGCAGGTATTTTCAGTTCTACCTTATATAATATCATAGTATACTATCTTACCAATACGACGCAATCAAAACATCAGTGACACTTTGCGGAACTTCATAACAAAGCGTAAACAAAGTTATACTATGCACGTATGTACTATTTGATCATCCTGAGCGGCTCTTGCAACATATTTTGTTAAATAACTCTGAGCTTTGCAGGTATTTGCAGTTCTAACTTATGTATTATCAAAGTATACTATCTTATCAATACGACGCAATCAAAACCTCAGCGAAACTCTGCGGAACTTCATAACAAAGCGTAAACAAAGTTATAGTATGCACGGATGTACTATTTGATCATCCAGAGCGGTTCTTGCTACATATTTTGTTAAATAACTCTGAGCTTTGCATGTAGTTGCAGTTCTATCTTATATAATATCAAAGTATACTATATTACCAATTGCGACGCAATCAACACCTCAGCGAAACATTGCGGAACTTCATAACAAAGCTTAAACAAAGTTATACTATGCACGTATGTACTATTTGATCATCCCTAGCTGTTCTTACTACATATTTTGTTAAATAACTCAGAGCTTTGCAGGTATTTGCAGTTCTAACTTATATAATATCAAAGTATGCTATGTTATCAATACGACGCAATCAAAACCTCAGCGAAACTCTGCGGAACTTCATAACAAAGCGTAAACAAAGTTATACTATGCACGAATGTACTATTTGATCATCCCTAGCTGTTCTTGCTACATATTTAGTTAAATAACTCTGAGCTTTGCAGGTATTTTCAGTTCTACCTTATATAATACCAAAGTATACTATCTTATCAATACGACGCAATCAAAACCTCAGCGAAACTCTGCGGACCTTCATAACAAAGCGTAAACAAAGTTATAATCTGCACGGATGTACTATTTGATCATCCAGAGAGGTTCTTGCTACATATTTAGTTAAATAACTCTGAGCTTTGTAGGTAGTTGCAGTTCTATCTTATATAATATCATAGTATACTATCCCACCAATACGACGCCATCAAAACCTCAGCAAAACTTTGCGGAACTTCATAACAAAGCGTAAACAAAGTTATCCTATGCACGTATGTACTATTTGATCATCCTCAGCGGTTCTTGCTACATATTTAGTTAAATAACTCTGAGGTTTGAATGTAGTTGCAGTTCTAACTTATATAATATCAAAGTATACTATCTTATCAATACGACGCAATCAAAACGTCAGCGATACTTTGCGGAACTTCATAACAAAGCGTAAACAAAGTTATACTATGCACGTATGTACTATTTGATCATCCTGAGCGGTTCTTGCTATATATTTAGTTAAATAACTCTGAGCTTTGCAGGTATTTTCAGTTCTACCTTATGTAATATCATAGTATACTATCTTACCAATACGACGCAATCAAAACATCAGTGACACTTTGCGGAACTTCATAACAAAGCGTAAACAAAGTTATACTATGCACGTATGTACTATTTGATCATCCTGAGCGGTTCTTGCTACATATTTAGTTAAATAACTCTGAGGTTTGCATGTAACTGCAGTTCTAACTTATATAATATCAAAGTATACTATCTTATCAATACGACGCAATCAAAACCTCAGCGAAACTCTGCGGAACTTCATAACAAAGCGTAAACAAAGTTATACTATGCACGTATGTACTATTTGATCATCCCTAGCTGTTCTTGCTACATATTTAGTTAAATAACTCTGAGGTTTGCATGTAGTTGCAGTTCTAACTTATATAATATCAAAGTATACTATCTTATCAATACGACGCAATCAAACCCTCAGCGAAACACTGCGGAACTTCATAACAAAGCGTAAACAAAGTTATACTATGCACGTATGTACTATTTGATCATCCTGAGCGGTTCTTGCTACATATTTAGTTAAATAACTCTGAGGTTTGCATGTACCTGCAGTTCTAACTTATATAATATCAAAGTATACTATCTTATCAATACGACGCAATCAAAACCTCAGCCAAACTCTGCGGAACTTCATAACAAAGCGTAAACAAAGTTATACTATGCACGTATGTACTATTTGATCATCCTGAGCGGTTCTTGCTACATATTTAGTTAAATAACTCTGAGGTTTGCATGTACCTGCAGTTCTAACTTATCTAATATCAATGTGTACTATCTTACCAATACAACGCAATCAAAACATCAGTGACACTTTGCAGAACTTCATAACAAAGCGTAAACAAAGTTATACTATGCACGGATGTACTATTTGATCATCCAGAGCGGTTCTTGCTACATATTTAGTTAAATAACTCTGTGCTTTGCAGGTATTTTCTGTTCTACCTTATATAATATCAAAGTATACTATCTTATCAATACGACGCAATCAAAACCTCAGCGAAACTCTGCGGAACATCATAACAAAGTGTAAACAAAGTTATCCTATGCACGTATGTACTATTTGATCATCCTGAGCGGTTCTTGCTACATATTTAGTTAAATAACTCTGAGCTTTGCAGGTATTTTCAGTTCTACCTTATATAATATCATAGTATACTATCTTACCAATACGACGCAATCAAAACATCAGTGACACTTTGCGGAACTTCATAACAAAGCGTAAACAAAGTTATACTCTGCACGGATGTACTATTTGATCATCCAGAGAGGTTCTTGCTACATATTTAGTTAAATAACTCTGAGCTTTGTAGGTAGTTGCAGTTCTATCTTATATAATATCATAGTATACTATCCCACCAATACGACGCCATCAAAACCTCAGCAAAACTTTGCGGAACTTCATAACAAAGCGTAAACAAAGTTATCCTATGCACGTATGTACTATTTGATCATCCTCAGCGGTTCTTGCTACATATTTAGTTAAATAACTCTGAGGTTTGAATGTAGTTGCAGTTCTAACTTATATAATATCAAAGTATACTATCTTATCAATACGACGCTATCAAAACGTCAGCGATACTTTGCGGAACTTCATAACAAAGCGTAAGCAAAGTTATACTATGCACGTATGTACTATTTGATCATCCTGAGCGGTTCTTGCTACATATTTAGTTAAATAACTCTGAGCTTTGCAGGTATTTTCAGTTCTACCTTATATATTATCAAAGTATACTATCTTATCAATACGACGCAATCAAAAACTCAGCGATACTCTGCGGAATTTCATAACAAATCGTAAACAAATTTATACTCTGCACGCATGTACTATTTGAGCTTCCAGAGCGGTTCTGGATACATATTTTGCCATATCACTCTCAGGTTTGTAGGTATTTGCAGTTCTAACTTATCTAATATCAATGTGTACTATCTTACCAATACGACGCAATCAAAACATCAGTGACACTTTGCAGAACTTCATAACAAAGCGTAAACAAAGTTATACTATGTACGTATGTACTATTTGATCATCCTGAGAGGTTCTTGCTACATATTTTGTTATATAACTCTGAGGTGTGCAGGTATTTGCAGTTCTAACTTATCTCATATCAATCTATACTATCTTATCAATACGGCGCAATCAAAGCATCAGCGACACTATGCGGAACTTCATAACAAAGCGGAAACAAAGTTATACTATGCACGTATGTACTATTTGATCATCCTGTGCGGTTCTTGCTCCATATTTAGTTAAATAACTCTGAGCTTTGCAGGTATTTTCAGTTCTAACTTATATATTATCAAAGTATACTATCTTATCAATACGACGCAATCAAAACCTCAGCGAAACTCTGCGGAACTTCATAACAAAGCGCAAACAAAGTTATACTATGCACGTATGTACTATTTGATCATGCTGAGCGGTTCTTGCAACATATTTTGTTATATAACTCTTAGCTTTGCAGGTATTTGCAGTTCTATCTCATAAAATATCAAAGTATACTATCTTACCAATTGCGACGCAATCAACACCTCAGCGAAACATTGCGGAACTTCATAACAAAGCGTAAACAAAGTTATACTATGCACGGATATACTATTTGATCTTCCTGAGCGGTTCTTGCTACATATTTAGTTAAATAACTCTGAGGTTTGCATGTAGTTGCAGTTCTAACTTATATAATATCAAAGTATACTATCTTATCAATACGACGCAATCAAAACCTCAGCGAAACTCTGCGGAACTTCATAAGAAAGCGTAAACAAAGTTATCCTATGCACGTATGTACTATTTGATCATCCTAAGCGGTTCTTGCTACATGTTTAGTTAAATAACTCTGAGCTTTGCAGGTATTTTCAGTTCTACCTTATATAATATCATAGTATACTATCTTACCAATACGACGCAATCAAAACATCAGTGACACTTTGCGGAACTTCATAACAAAGCGTAAACAAAGTTATACTGTGCACGTATGTGCTATTTGATCATCCTGAGCGGCTCTTGCAACATATTTTGTTAAATAACTCTGAGCTTTGCAGGTATTTGCAGTTCTAACTTATATATTATCAAAGTATACTATCTTATCAATACGACGCAATCAAAACCTCAGCGAAACTCTGCGTAACTTCATAACAAAGCGTAAACAAAGTTATACTATGCACGTATGTACTATTTGATCATCCAGAGAGGTTCTTGCTACATATTTAGTTAAATAACTCTGAGCTTTGTAGGTAGTTGCAGTTCTATCTTATATAATATCATAGTATACTATCCCACCAATACGACGCCATCAAAACCTCAGCAAAACTTTGCGGAACTTCATAACAAAGCGTAAACAAAGTTATCCTATGCACGTATGTACTATTTGATCATCCTCAGCGGTTCTTGCTACATATTTAGTTAAATAACTCTGAGGTTTGAATGTAGTTGCAGTTCTAACTTATATAATATCAAAGTATACTATCTTATCGATACGACGCAATCAAAACGTCAGCGATACTTTGCGGAACTTCATAACAAAGCGTAAGCAAAGTTATACTATGCACGTATGTACTATTTGATCTTCCTGAGCGGTTCTTGCTACATATTTAGTTAAATAACTCTGAGCTTTGCAGGTATTTTCAGTTCTACCTTATATATTATCAAAGTATACTATCTTATCAATACGACGCAATCAAAAACTCAGCGATACTCTGCGGAATTTCATAACAAATCGTAAACAAATTTATACTCTGCACGCATGTACTATTTGATCTTCCTGAGCGGTTCTGGATACATATTTTGCCATATTACTCTCAGGTTTGTAGGTATTTGCAGTTCTAACTTATCTAATATCAATGTGTACTATCTTACCAATACGACGCAATCAAAACATCAGTGACACTTTGCAGAACTTCATAACAAAGCGTAAACAAAGTTATACTATTTACGTATGTACTATTTGATCATCCTGAGAGGTTCTTGCTACATATTTTGTTATATAACTCTGAGGTGTGCAGGTATTTGCAGTTCTAACTTATCTCATATCAATCTATACTATCTTATCAATACGGCGCAATCAAAGCATCAGCCACACTATGCGGAACTTCATAACAAAGCGGAAACAAAGTTATACTATGCACGTATGTACTATTTGATCATCCTGTGCGGTTCTTGCTACATATTTAGTTAAATAACTCTGAGCTTTGCAGGTATTTTCAGTTCTAACTTATATATTATCAATGTGTACTATCTTACCAATACGACGCAATCAAAACATAAGTGACACTTTGCAGAACTTCATAACAAAGCGTAAACAATGTTATACTATGCACGGATATACTATTTGATCTTCCTGAGCGGTTCTTGCTACATATTTAGTTAAATAACTCTGAGGTTTGCATGTAGTTGCAGTTCTAACTTATATAATATCAAAGTATACTATCTTATCAATACGACGCAATCAAAACGTCAGCGAAACTCTGCGGAACTTCATAAGAAAGCGTAAACAAAGTTATCCTATGCACGTATGTACTATTTGATCATCCTAAGCGGTTCTTGCTACATGTTTAGTTAAATAACTCTGAGCTTTGCAGGTATTTTCAGTTCTACCTTATATATTGTCAAAGTATACTATCTTATCAATACGACGCAATCAAAACCTCAGCGAAACTCTGCGTAACTTCATAACAAAGCGTAAACAAAGTTATACTATGCACGTATGTACTATTTGATCATCCCTAGCGGTTCTTGCTACATATTTTGTTAAATAACTCTGAGGTTTGCATGTAGTTGCAGTTCTATCTTATATAATATCAAAGTATACTATCTTACCAATTGCGACGCAATCAACACCTCAGCGAAACATTGCGGAACTTCATAACAAAGCGTAAACAATGTTATACTATGCACGGATATACTATTTGATCTTCCTGAGCGGTTCTTGCTACATATTTAGTTAAATAACTCTGAGGTTTGCATGTAGTTGCAGTTCTAACTTATATAATATCAAAGTATACTATCTTATCAATACGACGCAATCAAAACGTCAGCGAAACTCTGCGGAACTTCATAAGAAAGCGTAAACAAAGTTATCCTATGCACGTATGTACTATTTGATCATCCTAAGCGGTTCTTGCTACATATTTAGTTAAATAACTCTGTGCTTTGCAGGTATTTTCTGTTCTACCTTATATAATATCAAAGTATACTATCTTATCAATACGACGCAATCAAAACCTCAGCGAAACTCTGCGGGACTTCATAACAAAGCGTAAACAAAGTTATACTGTGCACGTATGTACTATTTGATCATCCTGACCGGCTCTTGCAACATATTTTGTTAAATAACTCTGAGCTTTGCAGGTATTTGCAGTTCTAACTTATATATTGTCAAAGTATACTATTTTATCAATACGACGCAATCAAAACCTCAGCGAAACTCTGCGTAACTTCATAACAAAGCGTAAACAAAGTTATACTATGCACGTATGTACTATTTGATCATCCCTAGCGGTTCTTGCTACATATTTTGTTAAATAACTCTGAGGTTTGCATGTAGTTGCAGTTCTATCTTATATAATATCAAAGTATACTATCTTACCAATTGCGACGCAATCAACACCTCAGCGAAACATTGCGGAACTTCATAACAAAGCTTAAACAAAGTTATACTATGCACGGATATACTATTTGATCTTCCTGAGCGGTTCTGGATACATATTTTTCCATATCACTCTCAGGTTTGTAGGTATTTGCAGTTCTAACTTATCTAATATCAATGTATACTATCTTACCAATACGACGCAATCAAAACATCAGGGACACTTTGCAGAACTTCATAACAAAGCGTAAACAAAGTTATACTATGCACGTATGTACTATTTGATCATCCTGAGCGGTTCTTGCTACATATTTAGTTAAATAACTCTGAGGTTTGCATGTAGTTGCAGTTCTAACTTATATAATATCAAAGTATACTATCTTATCAATACGACACAATCAAAACCTCAGCGAAACTCTGCGGAACTTCATAACAAAGCGTAAACAAAGTTATACTCTGCACGGATGTACTATTTGATCATCCTGAGCGGCTCTTGCAACATATTTTGTTAAATAACTCTGAGCTTTGCAGGTATTTGCAGTTCTAACTTATGTATTATCAAAGTATACTATCTTATCAATACGACGCAATCAAAACCTCAGCGAAACTCTGCGTAACTTCATAACAAAGCGTAAACAAAGTTATACTATGCACGTATGTACTATTTGATCATCCTGAGCGGTTCTTGCTACATATTTAGTTAAATAACTCTGAGGTTTGCATGTAGTTGCAGTTCTAACTTATATAATATCAAAGTATACTATCTTATCAATACGACACAATCAAAACCTCAGCGAAACTCTGCGGAACTTCATAACAAAGCGTAAACAAAGTTATACTCTGCACGGATGTACTATTTGATCATCCAGAGCGGTTCTTGCTACATATTTTGTTAAATAACTCTGAGCTTTGCATGTAGTTGCATTTCTATCTTATATAATATCAAAGTATACTATCTTACCAATTGCGACGCAATCAACACCTCAGCGAAACATTGCGGAACTTCATAACAAAGCTTAAACAAAGTTATACTATGCACGTATGTACTATTTGATCATCCCTAGCTGTTCTTACTACATATTTTGTTAAATAACTCAGAGCTTTGCAGGTATTTGCAGTTCTAACTTATATAATATCAAAGTATGCTATGTTATCAATACGACGCAATCAAAACCTCAGCGAAACTCTGCGGAACTTCATAACAAAGCTTAAACAAAGTTATACTATGCACGTATGTACTATTTGATCATCCCTAGCGGTTCTTGCTACATATTTTGTTAAATAACTCTGAGGTTTGCATGTAGTTGCAGTTCTATCTTATATAATATCAAAGTATACTATCTTACCAATTGCGACGCAATCAACACCTCAGCGAAACATTGCGGAACTTCATAACAAAGCTTAAACAAAGTTATACTATGCACGGATATACTATTTGATCTTCCTGAGCGGTTCTGGATACATATTTTTCCATATCACTCTCAGGTTTGTAGGTATTTGCAGTTCTAACTTATCTAATATCAATGTATACTATCTTACCAATACGACGCAATCAAAACATCAGGGACACTTTGCAGAACTTCATAACAAAGCGTAAACAAAGTTATACTATGCACGTATGTACTATTTGATCATCCTGAGCGGTTCTTGCTACATATTTAGTTAAATAACTCTGAGGTTTGCATGTAGTTGCAGTTCTAACTTATATAATATCAAAGTATACTATCTTATCAATACGACACAATCAAAACCTCAGCAAAACTTTGCGGAACTTCATAACAAAGTGTAAACAAAGTTATCCTATGCACGTATGTAGTATTTGATCATCCTGAGCGGTTCTTGCTACATATTTAGTTAAATAACTCTGAGCTTTGCAGGTATTTTCAGTTCTACCTTATATAATATCATAGTATACTATCTTACCAATACGACGCAATCAAAACATCAGTGACACTTTGCGGAACTTCATAACAAAGCGTAAACAAAGTTATACTATGCACGTATGTACTATTTGATCATCCTGAGCGGCTCTTGCAACATATTTTGTTAAATAACTCTGAGCTTTGCAGGTATTTGCAGTTCTAACTTATGTATTATCAAAGTATACTATCTTATCAATACGACGCAATCAAAACCTCAGCGAAACTCTGCGGAACTTCATAACAAAGCGTAAACAAAGTTATACTCTGCACGGATGTACTATTTGATCATCCAGAGCGGTTCTTGCTACATATTTTGTTAAATAACTCTGAGCTTTGCATGTAGTTGCAGTTCTATCTTATATAATATCAAAGTATACTATCTTACCAATTGCGACGCAATCAACACCTCAGCGAAACATTGCGGAACTTCATAACAAAGCTTAAACAAAGTTATACTATGCACGTATGTACTATTTGATCATCCCTAGCTGTTCTTACTACATATTTTGTTAAATAACTCAGAGCTTTGCAGGTATTTGCAGTTCTAACTTATATAATATCAAAGTATGCTATGTTATCAATACGACGCAATCAAAACCTCAGCGAAACTCTGCGGAACTTCATAACAAAGCGTAAACAAAGTTATACTATGCACGAATGTACTATTTGATCATCCCTAGCTGTTCTTGCTACATATTTAGTTAAATAACTCTGAGCTTTGCAGGTATTTTCAGTTCTACCTTATATAATACCAAAGTATACTATCTTATCAATACGACGCAATCAAAACCTCAGCGAAACTCTGCGGACCTTCATAACAAAGCGTAAACAAAGTTATAATCTGCACGGATGTACTATTTGATCATCCAGAGAGGTTCTTGCTACATATTTAGTTAAATAACTCTGAGCTTTGTAGGTAGTTGCAGTTCTATCTTATATAATATCATAGTATACTATACCACCAATACGACGCCATCAAAACCTCAACAAAACTTTGCGGAACTTCATAACAAAGCGTAAACAAAGTTATCCTATGCACGTATGTACTATTTGATCATCCTCAGCGGTTCTTGCTACATATTTAGTTAAATAACTCTGAGGTTTGAATGTAGTTGCAGTTCTAACTTATATAATATCAAAGTATACTATCTTATCAATACGACGCAATCAAAACGTCAGCGATACTTTGCGGAACTTCATAACAAAGCGTAAACAAAGTTATACTATGCACGTATGTACTATTTGATCATCCTGAGCGGTTCTTGCTATATATTTAGTTAAATAACTCTGAGCTTTGCAGGTATTTTCAGTTCTACCTTATGTAATATCATAGTATACTATCTTACCAATACGACGCAATCAAAACATCAGTGACACTTTGCGGAACTTCATAACAAAGCGTAAACAAAGTTATACTATGCACGTATGTACTATTTGATCATCCTGAGCGGTTCTTGCTACATATTTAGTTAAATAACTCTGAGGTTTGCATGTACCTGCAGTTCTAACTTATATAATATCAAAGTATACTATCTTATCAATACGACGCAATCAAACCCTCAGCGAAACACTGCGGAACTTCATAACAAAGCGTAAACAAAGTTATACTATGCACGTATGTACTATTTGATCATCCTGAGCGGTTCTTGCTACATATTTAGTTAAATAACTCTGAGGTTTGCATGTACCTGCAGTTCTAACTTATATAATATCAAAGTATACTATCTTATCAATACGACGCAATCAAAACCTCAGCGAAACTCTGCGGAACTTCATAACAAAGCGTAAACAAAGTTATACTATGCACGTATGTACTATTTGATCATCCTGAGCAGTTCTTGCTACATATTTAGTTAAATAACTCTGAGGTTTGCATGTAGTTGCAGTTCTAACTTATATAATATCAAAGTATACTATCTTATCAATTCGACGCAATCAAAACCTTAGCGAAACTTTGCGGAACTTCATAACAAAGCGTAAACAAAGTTATACTATGCACGTATGTACTATTTGATCATGCTGAGCGGTTCTTGCTACATATTTAGTTAAATAACTCTGAGGTTTGCATGTATTAGCAGTTCTAACTTATATAATATCAAAGTATACTATCTTATCAATACGACGCAATCAAAACCTCAGCGAAACTCTGCGGAACTTCATAACAAAGCGTAAACAAAGTTATACTATGCACGTATGTACTATTTGATCATCCTGAGCAGTTCTTGCTACATATTTAGTTAAATAACTCTGAGGTTTGCATGTAGTTGCAGTTCTAACTTATATAATATCAAAGTATACTATCTTATCAATTCGACGCAATCAAAACCTCAGCGAAACTTTGCGGAACTTCATAACAAAGCGTAAACAAAGTTATACTATGCACGTATGTACTATTTGATCATCCCTAGCTGTTCTTGCTACATATTTAGTTAAATAACTCTGAGCTTTGTAGGTATTTTCAGTTCTACCTTATATAATACCAAAGTATACTATCTTATCAATACGACGCAATCAACACCTCTGCGACACTTTGCGGAATTTCATAAGAAAGCGTAAACAAAGTTATACTATGTACGTATGTACTATTTGATCATCCTGAGCGGTTCTTGCTACATATTTAGTTAAATAACTCTGAGGTTTGCATGTACCTGCAGTTCTAACTTATATAATATCAAAGTATACTATCTTATCAATACGACGCAATCAAAACCTCAGCGAAACTCTGCGGAACTTCATAACAAAGCGTAAACAAAGTTATACTATGCACGTATGTACTATTTGATCATCCTGAGCAGTTCTTGCTACATATTTAGTTAAATAACTCTGAGGTTTGCATGTAGTTGCAGTTCTAACTTATATAATATCAAAGTATACTATCTTATCAATTCGACGCAATCAAAACCTTAGCGAAACTTTGCGGAACTTCATAACAAAGCGTAAACAAAGTTATACTATGCACGTATGTACTATTTGATCATGCTGAGCGGTTCTTGCTACATATTTAGTTAAATAACTCTGAGGTTTGCATGTACCTGCAGTTCTAACTTATATAATATCAAAGTATACTATCTTATCAATACGACGCAATCAAAACCTCAGCGAAACTCTGCGGAACTTCATAACAAAGCGTAAACAAAGTTATACTATGCACGTATGTACTATTTGATCATCCTGAGCAGTTCTTGCTACATATTTAGTTAAATAACTCTGAGGTTTGCATGTAGTTGCAGTTCTAACTTATATAATATCAAAGTATACTATCTTATCAATTCGACGCAATCAAAACCTCAGCGAAACTTTGCGGAACTTCATAACAAAGCGTAAACAAAGTTATACTATGCACGTATGTACTATTTGATCATCCCTAGCTGTTCTTGCTACATATTTAGTTAAATAACTCTGAGCTTTGTAGGTATTTTCAGTTCTACCTTATATAATACCAAAGTATACTATCTTATCAATACGACGCAATCAACACCTCTGCGACACTTTGCGGAATTTCATAAGAAAGCGTAAACAAAGTTATACTATGTACGTATGTACTATTTGATCATCCTGAGCGATTCTTGCTACATATTTAGTTAAATAAGTCTGAGCTTTGCAGGTATTTTCAGTTCTACCTTATATAATATCATAGCATACTATCTTACCAATACGACGCAATCAAAACATCAGTGAAACTTTGCAGAACTTCATAACAAAGCGTAAACAAAGTTAGACTATGTACGTATGTACTATTTGATCATCCTGAGAGGTTCTTGCTACATATTTAGTTAAATAACTCTGAGCTTTGCAGGTATTTTCAGTTCTAACTTATATATTATCAAAGTATACTATCTTATCAATACGACGCAATCAAAACCTCAGCGAAACTCTGCGGAACTTCATAACAAAGCGTAAACAAAGTTATACTCTGCACGGATGTACTATATGATCATCCAGAGCGGTTCTTGCTACATATTTAGTTAAATAACTCTGAGCTTTGCATGTAGTTGCAGTTCTATCTTATATAATATCAATGTATACTATCCCACCAATACGACGCCATCAAAACCACAGCAAAACTTTGCGGAACTTCATAAGAAAGCGTAAACAAAGTTATCCTATGCACGTATGTACTATTTGATCATCCTAAGCGGTTCTTGCTACATGTTTAGTTAAATAACTCTGAGCTTTGCAGGTATTTTCAGTTCTACCTTATATAATATCATAGTATACTATCTTACCAATACGACGCAATCAAAACATCAGTGACACTTTGCAGAACTTCATAACAAAGCGTAAACAAAGTTATACTATGCACGTATGTACTATTTGATCATGCTGAGCGGTTCTTGCAACATATTTTGTTAAATAACTCTGAGCTTTGCAGGTATTTGCAGTTCTATCTTATATAATATCAAAGTATACTATCTTACCAATTGCGACGCAATCAACACCTCAGCGAAACATTGCGGAACTTCATAACAAAGCGTAAACAATGTTATACTATGCACGGATGTACTATTTGATCATCCAGAGCGGTTCTTGCTACATATTTAGTTAAATAACTCTTAGCTTTGCACGTAGTTGCAGTTCTATCTTATATAATATCAAAGTATACTATCCCACCAATACGACGCCATCAAAACCTCAGCAAAACTTTGCGGAACTTCATAACAAAGCGTAAACAAAGTTATCCTATGCACGTATGTACTATTTGATCATCCTGAGCGGTTCTTGCTACATATTTAGTTAAATAACTCTTAGCTTTGCAGGTATTTGCAGTTCTACCTTATATATTATCAAAGTATACTATCTTACCAATTGCGACGCAATCAACACCTCAGCGAAACATTGCGGAACTTCATAACAAAGCGTAAACAATGTTATACTATGCACGGATGTACTATTTGATCATCCAGAGCGGTTCTTGCTACATATTTAGTTAAATAACTCTGAGCTTTGCACGTAGTTGCAGTTCTATCTTATATAATATCAAAGTATACTATCCCACCAATACGACGCCATCAAAACCTCAGCAAAACTTTGCGGAAATTCATAACAAAGTGTAAACAAAGTTATCCTATGCACGTATGTACTATTTTTATCATCCTGAGCGGTTCTTGCTACATATTTAGTTAAATAACTCTTAGCTTTGCAGGTATTTGCAGTTCTACCTTATATAATATCAAAGTATACTATCTTACCAATTGCGACGCAATCAACACCTCAGCGAAACATTGCGGAACTTCATAACAAAGCGTAAACAATGTTATACTATGCACGTATGTACTATTTGATCACCCTGAGCGGTTCTTGCTACATATTTAGTTAAATAAGTCTGTGCTTTGCAGGTATTTTCTGTTCTACCTTATATAATATCAAAGTATACTATCTTATCAATACGACGCAATCAAAACCTCAGCGAAACTCTGCGGAACTTCATAACAAAGTGTAAACAAAGTTATCCTATGCACGTATGTACTATTTGATCATCCTGAGCGTTTCTTGCTACATATTTAGTTAAATAACTCTGAGCTTTGCAGGTATTTTCAGTTCTACCTTATATAATATCAAAGTATACTATCTTATCAATACGACGCAATCAAAACCTCAGCGAAACTCTGCGGAACTTCATAACAAAGCGTAAACAAAGTTATACTATGCACGTATGTACTATTTGATCATCCTGAGCGGTTCTTGCTACATATTTAGTTAAATAACTCTGAGGTGTGCAGGTATTTGCAGTTCTAACTTATCTAATATCAATCTATACTATCTTATCAATACGGCGCAATCAAAACATCTGCGAAACTCTGCGGAACTTCATAAGAAAGCGTAAACAAAGTTATCCTATGCACGTATGTACTATTTGATCATCCTAAGCGGTTCTTGCTACATATTTTGTTATATAACTCTGAGGTGTGCAGGTATTTGCAGTTCTAACTTATCTAATATCAATCTATACTATCTTATCAATACGGCGCAATCAAAACATCTGCGAAACTCTGCGGAACTTCATAACAAAGCGTAAACAAAGTTATACTATGCACGTATGTACTATTTGATCATCCCTAGCTGTTCTTGCTACATATTTTGTTAAATAACTCTGAGGTTTGCATGTAGTTGCAGTTCTACCTTATATAATATCAAAGTATACTATCTTACCAATTGCGACGCAATCAACACCTCAGCGAAACATTGCGGAACTTCGTAACAAAGCGTAAACAATGTTATACTATGCACGTATATACTATTTGATCATCCTGGGCGGTTCTTGCTACATATTTAGTTAAATAACTCTGAGCTTTGCAGGTATTTTCAGTTCTACCTTATATAATATCAAAGTATACTATCTTATCAATACGACGCAATCAAAACCTCAGCGAAACTCTGCGGAACTTCATAACAAAGCGTAAACAAAGTTATACTATGCACGTATGTACTATTTGATCATCCTGAGCGGCTCTTGCAACATATTTTGTTAAATAACTCTGAGCTTTGCAGGTATTTGCAGTTCTAACTTATATATTATCAAAGTATACTATCTTATCAATACGACGCAATCAAAACCTCAGCGAAACTCTGCGGAACTTCATAAGAAAGCGTAAACAATGTTATACTATGCACGTATGTTCTATTTGATCACCATGAGCGGTTCTTGCTACATGTTTAGTTAAATAACTCTGAGCTTTGCAGGTATTTTCAGTTCTACCTCATATAATATCATAGTATACTATCTTACCAATACGACGCAATCAAAACATCAGTGACACTTTGCAGAACTTCATAACAAAGCGTAAACAAAGTTATACTATGCGCGTATGTACTATTTGATCATGCTGAGCGGTTCTTGCAACATATTTTGTTAAATAACTCTTAGCTTTGCAGGTATTTGCAGTTCTATCTTATATAATATCAAAGTATACTATCTTACCAATTGCGACGCAATCAACACCTCAGCGAAACATTGCGGAACTTCATAACAAAGCGTAAACAATGTTATACTATGCACGGATATACTATTTGATCTTCCTGAGCGGTTCTTGCTACATATTTAGTTAAATAACTCTTAGCTTTGCAGGTATTTGCAGTTCTACCTTATATAATATCAAAGTATACTATCTTACCAATTGCGACGCAATCAACACCTCAGCGAAACATTGCGGAACTTCATAACAAAGCGTAAACAATGTTATACTATGCACGGATGTACTATTTGATCATCCAGAGCGGTTCTTGCTACATATTTAGTTAAATAACTCTGAGCTTTGCACGTAGTTGCTGTTCTATCTTATATAATATCAAAGTATACTATCCCACCAATACGACGCCATCAAATCCTCAGCAAAACTTTGCGGAACTTCATAACAAAGTGTAAACAAAGTTATCCTATGCACGTATGTACTATTTGATCATCCTGAGCGGTTCTTGCTACATATTTAGTTAAATAACTTTGTGCTTTGCAGGTATTTTCTGTTCTACCTTATATAATATTAAAGTATACTATCTTATCAATACGACGCAATCAAAACCTCAGCGAAACTCTGCGGAACTTCATAACAAAGGGTAAACAAAGTTATCCTATGCACGTATGTACTATTTGATCATCCTGAGCGGTTCTTGCTACATATTTAGTTAAATAACTCTGAGCTTTGCAGGTATTTGCAGTTCTAACTTATATATTATCAAAGTATACTATCTTATCAATACGACGCAATCAAAACCTCAGCGAAACTCTGCGGAACTTCATAAGAAAGCGTAAACAATGTTATACTATGCACGTATGTTCTATTTGATCACCATGAGCGGTTCTTGCTACATATTTAGTTAAATAACTCTGAGCTTTGCATGTAGTTGCATTTCTATCTTATATAATATCAAAGTATACTTTCCCACCAATACGACGCCATCAAAACCTCAGCAAAACTTTGCGGAACTTCATAACAAAGCGGAAACAAAGTTATACTATGCACGTATGTACTATTTGATCATCCTGTGCGGTTCTTGCTACATATTTAGTTATGTAAGTCTGATCTTTGCAGGTATTTCCAGTTCTACCTTATATAATATCATAGTATACTATCTTACCAAAACGACGCAATCAAAACATCAGTGAAACTTTGCAGAACTTCATAACAATGCGTAAACAAAGTTATACTACGCACGTATGTACTATTTGATCATCCTGAGCGGTTCTTGCAACATATTTTGTTAAATAACTCTGAGCTTTGCAGGTATTTGCAGTACTAACTTATATAATATCAAAGTATAGTATCTTATCAATACGACGCAATCAAAACCTCAGCGAAACTCTGCGGAACTTCATAACAAATCGTAAACAAATTTATACTCTGCACGCATGTACTATTTGATCTTCCTGAGCGGTTCTGGATACATATTTTGCCATATCACTCTCAGGTTTGTAGGTATTTGCAGTTCTAACTTATCTAATATCAATGTGTACTATCTTACCAATACGACGCAATCAAAACATCAGTGACACTTTGCAGAACTTCATAACAAAGCGTAAACAAAGTTATACTATGTACGTATGTACTATTTGATCATCCTGAGAGGTTCTTGCTACATATTTTGTTATATAACTCTGAGGTGTGCAGGTATTTGCAGTTCTAACTTATCTCATATCAATCTATACTATCTTATCAATACGGCGCAATCAAAACATCAGCGACACTATGCGGAACTTCATAACAAAGCGTAAACAAAGTTATACTCTGCACGGATGTACTATTTGATCATCCAGAGAGGTTCTTGCTACATATTTAGTTAAATAACTCTGAGCTTTGTAGGTAGTTGCAGTTCTATCGTATATAATATCATAGTATACTATCCCACCAATACGACGCAATCATAACCTCAGCAAAACTTTGCGGAACTTCATAACAAAGCGTAAACAAAGTTATCCGATGCACGTATGTACTATTTGATCATCCTCAGCGGTTCTTGCTACATATTTAGTTAAATAACTCTGAGGTTTGAATGTGGTTGCAGTTCTAACTTATATAATATCAAAGTATACTATCTTATCAATACGACGCAATCAAAACGTCAGCGATACTTTGCGGAACTTCATAACAAAGCGTAAGCAAAGTTATACTATGCACGTATGTACTATTTGATCATCCTGAGCGGTTCTTGCTACATATTTAGTTAAATAACTCTGAGCTTTGCAGGTATTTTCAGTTCTACCTTATATATTATCAAAGTATACTATCTTATCAATACGACGCAATCAAAAACTCAGGGATACTTTGCGGAATTTCATAACAAATCGTAAACAAATTTATACTCTGCACGCATGTACTATTTGAGCTTCCTGAGCGGTTTTGGATACATATTTTGCCATATCACTCTCAGGTTTGTAGGTATTTGCAGTTCTAACTTATCTAATATCAATGTGTACTATCTTACCAATACGACGCAATCAAAACATCAGTGACACTTTGCAGAACTTCATAACAAAGCGTAAACAAAGTTATACTATGTACGTATGTACTATTTGATCATCCTGAGAGGTTCTTGCTACATATTTTGTTATATAACTCTGAGGTGTGCAGGTATTTGCAGTTCTAACTTATCTCATATCAATCTATACTATCTTATCAATACGGCGCAATCAAAGCATCAGCGACACTATGCGGAACTTCATAACAAAGCGGAAACAAAGTTATACTATGCACGTATGTACTATTTGATCATCCTGTGCGGTTCTTGCTACATATTTAGTTAAATAACTCTGAGCTTTGCAGGTATTTTCAGTTCTAACTTATATATTATCAAAGTATACTATCTTATCAATACGACGCAATCAAAACCTCAGCGAAACTCTGCGGAACTTCATAACAAAGCGTAAACAAAGTTATACTATGCACGTATGTACTATTTGATCATGCTGAGCGGTTCTTGCAACATATTTTGTTAAATAACTCTGAGGTTTGCATGTACCTGCAGTTCTAACTTATAAAATATCAAAGTATACTATCTTACCAATTGCGACGCAATCAACACCTCAGCGAAACATTGCGGAACTTCATAACAAAGCGTAAACAATGTTATACTATGCACGGTTATACTATTTGATCTTCCCGAGCGGTTCTGGATACATATTTTGCCATATCACTCTCAGGTTTGTAGGTATTTGCAGTTCTAACTTATCTAATATCAATGTGTACTATCTTACCAATACGACGCAATCAAAACATCAGTGACACTTTGCAGAACTTCATAACAAAGCGTAAACAAAGTTATACTATGCACGGATGTACTATTTGATCATCCAGAGCGATTCTTGCTACATATTTAGTTAAATAACTCTGTGCTTTGCAGGTATTTTCTGTTCTACCTTATATAATATCAAAGTATACTATCTTATCAATACGACGCAATCAAAACCTCAGCGAAACTCTGCGGGACTTCATAAAAAAGTGTAAACAAAGTTATCCTATGCACGTATGTACTATTTGATCATCCTGAGCGGTTCTTGCTACATATTTAGTTAAATAACTCTGAGCTTTGCAGGTATTTTCAGTTCTACCTTATATAATATCATAGTATACTATCTTACCAATACGACGCAATCAAAACATCAGTGACACTTTGCGGAACTTCATAACAAAGCGTAAACAAAGTTATACTGTGCACGTATGTACTATTTGATCATCCTGAGCGGCTCTTGCAACATATTTTGTTAAATAACTCTGAGCTTTGCAGGTATTTGCAGTTCTAACTTATATATTATCAAAGTATACTATCTTATCAATACGACGCAATCAAAACCTCAGCGAAACTCTGCGTAACTTCATAACAAAGCGTAAACAAAGTTATACTATGCACGTATGTACTATTTGATCATCCAGAGAGGTTCTTGCTACATATTTAGTTAAATAACTCTGAGCTTTGTAGGTAGTTGCAGTTCTATCTTATATGATATCATAGTATACTATCCCACCAATACGACGCCATCAAAACCTCAGCAAAACTTTGCGGTACTTCATAACAAAGCGTAAACAAAGTTATCCTATGCACGTATGTACTATTTGATCATCCTCAGCGGTTCTTGCTACATATTTAGTTAAATAACTCTGAGGTTTGAATGTAGTTGCAGTTCTAACTTATATAATATCAAAGTATACTATCTTATCAATACGACGCAATCAAAACGTCAGCGATACTTTGCGGAACTTCATAACAAAGCGTAAGCAAAGTTATACTATGCACGTATGTACTATTTGATCTTCCTGAGCGGTTCTTGCTACATATTTAGTTAAATAACTCTGAGCTTTGCAGGTATTTTCAGTTCTACCTTATATATTATCAAAGTATACTATCTTATCAATACGACGCAATCAAAAACTCAGCGATACTCTGCGGAATTTCATAACAAATCGTAAACAAATTTATACTCTGCACGCATGTACTATTTGATCTTCCTGAGCGGTTCTGGATACATATTTTGCCATATCACTCTCAGGTTTGTAGGTATTTGCAGTTCTAACTTATCTAATATCAATGTGTACTATCTTACCAATACGACGCAATCAAAACATAAGTGACACTTTGCAGAACTTCATAACAAAGCGTAAACAAAGTTATACTATGTACGTATGTACTATTTGATCATCCTGAGAGGTTCTTGCTACATATTTTGTTATATAACTCTGAGGTGTGCAGGTATTTGCAGTTCTAACTTATCTCATATCAATCTATACTATCTTATCAATACGGCGCAATCAAAGCATCAGCGACACTATGCGGAACTTCATAACAAAGCGGAAACAAAGTTATACTATGCACGTATGTACTATTTGATCATCCTGTGCGTTTCTTGCTACATATTTAGTTAAATAACTCTGAGCTATGCAGGTATTTTCAGTTCTAACTTATATATTATCAAAGTATACTATCTTATCAATACGACGCATTCAAAACCTCAGCGAAACTCTGCGGAACTTCATAACAAAGCGTAAACAAAGTTATACTATGCACGTATGTACTATTTGATCATGCTGAGCGGTTCTTGCAACATATTTTGTTAAATAACTCTTAGCTTTGCAGGTATTTGCAGTTCTATCTTATAAAATATCAAAGTATACTATCTTACCAATTGCGACGCAATCAACACCTCAGCGAAACATTGCGGAACTTCATAACAAAGCGTAAACAATGTTATACTATGCACGGATATACTATTTGATCTTCCTGAGCGGTTCTTGCTATATATTTAGTTAAATAACTCTGAGGTTTGCATGTAGTTGCAGTTCTAACTTATATAATATCAAAGTATACTATCTTATCAATACGACGCAATCAAAACCTCACCGAAACTCTGCGGATCTTCATAAGAAAGCGTAAACAAAGTTATCCTATGCACGTATGTACTATTTGATCATCCTAAGCGGTTCTTGCTACATGTTTAGTTAAATAACTCTGAGCTTTGCAGGTATTTTCAGTTCTACCTTATATAATATAATAGTATACTATCTTACCAATACGACGCAATCAAAACATCAGTGACACTTTGCAGAACTTCATAACAAAGCGTAAACAAAGTTATACTATGCACGTATGTACTATTTGATCATGCTGAGCGGTTCTTGCAACATATTTTGTTAAATAACTCTTAGCTTTGCAGGTATTTGCAGTTCTATCTTATATAATATCAAAGTATACTATCTTACCAATTGCGACGCAATCAACACCTCAGCGAAACATTGCGGAACTTCATAACAAAGCGTAAACAATGTTATACTATGCACGGTTATACTATTTGATCTTCCTGAGCGGTTCTGGATACATATTTTGCCATATCACTCTCAGGTTTGTAGGTATTTGCAGTTCTAACTTATCTAATATCAATGTGTACTATCTTACCAATACGACGCAATCAAAACATCAGTGACACTTTGCGGAACTTCATAACAAAGCGTAAACAAAGTTATACTATGCACGGATGTACTATTTGATCATCCAGAGCGGTTCTTGCTACATATTTAGTTAAATAACTCTGAGGTTTGCATGTAGTTGCAGTTCTAACTTATATAATATCAAAGTATACTATCTTATCAATACGACACAATCAAAACCTCAGCGAAACTCTGCGTAACTTCATAACAAAGCGTAAACAAAGTTATACTGTGCACGTATGTACTATTTGATCATCCTGAGCGGCTCTTGCAACATATTTTGTTAAATAACTCTGAGCTTTGCAGGTATTTGCAGTTCTAACTTATATATTATCAAAGTATACTATCTTATCAATACGACGCAATCAAAACCTCAGCGAAACTCTGCGTAACTTCATAACAAAGCGTAAACAAAGTTATACTATGCACGTATGTACTATTTGATCATCCAGAGAGGTTCTTGCTACATATTTAGTTAAATAACTCTGAGCTTTGTAGGTAGTTGCAGTTCTATCTTATATGATATCATAGTATACTATCCCACCAATACGACGCCATCAAAACCTCAGCAAAACTTTGCGGAACTTCATAACAAAGCGTAAACAAAGTTATCCTATGCACGTATGTACTATTTGATCATCCTCAGCGGTTCTTGCTACATATTTAGTTAAATAACTCTGAGGTTTGAATGTAGTTGCAGTTCTAACTTATATAATATCAAAGTATACTATCTTATCAATACGACGCAATCAAAACGTCAGCGATACTTTGCGGAACTTCATAACAAAGCGTAAGCAAAGTTATACTATGCACGTATGTACTATTTGATCTTCCTGAGCGGTTCTTGCTACATATTTAGTTAAATAACTCTGAGCTTTGCAGGTATTTTCAGTTCTACCTTATATATTATCAAAGTATGCTATGTTATCAATACGACGCAATCAAAACCTCAGCGAAACTCTGCGGAACTTCATAACAAAGCGTAAACAAAGTTATACTATGCACGAATGTACTATTTGATCATCCCTAGCTGTTCTTGCTACATATTTAGTTAAATAACTCTGAGCTTTGCAGGTATTTTCAGTTCTACCTTATATAATACCAAAGTATACTATCTTATCAATACGACGCAATCAAAACCTCAGCGAAACTCTGCGGACCTTCATAACAAAGCGTAAACAAAGTTATAATCTGCACGGATGTACTATTTGATCATCCAGAGAGGTTCTTGCTACATATTTAGTTAAATAACTCTGAGCTTTGTAGGTAGTTGCAGTTCTATCTTATATAATATCATAGTATACTATACCACCAATACGACGCCATCAAAACCTCAACAAAACTTTGCGGAACTTCATAACAAAGCGTAAACAAAGTTATCCTATGCACGTATGTACTATTTGATCATCCTCAGCGGTTCTTGCTACATATTTAGTTAAATAACTCTGAGGTTTGAATGTAGTTGCAGTTCTAACTTATATAATATCAAAGTATACTATCTTATCAATACGACGCAATCAAAACGTCAGCGATACTTTGCGGAACTTCATAACAAAGCGTAAACAAAGTTATACTATGCACGTATGTACTATTTGATCATCCCTAGCTGTTCTTGCTACATATTTAGTTAAATAACTCTGAGCTTTGCAGGTATTTTCAGTTCTACCTTATATAATACCAAAGTATACTATCTTATCAATACGACGCAATCAAAAACTCAGCGATACTCTGCGGAATTTCATAACAAATCGTAAACAAATTTATACTCTGCACGCATGTACTATTTGATCTTCCTGAGCGGTTCTGGATACATATTTTGCCATATCACTCTCAGGTTTGTAGGTATTTGCAGTTCTAACTTATCTAATATCAATGTGTACTATCTTACCAATACGACGCAATCAAAACATCAGTGACACTTTGCAGAACTTCATAACAAAGCGTAAACAAAGTTATACTATGTACGTATGTACTATTTGATCATCCTGAGAGGTTCTTGCTACATATTTTGTTATATAACTCTGAGGTGTGTAGGTATTTGCAGTTCTAACTTATCTCATATCAATCTATACTATCTTATCAATACGGCGCAATCAAAGCATCAGCGACACTATGCGGAATTTCATAACAAAGCGGAAACAAAGTTATACTATGCACGTATGTACTATTTGATCATCCTGTGCGTTTCTTGCTACATATTTAGTTAAATAACTCTGAGCTTTGCAGGTATTTTCAGTTCTAACTTATATATTATCAAAGTATACTATCTTATCAATACGACGCAATCAAAACCTCAGCGAAACTCTGCGGAACTTCATAACAAAGCGTAAACAAAGTTATACTATGCACGTATGTACTATTTGATCATGCTGAGCGGTTCTTGCAACATATTTTGTGAAATAACTCTTAGCTTTGCAGGTATTTGCAGTTCTATCTTATAAAATATCAAAGTATACTATCTTACCAATTGCGACGCAATCAACACCTCAGCGAAACATTGCGGAACTTCATAACAAAGCGTAAACAAAGTTATACTATGCACGGATATACTATTTGATCATCCAGAGCGGTTCTTGCTACATATTTAGTTAAATAACTCTGTGCTTTGCAGGTATTTTCTGTTCTACCTTATATAATATCAAAGTATACTATCTTATCAATACGACGCAATCAAATCCTCAGCGAAACTCTGCGGAACTTCATAACAAAGCGTAAACAAAGTTATACTATGCACGTATGTACTATTTGATCATCCCTAGCGGTTCTTGCTACATATTTTGTTAAATAACTCTGAGGTTTGCATGTAGTTGCAGTTCTATCTTATATAATATCAAAGTATACTATCTTACCAATTGCGACGCAATCAAAACCTCAGCGAAACATTGCGGAACTTCATAACAAAGCTTAAACAAAGTTATACTATGCACGGATATACTATTTGATCTTCCTGAGCGGTTCTGGATACATATTTTTCCATATCACTCTCAGGTTTGTAGGTATTTGCAGTTCTAACTTATCTAATATCAATGTATACTATCTTACCAATACGACGCAATCAAAACATCAGGGACACTTTGCGGAACTTCATAACAAAGCGTAAACAAAGTTATACTATGCACGTATGTACTATATGATCATCCTGAGCGGTTCTTGCTACATATTTAGTTAAATAACTCTGAGGTTTGCATGTAGTTGCAGTTCTAACTTATATAATATCAAAGTATACTATCTTATCAATACGACACAATCAAAACCTCAGCGAAACTCTGCGTAACTTCATAACAAAGCGTAAACAATGTTATACTATGCACGGATATACTATTTGATCTTCCTGAGCGGTTCTTGCTATATATTTAGTTAAATAACTCTGAGGTTTGCATGTAGTTGCAGTTCTAACTTATATAATATCAAAGTATACTATCTTATCAATACGACGCAATCAAAACCTCACCGAAACTCTGCGGATCTTCATAAGAAAGCGTAAACAAAGTTATCCTATGCACGTATGTACTATTTGATCATCCTAAGCGGTTCTTGCTACATGTTTAGTTAAATAACTCTGAGCTTTGCAGGTATTTTCTGTTCTACCTTATATAATATAATAGTATACTATCTTACCAATACGACGCAATCAAAACATCAGTGACACTTTGCAGAACTTCATAACAAAGCGTAAACAAAGTTATACTATGCACGTATGTACTATTTGATCATGCTGAGCGGTTCTTGCAACATATTTTGTTAAATAACTCTTAGCTTTGCAGGTATTTGCAGTTCTATCTTATATAATATCAAAGTATACTATCTTACCAATTGCGACGCAATCAACACCTCAGCGAAACATTGCGGAACTTCATAACAAAGCGTAAACAATGTTATACTATGCACGGTTATACTATTTGATCTTCCTGAGCGGTTCTGGATACATATTTTGCCATATCACTCTCAGGTTTGTAGGTATTTGCAGTTCTAACTTATCTAATATCAATGTGTACTATCTTACCAATACGACGCAATCAAAACATCAGTGACACTTTGCGGAACTTCATAACAAAGCGTAAACAAAGTTATACTATGCACGGATGTACTATTTGATCATCCAGAGCGGTTCTTGCTACATATTTAGTTAAATAACTCTGAGGTTTGCATGTAGTTGCAGTTCTAACTTATATAATATCAAAGTATACTATCTTATCAATACGACACAATCAAAACCTCAGCGAAACTCTGCGTAACTTCATAACAAAGCGTAAACAAAGTTATACTGTGCACGTATGTACTATTTGATCATCCTGAGCGGCTCTTGCAACATATTTTGTTAAATAACTCTGAGCTTTGCAGGTATTTGCAGTTCTAACTTATATATTATCAAAGTATACTATCTTATCAATACGACGCAATCAAAACCTCAGCGAAACTCTGCGTAACTTCATAACAAAGCGTAAACAAAGTTATACTATGCACGTATGTACTATTTGATCATCCAGAGAGGTTCTTGCTACATATTTAGTTAAATAACTCTGAGCTTTGTAGGTAGTTGCAGTTCTATCTTATATGATATCATAGTATACTATCCCACCAATACGACGCCATCAAAACCTCAGCAAAACTTTGCGGAACTTCATAACAAAGCGTAAACAAAGTTATCCTATGCACGTATGTACTATTTGATCATCCTCAGCGGTTCTTGCTACATATTTAGTTAAATAACTCTGAGGTTTGAATGTAGTTGCAGTTCTAACTTATATAATATCAAAGTATACTATCTTATCAATACGACGCAATCAAAACGTCAGCGATACTTTGCGGAACTTCATAACAAAGCGTAAACAAAGTTATACTATGCACGTATGTACTATTTGATCTTCCTGAGCGGTTCTTGCTACATATTTAGTTAAATAACTCTGAGCTTTGCAGGTATTTTCAGTTCTACCTTATATATTATTAAAGTATACTATCTTATCAATACGACGCAATCAAAACCTCAGCGAAACTCTGCGGAATTTCATAACAAATCGTAAACAAATTTATACTCTGCACGCATGTACTATTTGATCTTCCTGAGCGGTTCTGGATACATATTTTGCCATATCACTCTCAGGTTTGTAGGTATTTGCAGTTCTAACTTATCTAATATCAATGTATACTATCTTACCAATACGACGCAATCAAAACATCAGTGACACTTTGCAGAACTTCATAACAAAGCGTAAACAAAGTTATACTATGTACGTATGTACTATTTGATCATCCTGAGAGGTTCTTGCTACATATTTTGTTATATAACTCTGAGGTGTGCAGGTATTTGCAGTTCTAACTTATCTCATATCAATCTATACTATCTTATCAATACGGCGCAATCAAAGCATCAGCGACACTATGCGGAATTTCATAACAAAGCGGAAACAAAGTTATACTATGCACGTATGTACTATTTGATCATCCTGTGCGTTTCTTGCTACATATTTAGTTAAATAACTCTGAGCTTTGCAGGTATTTTCAGTTCTAACTTATATATTATCAAAGTATACTATCTTATCAATACGACGCAATCAAAACCTCAGCGAAACTCTGCGGAACTTCATAACAAAGCGTAAACAAAGTTATACTATGCACGTATGTACTATTTGATCATGCTGAGCGGTTCTTGCAACATATTTTGTGAAATAACTCTTAGCTTTGCAGGTATTTGCAGTTCTATCTTATAAAATATCAAAGTATACTATCTTACCAATTGCGACGCAATCAACACCTCAGCGAAACATTGCGGAACTTCATAACAAAGCGTAAACAAAGTTATACTATGCACGGATGTACTATTTGATCATCCAGAGCGGTTCTTGCTACATATTTAGTTAAATAACTCTGTGCTTTGCAGGTATTTTCTGTTCTACCTTATATAATATCAAAGTATACTATCTTATCAATTCGATGCAATCAAAGCCTCAGGGAAACTCTGCGGAACTTCATAACAAAGCGTAAACAAAGTTATACTATGCACGTATGTACTATTTGATCATCCCTAGCGGTTCTTGCTACATATTTTGTTAAATAACTCTGAGGTTTGCATGTAGTTGCAGTTCTATCTTATATAATATCAAAGTATACTATCTTACCAATTGCGACGCAATCAAAACCTCAGCGAAACATTGCGGAACTTCATAACAAAGCTTAAACAAAGTTATACTATGCACGGATATACTATTTGATCTTCCTGAGCGGTTCTGGATACATATTTTTCCATATCACTCTCAGGTTTGTAGGTATTTGCAGTTCTAACTTATCTAATATCAATGTATACTATCTTACCAATACGACGCAATCAAAACATCAGGGACACTTTGCAGAACTTCATAACAAAGCGTAAACAAAGTTATACTATGCACGTATGTACTATATGATCATCCTGAGCGGTTCTTGCTACATATTTAGTTAAATAACTCTGAGGTTTGCATGTAGTTGCAGTTCTAACTTATATAATATCAAAGTATACTATCTTATCAATACGACACAATCAAAACCTCAGCGAAACTCTGCGTAACTTCATAACAAAGCGTAAACAAAGTTATACTCTGCACGGATGTACTATTTGACCATCCAGAGCGGTTCTTGCTACATATTTAGTTAAATAACTCTGAGCTTCGCACGTAGTTGCAGTTCTATCTTATATAATATCAAAGTACACTATCCCACCAATACGACGACATCAAAACCTCAGCAAAACTTTGCGGAACTTCATAACAAAGTGTAAACAAAGTTATCCTATGAACGTATGTAGTATTTGATCATCCTGAGCGGCTCTTGCAACATATTTTGTTAAATAACTCTGAGCTTTGCAGGTATTTGCAGTTCTAACTTATGTATTATCAAAGTATACTATCTTATCAATACGACGCAATCAAAACCTCAGCGAAATTCTGCAGAACTTCATAACAAAGCGTAAACAAAGTTATACTCTGCACGGATGTACTATTTGATCATCCCTAGCTGTTCTTACTACATATTTTGTTAAATAACTCAGAGCTTTGCAGGTATTTGCAGTTCTAACTTATATAATATCAAAGTATGCTATGTTATCAATACGACGCAATCAAAACCTCAGCGAAACTCTGCGGAACTTCATAACAAAGCGTAAACAAAGTTATACTATGCACGAATGTACTATTTGATCATCCCTAGCTGTTCTTGCTACATATTTAGTTAAATAACTCTGAGCTTTGCAGGTATTTTCAGTTCTACCTTATATAATATCATAGTATACTATCCCACCAATACGACGCCATCAAAACCTCAACAAAACTTTGCGGAACTTCATAACAAAGCGTAAACAAAGTTATCCTATGCACGTATGTACTATTTGATCATCCTCAGCGGTTCTTGCTACATATTTAGTTAAATAACTCTGAGGTTTGAATGCAGTTGCAGTTCTAACTTATATAATATCAAAGTATACTATCTTATCAATACGACGCAATCAAAACGTCAGCGATACTTTGCGGAACTTCATAACAAAGCGTAAACAAAGTTATACAATGCACGTATGTACTATTTGATCATCCTGAGCGGTTCTTGCTATATATTTAGTTAAATAACTCTGAGCTTTGCAGGTATTTTCAGTTCTACCTTATGTAATATCATAGTATACTATCTTACCAATACGACGCAATCAAAACATCAGTGACACTTTGCGGAACTTCATAACAAAGCGTAAACAAAGTTATACTATGCACGTATGTACTATTTGATCATCCTGAGCGGTTCTTGCTACATATTTAGTTAAATAACTCTGAGGTTTGCATGTACCTGCAGTTCTAACTTATATAATATCAAAGTATAGTATCTTATCAATACGACGCAATCAAAACCTCAGCGATACTCTGCGGAATTTCATAACAAATCGTAAACAAATTTATACTCTGCACGCATGTACTATTTGATCTTCCTGAGCGGTTCTGGATACATATTTTGCCATATCACTCTCAGGTTTGTAGGTATTTGCAGTTCTAACTTATCTAATATCAATGTGTACTATCTTACCAATACGACGCAATCAAAACATCAGTGACACTTTGCAGAACTTCATAACAAAGCGTAAACAAAGTTATACTATGTACGTATGTACTATTTGATCATCCTGAGAGGTTCTTGCTACATATTTTGTTATATAACTCTGAGGTGTGCAGGTATTTGCAGTTCTAACTTATCTCATATCAATCTATACTATCTTATCAATACGGCGCAATCAAAGCATCAGCGACACTATGCGGAATTTCATAACAAAGCGGAAACAAAGTTATACTATGCACGTATGTACTATTTGATCATCCTGTGCGTTTCTTGCTACATATTTAGTTAAATAACTCTGAGCTTTGCAGGTATTTTCAGTTCTAACTTATATATTATCAAAGTATACTATCTTATCAATACGACGCAATCAAAACCTCAGCGAAACTCTGCGGAACTTCATAACAAAGCGTAAACAAAGTTATACTATGCACGTATGTACTATTTGATCATGCTGAGCGGTTCTTGCAACATATTTTGTTAAATAACTCTTAGCTTTGCAGGTATTTGCAGTTCTATCTTATATAATATCAAAGTATACTATCTTACCAATTGCGACGCAATCAACACCTCAGCGAAACATTGCGGAACTTCATAACAAAGCGTAAACAATGTTATACTATGCACGGTTATACTATTTGATCTTCCTGAGCGGTTCTGGATACATATTTTGCCATATCACTCTCAGGTTTGTAGGTATTTGCAGTTCTAACTTATCTAATATCAATGTGTACTATCTTACCAATACGACGCAATCAAAACATCAGTGACACTTTGCAGAACTTCATAACAAAGCGTAAACAAAGTTATACTATGCACGGATGTACTATTTGATCATCCAGAGCGGTTCTTGCTACATATTTAGTTAAATAACTCTGAGGTTTGCATGTAGTTGCAGTTCTAACTTATATAATATCAAAGTATACTATCTTATCAATACGACACAATCAAAACCTCAGCGAAACTCTGCGTAACTTCATAACAAAGCGTAAACAAAGTTATACTGTGCACGTATGTACTATTTGATCATCCTGAGCGGCTCTTGCAACATATTTTGTTAAATAACTCTGAGGTTTGAATGTAGTTGCAGTTCTAACTTATATAATATCAAAGTATACTATCTTATCAATACGACGCAATCAAAACGTCAGCGATACTTTGCGGAACTTCATAACAAAGCGTAAGCAAAGTTATACTATGCACGTATGTACTATTTGATCTTCCTGAGCGGTTCTTGCTACATATTTAGTTAAATAACTCTGAGCTTTGCAGGTATTTTCAGTTCTACCTTATATATTATCAAAGTATACTATCTTATCAATACGACGCAATCAAAAACTCAGCGATACTCTGCGGAATTTCATAACAAATCGTAAACAAATTTATACTCTGCACGCATGTACTATTTGATCTTCCTGAGCGGTTCTGGATACATATTTTGCCATATCACTCTCAGGTTTGTAGGTATTTGCAGTTCTAACTTATCTAATATCAATGTGTACTATCTTACCAATACGACGCAATCAAAACATTAGTGACACTTTGCAGAACTTCATAACAAAGCGTAAACAAAGTTATACTATGTACGTATGTACTATTTGATCATCCTGAGAGGTTCTTGCTACATATTTTGTTATATAACTCTGAGGTGTGCAGGTATTTGCAGTTCTAACTTATCTCATATCAATCTATACTATCTTATCAATACGGCGCAATCAAAGCATCAGCGACACTATGCGGAATTTCATAACAAAGCGGAAACAAAGTTATACTATGCACGTATGTACTATTTGATCATCCTGTGCGTTTCTTGCTACATATTTAGTTAAATAACTCTGAGCTTTGCAGGTATTTTCAGTTCTAACTTATATATTATCAAAGTATACTATCTTATCAATACGACGCAATCAAAACCTCAGCGAAACTCTGCGGAACTTCATAACAAAGCGTAAACAAAGTTATACTATGCACGTATGTACTATTTGATCATGCTGAGCGGTTCTTGCAACATATTTTGTTAAATAACTCTTAGCTTTGCAGGTATTTGCAGTTCTATCTTATAAAATATCAAAGTATACTATCTTACCAATTGCGACGCAATCAACACCTCAGCGAAACATTGCGGAACTTCATAACAAAGCGTAAACAATGTTATACTATGCACGGATATACTATTTGATCATCCAGAGCGGTTCTTGCTACATATTTAGTTAAATAACTCTGTGCTTTGCAGGTATTTTCTGTTCTACCTTATATAATATCAAAGTATACTATCTTATCAATACGACGCAATCAAATCCTCAGCGAAACTCTGCGGAACTTCATAACAAAGCGTAAACAAAGTTATACTATGCACGTATGTACTATTTGATCATCCCTAGCGGTTCTTGCTACATATTTTGTTAAATAACTCTGAGGTTTGCATGTAGTTGCAGTTCTATCTTATATAATATCAAAGTATACTATCTTACCAATTGCGACGCAATCAACACCTCAGCGAAACATTGCGGAAATACATAACAAAGCGTAAACAAAGTTATACTATGCACGGATATACTATTTGATCTTCCTGAGCGGTTCTGGATACATATTTTTCCATATCACTCTCAGGTTTGTAGGTATTTGCAGTTCTAACTTATCTAATATCAATGTATACTATCTTACCAATACGACGCAATCAAAACATCAGGGACACTTTGCAGAACTTCATAACAAAGCGTAAACAAAGTTATACTATGCACGTATGTACTATTTGATCATCCTGAGCGGTTCTTGCTACATATTTAGTTAAATAACTCTGAGGTTTGCATGTAGTTGCAGTTCTAACTTATATAATATCAAAGTATACTATCTTATCAATACGACACAATCAAAACCTCAGCGAAACTCTGCGTAACTTCATAACAAAGCGTAAACAAAGTTATACTCTGCACGGATGTACTATTTGATCATCCAGAGCGGTTCTTGCTACATATTTAGTTAAATAACTCTGAGCTTCGCACGTAGTTGCAGTTCTATCTTATATAATATCAAAGTACACTATCCCACCAATACGACGACATCAAAACCTCAGCAAAACTTTGCGGAACTTCATAACAAAGTGTAAACAAAGTTATCCTATGCACGTATGTAGTATTTGATCATCCTGAGCGGTTCTTGCTACATATTTAGTTAAAAAACTCTGAGCTTTGCAGGTATTTTCAGTTCTACCTTATATAATATCATAGTATACTATCTTACCAATACGACGCAATCAAAACATCAGTGACACTTTGCGGAACTTCATAACAAAGCGTAAACAAAGTTATACTATGCACGTATGTACTATTTGATCATCCTGAGCGGCTCTTGCAACATATTTTGTTAAATAACTCTGAGCTTTGCATGTATTTGCAGTTCTAACTTATGTATTATCAAAGTATACTATCTTATCAATACGACGCAATCAAAACCTCAGCGAAATTCTGCGGAACTTCATAACAAAGCGTAAACAAAGTTATACTCTGCACGGATGTACTATTTGATCATCCCTAGCTGTTCTTACTACATATTTTGTTAAATAACTCAGAGCTTTGCAGGTATTTGCAGTTCTAACTTATATAATATCAAAGTATGCTATGTTATCAATACGACGCAATCAAAACCTCAGCGAAACTCTGCGGAACTTCATAACAAAGCGTAAACAAAGTTATACTATGCACGAATGTACTATTTGATCATCCCTAGCTGTTCTTGCTACATATTTAGTTAAATAACTCTGAGCTTTGCAGGTATTTTCAGTTCTACCTTATATAATATCATAGTATACTATCCCACCAATACGACGCCATCAAAACCTCAACAAAACTTTGCGGAACTTCATAACAAAGCGTAAACAAAGTTATCCTATGCACGTATGTACTATTTGATCATCCTCAGCGGTTCTTGCTACATATTTAGTTAAATAACTCTGAGGTTTGAATGCAGTTGCAGTTCTAACTTATATAATATCAAAGTATACTATCTTATCAATACGACGCAATCAAAACGTCAGCGATACTTTGCGGAACTTCATAACAAAGCGTAAACAAAGTTATACAATGCACGTATGTACTATTTGATCATCCTGAGCGGTTCTTGCTATATATTTAGTTAAATAACTCTGAGCTTTGCAGGTATTTTCAGTTCTACCTTATGTAATATCATAGTATACTATCTTACCAATACGACGCAATCAAAACATCAGTGACACTTTGCGGAACTTCATAACAAAGCGTAAACAAAGTTATACTATGCACGTATGTACTATTTGATCATCCTGAGCGGTTCTTGCTACATATTTAGTTAAATAACTCTGAGGTTTGCATGTACCTGCAGTTCTAACTTATATAATATCAAAGTATACTATCTTATCAATACGACGCAATCAAAACCTCAGCGAAACTCTGCGGAACTTCATAACAAAGCGTAAACAAAGTTATACTATGCTCGTATGTACTATTTGATCATCCCTAGCTGTTCTTGCTACATATTTAGTTAAATAACTCTGAGGTTTGCATGTAGTTGCAGTTCTAACTTATATAATATCAAAGTATACTATCTTATCAATTCGACGCAATCAAAACCTTAGCGAAACTTTGCGGAACTTCATAACAAAGCGTAAACAAAGTTATACTATGCACTGTGACGTTGCAAACTTTGCGACGTCACTTCACCGTATTTCCGCGAGTGGCGTATGGACCGGGCTGCCGTTGGCGCCGATTACGACTGTTTAAACGGACAAGGAGTGCTCCCCGAGGAAAGTAAAAATCACGCCGGGATAAATAAATAACGAATTTCCGCGCGCCGAGTATGGCCCACTTGCAGGAATACTCGACGGCAACGGGCCAGAGGAACTAGAAAATCCGGTACCGGTAACTTCTACGGATGGGACGAGACACCTGGAGGCGAGCTGCAGGACGAGGACCCCCCTTGCCGAACATCCAGACACCTTGTCGCAGTCCTGCCGCCGCCTCACCTCAGCCACTTGAAAGGGGTCCCGGCGGGGGTGGTGTAAGCGGACCCATCAGGACAGATTACGAATCTGTCTCTTTTCGCGATTTGGGAAATAATTTTCCAAAGGGGTTCCGGGCCCGCGGACCCCTCGAGTATACGATCCTGTATTCCCGGAAACTCGCGAGAGGCGCGCCCCATTAGGGAAAAATCGGCACTAGGACGAGGAGTGGGGATACGCTAGCCCTCGCGACCGAACTACGAATTCCGAAGGATCACTGTCGTGGTAGCCCCCGATAAATACGGTACGTTTGGGTATTTCCGCGTCTCGAGTCCCGAGGTATAATCACCGAGCTCCGCGTATTCCGAGTTACCGAACTCCGCGTGTTCCGAGCAACCGAGACGCGAGTTTTCACGAATTGTTCGTCGATAATAGCCAGGAGCTCGACCGTAGCAGGGACGACGACCCGGACCGGAAGGGATAATTCAATAACACTCGATTTCTGAAGTACCGAAACGGTAAGTCCACGCAGTGGTCCTTCTACCCGGCCCTTCCAGGGGCGTTTCATTCTCGCGAGTTGGTTCGACGATTTCGCGGGAGAACGAGGCGGGTTTTCCCGTCGCGTTCTCCGGGTTTCGCGAGCCGAGACGGGCGGCCGTCTCGGGCTAAATACTTTCCGCCGAACCGTCGGCGTGTTTCGATAATCGGTAGACTGCCCTTCGCGACGTCTTCCTCGGGGTATTCCGTCACAGTCGTAATAGGTTCTGAGATCGACCGTAGCGCGTAATATTAATTTTGTTATTCCGAACACCGTTCAAGCATTACGCATTTCCGCGGCGAGGAAAACCGCGACAGTCCCATTGTAAACGCGCCGATCATCCGCGCGCCGCGAAATTCCGTTCCGACGGACGGAACATCGTACCGGATTACCGTACCAGCGCGGATAACATTGTTTTAGCGAACGACCACGCGCGGCGAACCCTACATCTTTTCGCAACTCTGTATTAAGAGCGCGGGCTCTCGGGTGCGGCCTCGTGGCCGCGTGCTTGTAACCCACGATTTTATAATAAAGACCGAATAGAGCCGAATCCGTCTCTCGTTATTACAACCTGCGCGATCCGCCCTGCCGTGAGGGCTGTCCCCGCTATCCCGTGTCCGAACCCTTGGACCCTTTCGCGTCCTCCGTCGTTCCGCGTATCTCGAAGATTCCCTCCGCGGATTTCGCGTGGCACCCTTCCGGTGCCTGGCGCCCGAGCAGAAGGCTCTCATCCCACGTAACCTCATCTTGCGTAATTTTCCGGGGAATTTTTCGAGATCGCTTTGTACCGGGAGGACCGCGCATCGTCACGGCCGAGCGCGGCCCGGCCTACGTGCCCGTAAATTCCCGGAGTCGTCCCCGCTTCCCGCCCCGACAAGCGGCGAAAAGGGGACGACGTTACAAATTGGCGCCCGAACAGGGACCTCTCTCTCGAAAGGGTTTTCCCGATAAAGGAGAGAGGCACGGTAATCGCGACGGACTCGCGCAGGAAATTCCGTAATTCGTAAATTCGGGAAAACTGTCGCGGTGCGTTTAGGCTACGGTCGATCATCCTTCCTACGACGAACCAACTCGACAAAGCGATGTTTGTTCAAAATTTTGCGTAGTTAATTGATGTTAATTTATTGTGTAATTTGGTGTACGTGGAGTGTACGTTTGAGGTGGCTGGGCTAGAAAGTGCCCCGTGTTTCCCTAGCGATTTACGTGTAGTTTCCGTAGATTATTTTGTTCTTTTTTTTTATTGTTGTTTTTTTCTCCCATATCGCGTAGCGACCGGGAAACCATTCCGTAGGAACAATTCATTCCCCCGTTAGGGTCGATTGGAGAGCGATACGACGCGAAAAGTAAATATCGCGGACAATACATGTTTGTGCGACACGATTCCGAGGTCTATTATTGTTAGAGATAATTGCCGGGGTTTTGAATAGCGGGCTTATTGGGATAGCGAGTCCGGACGGGGTTCAATAGTAACGTAGTAAACGCGTAAACATTCCGAACGACCGTTCGTCCCGGCCGTCGCGTGTTTATGATTTCAAACGCGGACCTACCAACGGTCGCGCGCTTTGTTTGAGTACGGTTCTTAGAAGTCCTCGAGAATGTTTACGGACGAGGAACGCTCAGATTACGAAGAGTGTTTGGGGGGCGAAAGGGGAAGGGATGCGTGGCCGTCCCTCGAGGACGGACGTAAAGCAGACCTCCTGGAGGACCCCGAACCTTCTTCAGAAAATAATAAATCGGCCCTAAATCTGCCGGGGAAACCCTTGTACCGAACAATGGCGACCCTTCCCGTACCGACTCCGCGACATTCTCGAGGAGCCGAATCGCCGCGTCCCGCCCGCGCTAACGAGACTGGCCCCGGATGTGTCCCGCCGCGGGGGACGCGGAAACCTGCGGCGTACGAGGTCATGCGCGACTGGCGCATCCGATTTTCCGGTGCGCCCGGAGAGGATCCCGAGGCGTTCCTGGCCCGCCTGGATAGCATGCGGGGATGCGCCGATTTAGATGAGCGCGACCTCCTACGCTGCTTGCCGATGTGTCTCTCCGGCATGGCGGCCCTGTGGTATGAGACCAGCGGAGATTTCAACGCGTGGAATCAGTTCGTGCGGGCGTGGCGAGAAAACTTCGTAGATCCCGATTATCAGGAGCGTTTAGAACGCGAACTCCGAACGCGTAGGCAGGGCCGCGACGAGCCGGTCCGCGATTACGTAACGTTGATGCGGGTTATGATGAAACGTCTCGCGACCCCGTGGTCGGAATCGAAACGGATAGAGGCAGTATATTGGGGGGCAAGGGAGGAATTACGCGCCGTGGTATCCCTGCGTTTGGCGGCCTCGCTGGATGACTTGGAACGCGAGTTACGGGAAGCCGAGGCCCGCCTTCGTCCCGCCGACCACGCTCCGTACCGTGGTCCAGGGAAAAATTACTCGGAATTCGCATACGATCCGCGACGATATAGCCCGCGGGGGCCTACTAAGATTTTCGATCCCGTACCGAATCGATACGAGCGCGTTAACATGGTAAGAGAGGAGCGAGGGGAGACGCGTGACGAACTGTGGTGTGAGGCCGGGCCCTCTCGTCCCCGCAACCCCCGAGATACCATACCGGGGAACGCGCGCGTGAAGCGAATGGTCTCGCCCGCGTTAAGATCCCGAGAAGGGGCGAGCAACGGCGAGCGCGCCCGACCGCGATCCGACCACCTGCGTCCCGCTGACTGCCGAGGGACGTCGACGAATACCGATTCCCGCCGAGCCGTCGAGCCGTCGGACAAACAACCGTCGGCCGACGACACGTGCTGGAATTGTCATCGTCCAGGTCATCGGTCCCGAGTTTGTCCCCAACCATTAAAAACTCATTGTTTCGGGTGCGGGCGACAGGGGGTGAGGGTTCCCGACTGTCCGCGTTGCGGCCCAGGGTCGGAAAACCGGCGGAGGAGCCGCTCGGGGGAACCGGGGCGGCTCCGCTCTCGTTGATTTCGGCCCGCGTAGTAAACCGCGGGCAAGAACACTGTCGCGAATCCCGCCCCTCCCTCCTAATAATCGACGCACACATCGGGAAAAATTCGTTCCGCGCTCTTATCGATTCCGGCTCAACAGTATCATTCGTAAGTCGGCAAGTCATCGACGAATTAGGAAATACGGTGAGGGTTACCGCGGCGAGGCGCCCCTGTTTCTTCCTTCTGGCCACGGGATCGGTCGATCGAGCTTCCGAGCAAGTAAATCTCGCGATACGCATCGGGAAAGAAACGCGAAAAATTACTGCCTTCGTTTTGGACAACCTAGTGAACCCCCTCCTACTCGGAATTGACGTAATCGCGACATTCGGTATCGTGGTCGAGTACCATCGAGCTATTTGGTATTTCGCGTCGCGGCCGCGCGAAGAACACCCCTTCAGTCCGGTATCCCGCGAACCACTCTGTTGCGGGTTACAAATCTTGACCGGGGACGAACAGGAGCGGTTACGTAAATTTTTGGAAACCGAACTCACGGATTTTGCCGCGTTACCTGGGCTAACCGACTTAACCAAGCACCGGATTGACGTCGGGGAAAACCGTCCAATAAAACAACGGTATTATCCCGTCTCGCCCAAAGTCCAAGAGGCCATATACCGCGAAGTCGACAAACTTCTCGCGGAAGATATAATCGAACCGTCGAACAGCGAATGGTCGAGCCCGATCGTGATGGTTAAGAAACCGAACGGTAAATACCGGTTTTGTTTAGACTTTCGGAAAGTGAACGAGGTTTCCAAAAAGGACGCGTACCCCCTCCCGATTATGTCTAGCATTTTGGATAAATTACGGGCCGCGCGATATATTTCGACCCTCGATCTCAGCCAGGCCTATTTTCAGATTCCGCTTGAGGAATCGAGCAAGCCAATTACCGCTTTTACCGTCCCGGGAAAAGGTTTATTCCAGTTTAAACGAATGCCATACGGACTCTCGGGAGCCCCTGCCACGTTTCAACGATTATTAGATCGTTTAATTGGTCCGGAGATGGAACCTCACGCGTTCGCGTATTTGGACGACATAATCATCGCGACGTCCACTTTCGAGGAGCATCTTTCGTGGCTCTCGCGAATATTCCGCAGAATCAAATCGGCGGGGCTGATCGTGAATCCGGAAAAGTGCGAATTCTGTCGGGAGGAGGTGCGGTATTTGGGGTTCGTGGTTAGTAGGGAGGGGCTCAAGGTAGATTCCGAGAAGGTCGCGCCGGTTCTGTCCTTTCCCGTTCCACGGAACATAAGACAACTGCGGCGATTTCTGGGGATGGCTTCGTGGTACCGAAGGTTTATCCCGGACTTCGCTACGGTCGCTGAACCGTTGAATGTTTTATTACGGAAGGGGCAGCCCTGGAGGTGGGAGGACGGACAACAATCCGCCTTCGAGAAAATTCGGCACCTTATCGCGACAGCCCCTACCCTCGCCTGCCCCCACTTTGACGTACCGTTTGTCCTCCAGACCGATGCTAGCACCGTTGGCTTAGGGGCGGTCCTGGTACAGGAGATCGAGGGAATCGAAAGAGTCATAGCGTTCGCGAGTCGCGCGTTAACAGAGCCCGAGAGGAAGTATTCCGCAACAGAGTTGGAATGCCTCGCGATTGTCTGGGCGGTACAAAAGTTTCGGCCGTACCTCGAAGGTTATCATTTTACGGTCGTTACCGACCATCACAGCCTACGCTGGCTGCGTACTTTAAAAAACCCTTCCGGACGATTGGCGAGGTGGGCGTTACAGCTCCTAGAATACGATTTCGCGATCTCGTACCGTCAGGGCGCGTTAAATCACGTTCCCGATGCCCTGTCGCGCATGTTTGAAAACGCCGAAGAGGGTCCTTCCGAGGGGGAAATTCCGGTCGTGGCCGCGATCGACACTAATTGGTATACCGAAAAATTTAGCGCCGTTACGGAAAATCCAAAAGGGCACCCGGGATGGGAGATTCGCGGGGGGCAGCTCTATCGTCGGAGAGCAGATCCATTGGTACAGGAAGTGCTCGGAGTAGATCTGGACGAGTGGAAACTCGTGGTGCCAGAGGACCGGATTCCCGAAATATTACGGGAGGCGCACGACGAGGAGCAAGCGGGCCACTTAGGGGTAGAAAAAACCTACCGCCGTATAATAACCCGTTATTTCTGGCCGGGAATATTCCGTACCGTAACCGAGTACGTGCGGCGTTGCCCCACCTGTCAGCTTACGAAGGTGGAACAAAAACTCCCCTCCGGGCTGATGGGGCGGCGCCGCGTAGAGATCCCGTGGGTAGTGATCGCCGCGGATATAATGGGCCCGTTTCCTCCGAGTCGTGCCGGCTTTCAGTACTTGTTGGTAATCCAGGATCTGTTCACCAAATGGATTGAGTGTTGTCCCCTCAGACGAGCCACCGGGCCAAAAATTTCGGAAGCGTTAGACGATCTTATATTTTCGCGATGGGGTACGCCCGAGGTCATTCTTACCGATAACGGTACCGAATTCGTGAATAAAGCCATTCAGGAGCTCGCGAGCTCGCGTGGCATCGCGTTAACGACAACCCCACCTTACCACCCCCAAGCGAATCCCGTAGAGAGGGTAAACCGCGTACTTAAAACTATGATCGTGTCGTACATCGGAAAGGATCACCGAAATTGGGATCAAAATTTACCGAGCTTTCGTTTCGCGTATAATACGGCGTATCATTCGGCGCTCCAATCTTCCCCGGCGTTTCTGAATTTCGGACGAGAGCCGCGACCCCGTACGTGCCGACGAGCTAAGGGAGTAGGGATACCAGGGGTGGAAACGGCGGATACGGAGAGCTGGGGGAACCGCGTCACGCGCTTAACCACCCTACGAGCTTGGGTCGCGGAGAACCTGGAGCAGGCCTATCAGTCCCAAGCGAAACATTACAACTTGCGACACCGGGATACGCAATTCGAGATCGGCGACCTCGTTTTACGAAAGCAAAGGGTGCTGTCGTCTGCCGCGCAGAACATCGCCGCGAAATTGTGTCCGAAATATTGCGGTCCCTTTCGCGTCAAGGCGAAACTATCCACGGTCGTATACGGCCTACACACCCTGGAAGGAACGGAGGCCGGGAAAGCCCATGTCTCCGACCTCAAACGGTACACTCCACCATACCAGGGAAACAACACCCCTTCTACCTCTGTTTTACCTCCCCCAACAGATGCCGCACCCCACGAAGAAAACCGCCCGAGAGCAATGCGAGGCGGTCGTCCAACAGATAAGGAAATTTCGACGTAACCTCGGAGTGGTGCAGCATTTCTTTGCCGCCCTACCCGATCACCTCAATTGGCCCGACACCGAATCCTCAGGGGACGAAGAGGTCCCGGTAGAGGACCCACTAGAGCTGGTCCTAGAAGAAAAACCAAAGATAACGGTACTGCTAGAACCCAGAGCCGAGAAAACTCCTGGGGAAGGCGAGTCCCGTGATCCGGTAGACGCAGGGGCGCTCCCAAAACAGGAGTTAAGCATTCCAGCCGAGAAAACTCCTGGGGAAGGCGAGTCCCGTGATCCGGTAGACGCAGGGGCGCTCCCAAAACAGGAGTTAAGCATTCCAGCCGAGAAAACTCCTGAGGAAGGCGAGTCCCGTGATACGGTAGGCGCAGGGGCGCTCCCACAACAGGAGATAAGCATCCCCGCCGAGAAAGCCCCAGAGCCAAAGAAGACAACGGAAGCCATCACGGCCACGGAAGCCCCGGACCGAACGGACCCACCCATTCCGGTAGGAATGATGACACCAGAGGTCGCCCCAACACCGAAGGTCACCGCCAACAAGACACCGGCGAAGGCCGTACCAACCGCGGGCAGCGCGGCCAAAGGAAAAGATCAGGGGACAAGGAAAGAAGAGGCCAGCGATCGTGACAACGAAGAAGGAGTGTCGGCCGGAAAGACACGTCCCAAAACCGGCAAAACTCACCACCGCCGCAGCACAGGGTACCCACGGACAGCGGCGGAACAGTGGGTGCAGTATTGGAGCAAGCAGGCCGGCAAACCGGACCCCGACCTACCCCGTCCAGACTCGTGCTGGAATTGCGGGAAGGTCGGGCACCGGCGCGCCGACTGCCAGAACCCGGGGCGGCAACACTGTTACAGGTGTGGCCGAGCCGGGTGCTCCGTTAACTCGTGCCCGAAATGCGGTCCGGAATGGTATAAAGAGATCCTGGACCACCCAGAGTTGTTCATACGGAAGGGGAAGAAATAGACAAGGCGAACGGAGAATCAGCGACACCTAATATACGGCTCTCCGGAAATCACCGCCTTCCCCACTATGTTCGTTCCGCTTCGAGTAAGCGCAGTTCCGTTTCGGTAAAAAAAAAAAAAGAAAAACAAAAAGAAGAAAAAAAAATATATCATGATAAACTAGATAATCGTTCCGTTTCGTTTTTTTTTCGGTGGCCCCAAGGGCAACCCTGTAAATCAAGAAAGCTTCTGTTGACGATTGTTTATTTTGGGGTTTATTATTCTTTCAGTTTTCTTCCTTCGAACTTTGTCCGTTTTCTGTTGTTCGGTTTATTAGTGATTACGGGTACCGAAACCCCGACAACATAACATTTTTTTTTCTCTCTGTTCCGTTTCCGTTCGCCCCCCTCCCCTACCCAAGAAGATAAGATCTTGTACAACCGACTATTCCGGGGCCCTCGAGGGCCAAGGTGTGCACGTAAGGGGGAAAACGAAGCGGGGGGGGGGACAATACTTATAATACAGTAAAATAAAATATTCTATTTTTCTACCACAGAGTACAGTTCACTATTTCATTAATTCCCTCTGGTTCCCTTTCAACTCCTCACACGCGGACAACACCTCTCGTCCGAAACCCGGTATTAGGCCACCCCGTACATGTCCGTTTTGTCGATTGGAAATTGGCGTTCATCGGTGATGGGTACCCGTATTGTAAGAGTAGGACTTCCGAAGGGAGACTTTCGAACCAACTAAACAGAGGGATCGCTGCGCGGACCACCGGGCAGTCCGGTCCACTTTAAGGGGGGGGGGGGGGAGTTGTGACGTTGCAAACTTTGCGACGTCACTTCACCGTATTTCCGCGAGTGGCGTATGGACCGGGCTGCCGTTGGCGCCGATTACGACTGTTTAAACGGACAAGGAGTGCTCCCCGAGGAAAGTAAAAATCACGCCGGGATAAATAAATAACGAATTTCCGCGCGCCGAGTATGGCCCACTTGCAGGAATACTCGACGGCAACGGGCCAGAGGAACTAGAAAATCCGGTACCGGTAACTTCTACGGATGGGACGAGACACCTGGAGGCGAGCTGCAGGACGAGGACCCCCCTTGCCGAACATCCAGACACCTTGTCGCAGTCCTGCCGCCGCCTCACCTCAGCCACTTGAAAGGGGTCCCGGCGGGGGTGGTGTAAGCGGACCCATCAGGACAGATTACGAATCTGTCTCTTTTCGCGATTTGGGAAATAATTTTCCAAAGGGGTTCCGGGCCCGCGGACCCCTCGAGTATACGATCCTGTATTCCCGGAAACTCGCGAGAGGCGCGCCCCATTAGGGAAAAATCGGCACTAGGACGAGGAGTGGGGATACGCTAGCCCTCGCGACCGAACTACGAATTCCGAAGGATCACTGTCGTGGTAGCCCCCGATAAATACGGTACGTTTGGGTATTTCCGCGTCTCGAGTCCCGAGGTATAATTACCGAGCTCCGCGTATTCCGAGTTACCGAACTCCGCGTGTTCCGAGCAACCGAGACTCGAGTTTTCACGAATTGTTCGTCGATAATAGCCAGGAGCTCGACCGTAGCAGGGACGACGACCCGGACCGGAAGGGATAATTCAATAACACTCGATTTCTGAAGTACCGAAACGGTAAGTCCACGCAGTGGTCCTTCTACCCGGCCCTTCCAGGGGCGTTTCATTCTCGCGAGTTGGTTCGACGATTTCGCGGGAGAACGAGGCGGGTTTTCCCGTCGCGTTCTCCGGGTTTCGCGAGCCGAGACGGGCGGCCGTCTCGGGCTAAATACTTTCCGCCGAACCGTCGGCGTGTTTCGATAATCGGTAGACTGCCCTTCGCGACGTCTTCCTCGGGGTATTCCGTCACAGTCGTAATAGGTTCTGAGATCGACCGTAGCGCGTAATATTAATTTTGTTATTCCGAACACCGTTCAAGCATTACGCATTTCCGCGGCGAGGAAAACCGCGACAGTCCCATTGTAAACGCGCCGATCATCCGCGCGCCGCGAAATTCCGTTCCGACGGACGGAACATCGTACCGGATTACCGTACCAGCGCGGATAACATTGTTTTAGCGAACGACCACGCGCGGCGAACCCTACATCTTTTCGCAACTCTGTATTAAGAGCGCGGGCTCTCGGGTGCGGCCTCGTGGCCGCGTGCTTGTAACCCACGATTTTATAATAAAGACCGAATAGAGCCGAATCCGTCTCTCGTTATTACAACCTGCGCGATCCGCCCTGCCGTGAGGGCTGTCCCCGCTATCCCGTGTCCGAACCCTTGGACCCTTTCGCGTCCTCCGTCGTTCCGCGTATCTCGAAGATTCCCTCCGCGGATTTCGCGTGGCACCCTTCCGGTGCCTGGCGCCCGAGCAGAAGGCTCTCATCCCACGTAACCTCATCTTGCGTAATTTTCCGGGGAATTTTTCGAGATCGCTTTGTACCGGGAGGACCGCGCATCGTCACGGCCGAGCGCGGCCCGGCCTACGTGCCCGTAAATTCCCGGAGTCGTCCCCGCTTCCCGCCCCGACAAGCGGCGAAAAGGGGACGACGTTACAGCACGTATGTACTATTTGATCATCCTGAGCGGTTCTTGCTACATATTTAGTTAAATAACTCTGAGGTTTGCATGTACCTGCAGTTCTAACTTATATAATATCAAAGTATACTATCTTATCAATACGACGCAATCAAAACCTCAGCGAAACTCTGCGGAACTTCATAACAAAGCGTAAACAAAGTTATACTATGCACGTATGTACTATTTGATCATCCTGAGCAGTTCTTGCTACATATTTAGTTAAATAACTCTGAGGTTTGCATGTAGTTGCAGTTCTAACTTATATAATATCAAAGTATACTATCTTATCAATTCGACGCAATCAAAACCTCAGCGAAACTTTGCGGAACTTCATAACAAAGCGTAAACAAAGTTATACTATGCACGGATGTACTATTTGATCTTCCTGCAGGTTCTGGATACCTATTTTGCCATATCACTCTCAGGTTTGCATGTAGTTGCAGTTCTATCTTATATAATATCAAAGTATACTATCTTACCAATTGCGACGCAATCAACACCTCTGCGACACTTTGCGGAATTTCATAAGAAAGCGTAAACAAAGTTATACTATGTACGTATGTACTATTTGATCATCCTGAGCGATTCTTGCTACATATTTACTTATATAACTCTGAGGTTTGCATGTAGTTGCATTTCTAACTAATATAATATCAAAGTATATTATTTTATCAATACGACGCAATCAAACCATCAGCGAAACACTGCGGAACTTCATGACAAAGCGTAAACAAAGTTATACTATGCACGTATGTACTATTTGATCATCCTGAGCGGTTCTTGCTACATATTTAGTTAAATAACTCTGAGGTTTGCATGTAGTTGCAGTTCTAACTTATATAATATCAAAGTATACTATCTTATCAATTCGACGCAATCAAAACCTCAGCGAAACTTTGCGGAACTTCATAACAAAGCGTAAACAAAGTTATACTATGCACGTATGTACTATTTGATCATCCTGAGCGGTTCTTGCTACATATTTAGTTAAATAACTCTGAGGTTTGCATGTAGTTGCAGTTCTAACTTATATAATATCAAAGTATACTATCTTATCAATTCGACGCAATCAACACCTCTGCGAAACATTGCGGAACTTCATAACAAAGCGTAAACAAAGTTATACTATGCACGGATGTACTATTTGATCTTCCTGCAGGTTCTGGATACATATTTTGCCATATCACTCTCAGGTTTGTAGGTAGTTGCAGTTCTACCTTATATAATATCATAGTATACTATCTTACCAATACGACGCAATCAAATCATCAGTGACACTTTGCGGAACATCATAACAAAGCGTAAACAAAGTTATACTATGCACGTAAGTACTAATTGATCATCCTTAGCGGTTCTTGCAACATATTTTGTTAAATAACTCTGAGCTTTGCAGGTATTTGCAGTTCTAACTTATATAATATCAAAGTATACTATCTTATCAATACGACGCAATCAAAACCTCAGCGAAACTCTGCGGAACTTCATAACAAAGCGTAAACAAAGTTATACTATGTACGTATGTACTATTTGATCATCCTGAGAGGTTCTTGCTACATATTTTGTTATATAACTCTGAGGTGTGCAGGTATTTGCAGTTCTAACTTATCTAATATCAATCTACACTATCTTATCAATACGGCGCAATCAAAACATCTGCAAAACTCTGCGGAACATCATAACAAAGCGTAAACAAAGTTATACTATGCACGTATGTACTATTTGATCATCCCTAGCTGTTCTTGCTACATATTTTGTTAAATAACTCTGAGGTTTGCATGTAGTTGCAGTTCTACCTTATATAATATCATAGTATACTATCTTACCAATACGACGCAATCAAAACATCAGTGACACTTTGCAGAACTTCATAACAAAGCGTAAACAAAGTTAGACTATGCACGTATGTACTATTTGATCATGCTGAGCGGTTCTTGCAACATATTTTGTTAAATAACTCTTTGCTTTGCAGGTATTTGCAGTTCCATCTTATATAATATCAAAGTATACTATCTTACCAATTGCGACGCAATCAACACCTCAGCGAAACATTGCGGAACTTCATAACAAAGCGTAAACAATGTTATACTATGCACGGATGTACTATTTGATCATCCAGAGCGGTTCTTGCTACATATTTAGTTAAATAACTCTGAGCTTTGCACGTAGTTGCAGTTCTATCTTATATAATATCAAAGTATACTATCCCACCAATACGACGCCATCAAAACCTCAGCAAAACTTTGCGGAACTTCATAACAAAGCGTAAACAAAGTTATCCTATGCACGTATGTACTATTTGATCATGCTGAGCGGTTCTTGCTACATATTTAGTTAAATAACTCTGAGCTTTGCACGTAGTTGCAGTTCTATCTTATATAATATCAAAGTATACTATCCCACCAATACGACGCCATCAAAACCTCAGCAAAACTTTGCGGAACTTCATAAGAAAGCGTAAACAAAGTTATCCTATGCACGTATGTACTATTTGATCATCCTAAGCGGTTCTTGCTACATGTTTAGTTAAATAACTCTGAGCTTTGCAGGTATTTTCAGTTCTACCTTATATAATATCATAGTATACTATCTTACCAATACGACGCAATCAAAACATCAGTGACACTTTGCAGAACTTCATAACAAAGCGTAAACAAAGTTAGACTATGCACGTATGTACTATTTGATCATGCTGAGCGGTTCTTGCAACATATTTTGTTAAATAACTCTTTGCTTTGCAGGTATTTGCAGTTCTATCTTATATAATATCAAAGTATACTATCTTACCAATTGCGACGCAATCAACACCTCAGCGAAACATTGCGGAACTTCATAACAAAGCGTAAACAATGTTATACTATGCACGGATGTACTATTTGATCATCCAGAGCGGTTCTTGCTACATATTTAGTTAAATAACTCTGAGCTTTGCAGGTATTTGCAGTTCTACCTTATATAATATCAAAGTATACTATCTTACCAATTGCGACGCAATCAACACCTCAGCGAAACATTGCGGAACTTCATAACAAAGCGTAAACAATGTTATACTATGCACGTATGTACTATTTGATCACCCTGAGCGGTTCTTGCTACATATTTAGTTAAATAACTCTGTGCTTTGCAGGTATTTTCTGTTCTACCTTATATAATATCAAAGTATACTATCTTATCAATACGACGCAATCAAAACCTCAGCGAAACTCTGCGGAACTTCATAACAAAGTGTAAACAAAGTTATCCTATGCACGTATGTACTATTTGATCATCCTGAGCGTTTCTTGCTACATATTTAGTTAAATAACTCTGAGCTTTGCAGGTATTTTCAGTTCTACCTTATATAATATCAAAGTATACTATCTTATCAATACGACGCAATCAAAACCTCAGCGAAACTCTGCGGAACTTCATAACAAAGCGTAAACAAAGTTATACTATGCACGTATGTACTATTTGATCATCCTGAGCGGTTCTTGCTACATATTTAGTTAAATAACTCTGAGGTGTGCAGGTATTTGCAGTTCTAACTTATCTAATATCAATCTATACTATCTTATCAATACGGCGCAATCAAAACATCTGCGAAACTCTGCGGAACTTCATAAGAAAGCGTAAACAAAGTTATCCTATGCACGTATGTACTATTTGATCATCCTAAGCGGTTCTTGCTACATATTTTGTTATATAACTCTGAGGTGTGCAGGTATTTGCAGTTCTAACTTATCTAATATCAATCCATACTATCTTATCAATACGGCGCAATCAAAACATCTGCGAAACTCTGCGGAACTTCATAACAAAGCGTAAACAAAGTTATACTATGCACGTATGTACTATTTGATCATCCCTAGCTGTTCTTGCTACATATTTTGTTAAATAACTCTGAGGTTTGCATGTAGTTGCAGTTCTACCTTATATAATATCAAAGTATACTATCTTACCAATTGCGACGCAATCAACACCTCAGCGAAACATTGCGGAACTTCGTAACAAAGCGTAAACAATGTTATACTATGCACGGATGTACTATTTGATCATCCATAGCGGTTCTTGCTCCATATTTAGTTAAATAACTCTGAGCTTTGCACGTAGTTGCAGTTCTATCTTATATAATATCAAAGTATACTATCCCACCAATACGACGCCATCAAAACCTCAGCAAAACTTTGCGGAACTTCATAACAAAGCGTAAACAATGTTATACTATGCACGAATGTACTATTTGATCACCCTGAGCGGTTCTTGCTACATATTTAGTTAAATAACTCTGTGCTTTGCAGGTATTTTCTGTTCTACCTTATATAATATCAAAGTATACTATCTTATCAATACGACGCAATCAAAACCTCAGCGAAACTCTGCGGAACTTCATAACAAAGTGTAAACGAAGTTATCCTATGCACGTATGTACTATTTGATCATCCTGGGCGGTTCTTGCTACATATTTAGTTAAATAACTCTGAGCTTTGCAGGTATTTTCAGTTCTACCTTATATAATATCAAAGTATACTATCTTATCAATACGACGCAATCAAAACCTCAGCGAAACTCTGCGGAACTTCATAAGAAAGCGTAAACAATGTTATACTATGCACGTATGTTCTATTTGATCACCATGAGCGGTTCTTGCTACATGTTTAGTTAAATAACTCTGAGCTTTGCAGGTATTTTCAGTTCTACCTCATATAATATCATAGTATACTATCTTACCAATACGACGCAATCAAAACATCAGTGACACTTTGCAGAACTTCATAACAAAGCGTAAACAAAGTTATACTATGCGCGTATGTACTATTTGATCATGCTGAGCGGTTCTTGCAACATATTTTGTTGAATAACTCTTAGCTTTGCAGGTATTTGCAGTTCTATCTTATATAATATCAAAGTATACTATCTTACCAATTGCGACGCAATCAACACCTCAGCGAAACATTGCGGAACTTCATAACAAAGCGTAAACAATGTTATACTATGCACGGATATACTATTTGATCTTCCTGAGCGGTTCTGGATACATATTTTGCCATATCACTCTCAGGTTTGTAGGTATTTGCAGTTCTAACTTATCTAATATCAATGTGTACTATCTTACCAATACGACGCAATCAAAACATCAGTGACACTTTGCAGAACTTCATAACAAAGCGTAAACAAAGTTATACTATGTACGGATGTACTATTTGATCATCCAGAGCGGTTCTTGCTACATATTTAGTTAAATAACTCTGAGCTTTGCACGTAGTTGCAGTTCTATCGTATATAATATCAAAGTATACTATCCCACCAATACGACGCCATCAAAACCTCAGCAAAACTTTGCGGAACTTTATAACAAAGTGTAAACAAAGTTATCCTATGCACGTATGTACTATTTGATCATCCTGAGCGGTTCTTGCTACATATTTAGTTAAATAACTCTTAGCTTTGCAGGTATTTGCAGTTCTACCTTATATAATATCAAAGTATACTATCTTACCAATTGCGACGCAATCAACACCTCAGCGAAACATTGCGGAACTTCATAACAAAGCGTAAACAATGTTATACTATGCACGGATGTACTATTTGATCATCCAGAGCGGTTCTTGCTACATATTTAGTTAAATAACTCTGAGCTTTGCACGTAGTTGCAGTTCTATCGTATATAATATCAAAGTATACTATCCCACCAATACGACGCCATCAAAACCTCAGCAAAACTTTGCGGAACTTTATAACAAAGTGTAAACAAAGTTATCCTATGCACGTATGTACTATTTGATCATCCTGAGCGGTTCTTGCTACATATTTAGTTAAATAACTCTTAGCTTTGCAGGTATTTGCAGTTCTACCTTATATAATATCAAAGTATACTATCTTACCAATTGCGACGCAATCAACACCTCAGCGAAACATTGCGGAACTTCATAACAAAGCGTAAACAATGTTATACTATGCACGGATGTACTATTTGATCATCCAGAGCGGTTCTTGCTACATATTTAGTTAAATAACTCTGAGCTTTGCACGTAGTTGCAGTTCTATCTTATATAATATCTAAGTATACTATCCCACCAATACGACGCCATCAAAACCTCAGCAAAACTTTGCGGAACTTCATAACAAAGTGTAAACAAAGTTATCCTATGCACGTATGTACTATTTGATCATCCTGAGCGGTTCTTGCTACATATTTAGTTAAATAACTGTGTGCTTTGCAGGTATTTTCTGTTCTACCTTATATAATATTAAAGTATACTATCTTATCAATACGACGCAATCAAAACCTCAGCGAAACTCTGCGGAACTTCATAACAAAGTGTAAACAAAGTTATCCTATGCACGTATGTACTATTTGATCATCCTGAGCGGTTCTTGCTACATATTTAGTTAAATAACTCTGAGCTTTGCAGGTATTATTAGTTCTACCTTATATAATATCACAGTATACTATCTTATCAATACGACGCAATCAAAACCTCAGCGAAACTCTGCGGAACTTCATAACAAAGCGTAAACAAAGTTATACTCTGCACGGATGTACTATTTGATCATCCTGAGCGGTTCTTGCTACATATTTAGTTAAATAACTCTGAGCTTTGCATGTAGTTGCATTTCTATCTTATATAATATCAAAGTTTACTTTCCCACCAATACGACGCCATCAAAACCTCAGCAAAACTTTGCGGAACTTCATAACAAAGCTTAAACAAAGTTATCCTATGCACATATGTACTATATGATCATCCTGAGCGGTTCTTGCAACATATTTTGTTAAATAACTCTGAGCTTTGCAGGTATTTGCAGTTCTAACTTATATAGTATCAAAGTATACTATCTTATCAATACAACGCCATCGAAACCTCAGCGAAACTCTGCGGAACTTCATAACAAAGCGTAAACAAAGTTATACTCTGCACGGATGTACTATTTGATCATCCAGAGCGGTTCTTGCTACATATTTAGTTAAATAACTCTGAGCTTTGCATGTAGTTGCATTTCTATCTTATATAATATCAAAGTATACTTTCCCACCAATACGACGCCATCAAAACCTCAGCAAAACTTTGCGGAACTTCATAACAAAGCGGAAACAAAGTTATACTATGCACGTATGTACTATTTGATCATCCTGTGCGGTTCTTGCTACATATTTAGTTATGTAAGTCTGATCTTTGCAGGTATTTTCAGTTCTACCTTATATAATATCATAGTATACTATCTTACCAATACGACGCAATCAAAACATCAGTGAAACTTTGCAGAACTTCATAACAATGCGTAAACAAAGTTATCCTATGCACGTATGTACTATTTGATCATCCTGAGCGGTTCTTGCAACATATTTTGTTAAATAACTCTGAGCTTTGCAGGTATTTGCAGTTCTAACTTATATAATATCAAAGTATACTATCTTATCAATACGACGCAATCAAAACCTCAGCGAAACTCTGCGGAACTTCATAACAAAGCGTAAACAAAGTTATACTCTGCACGGATGTACTATTTGATCATCCAGAGAGGTTCTTGCTACATATTTAGTTAAATAACTCTGAGCTTTGTAGGTAGTTGCAGTTCTATCTTATATAATATCATAGTATACTATCCCACCAATACGACGCCATCAAAACCTCAGCAAAACTTTGCGGAACTTCATAACAAAGCGTAAACAAAGTTATCCTATGCACGTATGTACTATTTGATCATCCTCAGCGGTTCTTGCTACATATTTAGTTAAATAACTCTGAGGTTTGAATGTAGTTGCAGTTCTAACTTATATAATATCAAAGTATACTATCTTATCAATACGACGCAATCAAAACGTCAGCGATACTTTGCGGAACTTCATAACAAAGCGTAAACAAAGTTATACTATGCACGTATGTACTATTTGATCATCCTGAGCGGTTCTTGCTACATATTTAGTTAAATAACTCTGAGCTTTGCAGGTATTTTCAGTTCTACCTTATATATTATTAAAGTATACTATCTTATCAATACGACGCAATCAAAACCTCAGCGAAACTCTGCGGAATTTCATAACAAATCGTAAACAAATTTATACTCTGCACGCATGTACTATTTGATCTTCCTGAGCGGTTCTGGATACATATTTTGCCATATCACTCTCAGGTTTGTAGGTATTTGCAGTTCTAACTTATCTAATATCAATGTGTACTATCTTACCAATACGACGCAATCAAAACATCAGTGACACTTTGCAGAACTTCATAACAAAGCGTAAACAAAGTTATACTATGTACGTATGTACTATTTGATCATCCTGAGAGGTTCTTGCTACATATTTTGTTATATAACTCTGAGGTGTGCAGGTATTTGCAGTTCTAACTTATCTCATATCAATCTATACTATCTTATCAATACGGCGCAATCAAAACATCAGCGACACTATGCGGAACTTCATAACAAAGCGTAAACAAAGTTATACTCTGCACGGATGTACTATTTGATCATCCCGTGCGGTTCTTGCTACATATTTAGTTAAATAACTCTGAGCTTTGCAGGTATTTTCAGTTCTAACTTATATATTATCAAAGTATACTATCTTATCAATACGACGCAATCAAAACCTCAGCGAAACTCTGCGGAACTTCATAACAAAGCGTAAACAAAGTTATACTATGCACGTATGTACTATTTGATCATGCTGAGCGGTTCTTGCAACATATTTTGTTAAATAACTCTTAGCTTTGCAGGTATTTGCAGTTCTATCTCATAAAATATCAAAGTATACTATCTTACCAATTGCGACGCAATCAACACCTCAGCGAAACATTGCGGAACTTCATAACAAAGCGTAAACAATGTTATACTATGCACGGATATACTATTTGATCATCCTGAGCGGTTCTTGCTACATATTTAGTTAAATAACTCTGAGGTTTGCATGTAGTTGCAGTTCTAACTTATATAATATCATAGTATACTATCTTACCAATACGACGCAATCAAAACATCAGTGACACTTTGCGGAACTTCATAACAAAGCGTAAACAAAGTTATACTATGCACGTATGTACTATTTGATCATGCTGAGCGGTTCTTGCAACATATTTTGTTAAATAACTCTTAGCTTTGCAGGTATTTGCAGTTCTACCTTATATAATATCAAAGTATACTATCTTATCAATACGACGCAATCAAAACCTCAGCGAAACTCTGCGGGACTTCATAAAAAAGTGTAAACAAAGTTATCCTATGCACGTATGTACTATTTGATCATCCTGAGCGGTTCTTGCTACATATTTAGTTAAATAACTCTGAGCTTTGCAGGTATTTTCAGTTCTACCTTATATAATATCATAGTATACTATCTTACCAATACGACGCAATCAAAACATCAGTGACACTTTGCGGAACTTCATAACAAAGCGTAAACAAAGTTATACTGTGCACGTATGTACTATTTGATCATCCTGAGCGGCTCTTGCAACATATTTTGTTAAATAACTCTGAGCTTTGCAGGTATTTGCAGTTCTAACTTATATATTATCAAAGTATACTATCTTATCAATACGACGCAATCAAAACCTCAGCAAAACTCTGCGGAACTTCATAACAAAGCGTAAACAAAGTTATACTATGCACGTATGTACTATTTGATCATCCAGAAAGGTTCTTGCTACATATTTAGTTAAATAACTCTGAGCTTTGTAGGTAGTTGCAGTTCTATCTTATATGATATCATAGTATACTATCCCACCAATACGACGCCATCAAAACCTCAGCAAAACTTTGCGGAACTTCATAACAAAGCGTAAACAAAGTTATACTATGCACGTATGTACTATTTGATCATCCTGAGCGGTTCTTGCTACATATTTAGTTAAATAACTCTGAGGTTTGAATGTAGTTGCAGTTCTAACTTATATAATATCAAAGTATACTATCTTATCAATACGACGCAATCAAAACGTCAGCGATACTTTGCGGAACTTCATAACAAAGCGTAAACAAAGTTATACTATGCACGTATGTACTATTTGATCTTCCTGAGCGGTTCTTGCTACATATTTAGTTAAATAACTCTGAGCTTTGCAGGTATTTTCAGTTCTACCTTATATATTATCAAAGTATACTATCTTATCAATACGACGCAATCAAAAACTCAGCGATACTCTGCGGAATTTCATAACAAATCGTAAACAAATTTATACTCTGCACGCATGTACTATTTGATCTTCCTGAGCGGTTCTGGATACATATTTTGCCCTATCACTCTCAGGTTTGTAGGTATTTGCAGTTCTAACTTATCTAATATCAATGTGTACTATCTTACCAATACGACGCAATCAAAACATCAGTGACACTTTGCAGAACTTCATAACAAAGCGTAAACAAAGTTATACTATGTACGTATGTACTATTTGATCATCCTGAGAGGTTCTTGCTACATATTTTGTTATATAACTCTGAGGTGTGCAGGTATTTGCAGTTCTAACTTATCTCATATCAATCTATACTATCTTATCAATACGGCGCAATCAAAACATCAGCGACACTATGCGGAACTTCATAACAAAGCGTAAACAAAGTTATACTCTGCACGGATGTACTATTTGATCATCCCGTGCGGTTCTTGCTACATATTTAGTTAAATAACTCTGAGCTTTGCAGGTATTTTCAGTTCTAACTTATATATTATCAAAGTATACTATCTTATCAATACGACGCAATCAAAACCTCAGCGAAACTCTGCGGAACTTCATAACAAAGCGTAAACAAAGTTATACTATGCACGTATGTACTATTTGATCATGCTGAGCGGTTCTTGCAACATATTTTGTTAAATAACTCTTAGCTTTGCAGGTATTTGCAGTTCTATCTCATAAAATATCAAAGTATACTATCTTACCAATTGCGACGCAATCAACACCTCAGCGAAACATTGCGGAACTTCATAACAAAGCGTAAACAAAGTTATACTATGCACGGATATACTATTTGATCTTCCTGAGCGGTTCTTGCTACATATTTAGTTAAATAACTCTGAGGTTTGCATGTAGTTGCAGTTCTAACTTATATAATATCATAGTATACTATCTTACCAATACGACGCAATCAAAACATCAGTGACACTTTGCAGAACTTCATAACAAAGCGTAAACAAAGTTATACTATGCACGTATGTACTATTTGATCATGCTGAGCGGTTCTTGCAACATATTTTGTTAAATAACTCTTAGCTTTGCAGGTATTTGCAGTTCTACCTTATATAATATCAAAGTATACTATCTTATCAATACGACGCAATCAAAACCTCAGCGAAACTCTGCGGGACTTCATAAAAAAGTGTAAACAAAGTTATCCTATGCACGTATGTACTATTTGATCATCCTGAGCGGTTCTTGCTACATATTTAGTTAAATAACTCTGAGCTTTGCAGGTATTTTCAGTTCTACCTTATATAATATCATAGTATACTATCTTACCAATACGACGCAATCAAAACATCAGTGACACTTTGCGGAACTTCATAACAAAGCGTAAACAAAGTTATACTGTGCACGTATGTACTATTTGATCATCCTGAGCGGTTCTTGCAACATATTTTGTTAAATAACTCTGAGCTTTGCAGGTATTTGCAGTTCTAACTTATATATTATCAAAGTATACTATCTTATCAATACGACGCAATCAAAACCTCAGCGAAACTCTGCGGAACTTCATAACAAAGCGTAAACAAAGTTATACTATGCACGTATGTACTATTTGATCATCCAGAGAGGTTCTTGCTACATATTTAGTTAAATAACTCTGAGCTTTGTAGGTAGTTGCAGTTCTATCTTATATGATATCATAGTATACTATCCCACCAATACGACGCCATCAAAACCTCAGCAAAACTTTGCGGAACTTCATAACAAAGCGTAAACAAAGTTATCCTATGCACGTATGTACTATTTGATCATCCTCAGCGGTTCTTGCTACATATTTAGTTAAATAACTCTGAGGTTTGAATGTAGTTGCAGTTCTAACTTATATAATATCAAAGTATACTATCTTATCAATACGACGCAATCAAAACGTCAGCGATACTTTGCGGAACTTCATAACAAAGCGTAAACAAAGTTATACTATGCACGTATGTACTATTTGATCTTCCTGAGCGGTTCTTGCTACATATTTAGTTAAATAACTCTGAGCTTTGCAGGTATTTTCAGTTCTACCTTATATATTATCAAAGTATACTATCTTATCAATACGACGCAATCAAAAACTCAGCGAAACTCTGCGGAATTTCATAACAAATCGTAAACAAATTTATACTCTGCACGCATGTACTATTTGATCTTCCTGAGCGGTTCTGGATACATATTTTGCCATATCACTCTCAGGTTTGTAGGTATTTGCAGTTCTAACTTATCTAATATCAATGTGTACTATCTTACCAATACGACGCAATCAAAACATCAGTGACACTTTGCAGAACTTCATAACAAAGCGTAAACAAAGTTATACTATGTACGTATGTACTATTTGATCATCCTGAGAGGTTCTTGCTACATATTTTGTTATATAACTCTGAGGTGTGCAGGTATTTGCAGTTCTAACTTATCTCATATCAATCTATACTATCTTATCAATACGGCGCAATCAAAGCATCAGCGACACTATGCGGAACTTCATAACAATGCGGAAACAAAGTTATACTATGCACGTATGTACTATTTGATCATCCTGTGCGGTTCTTGCTACATATTTAGTTAAATAACTCTGAGCTTTGCAGGTATTTTCAGTTCTAACTTATATATTATCAAAGTATACTATCTTATCAATACGACGCAATCAAAACCTCAGCGAAACTCTGCGGAACTTCATAACAAAGCGTAAACAAAGTTATACTATGCACGTATGTACTATTTGATCATCCTAAGCGGTTCTTGCTACATGTTTAGTTAAATAACTCTGAGCTTTGCAGGTATTTTCAGTTCTACCTTATATAATATCATAGTATACTATCTTACCAATACGACGCAATCAAAACATCAGTGACACTTTGCAGAACTTCATAACAAAGCGTAAACAAAGTTATACTATGCACGTATGTACTATTTGATCATCCCTAGCGGTTCTTGCTACATATTTTGTTAAATAACTCTGAGGTTTGCATGTAGTTGCAGTTCTATCTTATATAATATCAAAGTATACTATCTTACCAATTGCGACGCAATCAACACCTCAGCGAAACATTGCGGAACTTCATAACAAAGCTTAAACAAAGTTATACTATGCACGGATATACTATTTGATCTTCCTGAGCGGTTCTGGATACATATTTTTCCATATCACTCTCAGGTTTGTAGGTATTTGCAGTTCTAACTTATCTAATATCAATGTATACTATCTTACCAATACGACGCAATCAAAACATCAGGGACACTTTGCAGAACTTCATAACAAAGCGTAAACAAAGTTATACTATGCACGTAAGTACTATTTGATCATCCTGAGCGGTTCTTGCTACATATTTAGTTAAATAACTCTGAGGATTGCATGTAGTTGCAGTTCTAACTTATATAATATCAAAGTATACTATCTTATCAATACGACACAATCAAAACCTCAGCGAAACTCTGCGTAACTTCATAACAAAGCGTAAACAAAGTTATACTCTGCACGGATGTACTATTTGATCATCCAGAGCGGTTCTTGCTACATATTTAGTTAAATAACTCTGAGCTTCGCACGTAGTTGCAGTTCTATCTTATATAATATCAAAGTACACTATCCCACCAATACGACGACATCAAAACCTCAGCAAAACTTTGCGGAACTTCATAACAAAGTGTAAACAAAGTTATCCTATGCACGTATGTAGTATTTGATCATCCTGAGCGGTTCTTGCTACATATTTAGTTAAATAACTCTGAGCTTTGCAGGCATTTTCAGTTCTACCTTATATAATATCATAGTATACTATCTTACCAATACGACGCAATCAAAACATCAGTGACACTTTGCGGAACTTCATAACAAAGCGTAAACAAAGTTACACTATGCACGTATGTACTATTTGATCATCCTGAGCGGCTCTTGCAACATATTTTGTTAAATAACTCTGAGCTTTGCAGGTATTTGCAGTTCTAACTTATGTATTATCAAAGTATACTATCTTATCAATACGACGCAATCAAAACCTCAGCGAAATTCTGCGGAACTTCATAACAAAGCGTAAACAAAGTTATACTCTGCACAGATGTACTATTTGATCATCCAGAGCGGTTCTTGCAACATATTTTGTTAAATAACTCTGAGCTTTGCATGTAGTTGCATTTCTATCTTATATAATATCAAAGTATACTATCTTACCAATTGCGACGCAATCAACACCTCAGCGAAACATTGCGGAACTTCATAACAAAGCTTAAACAAAGTTATACTATGCACGTATGTACTATTTGATCATCCCTAGCTGTTCTTACTACATATTTTGTTAAATAACTCAGAGCTTTGCAGGTATTTGCAGTTCTAACTTATATAATATCAAAGTATGCTATGTTATCAATACGACGCAATCAAAACCTCAGCGAAACTCTGCGGAACTTCATAACAAAGCGTAAACAAAGTTATACTATGCACGAATGTACTATTTGATCATCCTGTGCGGTTCTTGCTACATATTTAGTTAAATAACTCTGAGCTTTGCAGGTATTTTCAGTTCTAACTTATATATTATCAAAGTATACTATCTTATCAATACGACGCAATCAAAACCTCAGCGAAACTCTGCGGAACTTCATAACAAAGCGTAAACAAAGTTATACTATGCACGTATGTACTATTTGATCATCCTAAGCGGTTCTTGCTACATGTTTAGTTAAATAACTCTGAGCTTTGCAGGTATTTTCAGTTCTACCTTATATAATATCATAGTATACTATCTTACCAATACGACGCAATCAAAACATCAGTGACACTTTGCAGAACTTCATAACAAAGCGTAAACAAAGTTATACTATGCACGTATGTACTATTTGATCATCCCTAGCGGTTCTTGCTACATATTTTGTTAAATAACTCTGAGGTTTGCATGTAGTTGCAGTTCTATCTTATATAATATCAAAGTATACTATCTTACCAATTGCGACGCAATCAACACCTCAGCGAAACATTGCGGAACTTCATAACAAAGCTTAAACAAAGTTATACTATGCACGGATATACTATTTGATCTTCCTGAGCGGTTCTGGATACATATTTTTCCATATCACTCTCAGGTTTGTAGGTATTTGCAGTTCTAACTTATCTAATATCAATGTATACTATCTTACCAATACGACGCAATCAAAACATCAGGGACACTTTGCAGAACTTCATAACAAAGCGTAAACAAAGTTATACTATGCACGTATGTACTATTTGATCATCCTGAGCGGTTCTTGCTACATATTTAGTTAAATAACTCTGAGGTTTGCATGTAGTTGCAGTTCTAACTTATATAATATCAAAGTATACTATCTTATCAATACGACACAATCAAAACCTCAGCGAAACTCTGCGTAACTTCATAACAAAGCGTAAACAAAGTTATACTCTGCACGGATGTACTATTTGATCATCCAGAGCGGTTCTTGCTACATATTTAGTTAAATAACTCTGAGCTTCGCACGTAGTTGCAGTTCTATCTTATATAATATCAAAGTACACTATCCCACCAATACGACGACATCAAAACCTCAGCAAAACTTTGCGGAACTTCATAACAAAGTGTAAACAAAGTTATCCTATGCACGTATGTAGTATTTGATCATCCTGAGCGGTTCTTGCTACATATTTAGTTAAATAACTCTGAGCTTTGCAGGTATTTTCAGTTCTACCTTATATAATATCATAGTATACTATCTTACCAATACGACGCAATCAAAACATCAGTGACACTTTGCGGAACTTCATAACAAAGCGTAAACAAAGTTACACTATGCACGTATGTACTATTTGATCATCCTGAGCGGCTCTTGCAACATATTTTGTTAAATAACTCTGAGCTTTGCAGGTATTTGCAGTTCTAACTTATGTATTATCAAAGTATACTATCTTATCAATACGACGCAATCAAAACCTCAGCGAAATTCTGCGGAACTTCATAACAAAGCGTAAACAAAGTTATACTCTGCACAGATGTACTATTTGATCATCCAGAGCGGTTCTTGCAACATATTTTGTTAAATAACTCTGAGCTTTGCATGTAGTTGCATTTCTATCTTATATAATATCAAAGTATACTATCTTACCAATTGCGACGCAATCAACACCTCAGCGAAACATTGCGGAACTTCATAACAAAGCTTAAACAAAGTTATACTATGCACGTATGTACTATTTGATCATCCCTAGCTGTTCTTACTACATATTTTGTTAAATAACTCAGAGCTTTGCAGGTATTTGCAGTTCTAACTTATATAATATCAAAGTATGCTATGTTATCAATACGACGCAATCAAAACCTCAGCGAAACTCTGCGGAACTTCATAACAAAGCGTAAACAAAGTTATACTATGCACGAATGTACTATTTGATCATCCCTAGCTGTTCTTGCTACATATTTAGTTAAATAACTCTGAGCTTTGCAGGTATTTTCAGTTCTACCTTATATAATATCATAGTATACTATCCCACCAATACGACGCCATCAAAACCTCAACAAAACTTTGCGGAACTTCATAACAAAGCGTAAACAAAGTTATCCTATGCACGTATGTACTATTTGATCATCCTCAGCGGTTCTTGCTACATATTTAGTTAAATAACTCTGAGCTTCGCACGTAGTTGCAGTTCTATCTTATATAATATCAAAGTACACTATCCCACCAATACGACGACATCAAAACCTCAGCAAAACTTTGCGGAACTTCATAACAAAGTGTAAACAAAGTTATCCTATGCACGTATGTAGTATTTGATCATCCTGAGCGGTTCTTGCTACATATTTAGTTAAATAACTCTGAGCTTTGCAGGTATTTTCAGTTCTACCTTATATAATATCATAGTATACTATCTTACCAATACGACGCAATCAAAACATCAGTGACACTTTGCGGAACTTCATAACAAAGCGTAAACAAAGTTACACTATGCACGTATGTACTATTTGATCATCCTGAGCGGCTCTTGCAACATATTTTGTTAAATAACTCTGAGCTTTGCAGGTATTTGCAGTTCTAACTTATGTATTATCAAAGTATACTATCTTATCAATACGACGCAATCAAAACCTCAGCGAAATTCTGCGGAACTTCATAACAAAGCGTAAACAAAGTTATACTCTGCACGGATGTACTATTTGATCATCCAGAGCGGTTCTTGCTACATATTTTGTTAAATAACTCTGAGCTTTGCATGTAGTTGCATTTCTATCTTATATAATATCAAAGTATACTATCTTACCAATTGCGACGCAATCAACACCTCAGCGAAACATTGCGGAACTTCATAACAAAGCTTAAACAAAGTTATACTATGCACGTATGTACTATTTGATCATCCCTAGCTGTTCTTACTACATATTTTGTTAAATAACTCAGAGCTTTGCAGGTATTTGCAGTTCTAACTTATATAATATCAAAGTATGCTATGTTATCAATACGACGCAATCAAAACCTCAGCGAAACTCTGCGGAACTTCATAACAAAGCGTAAACAAAGTTATACTATGCACGAATGTACTATTTGATCATCCCTAGCTGTTCTTGCTACATATTTAGTTAAATAACTCTGAGTTTTGCAGGTATTTTCAGTTCTACCTTATATAATATCATAGTATACTATCCCACCAATACGACGCCATCAAAACCTCAACAAAACTTTGCGGAACTTCATAACAAAGCGTAAACAAAGTTATCCTATGCACGTATGTACTATTTGATCATCCTCAGCGGTTCTTGCTACATATTTAGTTAAATAACTCTGAGGTTTGAATGCAGTTGCAGTTCTAACTTATATAATATCAAAGTATACTATCTTATCAATACGACGCAATCAAAACGTCAGCGATACTTTGCGGAACTTCATAACAAAGCGTAAACAAAGTTATACTATGCACGTATGTACTATTTGATCATCCTGAGCGGTTCTTGCTATATATTTAGTTAAATAACTCTGAGCTTTGCAGGTATTTTCAGTTCTACCTTATGTAATATCATAGTATACTATCTTACCAATACGACGCAATCAAAACATCAGTGACACTTTGCGGAACTTCATAACAAAGCGTAAACAAAGTTATACTATGCACGTATGTACTATTTGATCATCCTGAGCGGTTCTTGCTACATATTTAGTTAAATAACTCTGAGGTTTGCATGTAGTTGCAGTTCTAACTTATATAATATCAAAGTATACTATCTTATCAATACGACGCAATCAAAACCTCAGCGAAACTCTGCGGAACTTCATAACAAAGCGTAAACAAAGTTATACTATGCACGTATGTACTATTTGATCATCCCTAGCTGTTCTTGCTACATATTTAGTTAAATAACTCTGAGGTTTGCATGTAGTTGCTGTTCTAACTTATATAATATCAAAGTATACTATCTTATCAATTCGACGCAATCAAAACCTTAGCGAAACTTTGCGGAACTTCATAACAAAGCGTAAACAAAGTTATACTATGCACGTATGTACTATTTGATCATCCTGAGCGGTTCTTGCTACATATTTAGTTAAATAACTCTGAGGTTTGCATGTACCTGCAGTTCTAACTTATATAATATCAAAGTATACTATCTTATCAATACGACGCAATCAAAACCTCAGCGAAACTCTGCGGAACTTCATAACAAAGCGTAAACAAAGTTATACTATGCACGTATGTACTATTTGATCATCCTGAGCAGTTCTTGCTACATATTTAGTTAAATAACTCTGAGGTTTGCATGTAGTTGCAGTTCTAACTTATATAATATCAAAGTATACTATCTTATCAATTCGACGCAATCAAAACCTCAGCGAAACTTTGCGGAACTTCATAACAAAGCATAAACAAAGTTATACTATGCACGGATGTACTATTTGATCTTCCTGCAGGTTCTGGATACCTATTTTGCCATATCACTCTGAGGTTTGCATGTAGTTGCAGTTCTATCTTATATAATATCAAAGTATACTATCTTACCAATTGCGACGCAATCAACACCTCTGCGACACTTTGCGGAATTTCATAAGAAAGCGTAAACAAAGTTATACTATGTACGTATGTACTATTTGATCATCCTGAGCGGTTCTTGCTACATATTTAGTTAAATAACTCTGAGGTTTGCATGTAGTTGCATTTCTAACTAATATAATATCAAAGTATACTATTTTATCAATACGACGCAATCAAACCATCAGCGAAACACTGCGGAACTTCATAACAAAGCGTAAACAAAGTTATACTATGCACGTATGTACTATTTGATCATCCTGAGCGGTTCTTGCTACATATTTAGTTAAATAACTCTGAGGTTTGCATGTAGTTGCAGTTCTAACTTATATAATATCAAAGTATACTATCTTATCAATTCGACGCAATCAAAACCTTAGCGAAACTTTGCGGAACTTCATAACAAAGCGTAAACAAAGTTATACTATGCACGTATGTACTATTTGATCATCCTGAGCGGTTCTTGCTACATATTTAGTTAAACAACTCTGAGGTTTGCATGTACCTGCAGTTCTAACTTATATAATATCAAAGTATACTATCTTATCAATACGACGCAATCAAAACCTCAGCGAAACTCTGCGGAACTTCATAACAAAGCGTAAACAAAGTTATACTATGCACGTATGTACTATTTGATCATCCTGAGCAGTTCTTGCTACATATTTAGTTAAATAACTCTGAGGTTTGCATGTAGTTGCAGTTCTAACTTATATAATATCAAAGTATACTATCTTATCAATTCGACGCAATCAAAACCTCAGCGAAACTTTGCGGAACTTCATAACAAAGCATAAACAAAGTTATACTATGCACGGATGTACTATTTGATCTTCCTGCAGGTTCTGGATACCTATTTTGCCATATCACTCTCAGGTTTGCATGTAGTTGCAGTTCTATCTTATATAATATCAAAGTATACTATCTTACCAATTGCGACGCAATCAACACCTCTGCGACACTTTGCGGAATTTCATAAGAAAGCGTAAACAAAGTTATACTATGTACGTATGTACTATTTGATCATCCTGAGCGATTCTTGCTACATATTTACTTAAATAACTCTGAGGTTTGCATGTAGTTGCATTTCTAACTAATATAATATCAAAGTATACTATTTTATCAATACGACGCAATCAAACCATCAGCGAAACACTGCGGAACTTCATAACAAAGCGTAAACAAAGTTATACTATGCACGTATGTACTATTTGATCATCCTGAGCGGTTCTTGCTACATATTTAGTTAAATAACTCTGAGGTTTGCATGTAGTTGCAGTTCTAACTTATATAATATCAAAGTATACTATCTTATCAATTCGACGCAATCAAAACCTTAGCGAAACTTTGCGGAACTTCATAACAAAGCGTAAACAAAGTTATACTATGCACGTATGTACTATTTGATCATCCTGAGCGGTTCTTGCTACATATTTAGTTAAACAACTCTGAGGTTTGCATGTACCTGCAGTTCTAACTTATATAATATCAAAGTATACTATCTTATCAATACGACGCAATCAAAACCTCAGCGAAACTCTGCGGAACTTCATAACAAAGCGTAAACAAAGTTATACTATGCACGTATGTACTATTTGATCATCCTGAGCAGTTCTTGCTACATATTTAGTTAAATAACTCTGAGGTTTGCATGTAGTTGCAGTTCTAACTTATATAATATCAAAGTATACTATCTTATCAATTCGACGCAATCAAAACCTCAGCGAAACTTTGCGGAACTTCATAACAAAGCGTAAACAAAGTTATACTATGCACGGATGTACTATTTGATCTTCCTGCAGGTTCTGGATACCTATTTTGCCATATCACTCTGAGGTTTGCATGTAGTTGCAGTTCTATCTTATATAATATCAAAGTATACTATCTTACCAATTGCGACGCAATCAACACCTCTGCGACACTTTGCGGAATTTCATAAGAAAGCGTAAACAAAGTTATACTATGTACGTATGTACTATTTGATCATCCTGAGCGATTCTTGCTACATATTTACTTAAATAACTCTGAGGTTTGCATGTAGTTGCATTTCTAACTAATATAATATCAAAGTATACTATTTTATCAATACGACGCAATCAAACCATCAGCGAAACACTGCGGAACTTCATAACAAAGCGTAAACAATGTTATACTATGCACGTATGTACTATTTGATCATCCTGAGCGGTTCTTGCTACATATTTAGTTAAATAACTCTGAGGTTTGCATGTAGTTGCAGTTCTAACTTATATAATATCAAAGTATACTGTCTTATCAATTCGACGCAATCAAAACCTCAGCGAAACTTTGCGGAACTTCATAACAAAGCGTAAACAAAGTTATACTATGCACGGATGTACTATTTGATCTTCCTGCAGGTTCTGGATACATATTTTGCCATATCACTCTCAGGTTTGCATGTAGTTGCAGTTCTATCTTATATAATATCAAAGTATACTATCTTACCAATTACGACGCAATCAACACCTCTGCGACACTTTGCGGAATTTCATAAGAAAGCGTAAACAAAGTTATACTATGCACGTATGTACTATTTGATCATCCCTAGCTGTTCTTGCTACATATTTGGTTAAATAACTCTGAGGTTTGCATGTAGTTGCAGTTCTATCTTATATAATATCAAAGTATACTATCTTACCAATTGCGACGCAATCAACACCTCTGCGAAACATTGCGGAACTTCATAACAAAGCGTAAACAAAGTTATACTATGCACGGATGTACTATTTGATCTTCCTGCAGGTTCTGGATACATATTTTGCCATATCACTCTCAGGTTTGTAGGTAGTTGCAGTTCTACCTTATATAATATCATAGTATACTATCTTACCAATACGACGCAATCAAAACATCAGTGACACTTTGCGGAACATCATAACAAAGCGTAAACAAAGTTATACTATGCACGTAAGTACTAATTGATCATCCTTAGCGGTTCTTGCAACATATTTTGTTAAATAACTCTGAGCTTTGCAGGTATTTGCAGTTCTAACTTATATAATATCAAAGTATACTATCTTATCAATACGACGCAATCAAAACCTCAGCGAAACTCTGCGGAACTTCATAACAAAGCGTAAACAAAGTTATACTATGTACGTATGTACTATTTGATCATCCTGAGAGGTTCTTGCTACATATTTTGTTATATAACTCTGAGGTGTGCAGGTATTTGCAGTTCTAACTTATCTAATATCAATCTATACTATCTTATCAATACGGCGCAATCAAAACATCTGCGAAACTCTGCGGAACATCATAACAAAGCGTAAACAAAGTTATACTATGCACATATGTACTATTTGATCATCCCTAGCTGTTCTTGCTACATATTTTGTTAAATAACTCTGAGGTTTGCATGTAGTTGCAGTTCTATCTTATATAATATCAAAGTATACTATCTTATCAATACGACGCAATCAAAACCTCAGCGAAACTCTGCGGAACTTCATAACAAAGCGTAAACAAAGTTATACTCTGCACGGATGTACTATATGATCATCCAGAGCGGTTCTTGCTACATATTTAGTTAAATAACTCTGAGCTTTGCATGTAGTTGCAGTTCTATCTTATATAATATCAATGTATACTATCCCACCAATACGACGCCATCAAAACCTCAGCAAAACTTTGCGGAACTTCATAAGAAAGCGTAAACAAAGTTATCCTATGCACGTATGTACTATTTGATCATCCTAAGCGGTTCTTGCTACATGTTTAGTTAAATAACTCTGAGCTTTGCAGGTCTTTTCAGTTCTACCTTATATAATATCATAGTATACTATCTTACCAATACGACGCAATCAAAACATCAGTGACACTTTGCAGAACTTCATAACAAAGCGTAAACAAAGTTATACTATGCACGTATGTACTATTTGATCATGCTGAGCGGTTCTTGCAACATATTTTGTTAAATAACTGTTTGCTTTGCAGGTATTTGCAGTTCTACCTTATATAATATCAAAGTATACTATCTTACCAATTGCGACGCAATCAACACCTCAGCGAAACATTGCGGAACTTCATAACAAAGCGTAAACAATGTTATACTATGCACGGATGTACTATTTGATCATCCAGAGCGGTTCTTGCTACATATTTAGTTAAATAACTCTGAGCTTTGCACGTAGTTGCAGTTCTATCTTATATAATATCAAAGTATACTATCCCACCAATACGACGCCATCAAAACCTCAGCAAAACTTTGCGGAACTTCATAACAAAGTGTAAACAAAGTTATCCTATGCACGTATGTACTATTTGATCATCCTGAGCGGTTCTTGCTACATATTTAGTTAAATAACTTTGTGCTTTGCAGGTATTTTCTGTTCTACCTTATATAATATTAAAGTATACTATCTTATCAATACGACGCAATCAAAACCTCAGCGAAACACTGCGGAACTTAACAAAGTTCCATGTTTACATAACAAAGTGTAAACAAAGTTATCCTATGCACGTATGTACTATTTGATCATCCTGAGCGGTTCTTGCTACATATTTAATTAAATAACTCTGAGCTTTGCAGGTATTATTAGTTCTACCTTATATAATATCACAGTATACTATCTTATCAATACGACGCAATCAAAACCTCAGCGAAACTCTGCGGAACTTCATAACAAAGCGTAAACAAAGTTATACTATGCACGTATGTACTATTTGATCATCCCTAGCTGTTCTTGCTACATATTTTGTTAAATAACTCTGAGCTTTGCACGTAGTTGCAGTTCTACCTTATATAATATCAAAGTATCCAAAGTATCAAATCTTACCAATTGCGACGCAATCAACACCTCAGCGAAACATTGCGGAACTTCATAACAAAGCGTAAACAATGTTATACTATGCACGAATGTACTATTTGATCACCCTGTGCGGTTCTTGCTACACATTTAGTTAAATAACTCTGAGCTTTGCAGGTATTTTCAGTTCTAACTTATATATTATCAAAGTATACTATCTTATCAATACGACGCAATCAAAACCTCAGCGAAACTCTGCGGAACTTCATAACAAAGCGTAAACAAAGTTATACTCTGCACGGATGTACTATATGATCATCCTGAGCGGTTCTTGCTACATATTTAATTAAATAACTCTGAGCTTTGCAGGTATTATTAGTTCTACCTTATATAATATCACAGTATACTATCTTACCAATTGCGACGCAATCAACACCTCAGCGAAACATTGCGGAACTTCATAACAAAGCGTAAACAATGTTATACTATGCACGGATATACTATTTGATCTTCCTGAGCGGTTCTGGATACATATTTTGCCATATCACTCTCAGGTTTGTAGGTATTTGCAGTTCTAACTTATCTAATATCAATGTGTACTATCTTACCAATACGACGCAATCAAAACATCAGTGACACTTTGCAGAACTTCATAACAAAGCGTAAACAAAGTTATACTATGCACGGATGTACTATTTGATCATCCAGAGCGGTTCTTGCTACATATTTAGTTAAATAACTCTGAGGTGTGCAGGTATTTGCAGTTCTATCTTATATAATATCAAAGTATACTATCCCACCAATACGACGCCATCAAAACCTCAGCAAAACTTTGCGGAACTTCATAACAAAGCGTAAACAAAGTTATACTATGCACGTATGTACTATTTGATCATCCTGAGCGGTTCTTGCAACATATTTTGTTAAATAACTCTGAGCTTTGCAGGTATTTGCAGTTCTAACTTATATAATATCAAAGTATACTATCTTATCAATACGACGCAATCAAAACCTCAGCGAAACTCTGCGGAACTTCATAACAAAGCGTAAACAAAGTTATACTCTGCACGGATGTACTATTTGATCATCCAGAGAGGTTCTTGCTACATATTTAGTTAAATAACTCTGAGCTTTGTAGGTAGTTGCAGTTCTATCTTATATAATATCATAGTATACTATCCCACCAATACGACGCCATCAAAACCTCAGCAAAACTTTGCGGAACTTCATAACAAAGCGTAAACAAAGTTATCCTATGCACGTATGTACTATTTGATCATCCTCAGCGGTTCTTGCTACATATTTAGTTAAATAACTCTGAGGTTTGAATGTAGTTGCAGTTCTAACTTATATAATATCAAAGTATACTATCTTATCAATAAGACGCAATCAAAACGTCAGCGATACTTTGCGGAACTTCATAACAAAGCGTAAGCAAAGTTATACTATGCACGTATGTACTATTTGATCATCCTGAGCGGTTCTTGCTACATATTTAGTTAAATAACTCTGAGCTTTGCAGGTATTTTCAGTTCTACCTTATATATTATTAAAGTATACTATCTTATCAATACGACGCAATCAAAACCTCAGCGAAACTCTGCGGAATTTCATAACAAATCGTAAACAAATTTATACTCTGCACGCATGTACTATTTGATCTTCCTGAGCGGTTCTGGATACATATTTTGCCATATCACTCTCAGGTTTGTAGGTATTTGCAGTTCTAACTTATCTAATATCAATGTGTACTATCTTACCAATACGACGCAATCAAAACATCAGTGACACTTTGCAGAACTTCATAACAATGCGTAAACAAAGTTATACTACGCACGTATGTACTATTTGATCATCCTGAGCGGTTCTTGCAACATATTTTGTTAAATAACTCTGAGCTTTGCAGGTATTTGCAGTTCTACCTTATATAATATCATAGTATACTATCTTACCAATACGACGCAATCAAAACATCAGTGACACTTTGCGGAACTTCATAACAAAGCGGAAACAAAGTTATACTATGCACGTATGTACTATTTGATCATCCTGTGCGGTTCTTGCTACATATTTAGTTAAATAACTCTGAGCTTTGCAGATATTTTCAGTTCTAACTTATATATTATCAAAGTATACTATCTTATCAATACGACGCAATCAAAACCTCAGCGAAACTCTGCGGAACTTCATAACAAAGCGTAAACAAAGTTATACTATGCACGTATGTACTATTTGATCATGCTGAGCGGTTCTTGCAACATATTTTGTTAAATAACTCTTAGCTTTGCAGGTATTTACAGTTCTATCTTATATAATATCAAAGTATACTATCTTACCAATTGCGACGCAATCAACACCTCAGCGAAACATTGCGGAACTTCATAACAAAGCGTAAACAATGTTATACTATGCACGGATATACTATTTGATCATCCTGAGCAGTTCTTGCTACATATTTAGTTAAATAACTCTGAGCTTTGCAGGTATTTTCAGTTCTACCTTATATAATATCATAGTATACTATCTTACCAATACGACGCAATCAAAACATCAGTGACACTTTGCAGAACTTCATAACAAAGCGTGAACAAAGTTATACTATGCACGTATGTACTATTTGATCATGCTGAGCGGTTCTTGCAACATATTTTGTTAAATTGATCTTAGCTTTGCAGGTATTTGCAGTTCTATCTTATAAAATATCAAAGTATACTATCTTACCAATTGCGACGCAATCAACACCTCAGCGAAACATTGCGGAACTTCATAACAAAGCGTAAACAAAGTTATACTATGCACGGATATACTATTTGATCTTCCTGAGCGGTTCTGGATACATATTTTGCCATATCACTCTCAGGTTTGTAGGTATTTGCAGTTCTAACTTATCTAATATCAATGTGTACTATCTTACCAATACGACGCAATCAAAACATCAGTGACACTTTGCAGAACTTCATAACAAAGCGTAAACAAAGTTATACTATGCACGGATATACTATTTGATCTTCCTGAGCAGTTCTTGCTACATATTTAGTTAAATAACTCTGAGCTTTGCAGGTATTTTCAGTTCTACCTTATATAATATCATAGTATACTATCTTACCAATACGACGCAATCAAAACATCAGTGACACTTTGCAGAACTTCATAACAATGCGTAAACAAAGTTATACTACGCACGTATGTACTATTTGATCATCCCGAGCGGTTCTTGCAACATATTTTGTTAAATAACTCTGAGCTTTGCAGGTATTTGCAGTTCTACCTTATATAATATCATAGTATACTATCTTACCAATACGACGCAATCAAAACATCAGTGACACTTTGCGGAACTTCATAACAAAGCGGAAACAAAGTTATACTATCCACGTATGTACTATTTGATCATCCTGTGCGGTTCTTGCTACATATTTAGTTAAATAACTCTGAGCTTTACAGGTATTTTCAGTTCTAACTTATATATTATCAAAGTATACTATCTTATCAATACGACGCAATCAAAACCTCAGCGAAACTCTGCGGAACTTCATAACAAAGCGTAAACAAAGTTATACTCTGCACGGATGTACTATATGATCATCCTGAGCGGTTCTTGCTACATATTTAATTAAATAACTCTGAGCTTTGCAGGTATTATTAGTTCTACCTTATATAATATCACAGTATACTATCTTACCAATTGCGACGCAATCAACACCTCAGCGAAACATTGCGGAACTTCATAACAAAGCGTAAACAATGTTATACTATGCACGGATATACTATTTGATCTTCCTGAGCGGTTCTGGATACATATTTTGCCATATCACTCTCAGGTTTGTAGGTATTTGCAGTTCTAACTTATCTAATATCAATGTGTACTATCTTACCAATACGACGCAATCAAAACATCAGTGACACTTTGCAGAACTTCATAACAAAGCGTAAACAAAGTTATACTATGCACGGATGTACTATTTGATCATCCAGAGCGGTTCTTGCTACATATTTAGTTAAATAACTCTGAGGTGTGCAGGTATTTGCAGTTCTATCTTATATAATATCAAAGTATACTATCCCACCAATACGACGCCATCAAAACCTCAGCAAAACTTTGCGGAACTTCATAACAATGCGTAAACAAAGTTATACTATGCACGTATGTACTATTTGATCATCCTGAGCGGTTCTTGCAACATATTTTGTTAAATAACTCTGAGCTTTGCAGGTATTTGCAGTTCTAACTTATATAATATCAAAGTATACTATCTTATCAATACGACGCAATCAAAACCTCAGCGAAACTCTGCGGAACTTCATAACAAAGCGTAAACAAAGTTATACTCTGCACGGATGTACTATTTGATCATCCAGAGAGGTTCTTGCTACATATTTAGTTAAATAACTCTGAGCTTTGTAGGTAGTTGCAGTTCTATCTTATATAATATCATAGTATACTATCCCACCAATACGACGCCATCAAAACCTCAGCAAAACTTTGCGGAACTTCATAACAAAGCGTAAACAAAGTTATCCTATGCACGTATGTACTATTTGATCATCCTCAGCGGTTCTTGCTACATATTTAGTTAAATAACTCTGAGGTTTGAATGTAGTTGCAGTTCTAACTTATATAATATCAAAGTATACTATCTTATCAATAAGACGCAATCAAAACGTCAGCGATACTTTGCGGAACTTCATAACAAAGCGTAAACAAAGTTATACTATGCACGTATGTACTATTTGATCATCCTGAGCGGTTCTTGCTACATATTTAGTTAAATAACTCTGAGCTTTGCAGGTATTTTCAGTTCTACCTTATATATTATCAAAGTATACTATCTTATCAATACGACGCAATCAAAACCTCAGCGAAACTCTGCGGAATTTCATAACAAATCGTAAACAAATTTATACTCTGCACGCATGTACTATTTGATCTTCCTGAGCGGTTCTGGATACATATTTTGCCATATCACTCTCAGGTTTGTAGGTATTTGCAGTTCTAACTTATCTAATATCAATGTGTACTATCTTACCAATACGACGCAATCAAAACATCAGTGACACTTTGCAGAACTTCATAACAATGCGTAAACAAAGTTATACTACGCACGTATGTACTATTTGATCATCCTGAGCGGTTCTTGCAACATATTTTGTTAAATAACTCTGAGCTTTGCAGGTATTTGCAGTTCTACCTTATATAATATCATAGTATACTATCTTACCAATACGACGCAATCAAAACATCAGTGACACTTTGCGGAACTTCATAACAAAGCGGAAACAAAGTTATACTATCCACGTATGTACTATTTGATCATCCTGTGCGGTTCTTGCTACATATTTAGTTAAATAACTCTGAGCTTTACAGGTATTTTCAGTTCTAACTTATATAATATCAAAGTATACTATCTTATCAATACGACGCAATCAAAACCTCAGCGAAACTCTGCGGAACATCATAACAAAGCGTAAACAAAGTTATACTATGCACGTATGTACTATTTGATCATGCTGAGCGGTTCTTGCAACATATTTTGTTAAATAACTCTTAGCTTTGCAGGTATTTGCAGTTCTATCTTATATAATATCAAAGTATACTATCTTACCAATTGCGACGCAATCAACACCTCAGCGAAACATTGCGGAACTTCATAACAAAGCGTAAACAATATTATACTATGCACGTATGTAATATTTGATTATCCTGAGCAGTTCTTGCTACATATTTAGTTAAATAACTCTGAGCTTTGCAGGTATTTTCAGTTCTACCTTATATAATATCATAGTATACTATCTTACCAATACGACGCAATCAAAACATCAGAGACACTTTGCAGAACTTCATAACAAAGCGTGAACAAAGTTATACTATGCACGTATGTACTATTTGATCATGCTGAGCGGTTCTTGCAACATATTTTGTTAAATTGATCTTAGCTTTGCAGGTATTTGCAGTTCTATCTTATAAAATATCAAAGTATACTATCTTACCAATTGCGACGCAATCAACACCTCAGCGAAACATTGCGGAACTTCATAACAAAGCGTAAACAAAGTTATACTATGCACGGATATACTATTTGATCTTCCTGAGCGGTTCTGGATACATATTTTGCCATATCACTCTCAGGTTTGTAGGTATTTGCAGTTCTAACTTATCTAATATCAATGTGTACTATCTTACCAATACGACGCAATCAAAACATCAGTGACACTTTGCAGAACTTCATAACAAAGCGTAAACAAAGTTATACTATGCACGGATATACTATTTGATCTTCCTGAGCAGTTCTTGCTACATATTTAGTTAAATAACTCTGAGCTTTGCAGGTATTTTCAGTTCTACCTTATATAATATCATAGTATACTATCTTACCAATACGACGCAATCAAAACATCAGTGACACTTTGCAGAACTTCATAACAATGCGTAAACAAAGTTATACTACGCACGTATGTACTATTTGATCATCCCGAGCGGTTCTTGCAACATATTTTGTTAAATAACTCTGAGCTTTGCAGGTATTTGCAGTTCTACCTTATATAATATCATAGTATACTATCTTACCAATACGACGCAATCAAAACATCAGTGACACTTTGCGGAACTTCATAACAAAGCGGAAACAAAGTTATACTATCCACGTATGTACTATTTGATCATCCTGAGCGGTTCTTGCTACATATTTAGTTAAATAACTCTGAGCTTTACAGGTATTTTCAGTTCTAACTTATATATTATCAAAGTATACTATCTTATCAATACGACGCAATCAAAACCTCAGCGAAACTTTGCGGAACTTCATAACAAAGCGTAAACAAAGTTATACTATGCACGTATGTACTATTTGATCATGCTGAGCGGTTCTTGCAACATATTTTGTTAAATAACTCTTAGCTTTGCAGGTATTTGCAGTTCTATCTTATATAATATCAAAGTATACTATCTTACCAATTGCGACGCAATCAACACCTCAGCGAAACATTGCGGAACTTCATAACAAAGCGTAAACAATGTTATACTATGCACGGATATACTATTTGATCTTCCTGAGCAGTTCTTGCTACATATTTAGTTAAATAACTCTGAGCTTTGCAGGTATTTTCAGTTCTACCTTATATAATATCATAGTATACTATCTTACCAATACGACGCAATCAAAACATCAGTGACACTTTGCAGAACTTCATAACAAAGTGTGAACAAAGTTATACTATGCACGTATGTACTATTTGATCATGCTGAGCGGTTCTTGCAACATATTTTGTTAAATTGATCTTAGCTTTGCAGGTATTTGCAGTTCTATCTTATAAAATATCAAAGTATACTATCTTACCAATTGCGACGCAATCAACACCTCAGCGAAACATTGCGGAACTTCATAACAAAGCGTAAACAATGTTATACTATGCACGGATATACTATTTGATCTTCCTGAGCGGTTCTGGATACATATTTTGCCATATCACTCTCAGGTTTGTAGGTATTTGCAGTTCTAACTTATCTAATATCAATGTGTACTATCTTACCAATACGACGCAATCAAAACATCAGTGACACTTTGCAGAACTTCATAACAAAGCGTAAACAAAGTTATACTATGCACGGATGTACTATTTGATCATCCAGAGCGGTTCTTGCTACATATTTAGTTAAATAACTCTGTGCTTTGCAGGTATTTTCTGTTCTACCTTATATAATATCAAAGTATACTATCTTATCAATACGACGCAATCAAAACCTCAGCGAAACTCTGCGGAACTTCATAACAAAGTGTAAACAAAGTTATCCTATGCACGTATGTACTATTTGATCATCCTGAGCGGTTCTTGCTACATATTTAGTTAAATAACTCTGAGCTTTGCAGGTATTTTCAGTTCTACCTTATATAATATCATAGTATACTATCTTACCAATACGACGCAATCAAAACATCAGTGACACTTTGCGGAACTTCATAACAAAGCGTAAACAAAGTTATACTGTGCACGTATGTACTATTTGATCATCAAGAGCGGCTCTTGCAACATATTTTGTTAAGTTCCTCTGAGGTTTGCATGTATTTGCAGTTCTAACTTATATATTATCAATGTATACTATCTTATCAATACGACGCAATCAAAACCTCAGCGAAACTCTGCGTAACTTCATAACAAAGCGTAAACAAAGTTATACTATGCACGTATGTACTATTTGATCATCCCTAACGGTTCTTGCTACATATTTTGTTAAATAACTCTGAGGTTTGCATGTAGTTGCAGTTCTATCTTATATAATATCAAAGTATACTATCTTACCGATTGCGACGCAATCAACACCTCAGCGAAACATTGCGGAACTTCATAACAAAGCTTAAACAAAGTTATACTATGCACGGATATACTATTTGATCTTCCTGAGCGGTTCTTGCTACATATTTAGTTAAATAACTCTGAGCTTTGCAGGTATTTTCAGTTCTACCTTATATAATATCATAGTATACTATCTTACCAATACGACGCAATCAAAACATCAGTGACACTTTGCGGAACTTCATAACAAAGCGTAAACAAAGTTATACTGTGCACGTATGTACTATTTGATCATCAAGAGCGGCTCTTGCAACATATTTTGTTAAATAACTCTGAGGTTTGCATGTATTTGCAGTTCTAACTTATATATTATCAATGTATACTATCTTATCAATACGACGCAATCAAAACCTCAGCGAAACTCTGCGTAACTTCATAACAAAGCGTAAACAAAGTTATACTATGCACGTATGTACTATTTGATCATCCTGAGCGGTTCTTGCTACATATTTAGTTAAATAACTCTGAGCTTTGCAGGTATTTTCAGTTCTACCTTATATAATATCATAGTATACTATCTTACCAATACGACGCAATCAAAACATCAGTGACACTTTGCGGAACTTCATAACAAAGCGTAAACAAAGTTATACTGTGCACGTATGTACTATTTGATCATCAAGAGCGGCTCTTGCAACATATTTTGTTAAATAACTCTGAGCTTTGCATGTATTTGCAGTTCTAACTTATATATTATCAATGTATACTATCTTATCAATACGACGCAATCAAAACCTCAGCGAAACTCTGCGGAACTTCATAACAAAGCGTAAACAAAGTTATACTATGCACGTATGTACTATTTGATCATCCCTAACGGTTCTTGCTACATATTTTGTTAAATAACTCTGAGGTTTGCATGTAGTTGCAGTTCTATCTTATATAATATCAAAGTATACTATCTTACCGATTGCGACGCAATCAACACCTCAGCGAAACATTGCGGAACTTCATAACAAAGCTTAAACAAAGTTATACTATGCACGGATATACTGTTTGATCTTCCTGAGCGGTTCTGGATACATATTTTGCCATATCACTCTCAGGTTTGTAGGTATTTGCAGTTCTAACTTATCTAATATCAATGTATACTATCTTACCAATACGACGCAATCAAAACATCAGTGACACTTTGCAGAACTTCATAACAAAGCGTAAACAAAGTTATACTATGCACGTATGTACTATTTGATCATCCTGAGCGGTTCTTGCTACATATTTAGTTAAATAACTCTGAGGTTTGCATGTAGTTGCAGTTCTAACTTATATAATATCAAAGTATACTATCTTATCAATACGACACAATCAAAACCTCAGCGAAACTCTGCGTAACTTCATAACAAAGCGTAAACAAAGTTATACTCTGCACGGATGTACTATTTGATCATCCAGAGCGGTTCTTGCTACATATTTAGTTAAATAACTCTGAGCTTTGCACGTAGTTGCAGTTCTATCTTATATAATATCAAAGTACACTATCCCACCAATACGACGACATCAAAACCTCAGCAAAACTTTGCGGAACTTCATAACGAAGTGTAAACAAAGTTATCCTATGCACGTATGTACTATTTGATCATCCTGAGCGGTTCTTGCTACATATTTTGTTAAATAACTCTGAGCTTTGCAGGTATTTTCAGTTCCACCTTATATAATATCATAGTATACTATCTTACCAATACGACGCAATCAAAACATCAGTGACACTTTGCGGAACTTCATAACAAAGCGTAAACAAAGTTATACTATGCACGTATGTACTATTTGATCATCCTGAGCGGTTCTAGCAACATATTTTGTTAAATAACTCCGAGCTTTGCAGGTATTTGCAGTTCTAACTTATATATTATCAAAGTATACTATCTTATCAATACGACGCAATCAAAACCTCAGCGAAACTCTGCGGAACTTCATAACAAAGCGTAAACAAAGTTATACTTTGCACGGATGTACTATTTGATCATCCAGAGCGGTTCTTGCTACATATTTTGTTAAATAACTCTGAGCTTTGCATGTAGTTGCAGTTCTATCTTATATAATATCAAAGTATACTATCTTACCAATTGCGACGCAATCAACACCTCAGCGAAACATTGCGGAACTTCATAACAAAGCTTAAACAAAGTTATACTATGCACGTATGTACTATTTGATCATCGCTAGCTGTTCTTGCTACATATTTTGTTAAATAACTCTGAGCTTTGCAGGTATTTTCAGTTCTACCTTATATAATACCAAAGTATAATATCTTATCAATACGACGCAATCAAAACCTCAGCGAAACTCTGCGGACCTTCATAACAAAGTGTAAACAAAGTTATAATCTGCACGGATGTACTATTTGATCATCCAGAGAGGTTCTTGCTACATATTTAGTTAAATAACTCTGAGCTTTGTAGGTAGTTGCAGTTCTATCTTATATAATATCATAGTATACTATCCCACCAATACGACGCCATCAAAACCTCAGCAAAACTTTGCGGAACTTCATAACAAAGCGTAAACAAAGTTATCCTATGCACGTATGTACTATTTGATCATCCTCAGCGGTTCTTGCTACATATTTAGTTAAATAACTCTGAGGTTTGAATGTAGTTGCAGTTCTAACTTATATAATATCAAAGTATACTATCTTATCAATACGACGCAATCAAAACGTCAGCGATACTTTGCGGAACTTCATAGCAAAGCGTAAACAAAGTTATACTGTGCACGTATGTACTATTTGATCATCAAGAGCGGCTCTTGCAACATATTTAGTTAAATAACTCTGAGCTTTGCAGGTATTTTCAGTTCTACCTTATATAATATCATAGTATACTATCTTACCAATACGACGCAATCAAAACATCAGTGACACTTTGCGGAACTTCATAACAAAGCGTAAACAAAGTTATACTGTGCACGTATGTACTATTTGATCATCAAGAGCGGCTCTTGCAACATATTTTGTTAAATAACTCTGAGCTTTGCAGGTATTTGCAGTTCTAACTTATATATTATCAATGTATACTATCTTATCAATACGACGCAATCAAAACCTCAGCGAAACTCTGCGTAACTTCATAACAAAGCGTAAACAAAGTTATACTATGCACGTATGTACTATTTGATCATCCCTAACGGTTCTTGCTACATATTTTGTTAAATAACTCTGAGGTTTGCACATAGTTGCAGTTCTATCTTATATAATATCAAAGTATACTATCTTACCAATTGCGACGCAATCAACACCTCAGCGAAACATTGCGGAACTTCATAACAAAGCTTAAACAAAGTTATACTATGCACGGATATACTATTTGATCTTCCTGAGCGGTTCTGGATACATATTTTGCCATATCACTCTCAGGTTTGTAGGTATTTGCAGTTCTAACTTATCTAATATCAATGTATACTATCTTACCAATACGACGCAATCAAAACATCAGTGACACTTTGCAGAACTTCATAACAAAGCGTAAACAAAGTTATACTATGCACGTATGTACTATTTCATCATCCTGAGCGGTTCTTGCTACATATTTAGTTAAATAACTCTGAGGTTTGCATGTAGTTGCAGTTCTAACTTATATAATATCAAAGTATACTATCTTATCAATACGACACAATCAAAACCTCAGCGAAACTCTGCGTAACTTCATAACAAAGCGTAAACAAAGTTATACTCTGCACGGATGTACAATTTGATCATCCAGAGCGGTTCTTGCTACATATTTAGTTAAATAACTCTGAGCTTTGCACGTAGTTGCAGTTCTATCTTATATAATATCAAAGTTCACTATCCCACCAATACGACGACATCAAAACCTCAGCAAAACTTTGCGGAACTTCATAACATAGTGTAAACAAAGTTATCCTATGCACGTATGTACTATTTGATCATCCTGAGCGGTTCTTGCTACATATTTAGTTAAATAACTCTGAGCTTTGCAGGTATTTTCAGTTCCACCTTATATAATATCATAGTATACTATCTTACCAATACGACGCAATCAAAACATCAGTGACACTTTGCGGAACTTCATAACAAAGAGTAAACAAAGTTATACTATGCACGTATGTACTATTTGATCATCCTGAGCGGCTCTTGCAACATATTTTGTTAAATAACTCCGAGCTTTGCAGGTATTTGCAGTTCTAACTTATATAATATCAAAGTATACTATCTTATCAATACGACGCAATCAAAACCTCAGCGAAACTCTGCGGAACTTCATAACAAAGCGTAAACAAAGTTATACTCTGCACGGATGTACTATTTGATCATCCAGAGCGGTTCTTGCTACATATTTTGTTAAATAACTCTGAGCTTTGCATGTAGTTGCATTTCTATCTTATATAATATCAAAGTATACTATCTTACCAATTGCGACGCAATCAACACCTCAGCGAAACATTGCGGAACTTCATAACAAAGCTTAAACAAAGTTATACTATGCACGTATGTACTATTTGATCATCCTGAGCGGTTCTTGCTACATATTTTGTTAAATAACTCTGAGCTTTGCAGGTATTTTCAGTTCCACCTTATATAATATCATAGTATACTATCTTACCAATACGACGCAATCAAAACATCAGTGACACTTTGCGGAACTTCATAACAAAGCGTAAACAAAGTTATACTATGCACGTATGTACTATTTGATCATCCTGAGCGGTTCTAGCAACATATTTTGTTAAATAACTCCGAGCTTTGCAGGTATTTGCAGTTCTAACTTATATATTATCAAAGTATACTATCTTATCAATACGACGCAATCAAAACCTCAGCGAAACTCTGCGGAACTTCATAACAAAGCGTAAACAAAGTTATACTTTGCACGGATGTACTATTTGATCATCCAGAGCGGTTCTTGCTACATATTTTGTTAAATAACTCTGAGCTTTGCATGTAGTTGCATTTCTATCTTATATAATATCAAAGTATACTATCTTACCAATTGCGACGCAATCAACACCTCAGCGAAACATTGCGGAACTTCATAACAAAGCTTAAACAAAGTTATACTATGCACGTATGTACTATTTGATCATCGCTAGCTGTTCTTGCTACATATTTTGTTAAATAACTCTGAGCTTTGCAGGTATTTTCAGTTCTACCTTATATAATACCAAAGTATAATATCTTATCAATACGACGCAATCAAAACCTCAGCGAAACTCTGCGGACCTTCATAACAAAGTGTAAACAAAGTTATAATCTGCACGGATGTACTATTTGATCATCCAGAGAGGTTCTTGCTACATATTTAGTTAAATAACTCTGAGCTTTGTAGGTAGTTGCAGTTCTATCTTATATAATATCATAGTATACTATCCCACCAATACGACGCCATCAAAACCTCAGCAAAACTTTGCGGAACTTCATAACAAAGCGTAAACAAAGTTATCCTATGCACGTATGTACTATTTGATCATCCTCAGCGGTTCTTGCTACATATTTAGTTAAATAACTCTGAGGTTTGAATGTAGTTGCAGTTCTAACTTATATAATATCAAAGTATACTATCTTATCAATACGACGCAATCAAAACGTCAGCGATACTTTGCGGAACTTCATAGCAAAGCGTAAACAAAGTTATACTGTGCACGTATGTACTATTTGATCATCAAGAGCGGCTCTTGCAACATATTTAGTTAAATAACTCTGAGCTTTGCAGGTATTTTCAGTTCTACCTTATATAATATCATAGTATACTATCTTACCAATACGACGCAATCAAAACATCAGTGACACTTTGCGGAACTTCATAACAAAGCGTAAACAAAGTTATACTGTGCACGTATGTACTATTTGATCATCAAGAGCGGCTCTTGCAACATATTTTGTTAAATAACTCTGAGCTTTGCAGGTATTTGCAGTTCTAACTTATATATTATCAATGTATACTATCTTATCAATACGACGCAATCAAAACCTCAGCGAAACTCTGCGTAACTTCATAACAAAGCGTAAACAAAGTTATACTATGCACGGATATACTATTTGATCTTCCTGAGCGGTTCTGGATACATATTTTGCCATATCACTCTCAGGTTTGTAGGTATTTGCAGTTCTAACTTATCTAATATCAATGTATACTATCTTACCAATACGACGCAATCAAAACATCAGTGACACTTTGCAGAACTTCATAACAAAGCGTAAACAAAGTTATACTATGCACGTATGTACTATTTCATCATCCTGAGCGGTTCTTGCTACATATTTAGTTAAATAACTCTGAGGTTTGCATGTAGTTGCAGTTCTAACTTATATAATATCAAAGTATACTATCTTATCAATACGACACAATCAAAACCTCAGCGAAACTCTGCGTAACTTCATAACAAAGCGTAAACAAAGTTATACTCTGCACGGATGTACAATTTGATCATCCAGAGCGGTTCTTGCTACATATTTAGTTAAATAACTCTGAGCTTTGCACGTAGTTGCAGTTCTATCTTATATAATATCAAAGTTCACTATCCCACCAATACGACGACATCAAAACCTCAGCAAAACTTTGCGGAACTTCATAACATAGTGTAAAAAAAGTTATCCTATGCACGTATGTACTATTTGATCATCCTGAGCGGTTCTTGCTACATATTTAGTTAAATAACTCTGAGCTTTGCAGGTATTTTCAGTTCCACCTTATATAATATCATAGTATACTATCTTACCAATACGACGCAATCAAAACATCAGTGACACTTTGCGGAACTTCATAACAAAGAGTAAACAAAGTTATACTATGCACGTATGTACTATTTGATCATCCTGAGCGGCTCTTGCAACATATTTTGTTAAATAACTCCGAGCTTTGCAGGTATTTGCAGTTCTAACTTATATAATATCAAAGTATACTATCTTATCAATACGACGCAATCAAAACCTCAGCGAAACTCTGCGGAACTTCATAACAAAGCGTAAACAAAGTTATACTCTGCACGGATGTACTATTTGATCATCCAGAGCGGTTCTTGCTACATATTTTGTTAAATAACTCTGAGCTTTGCATGTAGTTGCATTTCTATCTTATATAATATCAAAGTATACTATCTTACCAATTGCGACGCAATCAACACCTCAGCGAAACATTGCGGAACTTCATAACAAAGCTTAAACAAAGTTATACTATGCACGTATGTACTATTTGATCATCCCTAGCTGTTCTTGCTACATATTTTGTTAAATAACTCTGAGCTTTGCAGGTATTTTCAGTTCTATCTTATATAATACCAAAGTATACTATCTTATCAATACGACGCAATCAAAACCTCAGCGAAACTCTGCGGAACTTCATAACATAGCGTAAACAAAGTTATACTCTGCACGGATGTACTATTTGATCATCCAGAGCGGTTCTTGCTACATATTTAGTTAAATAACTCTGAGCTTTGCATGTAGTTGCATTTCTATCCTATATAATATCAAAGTATACTTTCCCACCAATACGACGCCATCAAAACCTCAGCAAAACTTTGCGGAACTTCATAACAAAGCGGAAACAAAGTTATACTATGCACGTATGTACTATTTGATCATCCTGTGCGGTTCTTGCAACATATTTTGTTAAATAACTCTTAGCTTTGCAGGTATTTGCAGTTCTATCTTACAAAATATCAAAGTATACTATCTTACCAATTGCGTCGCAATCAACACCTCATCGAAACATTGCGGAACTTCATAACAAAGCGTAAACAATGTTATACTATGCACGGATATACTATTTGATCTTCCTGGGCGGTTCTGGATACATATTTTGCCATATCACTCTCAGGTTTGTAGGTATTTGCAGTTCTAACTTATCTAATATCAATGTGTACTATCTTACCAATACGACGCAATCAAAACATCAGTGACACTTTGCAGAACTTCATAACAAAGCGAAAACAAAGTTATACTATGCACGGATGTACTATTTGATCATCCAGAGCGGTTCTTGCTACATATTTAGTTAAATAACTCTGAGGTGTGCAGGTATTTGCAGTTCTATCTTATATAATATCAAAGTATACTATCCCACCAATACGACACCATCAAAACCTCAGCAAAACTTTGCGGAACTTCATAACAAAGTGTAAACAAAGTTATCCTATGCCCGTATGTACTATTTGATCATCCTGAGCGGTTCTTGCTACATATTTAGTTAAATAACTCTGAGCTTTGCATGTAGTAGCATTTCTATCTTATATAATATCAAAGTATACTTTCCCACCAATACGACGCCATCAAAACCTCAGCAAAACTTTGCGGAACTTCATAACAAAGCGTAAACAAAGTTATCCTATGCACGTATGTACTATTTGATCATCCTCAGCGGTTCTTGCTACATATTTAGTTAAATAACTCTGAGGTTTGAATGTAGTTGCAGTTCTAACTTATATAATATCAAAGTATACTATCTTATCAATACGACGCAATCAAAACATCAGCGATACTTTGCGGAACTTCATAACAAAGCGTAAACAAAGTTATACTATGCACGTATGTACTATTTGATCATCCTGAGCAGTTCTTGCTATATATTTAGTTAAATAACTCTGAGCTTTGCAGGTATTTGCAGTTCTAACTTATATATTATCTAAGTATACTATCTTATCAATACGACGCCATCGAAACCTCAGCGAAACTCGGCGTAACTTCATAACATAGCGTAAACAAAGTTATACTCTGCACGGATGTACTATTTGATCATCCAGAGCGGTTCTTGCAACATATTTTGTTAAATAACTCTGAGCTTTGCAGGTATTTGCAGTTCTAACTTATATATTATCTAAGTATACTATCTTATCAATACGACGCCATCGAAACCTCAGCGAAACTCGGCGGAACTTCATAACATAGCGTAAACAAAGTTATACTCTGCACGGATGTACTATTTGATCATCCAGAGCGGTTCTTGCTACATATTTAGTTAAATAACTCTGAGCTTTGCATGTAGTTGCATTTCTATCTTATATAATATCAAAGTATACTTTCCCACCAATACGACGCCATCAAAACCTCAGCAAAACTTTGCGGACCTTCATAACAAAGCGTAAACAAAGTTATCCTATGCACATGTACTATATGATCATCCTGAGCGGTTCTTGCAACATATTTTGTTAAATAACTCTGAGCTTTGCAGGTATTTGCAGTTCTAACTTATATATTATCAAAGTATACTATCTTATCAATACGACGCCATCGAAACCTCAGCGAAACTCTGCGGAACTTCATAACAAAGCGTAAACAATGTTATACTATGCACGGATATACTATTTGATCATCCAGAGCGGTTCTTGCAACATATTTTGTTAAATAACTCTGAGCTTTGCAGGTATTTGCAGTTCTAACTTATATATTATCTAAGTATACTATCTTATCAATACGACGCCATCGAAACCTCAGCGAAACTCGGCGGAACTTCATAACATAGCGTAAACAAAGTTATACTCTGCACGGATGTACTATTTGATCATCCAGAGCGGTTCTTGCTACATATTTGGTTAAATAACTCTGAGCTTTGCATGTAGTAGCATTTCTATCTTATAGAATATCAAAGTATACTTTCCCACCAATACGACGCCATCAAAACCTCAGCAAAACTTTGCGGAACTTCATAACAAAGCGGAAACAAAGTTATACTATGCACGTATGTACTATTTGATCATCCTGTGCGGTTCTTGCAACATATATTGTTAAATAACTCTTAGCTTTGCAGGTATTTGCAGTTCTATCTTATAAAATATCAAAGTATACTATCTTACCAATTGCGACGCAATCAACACCTCAGCGAAACATTGCGGAACTTCATAACAAAGCGTAAACAATGTTATACTATGCACGGATATACTATTTGATCTTCCTGAGCGGTTCTGGATACATATTTTGCCATATCACTCTCAGGTTTGTAGGTATTTGCAGTTCTAACTTATCTATTATCAATGTGTACTATCTTACCAATACGACACAATCAAAACATCAGTGACACTTTGCAGAACTTCATAACAAAGCGTAAACAAAGTTATACTATGCACGGATGTACTATTTGATCATCCAGAGCGGTTCTTGCTACATATTTAGTTAAATAACTCTGAGGTGTGCAGGTATTTGCAGTTCTATCTTATATAATATCAAAGTATACTATCCCACCAATACGACGCCATCAAAACCTCAGCAAAACTTTGCGGAACTTCATAACAAAGTGTAAACAAAGTTATCCTATGCACGTATGTACTATTTGATCATCCTGAGCGGTTCTTGCTACATATTTAGTTAAATAACTCTGTGCTTTGCAGGTATTTTCTGTTCTACCTTATATAATATCAAAGTATACTATCTTATCAATACGACGCAATCAAAACCTCAGCGAAACTCTGCGGAACTTCATAACAAAGTGTAAACAAAGTTATCCTATGCACGTATGTACTATTTGATCATCCTAAGCGGTTCTTGCTACATGTTTAGTTAAATAACTCTGAGCTTTGCAGGTATTTTCAGTTCTACCTAATATAATATCATAGTATACTATCTTACCAATACGACGCAATCAAAACATCAGTGACACTTTGCAGAACTTCATAACAAAGCGTAAACAAAGTTATACTATGCACGTATGTACTATTTGATCATGCTGAGCGGTTCTTGCAACATATTTTGTTAAATAACTCTTAGCTTTGCAGGTATTTGCAGTTCTATCTCATAAAATATCAAAGTATACTATCTTACCAATTGCGACGCAATCAACACCTCAGCGAAACATTGCGGAACTTCATAACAAAGCGTAAACAAAGTTATACTCTGCACGGATGTACTATTTGATCATCCAGAGCGGTTCTTGCTACATATTCAGTTAAATAACTCTGAGCTTTGCATGTAGTTGCATTTCTATCTTATATAATATCAAAGTATACTTTCCCACCAATACGACGCCATCAAAACCTCAGCAAAACTTTGCAGAACTTCATAACAAAGCGTAAACAAAGTTATACTATGCGCGTATGTACTATTTGATCATGCTGAGCGGTTCTTGCAACATATTTTGTTAAATAACTCTTAGCTTTGCAGGTATTTGCAGTTCTATCTTATATAATATCAAAGTATACTATCTTACCAATTGCGACGCAATCAACACCTCAGCGAAACATTGCGGAACTTCATAACAAAGCGTAAACAATGTTATACTATGCACGGATATACTATTTGATCTTCCTGAGCGGTTCTGGATACATATTTTGCCATATCACTCTCAGGTTTGTAGGTATTTGCAGTTCTAACTTATCTAATATCAATGTGTACTATCTTACCAATACGACGCAATCAAAACATCAGTGACACTTTGCAGAACTTCATAACAAAGCGTAAACAAAGTTATACTATGTACGGATGTACAATTTGATCATCCAGAGCGGTTCTTGCTACATATTTAGTTAAATAACTCTGAGCTTTGCACGTAGTTGCAGTTCTATCGTATATAATATCAAAGTATACTATCCCACCAATACGACGCCATCAAAACCTCAGCAAAACTTTGCGGAACTTCATAACAAAGTGTAAACAAAGTTATCCTATGCACGTATGTACTATTTGATCATCCTGAGCGGTTCTTGCTACATATTTAGTTAAATAACTTTGTGCTTTGCAGGTATTTTCTGTTCTACCTTATATAATATTAAAGTATACTATCTTATCAATACGACGCAATCAAAACCTCAGCGAAACTCTGCGGAACTTCATAACAAAGTGTAAACAAAGTTATCCTATGCACGTATGTACTATTTGATCATCCTGAGCGGTTCTTGCTACATATTTAGTTAAATAACTCTGAGCTTTGCAGGTATTATTAGTTCTACCTTATATAATATCACAGTATACTATCTTATCAATACGACGCAATCAAAACCTCAGCGAAACTCTGCGGAACTTCATAACAAAGCGTAAACAAAGTTATACTCTGCACGGATGTACTATTTGATCATCCTGAGCGGTTCTTGCTACATATTTAGTTAAATAACTCTGAGCTTTGCATGTAGTTGCAGTTCTAACTTATATAGTATCAAAGTATACTATCTTATCAATACGACGCCATCGAAACCTCAGCGAAACTCTGCGGAACTTCATAACAAAGCGTAAACAAAGTTATACTCTGCACGGATGTACTATTTGATCATCCAGAGCGGTTCTTGCTACATATTTAGTTAAATAACTCTGAGCTTTGCATGTAGTTGCATTTCTATCTTATATAATATCAAAGTATACTTTCCCACCAATACGACGCCATCAAAACCTCAGCAAAACTTTGCGGAACTTCATAACAAAGCTTAAACAAAGTTATCCTATGCACATATGTACTATATGATCATCCTGAGCGGTTCTTGCAACATATTTTGTTAAATAACTCTGAGCTTTGCAGGTATTTGCAGTTCTAACTTATATAGTATCAAAGTATACTATCTTATCAATACGACGCCATCGAAACCTCAGCGAAACTCTGCGGAACTTCATAACATAGCGTAAACAAAGTTATACTGTGCACGGATGTACTATTTGATCATCCAGAGCGGTTCTTGCTACATATTTAGTTAAATAACTCTGAGCTTTGCATGTAGTTGCATTTCTATCTTATATAATATCAAAGTATACTTTCCCACCAATACGACGCCATCAAAACCTCAGCAAAACTTTGCGGAACTTCATAACAAAGCGGAAACAAAGTTATACTATGCACGTATGTACTATTTGATCATCCTGTGCGGTTCTTGCAACATATTTTGTTAAATAACTCTTAGCTTTGCAGGTATTTGCAGTTCTATCTTACAAAATATCAAAGTATACTATCTTACCAATTGCGACGCAATCAACACCTCAGCGAAACATTGCGGAACTTCATAACAAAGCGTAAACAATGTTATACTATGCACGGATATACTATTTGATCTTCCTGGGCGGTTCTGGATACATATTTTGCCATATCACTCTCAGGTTTGTAGGTATTTGCAGTTCTAACTTATCTAATATCAATGTGTACTATCTTACCAATACGACGCAATCAAAACATCAGTGACACTTTGCAGAACTTCATAACAAAGCGTAAACAAAGTTATACTATGCACGGATGTACTATTTGATCATCCAGAGCGGTTCTTGATACATATTTAGTTAAATAACTCTGAGGTGTGCAGGTATTTGCAGTTCTATCTTATATAATATCAAAGTATACTATCCCACCAATACGACGCCATCAAAACCTCAGCAAAACTTTGCGGAACTTCATAACAAAGTGTAAACAAAGTTATCCTATGCCCGTATGTACTATTTGATCATCCTGAGCGGTTCTTGCTACATATTTAGTTAAATAACTCTGAGCTTTGCATGTAGTAGCATTTCTATCTTATATAATATCAAAGTATACTTTCCCACCAATACGACGCCATCAAAACCTCAGCAAAACTTTGCGGAACTTCATAACAAAGCGTAAACAAAGTTATCCTATGCACGTATGTACTATTTGATCATCCTGAGCGGTTCTTGCTACATATTTAGTTAAATAACTCTGAGGTTTGAATGTAGTTGCAGTTCTAACTTATATAATATCAAAGTATACTATCCCACCAATACGACGCCATCAAAACCTCAGCAAAACTTTGCGGAACTTCATAACAAAGTGTAAACAAAATTATCCTATGCACGTATGTACTATTTGATCATCCTGAGCGGTTCTTGCTACATATTTAGTTAAATAACTCTGTGCTTTGCAGGTATTTTCTGTTCTACCTTATATAATATCAAAGTATACTATCTTATCAATACGACGCAATCAAAACCTCAGCGAAACTCTGCGGGACTTCATAACAAAGTGTAAACAAAGTTATCCTATGCACGTATGTACTATTTGATCATCCTGAGCGGTTCTTGCTACATATTTAGTTAAATAACTCTGAGCTTTGCAGGTATTTTCAGTTCTACATTATATAATATCATAGTATACTATCTTACCAATACGACGCAATCAAAACGTCAGCGATACTTTGCGGAACTTCATAACAAAGCGTAAACAAAGTTATACTATGCACGTATGTACTATTTGATCATCCTGAGCAGTTCTTGCTATATATTTAGTTAAATAACTCTGAGCTTTGCAGGTATTTTCTGTTCTACCTTATATAATATCATAGTATACTATCTTACCAATACGACGCAATCAAAACATCAGTGACACTTTGCGGAACTTCATAACAAAGCGTAAACAAAGTTATACTATGCACGTATGTACTATTTGATCATCCAGAGCGGTTCTTGCAACATATTTTGTTAAATAACTCTGAGCTTTGCAGGTATTTGCAGTTCTAACTTATATATTATCTAAGTATACTATCTTATCAATACGACGCCATCGAAACCTCAGCGAAACACTGCGGAACTTCATAACAAGGCGTAAACAAAGTTATACTCTGCACGGATGTACTATTTGATCATCCAGAGCGATTCTTGCAACATATTTTGTTAAATAACTCTGAGCTTTGCAGGTATTTGCAGTTCTAACTTATATATTATCTAAGTATACTATCTTATCAATACGACGCCATCGAAACCTCAGCGAAACTCGGCGGAACTTCATAACATAGCGTAAACAAAGTTATACTCTGCACGGATGTACTATTTGATCATCCAGAGCGGTTCTTGCTACATATTTAGTTAAATAACTCTGAGCTTTGCATGTAGTTGCATTTCTATCTTATATAATATCAAAGTATACTTTCCCACCAATACGACGCCATCAAAACCTCAGCAAAACTTTGCGGACCTTCATAACAAACCGTAAACAAAGTTATCCTATGCACATGTACTATATGATCATCCTGAGCGGTTCTTGCAACATATTTTGTTAAATAACTCTGAGCTTTGCAGGTATTTGCAGTTCTAACTTATATATTATCAAAGTATACTATCTTATCAATACGACGCCATCGAAACCTCAGCGAAACTCTGCGGAACTTCATAACAAAGCGTAAACAAAGTTATACTCTGCACGGATGTACTATTTGATCATCCAGAGCGGTTCTTGCTACATATTTAGTTAAATAACTCTGAGCTTTGCATGTAGTAGCATTTCTATCTTATAGAATATCAAAGTATACTTTCCCACCAATACGACGCCATCAAAACCTCAGCAAAACTTTGCGGAACTTCATAACAAAGCGGAAACAAAGTTATACTATGCACGTATGTACTATTTGATCATCCTGTGCGGTTTTTGCTACATATTTAGTTAAATAACTCTGTGCTTTGCAGATATTTTCTGTTCTACCTTATATAATATCAAAGTATACTATCTTATCAATACGACGCCATCAAAACCTCAGCAAAACTTTGCGGAACTTCATAACAAAGCGTAAACAAAGTTATCCTATGCACGTATGTACTATTTGATCATCCTGAGCGGTTCTTGCTACATATTTAGTTAAATAACTCTGAGGTTTGAATGTAGTTGCAGTTCTAACTTATATATTGTCAAAGTATACTATCCCACCAATACGACGCCATCAAAACCTCAGCAAAACTTTGCGGAACTTCATAACAAAGCGTAAACAAAATTATACTATGCACGTATGTACTATTTGATCATCCTGAGCGGTTCTTGCTACATATTTAGTTAAATAACTCTGTGCTTTGCAGGTATTTTCTGTTCTACCTTATATAATATCAAAGTATACTATCTTATCAATACGACGCAATCAAAACCTCAGCGAAACTCTGCGGGACTTCATAACAAAGTGTAAACAAAGTTATCCTATGCACGTATGTACTATTTGATCATCCTGAGCGGTTCTTGCTACATATTTAGTTAAATAACTCTGAGCTTTGCAGGTATTTTCAGTTCTACATTATATAATATCATAGTATACTATCTTACCAATACGACGCAATCAAAACGTCAGCGATACTTTGCGGAACTTCATAACAAAGCGTAAACAAAGTTATACTATGCACGTATGTACTATTTGATCATCCTGAGCAGTTCTTGCTACATATTTAGTTAAATAACTCTGAGCTTTGCAGGTATTTTCTGTTCTACCTTATATAATATCATAGTATACTATCTTACCAATACGACGCAATCAAAACATCAGTGACACTTTGCGGAACTTCATAACAAAGCGTAAACAAAGTTATACTATGCACGTATGTACTATTTGATCATCCAGAGCGGTTCTTGCAACATATTTTGTTAAATAACTCTGAGCTTTGCAGGTATTTGCAGTTCTAACTTATATATTATCTAAGTATACTATCTTATCAATACGACGCCATCGAAACCTCAGCGAAACACTGCGGAACTTCATAACAAGGCGTAAACAAAGTTATACTCTGCACGGATGTACTATTTGATCATCCAGAGCGATTCTTGCAACATATTTTGTTAAATAACTCTGAGCTTTGCAGGTATTTGCAGTTCTAACTTATATATTATCTAAGTATACTATCTTATCAATACGACGCCATCGAAACCTCAGCGAAACTCGGCGGAACTTCATAACATAGCGTAAACAAAGTTATACTCTGCACGGATGTACTATTTGATCATCCAGAGCGGTTCTTGCTACATATTTAGTTAAATAACTCTGAGCTTTGCATGTAGTTGCATTTCTATCTTATATAATATCAAAGTATACTTTCCCACCAATACGACGCCATCAAAACCTCAGCAAAACTTTGCGGACCTTCATAACAAACCGTAAACAAAGTTATCCTATGCACATGTACTATATGATCATCCTGAGCGGTTCTTGCAACATATTTTGTTAAATAACTCTGAGCTTTGCAGGTATTTGCAGTTCTAACTTATATATTATCAAAGTATACTATCTTATCAATGCGACGCCATCGAAACCTCAGCGAAACTCTGCGGAACTTCATAACAAAGCGTAAACAAAGTTATACTATGCACGTATGTACTATTTGATCATCCTGAGCGGTTCTTGCTACATATTTAGTTAAATAACTCTGAGCTTTGCATGTAGTAGCATTTCTATCTTATAGAATATCAAAGTATACTTTCCCACCAATACGACGCCATCAAAACCTCAGCAAAACTTTGCGGAACTTCATAACAAAGCGGAAACAAAGTTATACTATGCACGTATGTAGTATTTGATCATCCTGTGCTGTTCTTGCTACATATTTAGTTAAATAACTCTGTGCTTTGCAGATATTTTCTGTTCTACCTTATATAATATCAAAGTATACTATCTTATCAATACGACGCAATCAAAACCTCAGCGAAACTCTGCGGAACTTCATAACAAAGTGTAAACAAAGTTATCCTATGCACGTATGTACTATTTGATCATCCTAAGCGGTTCTTGCTACATATTTAGTTAAATAACTCTGAGCTTTGCAGGTATTTTCAGTTCTACATTATATAATATCATAGTATACTATCTTACCAATACGACGCAATCAAAACATCAGTGACACTTTGCAGAACTTCATAACAAAGCGTAAACAAAGTTATCCTATGCACGTATGTACTATTTGATCATCCTGAGCGGTTCTTGCTACATATTTAGTTAAATAACTCTGAGCTTTGCAGGTATTTTCAGTTCTACCTTATATAATATCATAGTATACTATCTTACCAATACGACGCAATCAAAACATCAGTGACACTTTGCGGAACTTCATAACAAAGCCTAAACAAAGTTATACTATGCACGTATGTACTATTTGATCATCCTGAGCGGCTCTTGCAACATATTTTGTTAAATAACTCTGAGCTTTGCAGGTATTTGCAGTTCTAACTTATATATTATCAAAGTATACTATCTTATCAATACGACGCAATCAAAACCTCAGCGAAACTCTGCGGAACTTCATAACAAAGCGTAAACAAAGTTATACTCTGCACGGATGTACTATTTGATCATCCAGAGCGGTTCTTGCTACATATTTTGTTAAATAACTCTGAGCTTTGCATGTAGTTGCATTTCTATCTTATATAATATCAAAGTATACTATCTTACCAATTGCGACGCAATCAACACCTCATCGAAACATTGCAGAACTTCATAACAAAGCTTAAACAAAGTTATACTATGCACGTATGTACTATTTGATCATCCCTAGCTGTTCTTGCTACATATTTTGTTAAATAACTCAGAGCTTTGCAGGTATTTGCAGTTCTAACTTATATAATATCAAAGTATGCTATCTTATCAATACGACGCAATCAAAACCTCAGCGAAACTCTGCGGAACTTCATAACAAAGCGTAAACAAAGTTATACTATGCACGTATGTACAATTTGATCATCCTGAGCGGTTCGTGCTACATATTTAGTTAAATAACTCTGAGGTTTGCATGTAGTTGCAGTTCTAACTTATATAATATCAAAGTATACTATCTTATCAATAAGACACAATCAAAACCTCAGCGAAACTTTGCGGAACTTCATAACAAAGTGTAAACAAAGTTATCCTATGCACGTATGTACTATTTGATCATCCTGAGCGGTTCTTGCTACATATTTAGTTAAATAACTCTGAGCTTTGCAGGTATTTTCAGTTCTACCTTATATAATATCATAGTATACTATCTTACCAATACGACGCAATCAAAACATCAGTGACACTTTGCGGAACTTCATAACAAAGCCTAAACAAAGTTATACTATGCACGTATGTACTATTTGATCATCCTGAGCGGCTCTTGCAACATATTTTGTTAAATAACTCTGAGCTTTGCAGGTATTTGCAGTTCTAACTTATATATTATCAAAGTATACTATCTTATCAATACGACGCAATCAAAACCTCAGCGAAACTCTGCGGAACTTCATAACAAAGCGTAAACAAAGTTATACTCTGCACGGATGTACTATTTGATCATCCAGAGCGGTTCTTGCTACATATTTTGTTAAATAACTCTGAGCTTTGCATGTAGTTGCATTTCTATCTTATATAATATCAAAGTATACTATCTTACCAATTGCGACGCAATGAACACCTCATCGAAACATTGCAGAACTTCATAACAAAGCTTAAACAAAGTTATACTATGCACGTATGTACTATTTGATCATCCCTAGCTGTTCTTGCTACATATTTTGTTAAATAACTCAGAGCTTTGCAGGTATTTGCAGTTCTAACTTATATAATATCAAAGTATGCTATCTTATCAATACGACGCAATCAAAACCTCAGCGAAACTCTGCGGAACTTCATAACAAAGCGTAACCAAAGTTATACTATGCACGTATGTACTATTTGATCATCCAGAGCGGTTCTTGCAACATATTTTGTTAAATAACTCTTAGCTTTGCAGGTATTTGCAGTTCTAACTTATATATTATCTAAGTATACTATCTTATCAATACGACGCCATCGAAACCTCAGCGAAACACTGCGGAACTTCATAACAAGGCGTAAACAAAGTTATACTCTGCACGGATGTACTATTTGATCATCCAGAGCGATTCTTGCAACATATTTTGTTAAATAACTCTGAGCTTTGCAGGTATTTGCAGTTCTAACTTATATATTATCTAAGTATACTATCTTATCAATACGACGCCATCGAAACCTCAGCGAAACTCGGCGGAACTTCATAACATAGCGTAAACAAAGTTATACTCTGCACGGATGTACTATTTGATCATCCAGAGCGGTTCTTGCTACATATTTAGTTAAATAACTCTGAGCTTTGCATGTAGTTGCATTTCTATCTTATATAATATCAAAGTATACTTTCCCACCAATACGACGCCATCAAAACCTCAGCAAAACTTTGCGGACCTTCATAACAAACCGTAAACAAAGTTATCCTATGCACATGTACTATATGATCATCCTGAGCGGTTCTTGCAACATATTTTGTTAAATAACTCTGAGCTTTGCAGGTATTTGCAGTTCTAACTTATATATTATCAAAGTATACTATCTTATCAATACGACGCCATCGAAACCTCAGCGAAACTCTGCGGAACTTCATAACAAAGCGTAAACAAAGTTATACTCTGCACGGATGTACTATTTGATCATCCAGAGCGGTTCTTGCTACATATTTAGTTAAATAACTCTGAGCTTTGCATGTAGTAGCATTTCTATCTTATAGAATATCAAAGTATACTTTCCCACCAATACGACGCCATCAAAACCTCAGCAAAACTTTGCGGAACTTCATAACAAAGCGGAAACAAAGTTATACTATGCACGTATGTACTATTTGATCATCCTGTGCGGTTTTTGCTACATATTTAGTTAAATAACTCTGTGCTTTGCAGATATTTTCTGTTCTACCTTATATAATATCAAAGTATACTATCTTATCAATACGACGCAATCAAAACCTCAGCGAAACTCTGCGGAACTTCATAACAAAGTGTAAACAAAGTTATCCTATGCACGTATGTACTATTTGATCATCCTAAGCGGTTCTTGCTACATATTTAGTTAAATAACTCTGAGCTTTGCAGGTATTTTCAGTTCTACATTATATAATATCATAGTATACTATCTTACCAATACGACGCAATCAAAACATCAGTGACACTTTGCGGAACTTCATAACAAAGCGTAAACAAAGTTATACTATGCACGTATGTACTATTTGATCATCCCTAGCGGTTCTGGATACATATTTTGCCATATCACTCTCAGGTTTGTAGGTATTTGCAGTTCTAACTTATCTAATATCAATGTATACTATCTTACCAATACGACGCAATCAAAACATCAGTGACACTTTGCAGAACTTCATAACAAAGCGTAAACAAAGTTATACTATGCACGTATGTACTATTTGATCATCCTGAGCGGTTCGTGCTACATATTTAGTTAAATAACTCTGAGGTTTGCATGTAGTTGCAGTTCTAACTTATATAATATCAAAGTATACTATCTTATCAATAAGACACAATCAAAACCTCAGCGAAACTTTGCGGAACTTCATAACAAAGTGTAAACAAAGTTATCCTATGCACGTATGTACTATTTGATCATCCTGAGCGGTTCTTGCTACATATTTAGTTAAATAACTCTGAGCTTTGCATGTAGTAGCATTTCTATCTTATAGAATATCAAAGTATACTTTCCCACCAATACGACGCCATCAAAACCTCAGCAAAACTTTGCGGAACTTCATAACAAAGCGGAAACAAAGTTATACTATGCACGTATGTACTATTTGATCATCCTGTGCGGTTTTTGCTACATATTTAGTTAAATAACTCTGTGCTTTGCAGATATTTTCTGTTCTACCTTATATAATATCAAAGTATACTATCTTATCAATACGACGCAATCAAAACATCAGTGACACTTTGCGGAACTTCATAACAAAGCCTAAACAAAGTTATACTATGCACGTATGTACTATTTGATCATCCTGAGCGGCTCTTGCAACATATTTTGTTAAATAACTCTGAGCTTTGCAGGTATTTGCAGTTCTAACTTATATATTATCAAAGTATACTATCTTATCAATACGACGCAATCAAAACCTCAGCGAAACTCTGCGGAACTTCATAACAAAGCGTAAACAAAGTTATAGTATGCACGGATGTACTATTTGATCATCCAGAGCGGTTCTTGCTACATATTTTGTTAAATAACTCTGAGCTTTGCATGTAGTTGCATTTCTATCTTATATAATATCAAAGTATACTATCTTACCAATTGCGACGCAATCAACACCTCATCGAAACATTGCAGAACTTCATAACAAAGCTTAAACAAAGTTATACTATGCACGTATGTACTATTTGATCATCCCTAGCTGTTCTTGCTACATATTTTGTTAAATAACTCAGAGCTTTGCAGGTATTTGCAGTTCTAACTTATATAATATCAAAGTATGCTATCTTATCAATACGACGCAATCAAAACCTCAGCGAAACTCTGCGGAACTTCATAACAAAGCGTAAACAAAGTTATACTATGCACGTATGTACTATTTGATCATCCTGAGCGGTTCGTGCTACATATTTAGTTAAATAACTCTGAGGTTTGCATGTAGTTGCAGTTCTAACTTATATAATATCAAAGTATACTATCTTATCAATAAGACACAATCAAAACCTCAGCGAAACTTTGCGGAACTTCATAACAAAGTGTAAACAAAGTTATCCTATGCACGTATGTACTATTTGATCATCCTGAGCGGTTCTTGCTACATATTTAGTTAAATAACTCTGAGCTTTGCAGGTATTTTCAGTTCTACCTTATATAATATCATAGTATACTATCTTACCAATACGACGCCATCAAAACCTCAGCAAAACTTTGCGGACCTTCATAACAAAGCGTAAACAAAGTTATCATATGCACATATGTACTATATGATCATCCTGAGCGGTTCTTGCATCATATTTTGTTAAATAACTCTGAGCTTTGCAGGTATTTGCAGTTCTAACTTATATATTATCAAAGTATACTATCTTATCAATACGACGCCATCGAAACCTCAGCGAAACTCTGCGGAACTTCATAACAAAGCGTAAACAAAGTTATACTCTGCACGGATGTACTATTTGATCATCCTGAGCGGTTCGTGCTACATATTTAGTTAAATAACTCTGAGGTTTGCATGTAGTTGCAGTTCTAACTTATATAATATCAAAGTATACTATCTTATCAATAAGACACAATCAAAACCTCAGCGAAACTTTGCGGAACTTCATAACAAAGTGTAAACAAAGTTATCCTATGCACGTATGTACTATTTGATCATCCTGAGCGGTTCTTGCTACATATTTAGTTAAATAACTCTGAGCTTTGCAGGTATTTTCAGTTCTACCTTATATAATATCATAGTATACTATCTTATCAATAAGACACAATCAAAACCTCAGCGAAACTTTGCGGAACTTCATAACAAAGTGTAAACAAAGTTATCCTATGCACGTATGTACTATTTGATCATCCTGAGCGGTTCTTGCTACATATTTAGTTAAATAACTCTGAGCTTTGCAGGTATTTTCAGTTCTACATTATATAATATCATAGTATACTATCTTACCAATACGACGCAATCAAAACATCAGTGACACTTTGCGGAACTTCATAACAAAGCGTAAACAAAGTTATACTATGCACGTATGTACTATTTGATCATCTTGAGCGGCTCTTGCAACATATTTTGTTAAATAACTCTGAGCTTTGCAGGTATTTGCAGTTCTAACTTATATATAATCAAAGTATACTATCTTATCAATACGACGCAATCAAAACCTCAGCGAAACTCTGCGTAACTTCATAACAAAGCGTAAACAAAGTTATACTATGCACGTATGTACTATTTGATCATCCCTAGCGGTTCTTGCTACATATTTTGTTAAATAACTCTGAGGTTTGCATGTAGTTGCAGTTCTATCTTATATAATATCAAAGTATACTATCTTACCAATTGCGACGCAATCAAAACATCAGTGACACTTTGCGGAACTTCATAACAAAGCGTAAACAAAGTTATACTATGCACGTATGTACTATTTGATCATCCTGAGCGGTTCTTGCAACATATTTTGTTAAATAACTCTGAGCTTTGCAGGTATTTGCAGTTCTAACTTATATATAATCAAAGTATACTATCTTATCAATACGACGCAATCAAAACCTCAGCGAAACTCTGCGTAACTTCATAACAAAGCGTAAACAAAGTTATACTATGCACGTATGTACTATTTGATCATCCCTAGCGGTTCTTGCTACATATTTTGTTAAATAACTCTGAGGTTTGCATGTAGTTGCAGTTCTATCTTATATAATATCAAAGTATACTATCTTACCAATTGCGACGCAATCAAAACATCAGTGACACTTTGCGGAACTTCATAACAAAGCGTAAACAAAGTTATACTATGCACGTATGTACTATTTGATCATCCTGAGCGGTTCTTGCTACATATTTTGTTAAATAACTCTGAGCTTTGCAGGTATTTGCAGTTCTAACTTATATATAATCAAAGTATACTATCTTATCAATACGACGCAATCAAAACCTCAGCGAAACTCTGCGTAACTTCATAACAAAGCGTAAACAAAGTTATACTATGCACGGATATACTATTTGATCTTCCTGAGCGGTTCTGGATACATATTTTGCCATATCACTCTCAGGTTTGTTGGTATTTGCAGTTCTAACTTATCTAATATCAATGTATACTATCTTACCAATACGACGCAATCAAAACATCAGTGACACTTTGCAGAACTTCATAACAAAGCGTAAACAAAGTTATACTATGCACGTATGTACTATTTGATCATCCTGAGCGGTTCGTGCTACATATTTAGTTAAATAACTCTGAGGTTTGCATGTAGTTGCAGTTCTAACTTATATAATATCAAAGTATACTATCTTATCAATACGACACAATCAAAACCTCAGCGAAACTTTGCGGAACTTCATAACAAAGTGTAAACAAAGTTATCCTATGCACGTATGTACTATTTGATCATCCTGAGCGGTTCTTGCTACATATTTAGTTAAATAACTCTGAGCTTTGCAGGTATTTTCAGTTCTACCTTATATAATATCATAGTATACTATCTTACCAATACGACGCAATCAAAACATCAGTGACACTTTGCGGAACTTCATAACAAAGCCTAAACAAAGTTATACTATGCACGTATGTACTATTTGATCATCCTGAGCGGTTCTTGCAACATATTTTGTTAAATAACTCTGAGCTTTGCAGGTATTTGCAGTTCTAACTTATATATTATCAAAGTATACTATCTTATCAATACGACGCAATCAAAACCTCAGCGAAACTCTGCGGAACTTCATAACAAAGCGTAAACAAAGTTATACTTTGCACGGATGTACTATTTGATCATCCAGAGCGGTTCTTGCTACATATTTTGTTAAATAACTCTGAGCTTTGCATGTAGTTGCATTTCTATCTTATATAATATCAAAGTATACTATCTTACCAATTGCGACGCAATCAACACCTCATCGAAACATTGCAGAACTTCATAACAAAGCTTAAACAAAGTTATACTATGCACGTATGTACTATTTGATCATCCCTAGCTGTTCTTGCTACATATTTTGTTAAATAACTCAGAGCTTTGCAGGTATTTGCAGTTCTAACTTATATAATATCAAAGTATGCTATCTTATCAATACGACGCAATCAAAACCTCAGCGAAACTCTGCGGAACTTCATAACAAAGCGTAAACAAAGTTATACTATGCACGTATGTACTATTTGATCATCCCTAGCTGTTCTTGCTACATATTTAGTTAAATAACTCTGAGCTTTGCAGGTATTTTCAGTTCTACCTTATATAATACCAAAGTATACTATCTTATCAATACGACGCAATCAAAACCTCAGCGAAACTCTGCGGACCTTCATAACAAAGCGTAAACAAAGTTATACTCTGCACGGATGTACTATTTGATCATCCAGAGAGGTTCTTGCTACATATTTAGTTAAATAACTCTGAGCTTTGTAGGTAGTTGCAGTACTATCTTATATAATATCATAGTATACTATCCCACCAATACGACGCCATCAAAACCTCAGCAAAACTTTGCGGAACTTCATAACAAAGCGTAAACAAAGTTATCCTATGCACGTATGTACTATTTGATCATCCTCAGCGGTTCTTGCTACATATTTAGTTAAATAACTCTGAGGTTTGCATGTAGTTGCAGTTCTAACTTATATAATATCAAAGTATACTATCTTATGAATACGACGCAATCAAAACGTCAGCGATACTTTGCGGAACTTCATAACAAAGCGTAAACAAAGTTATACTATGCACGTATGTACTATTTGATCATCCTGAGCGGTTCTTGCTATATATTTAGTTAAATAACTCTGAGCTTTGCAGGTATTTTCAGTTCTACCTTATATAATATCATAGTATACTATCTTACCAATACGACGCAATCAAAACATCAGTGACACTTTGCGGAACTTCATAACAAAGCGTAAACAAAGTTATACTCTGCACGGATGTACTATTTGATCATCCAGAGCGGTTCTTGCAACATATTTTGTTAAATAACTCTGAGCTTTGCAGGTATTTGCAGTTCTAACTTATATATTATCTAAGTATACTATCTTATCAATACGACGCCATCGAAACCTCAGCGAAACTCTGCGGAACTTCATAACAAAGCGTAAACAAAGTTATACTCAGCACGGATGTACTATTTGATCATCCAGAGCGGTTCTTGCTACATATTTAGTTAAATAACTCTGAGCTTTGCATGTAGTTGCATTTCTATCTTATATAATATCAAAGTATACTTTCCCACCAATACGACGCCATCAAAACCTCAGCAAAACTTTGCGGACCTTCATAACAAAAGCGTAAACAAAGTTATCCTATGCACATATGTACTATATGATCATCCTGAGCGGTTCTTGCAACATATTTTGTTAAATAACTCTGAGCTTTGCAGGTATTTGCAGTTCTAACTTATATATTATCAAAGTATACTATCTTATCAATACGACGCCATCGAAACCTCAGCGAAACTTTGCGGACCTTCATAACAAAGCGTAAACAAAGTTATACTCTGCACGGATGTACTATTTGATCATCCAGAGAGGTTCTTGCTACATATTTAGTTAAATAACTCTGAGCTTTGCACGTAGTTGCAGTTCTATCTTATATAATATCATAGTATACTATCTTACCAATACAACGCAATCAAAACATCAGTGACACTTTGCGGAACTTCATAACAAAGCGTAAACAAAGTTATACTATGCACGTATGTACTATTTGATCATCCTGAGCGGCTCTTGCAACATATTTTGTTAAATAACTCTGAGCTTTGCAGGTATTTGCAGTTCTAACTTATATATTATCAAAGTATACTATCTTATCAATACGACGCAATCAAAACCTCAGCGAAACTCTGCGTAACTTCATAACAAAGTGTAAACAAAGTTATACTATGCACGTATGTACTATTTGATCATCCCTAGCGGTTCTTGCTACATATTTAGTTAAATAACTCTGAGGTCTGCATGTAGTTGCAGTTCTAACTTATATAATATCAAAGTATACTATCTTATCAATACGACGCAATCAAAACCTCAGCGAAACTCTGCGGAACTTCATAACAAAGCGTAAACAAAGTTATACTCTGCACGGATGTACTATATGATCATCCAGAGCGGTTCTTGCTACATATTTTGTTAAATAACTCTGAGCTTTGCAGGTATTTGCAGTTCTAACTTATATATTATCTAAGTATACTATCTTACCAATACGATGCAATCAAAACATCAGTGACACTTTGCGGAACTTCATAACAAAGCGTAAACAAAGTTATACTATGCACGTATGTACTATTTGATCATCCTGAGCGGCTCTTGCAACATATTTTGTTAAATAACTCTGAGCTTTGCAGGTATTTGCATTTCTAACTTATATATTATCAAAGTATACTATCTTATCAATACGACGCAATCAAAACCTCAGCGAAACTCTGCGTAACTTCATAACAAAGCGTAAACAAAGTTATACTATGCACGTATGTACTATTTGATCATCCCTAGCGGTTCTTGCTACATATTTTGTTAAATAACTCTGAGGTTTGCATGTAGTTGCAGTTCTATCTTATATAATATCAAAGTATACTATCTTACCAATTGCGACGCAATCAACACCTCAGCGAAACATTGCGGAACTTCATAACAAAGCTTAAACAAAGTTATACTATGCACGGATATACTATTTGATCTTCCTGAGCGGTTCTGGATAAATATTTTGCCATATCACTCTCAGGTTTGTAGGTATTTGCAGTTCTAACTTATCTAATATCAATGTATACTATCTTACCAATACGACGCAATCAATACATCAGTGACACTTTGCAGATCTTCATAACAAAGCGTAAACAAAGTTATACTATGCACGTATGTACTATTTGATCATCCTGAGCGGTTCTTACTACATATTTAGTTAAATAACTCTGAGGTTTGCATGTAGTTGCAGTTCTAACTTATATAATATCAAAGTATACTATCTTATCAATACGACACAATCAAAACCTCAGCGAAACTCTGCGTAACTTCATAACAAAGCGTAAACAAAGTTATACTCTGCACGGATGTACTATTTGATCATCCAGAGCGGTTCTTGCTACATATTTTGTTAAATAACTCTGAGCTTTGCATGTAGTTGCATTTCTATCTTATATAATATCAAAGTATACTATCTTACCAATTGCGACGCAATCAACACCTCAGCGAAACATTGCGGAACTTCATAACAAAGCTTAAACAAAGTTATACTATGCACGTATGTACTATTTGATCATCCCTAGCTGTTCTTGCTACATATTTAGTTAAATAACTCTGAGGAGTGCAGGTATTTGCAGTTCTATCTTATATAATATCAAAGTATACTATCCCACCAATACGACGCCATCAAAACCTCAGCAAAACTTTGCGGAACTTCATAACAAAGTGTAAACAAAGTTATCCTATGCACGTATGTACTATTTGATCATCCTGAGCGGTTCTTGCTACATATTTAGTTAAATAACTCTGTGCTTTGAAGGTATTTTCTGTTCTACCTTATATAATATCAAATTATACTATCTTATCAATACGACGCAATCAAAACCTCAGCGAAACTCTGCGGAACTTCATAACAAAGTGTAAACAAAGTTATCCTATGCACGTATGTACTATTTGATCATCCTGAGCGGTTCTTGCTACATATTTAGTTAAATAACTCTTAGCTTTGCAGGTATTTGCAGTTCTATCTTATAAAATATCAAAGTATACTATCTTATCAATACGACGCAATCTAAACCTTAGCGAAACTCTGCGGAACTTCATAACAAAGCGTAAACAAAGTTATACTCTGCACGGATGTACTATTTGATCATCCTCAGCGGTTCTTGCTACATATTTAGTTAAATAACTCTGAGGTTTGCATGTAGTTGCAGTTCTAACTTATATAATATCAAAGTATACTATCTTATCAATACGACGCAATCAAAACGTCAGCGATACTTTGCGGAACATCATAACAAAGCGTAAACAAAGTTATACTATGCACGTATGTACTATTTGATCATCCTGAGCGGTTCTTGCTACATATTTAGTTAAATAACTCTGAGCTTTGCAGGTATTTTCAGTTCTACCTTATATAATATCATAGTATACTATCTTACCAATACGACGCAATCAAAACATCAGTGACACTTTGCGGAACTTCATAACAAAGCGTAAACAAAGTTATACCATGCACGTATGTACTATTTGATCGTCCTGAGCGGCTCTTGCAACATATTTTGTTAAATAACTCTGAGCTTTGCAGGTATTTGCAGTTCTAACTTATATATTATCAAAGTGTACTATCTTATCAATACGACGCAATCAAAACCTCAGCGAAACTCTGCGTAACTTCATAACAAAGCGTAAACAAAGTTATACTATGCACGTATGTACTATTTGATCATCCCTAGCGGTTCTTGCTACATATTTAGTTAAATAACTCTGAGGTTTGCCTGTAGTTGCAGTTCTAACTTATATAATATCAAAGTATACTATCTTATCAATACGACGCAATCAAAACCTCAGCGAAACTCTGCGGAACTTCATAACAAAGCGTAAACAAAGTTATACTCTGCACGGATGTACTATTTGATCATCCAGAGCGGTTCTTGCTACATATTTAGTTAAATAACTCTGAGCTTTGCAGGTATTTTCATTTCTACCTTATATAATATCATAGTATACTATCTTACCAATTGCGACGCAATCAACACCTCAGCGAAACATTGCGGAACTTCATAACAAAGCTTAAACAAAGTTATACTATGCACGTATGTACTATTTGATCATCCCTAGCTGTTCTTGCTACATATTTTGTTAAATAACTCTGTGCTTTGCAGGTATTTTCTGTTCTAACTTATATAATATCAAAGTATGCTATCTTATCAATACGACGCAATCAAAACCTCAGCGAAACTCTGCGGGACTTCATAACAAAGTGTAAACAAAGTTATCCTATGCACGTATGTACTATTTGATCATCCTGAGCGGTTCTTGCTACATATTTTGTTAAATAACTCTGAGGTTTGCATGTAGTTGCAGTTCTATCTTATATAATATCAAAGTATACTATCTTATCAATACGACACAATCAAAACCTCAGCGAAACTCTGCGTAACTTCATAACAAAGCGTAAACAAAGTTATACTCTGCACGGATGTACTATTTGATCATCCAGAGCGGTTCTTGCTACATATTTAGTTAAATAACTCTGAGCTTTGCACGTAGTTGCAGTTCTATCTTATATAATATCAAAGTACACTATCCCACCAATACGACGACATCAAAACCTCAGCAAAACTTTGCGGAACTTCATAACAAAGTGTAAACAAAGTTATCCTATGCACGTATGTACTATTTGATCATCCTGAGCGGTTCTTGCTACATATTTAGTTAAATAACTCTGAGCTTTGCAGGTATTTTCAGTTCTACCTTATATAATATCATAGTATACTATCTTACCAATACGACGCAATCAAAACATCAGTGACACTTTGCGGAACTTCATAACAAAGCGTAAACAAAGTTATACTATGCACGTATGTACTATTTGATCATCCTGAGCGGCTCTTGCAACATATTTTGTTAAATAACTCTGAGCTTTGCAGGTATTTGCAGTTCTAACTTATATATTATCAAAGTGTACTATCTTATCAATACGACGCAATCAAAACCTCAGCGAAACTCTGCGTAACTTCATAACAAAGCGTAAACAAAGTTATACTATGCACGTATGTACTATTTGATCATCCAGAGCGGTTCTTGCTACATATTTAGTTAAATAACTCTGAGCTTTGCATGTAGTTGCATTTCTATCTTATATAATATCAAAGTATACTTTCCCACCAATACGACGCCATCAAAACCTCAGCAAAACTTTGCGGACCTTCATAACAAAGCGTAAACAAAGTTATCCTATGCACATATGTACTATATGATCATCCTGAGCGGTTCTTGCAACATATTTTGTTAAATAGCTCTGAGCTTTGCAGGTATTTGCAGTTCTATCTTATAAAATATCAAAGTATACTATCTTATCAATACGACGCAATCAAAACGTCAGCGATACTTTGCGGAACTTCATAACAAAGCGTAAACAAAGTTATACTATGCACGTATGTACTATTTGATCATCCTGAGCGGTTCTTGCTACATATTTAGTTAAATAACTCTGAGGTGTGCAGGTATTTGCAGTTCTATCTTATATAATATCAAAGTATACTATCTTATCAATACGACGCAATCAAAACGTCAGCGATACTTTGCGGAACTTCATAACAAAGCGTAAACAAAGTTATACTATGCACGTATGTACTATTTGATCATCCTGAGCGGTTCTTGCTACATATTTAGTTAAATAACTCTGAGCTTTGCAGGTATTTTCAGTTCTACCTTATATAATATCATAGTATACTATCTTACCAATACGACGCAATCAAAACATCAGTGACACTTTGCGGAACTTCATAACAAAGCGTAAACAAAGTTATACCATGCACGTATGTACTATTTGATCGTCCTGAGCGGCTCTTGCAACATATTTTGTTAAATAACTCTGAGCTTTGCAGGTATTTGCAGTTCTAACTTATATATTATCAAAGTGTACTATCTTATCAATACGACGCAATCAAAACCTCAGCGAAACTCTGCGTAACTTCATAACAAAGCGTAAACAAAGTTATACTATGCACGTATGTACTATTTGATCATCCCTAGCGGTTCTTGCTACATATTTAGTTAAATAACTCTGAGGTTTGCATGTAGTTGCAGTTCTAACTTATATAATATCAAAGTATACTATCTTATCAATACGACGCAATCAAAACCTCAGCGAAACTCTGCGGAACTTCATAACAAAGCGTAAACAAAGTTATACTCTGCACATATGTACTATATGATCATCCTGAGCGGTTCTTGCAACATATTTTGTTAAATAACTCTGAGCTTTGCAGGTATTTGCAGTTCTAACTTATATATTATCAAAGTATACTATCTTATCAATACGACACCATCGAAACCTCAGCGAAACTCTGCGGAACTTCATAACAAAGCGTAAACAAAGTTATACTCTGCACGGATTTACTATTTGATCATCCAGAGCGGTTCTTGCTACATATTTAGTTAAATAACTCTGAGCTTTGCAGGTATTTGCAGTTCTAACTTATATAATATCAAAGTATGCTATCTTATCAATACGACGCAATCAAAACCTCAGCGAAACTCTGCGGGACTTCATAACAAAGTGTAAACAAAGTTATCGTATGCACGTATGTACTATTTGATCATCCTGAGCGGTTCTTGCTACATATTTAGTTAAATAACTCTGAGCTTTGCAGATATTTTCAGTTCTACCTTATATAATATCATAGTATACTATCTTACCAATACGACGCAATCAAAACATCAGTGACACTTTGCAGAACTTCATAACAAAGCGTAAACAAACTTATCCTATGCACGTATGTACTATTTGATCATCCTGAGCGGTTCTTGCTACATATTTAGTTAAATAACTCTGTGCTTTGCAGGTATTTTCTGTTCTACCTTATATAATATCAAAGTATACTATCTTATCAATACGACGCAATCAAAACCTCAGCGAAACTCTGCGGGACTTCATAACAAAGTGTAAACAAAGTTATCCTATGCACGTATGTAGTATTTGATCATCCTGAGCGGTTCTTGCTACATATTTAGTTAAATAACTCTGAGCTTTGCAGGTATTTTCATTTCTGCCTTATATAATATCATAGTATACTATCTTACCAATTGCGACGCAATCAACACCTCAGCGAAACATTGCGGAACTTCATAACAAAGCTTAAACAAAGTTATACTATGCACGTATGTACTATTTGATCATCCCTAGCTGTTCTTGCTACATATTTTGTTAAATAACTCTGTGCTTTGCAGGTATTTTCTGTTCTAACTTATATAATATCAAAGTATGCTATCTTATCAATACGACGCAATCAAAACCTCAGCGAAACTCTGCGGGACTTCATAACAAAGTGTAAACAAAGTTATCCTATGCACGTATGTACTATTTGATCATCCTGAGCGGTTCTTGCTACATATTTTGTTAAATAACTCTGAGCTTTGCAGGTATTTGCAGTTCTAACTTATATATTATCAAAGTATACTATCTTATCAATACGACGCAATCAAAACCTCAGCGAAACTCTGCGTAACTTCATAACAAAGCGTAAACAAAGTTATACTATGCACGTATGTACTATTTGATCATCCCTAGCGGTTCTTGCTACATATTTTGTTAAATAACTCTGAGGTTTGCATGTAGTTGCAGTTCTATCTTATATAATATCAAAGTATACTATCTTACCAATTGCGACGCAATCAACACCTCAGCGAAACATTGCGGAACTTCATAACAAAGCTTAAACAAAGTTATACTATGCACGGATATACTATTTGATCTTCCTGAGCGGTTCTGGATACATATTTTGCCATATCACCCTCAGGTTTGTAGGTATTTGCAGTTCTAACTTATCTAATATCAATGTATACTATCTTACCAATACGACGCAATCAAAACATCAGTGACACTTTGCAGAACTTCATAACAAAGCGTAAACAAAGTTATACTATGCACGTATGTACTATTTGATCATCCTGAGCGGCTCTTGCAACATATTTTGTTAAATAACTCTGAGCTTTGCAGGTATTTGCAGTTCTAACTTATATATTATCAAAGTATACTATCTTATCAATACGACGCAATCAAAACCTCAGCGAAACTCTGTGGAACTTCATAACAAAGCTTAAACAAAGTTATACTATGCACGAATGTACTATTTGATCATCCCTAGCTGTTCTTGCTACATATTTTGTTAAATAACTCAGAGCTTTGCAGGTATTTGCAGTTCTAACTTATATAATATCAAAGTATGCTATCTTATCAATACGACGCAATCAAAACCTCAGCGAAACTCTGCGGAACTTCATAACAAAGCGTAAACAAAGTTATACTATGCACTTATGTACTATTTGATCATCCGTAGCTGTTCTTGCTACATATTTAGTTAAATAACTCTGAGCTTTGCAGGTATTTTCAGTTCTACCTTATATAATACCAAAGTATACTATCTTATCAATACGACGCAATCAAAACCTCAGCGAAACTCTGCTGACCTTCATAACAAAGCGTAAACAAAGTTATACTCTGCACGGATGTACTATTTGATCATCCAGAGAGGTTCTTGCTACATATTTAGTTAAATAACTCTGAGCTTTGTAGGTAGTTGCAGTTCTATCTTATATAATATCATAGTATACTATCCCACCAATACGAAGCCATCAAAACCTCAGCAAAACTTTGCGGAACTTCATAACAAAGCGTAAACAAAGTTATCCTATGCACGTATGTACTATTTGATCATCCTCAGCGGTTCTTGCTACATATTTAGTTAAATAACTCTGAGCTTTGCAGGTATTTGCAGTTCTAACTTATATAATATCAAAGTATACTATCTTATCAATACGACGCAATCAAAACCTCAGCGAAACTTTTCGTAACTTCATAACAAAGCGTAAACAAAGTTATACTATGCACATATGTACTATATGATCATCCTGAGCGGTTCTTGCAACATATTTTGTTAAATTACTCTGAGCTTTGCAGGTATTTGCAGTTCTAACTTATATAATATCATAGTATACTATCTTACCAATACGTCGCAATCAAAACATCAGTGACACTTTGCAGAACTTCATAACAAAGCGTAAACAAAGTTATGCTATGCACGGATATACTATTTGATCTCCCTGAGCGGTTCTTGCTACATATTTTGTTATATAACACTGAGGTGTGCAGGTATTTGCAGTTCTAACTTAACTAATATCATAGTATACTATCTTACCAATACGACGCAATCAAAACATCAGTGACACTTTGCGGAACTTCATAACAAAGCGTAAACAAAGTTATACTATGCACATACGTACTATTTGATCATCCTGAGCGGTTCTTGAAACATATTTTGTTAAATAACTCTGAGCTTTGCAGGTATTTGCAGTTCTAACTTATATATTATCAAAGTATACTATCTTACCAATTGAGACGCAATCAAAACATCAGCGAAACATTGCGGAACTTCATAACAAAGCGTAAACAAAGTTATACTCTGCACGGATGTACTATTTGATCATTCTGAGCGGTTCTTGCTACATGTTTAGTTAAATAACTCTGAGCTTGGGCAGGTATTTTCAGTTCTACCTTATATAATATCATAGTATACTATCTTACCAATACGACGCAATCAAAACATCAGTGACACTATGCGGAACTTCATAACAAAGCGTAAACAAAGTTATACTATGCACGTATGTACTATTTGATCATCCTGAGCCGCTCTTGCAACATATTTTGTTAAATAACTCTGAGCTTTGCAGGTATTTGCAGTTCTAACTTATATATTATCAAAGTATACTATCTTATCAATACGACGCAATCAAAACCTCAGCGAAACTCTGCGGAACTTCATAAGAAAGCGTAAACAAAGTTATCCTATGCACGTATGTACTATTTGATCATCCTAAGCGGTTCTTGCTACATGTTTAGTTAAATAACTCTGAGCTTTGCAGGTATTTGCAGTTCTAACTTATATATTATCAAAGTATACTATCTTATCAATACGACGCCATCGAAACCTCAGCGAAACTCTGCGGAACTTCATAACAAAGCGTAAACAAAGTTATACTCTGCACGGATGTACTATTTGATCATCCAGAGCGGTTCTTGCTACATATTTAGTTAAATAACTCTGAGCTTTGCATGTAGTAGCATTTCTATCTTATATAATATCAAAGTATACTTTCCCACCAATACGACGCCATCAAAACCTCAGCAAAACTTTGCGGAACTTCATAACAAAGCGGAAACAAAGTTATACTATGCACGTATGTACTATTTGATCATCCTGAGCGGTTCTTGCTACATATTTAGTTAAATAACTCTGAGCTTTGCAGATATTTTCAATTCTACCTTATATAATATCATAGTATACTATCTTACCAATACGACGCAATCAAAACATCAGTGACACTTTGCGGAACTTCATAACAAAGCGTAAACAAAGTTATACTATGCACGTATGTACTATTTGATCATCCTGAGCGGCTCTTGCAACATATTTTGTTAAATAACTCTGAGCTTTGCAGGTATTTGCAGTTCTAACTTATATAATGTCATAGTATACTATCTTACCAATACGACGCAATCAAAACATCAGTGACACTTTGCGGAACTTCATAACAAAGCGTAAACAAAGTTATACTATGCACGTATGTACTATTTGATCATCCTGAGCGGCTCTTGCAACATATTTTGTTAAATAACTCTCAGCTTTGCAGGTATTTGCAGTTCTAACTTATATATTATCAAAGTATACTATCTTATCAATACGACGCAATCAAAACCTCAGCGAAACTCTGCGTAACTTCATAACAAAGCGTAAACAAAGTTATACTATGCACGTATGTACTATTTGATCATCAGTAGCGGTTCTTGCTACATATTTTGTTAAATAACTCTGAGGTTTGCATGTAGTTGCAGTTCTATCTTATATATTATCAAAGTATACTATCTTATCAATACGACGCAATCAAAACCTCAGCGAAACTCTGCGGAACTTCATAACAAAGCGTAAACAAAATTATAGTAAGCACGGAATTACTGTATGATCATCCTGCCCGTTCTTGAAACATATTTTGCCAAATAACTATGAGGTTTGCAGGTAGTTGCAGTTCTAACTTATATATTATCAAAGTATACTATCTTATCAATATGACGCCATCGAAACCTCAGCGAAACTCTGCGGAACGTCATAACAAAGCGTAAACAAAGTTATACTATGCACATATGTACTATTTGATCATCCAGAGCGGTTCTTGCTACATGTTTAGTTAAATAACTCTGAGCTTTGCAGGTATTTTCAGTTCTACCTTATATAATATCATAGTATACTATCTTACCAATACGACGCAATCAAAACATCAGTGACACTTTGCGGACCTTCATAACAAAGCGTAAACAAAGTTATACTATGCACGTATGTACTATTTGATCATCCAGAACGGTTCTTGCTACATATTTAGTTAAATAACTCTGAGCTTTGCATGTAGTTGCATTTCTATCTTATATAATATCAAAGTATACTTTCCCACCAATACGACGCCATCAAAACCTCAGAAAAACTTTGCGGAACTTCATAACAAAGCGGAAACAAAGTTATACTATGCACGTATGTACTATTTGATCATCCCTAGCTGTTCTTGCTACATATTTTGTTAAATAACTCTGTGCTTTGCATGTAGTAGCATTTCTATCTTATATAATATCAAAGTATACTTTCCCACCAATACGACGCCATCAAAACCTCAGAAAAACTTTGCGGAACTTCATAACAAAGCGGAAACAAAGTTATACTATGCACGTATGTACTATTTGATCATCCCTAGCTGTTCTTGCTACATATTTTGTTAAATAACTCTGTGCTTTGCAGGTATTTGCAGTTCTAACTTATATAATATCAAAGTATGCTATCTTATCAATACGACGCAATCAAAACCTCAGCGAAACTCTGCGGGACTTCATAACAAAGTGTAAACAAAGTTATCCTATGCACGTATGTACTATTTGATCATCCTGAGCGGTTCTTGCTACATATTTAGTTAAATAACTCTGAGCTTTGCAGATATTTTCAGTTCTACCTTATATAATATCATAGTATACTATCTTACCAATACGACGCAATCAAAACATCAGTGACACTTTGCGGAACTTCATAACAAAGCGTAAACAAAGTTATACTATGCACGTATGTACTATTTGATCATCCTGAGAGGTTCTTGCTACATATTTTGTTAAATAACTCTGAGCTTTGCAGGTATTTGCAGTTCTACCTTATATAATATCATAGTATACTATCTTACCAATACGACGCAATCAAAACATCAGTGACACTTTGCCGAACTTCATAACAAAGCGTAAACAAAGTTATACTATGCACGTATGTACTATTTGATCATCCTGAGCGGCTCTTGCAACATATTTTGTTAAATAACTCTGAGCTTTGCAGGTATTTGCAGTTCTAACTTATATAATGTCATAGTATACTATCTTACCAATACGACGCAATCAAAACATCAGTGACACTTTGCGGAACTTCATAACAAAGCGTAAACTAAGTTATACTATGCACGTATGTACTATTTGATCATCCTGAGCGGCTCTTGCAACATATTTTGTTAAATAACTCTCAGCTTTGCAGGTATTTGCAGTTCTAACTTATATATTATCAAAGTATACTATCTTATCAATACGACGCAATCAAAACCTCAGCGAAACTCTGCGTAACTTCATAACAAAGCGTAAACAAAGTTATACTATGCAAGTATGTACTATTTGATCATCAGTAGCGGTTCTTGCTACATATTTTGTTAAATAACTCTGAGGTTTGCATGTAGTTGCAGTTCTATCTTATATATTATCAAAGTATACTATCTTATCAATACGACGCAATCAAAACCTCAGCGAAACTCTGCGGAACTTCATAATAAAGCGTAAACAAAATTATAGTAAGCACGGAATTACTGTATGATCATCCTGCCCGTTCTTGAAACATATTTTGCCAAATAACTATGAGGTTTGCAGGTAGTTGCAGTTCTAACTTATATATTATCAAAGTATACTATCTTATCAATATGACGCCATCGAAACCTCAGCGAAACTCTGCGGAACGTCATAACAAAGCGTAAACAAAGTTATACTATGCACATATGTACTATTTGATCATCCAGAGCGGTTCTTGCTACATATTTAGTTAAATAACTCTGAGCTTTGCAGGTATTTTCAGTTCTACCTTATATAATATCATAGTATACTATCTTACCAATACGACGCAATCAAAACATCAGTGACACTTTGCGGACCTTCATAACAAAGCGTAAACAAAGTTATACTATGCACGTATGTACTATTTGATCATCCAGAGCGGTTCTTGCTACATATTTAGTTAAATAACTCTGAGCTTTGCATGTAGTTGCATTTCTATCTTATATAATATCAAAGTATACTTTCCCACCAATACGACGCCATCAAAACCTCAGCAAAACTTTGCGGAACTTCATAACAAAGCGGAAACAAAGTTATACTATGCACGTATGTACTATTTGATCATCCCTAGCTGTTCTTGCTACATATTTTGTTAAATAACTCTGTGCTTTGCATGTAGTAGCATTTCTATCTTATATAATATCAAAGTATACTTTCCCACCAATACGACGCCATCAAAACCTCAGAAAAACTTTGCGGAACTTCATAACAAAGCGTAAACAAAGTTATACTATGCACGTATGTACTATTTGATCATCCCTAGCTGTTCTTGCTACATATTTTGTTAAATAACTCTGTGCTTTGCAGGTATTTGCAGTTCTAACTTATATAATATCAAAGTATACTATCTTATCAATACGACGCAATCAAAACCTCAGCGAAACTCTGCGGGACTTCATAACAAAGTGTAAACAAAGTTATCCTATGCACGTATGTACTATTTGATCATCCTGAGCGGTTCTTGCTACATATTTAGTTAAATAACTCTGAGCTTTGCAGATATTTTCAGTTCTACCTTATATAATATCATAGTATACTATCTTACCAATACGACGCAATCAAAACATCAGTGACACTTTGCGGAACTTCATAACAAAGCGTAAACAAAGTTATACTATGCACGTATGTACTATTTGATCATCCTGAGAGGTTCTTGCTACATATTTTGTTAAATAACTCTGAGCTTTGCAGGTATTTGCAGTTCTACCTTATATAATATCATAGTATACTATCTTACCAATACGACGCAATCAAAACATCAGTGACACTTTGCCGAACTTCATAACAAAGCGTAAACAAAGTTATACTATGCACGTATGTACTATTTGATCATCCTGAGCGGCTCTTGCAACATATTTTGTTAAATAACTCTGAGCTTTGCAGGTATTTGCAGTTCTAACTTATATAATGTCATAGTATACTATCTTACCAATACGACGCAATCAAAACATCAGTGACACTTTGCGGAACTTCATAACAAAGCGTAAACTAAGTTATACTATGCACGTATGTACTATTTGATCATCCTGAGCGGCTCTTGCAACATATTTTGTTAAATAACTCTCAGCTTTGCAGGTATTTGCAGTTCTAACTTATATATTATCAAAGTATACTATCTTATCAATACGACGCAATCAAAACCTCAGCGAAACTCTGCGTAACTTCATAACAAAGCGTAAACAAAGTTATACTATGCACGTATGTACTATTTGATCATCTCTAGCGGTTCTTGCTACATATTTTGTTAAATAACTCTGAGGTTTGCATGTAGTTGCAGTTCTATCTTATATATTATCAAAGTATACTATCTTATCAATACGACGCAATCAAAACCTCAGCGAAACTCTGCGGAACTTCATAACAAAGCGTAAACAAAATTATAGTAAGCACGGAATTACTGTATGATCATCCTGCCCGTTCTTGAAACATATTTTGCCAAATAACTATGAGGTTTGCAGGTAGTTGCAGTTCTAACTTATATATTATCAAAGTATACTATCTTATCAATATGACGCCATCGAAACCTCAGCGAAACTCTGCGGAACGTCATAACAAAGCGTAAACAAAGTTATACTATGCACATATGTACTATTTGATCATCCAGAGCGGTTCTTGCTACATGTTTAGTTAAATAACTCTGAGCTTTGCAGGTATTTTCAGTTCTACCTTATATAATATCATAGTATACTATCTTACCAATACGACGCAATCAAAACATCAGTGACACTTTGCGGACCTTCATAACAAAGCGTAAACAAAGTTATACTATGCACGTATGTACTATTTGATCATCCAGAGCGGTTCTTGCTACATATTTAGTTAAATAACTCTGAGCTTTGCATGTAGTTGCATTTCTATCTTATATAATATCAAAGTATACTTTCCCACCAATACGACGCCATCAAAACCTCAGCAAAACTTTGCGGAACTTCATAACAAAGCGGAAACAAAGTTATACTATGCACGTATGTACTATTTGATCATCCCTAGCTGTTCTTGCTACATATTTTGTTAAATAACTCTGTGCTTTGCATGTAGTAGCATTTCTATCTTATATAATATCAAAGTATACTTTCCCACCAATACGACGCCATCAAAACCTCAGAAAAACTTTGCGGAACTTCATAACAAAGCGGAAACAAAGTTATACTATGCACGTATGTACTATTTGATCATCCCTAGCTGTTCTTGCTACATATTTTGTTAAATAACTCTGAGCTTTGCAGGTATTTGCAGTTCTAACTTATATAATATCAAAGTATGCTATCTTATCAATACGACGCAATCAAAACCTCAGCGAAACTCTGCGGGACTTCATAACAAAGTGTAAACAAAGTTATCCTATGCACGTATGTACTATTTGATCATCCTGAGCGGTTCTTGCTACATATTTAGTTAAATAACTCTGAGCTTTGCAGATATTTTCAGTTCTACCTTATATAATATCATAGTATACTATCTTACCAATACGACGCAATCAAAACATCAGTGACACTTTGCGGAACTTCATAACAAAGCGTAAACAAAGTTATACTATGCACGTATGTACTATTTGATCATCCTGAGAGGTTCTTGCTACATATTTTGTTAAATAACTCTGAGCTTTGCAGGTATTTGCAGTTCTACCTTATATAATATCATAGTATACTATCTTACCAATACGACGCAATCAAAACATCAGTGACACTTTGCCGAACTTCATAACAAAGCGTAAACAAAGTTATACTATGCACGTATGTACTATTTGATCATCCTGAGCGGCTCTTGCAACATATTTTGTTAAATAACTCTGAGCTTTGCAGGTATTTGCAGTTCTAACTTATATAATGTCATAGTATACTATCTTACCAATACGACGCAATCAAAACATCAGTGACACTTTGCGGAACTTCATAACAAAGCGTAAACTAAGTTATACTATGCACGTATGTACTATTTGATCATCCTGAGCGGCTCTTGCAACATATTTTGTTAAATAACTCTCAGCTTTGCAGGTATTTGCAGTTCTAACTTATATATTATCAAAGTATACTATCTTATCAATACGACGCAATCAAAACCTCAGCGAAACTCTGCGTAACTTCATAACAAAGCGTAAACAAAGTTATACTATGCAAGTATGTACTATTTGATCATCATTAGCGGTTCTTGCTACATATTTTGTTAAATAACTCTGAGGTTTGCATGTAGTTGCAGTTCTATCTTATATATTATCAAAGTATACTATCTTATCAATACGACGCAATCAAAACCTCAGCGAAACTCTGCGGAACTTCATAACAAAGCGTAAACAAAATTATAGTAAGCACGGAATTACTGTATGATCATCCTGCCCGTTCTTGAAACATATTTTGCCAAATAACTATGAGGTTTGCAGGTAGTTGCAGTTCTAACTTATATATTATCAAAGTATACTATCTTATCAATATGACGCCATCGAAACCTCAGCGAAACTCTGCGGAACGTCATAACAAAGCGTAAACAAAGTTATACTATGCACATATGTACTATTTGATCATCCAGAGCGGTTCTTGCTACATATTTAGTTAAATAACTCTGAGCTTTGCAGGTATTTTCAGTTCTACCTTATATAATATCATAGTATACTATCTTACCAATACGACGCAATCAAAACATCAGTGACACTTTGCGGACCTTCATAACAAAGCGTAAACAAAGTTATACTATGCACGTATGTACTATTTGATCATCCAGAGCGGTTCTTGCTACATATTTAGTTAAATAACTCTGAGCTTTGCATGTAGTTGCATTTCTATCTTATATAATATCAAAGTATACTTTCCCACCAATACGACGCCATCAAAACCTCAGCAAAACTTTGCGGAACTTCATAACAAAGCGGAAACAAAGTTATACTATGCACGTATGTACTATTTGATCATCCCTAGCTGTTCTTGCTACATATTTTGTTAAATAACTCTGTGCTTTGCATGTAGTAGCATTTCTATCTTATATAATATCAAAGTATACTTTCCCACCAATACGACGCCATCAAAACCTCAGAAAAACTTTGCGGAACTTCATAACAAAGCGGAAACAAAGTTATACTATGCACGTATGTACTATTTGATCATCCCTAGCTGTTCTTGCTACATATTTTGTTAAATAACTCTGTGCTTTGCAGGTATTTGCAGTTCTAACTTATATAATATCAAAGTATGCTATCTTATCAATACGACGCAATCAAAACCTCAGCGAAACTCTGCGGGACTTCATAACAAAGTGTAAACAAAGTTATCCTATGCACGTATGTACTATTTGATCATCCTGAGCGGTTCTTGCTACATATTTAGTTAAATAACTCTGAGCTTTGCAGATATTTTCAGTTCTACCTTATATAATATCATAGTATACTATCTTACCAATACGACGCAATCAAAACATCAGTGACACTTTGCGGAACTTCATAACAAAGCGTAAACAAAGTTATACTATGCACGTATGTACTATTTGATCATCCTGAGAGGTTCTTGCTACATATTTTGTTAAATAACTCTGAGCTTTGCAGGTATTTGCAGTTCTACCTTATATAATATCATAGTATACTATCTTACCAATACGACGCAATCAAAACATCAGTGACACTTTGCCGAACTTCATAACAAAGCGTAAACAAAGTTATACTATGCACGTATGTACTATTTGATCATCCTGAGCGGCTCTTGCAACATATTTTGTTAAATAACTCTGAGCTTTGCAGGTATTTGCAGTTCTAACTTATATAATGTCATAGTATACTATCTTACCAATACGACGCAATCAAAACATCAGTGACACTTTGCGGAACTTCATAACAAAGCGTAAACTAAGTTATACTATGCACGTATGTACTATTTGATCATCCTGAGCGGCTCTTGCAACATATTTTGTTAAATAACTCTCAGCTTTGCAGGTATTTGCAGTTCTAACTTATATATTATCAAAGTATACTATCTTATCAATACGACGCAATCAAAACCTCAGCGAAACTCTGCGTAACTTCATAACAAAGCGTAAACAAAGTTATACTATGCAAGTATGTACTATTTGATCATCAGTAGCGGTTCTTGCTACATATTTTGTTAAATAACTCTGAGGTTTGCATGTAGTTGCAGTTCTATCTTATATATTATCAAAGTATACTATCTTATCAATACGACGCAATCAAAACCTCAGCAAAACTCTGCGGAACTTCATAATAAAGCGTAAACAAAATTATAGTAAGCACGGAATTACTGTATGATCATCCTGCCCGTTCTTGAAACATATTTTGCCAAATAACTATGAGGTTTGCAGGTAGTTGCAGTTCTAACTTATATATTATCAAAGTATACTATCTTATCAATATGACGCCATCGAAACCTCAGCGAAACTCTGCGGAACGTCATAACAAAGCGTAAACAAAGTTATACTATGCACATATGTACTATTTGATCATCCAGAGCGGTTCTTGCTACATATTTAGTTAAATAACTCTGAGCTTTGCAGGTATTTTCAGTTCTACCTTATATAATATCATAGTATACTATCTTACCAATACGACGCAATCAAAACATCAGTGACACTTTGCGGACCTTCATAACAAAGCGTAAACAAAGTTATACTATGCACGTATGTACTATTTGATCATCCAGAGCGGTTCTTGCTACATATTTAGTTAAATAACTCTGAGCTTTGCATGTAGTTGCATTTCTATCTTATATAATATCAAAGTATACTTTCCCACCAATACGACGCCATCAAAACCTCAGAAAAACTTTGCGGAACTTCATAACAAAGCGGAAACAAAGTTATACTATGCACGTATGTACTATTTGATCATCCCTAGCTGTTCTTGCTACATATTTTGTTAAATAACTCTGTGCTTTGCATGTAGTAGCATTTCTATCTTATATAATATCAAAGTATACTTTCCCACCAATACGACGCCATCAAAACCTCAGAAAAACTTTGCGGAACTTCATAACAAAGCGGAAACAAAGTTATACTATGCACGTATGTACTATTTGATCATCCCTAGCTGTTCTTGCTACATATTTTGTTAAATAACTCTGTGCTTTGCAGGTATTTGCAGTTCTAACTTATATAATATCAAAGTATGCTATCTTATCAATACGACGCAATCAAAACCTCAGCGAAACTCTGCGGGACTTCATAACAAAGTGTAAACAAAGTTATCCTATGCACGTATGTACTATTTGATCATCCTGAGCGGTTCTTGCTACATATTTAGTTAAATAACTCTGAGCTTTGCAGATATTTTCAGTTCTACCTTATATAATATCATAGTATACTATCTTACCAATACGACGCAATCAAAACATCAGTGACACTTTGCGGAACTTCATAACAAAGCGTAAACAAAGTTATACTATGCACGTATGTACTATTTGATCATCCTGAGAGGTTCTTGCTACATATTTTGTTAAATAACTCTGAGCTTTGCAGGTATTTGCAGTTCTACCTTATATAATATCATAGTATACTATCTTACCAATACGACGCAATCAAAACATCAGTGACACTTTGCCGAACTTCATAACAAAGCGTAAACAAAGTTATACTATGCACGTATGTACTATTTGATCATCCTGAGCGGCTCTTGCAACATATTTTGTTAAATAACTCTGAGCTTTGCAGGTATTTGCAGTTCTAACTTATATAATATCATAGTATACTATCTTACCAATACGACGCAATCAAAACATCAGTGACACTTTGCGGAACTTCATAACAAAGCGTAAACTAAGTTATACTATGCACGTATGTACTATTTGATCATCCTGAGCGGCTCTTGCAACATATTTTGTTAAATAACTCTCAGCTTTGCAGGTATTTGCAGTTCTAACTTATATATTATCAAAGTATACTATCTTATCAATACGACGCAATCAAAACCTCAGGGAAACTCTGCGTAACTTCATAACAAAGCGTAAACAAAGTTATACTATGCAAGTATGTACTATTTGATCATCAGTAGCGGTTCTTGCTACATATTTTGTTAAATAACTCTGAGGTTTGCATGTAGTTGCAGTTCTATCTTATATATTATCAAAGTATACTATCTTATCAATACGACGCAATCAAAACCTCAGCGAAACTCTGCGGAACTTCATAACAAAGCGTAAACAAAATTATAGTAAGCACGGAATTACTGTATGATCATCCTGCCCGTTCTTGAAACATATTTTGCCAAATAACTATGAGGTTTGCAGGTAGTTGCAGTTCTAACTTATATATTATCAAAGTATACTATCTTATCAATATGACGCCATCGAAACCTCAGCGAAACTCTGCGGAACGTCATAACAAAGCGTAAACAAAGTTATACTATGCACATATGTACTATTTGATCATCCAGAGCGGTTCTTGCTACATGTTTAGTTAAATAACTCTGAGCTTTGCAGGTATTTTCAGTTCTACCTTATATAATATCATAGTATACTATCTTACCAATACGACGCAATCAAAACATCAGTGACACTTTGCGGACCTTCATAACAAAGCGTAAACAAAGTTATACTATGCACGTATGTACTATTTGATCATCCAGAGCGGTTCTTGCTACATATTTAGTTAAATAACTCTGAGCTTTGCATGTAGTTGCATTTCTATCTTATATAATATCAAAGTATACTTTCCCACCAATACGACACCATCAAAACCTCAGAAAAACTTTGCGGAACTTCATAACAAAGCGGAAACAAAGTTATACTATGCACGTATGTACTATTTGATCATCCCTAGCTGTTCTTGCTACATATTTTGTTAAATAACTCTGTGCTTTGCATGTAGTAGCATTTCTATCTTATATAATATCAAAGTATACTTTCCCACCAATACGACGCCATCAAAACCTCAGAAAAACTTTGCGGAACTTCATAACAAAGCGGAAACAAAGTTATACTATGCACGTATGTACTATTTGATCATCCCTAGCTGTTCTTGCTACATATTTTGTTAAATAACTCTGTGCTTTGCAGGTATTTGCAGTTCTAACTTATATAATATCAAAGTATGCTATCTTATCAATACGACGCAATCAAAACCTCAGCGAAACTCTGCGGGACTTCATAACAAAGTGTAAACAAAGTTATCCTATGCACGTATGTACTATTTGATCATCCTGAGCGGTTCTTGCTACATATTTAGTTAAATAACTCTGAGCTTTGCAGATATTTTCAGTTCTACCTTATATAATATCATAGTATACTATCTTACCAATACGACGCAATCAAAACATCAGTGACACTTTGCGGAACTTCATAACAAAGCGTAAACAAAGTTATACTATGCACGTATGTACTATTTGATCATCCTGAGAGGTTCTTGCTACATATTTTGTTAAATAACTCTGAGCTTTGCAGGTATTTGCAGTTCTACCTTATATAATATCATAGTATACTATCTTACCAATACGACGCAATCAAAACATCAGTGACACTTTGCCGAACTTCATAACAAAGCGTAAACAAAGTTATACTATGCACGTATGTACTATTTGATCATCCTGAGCGGCTCTTGCAACATATTTTGTTAAATAACTCTGAGCTTTGCAGGTATTTGCAGTTCTAACTTATATAATGTCATAGTATACTATCTTACCAATACGACGCAATCAAAACATCAGTGACACTTTGCGGAACTTCATAACAAAGCGTAAACTAAGTTATACTATGCACGTATGTACTATTTGATCATCCTGAGCGGCTCTTGCAACATATTTTGTTAAATAACTCTCAGCTTTGCAGGTATTTGCAGTTCTAACTTATATATTATCAAAGTATACTATCTTATCAATACGACGCAATCAAAACCTCAGCGAAACATTGCGGAACTTCATCACAAAGCTTAAACAAAGTTATACTATGCACGTATGTACTATTTGATCATCCCTAGCTGTTCTTGCTACATATTTTGTTAAATAACTCTGTGCTTTGCAGGTATTTTCTGTTCTAACTTATATAATATCAAAGTATGCTATCTTATCAATACGACGCAATCAAAACCTCAGCGAAACTCTGCGGGACTTCTTAACAAAGCTTAAACAAAGTTATCCTATGCACGTATGTACTATTTGATCATCCTGAGCGGTTCTGGATACATATTTTGCCATATCACTCTCAGGTTTGTAGGTATTTGCAGTTCTAACTTATCTAATATCAATGTGTACTATCTTACCAATACGACGCAATCAAAACATCAGTGACACTTTGCAGAACTTCATAACAAAGCGTAAACAAAGTTATACTATGCACGGATGTACTATTTGATCATCCAGAGCGGTTCTTGCTACATATTTAGTTAAATAACTCTGAGCTTTGCACGTAGTTGCAGTTCTATCTTATATAATATCAAAGTATACTATCCCACCAATACGACGCCATCAAAACCTCAGCAAAACTTTGCGGAACTTCATAACAAAGTGTACACAAACTTATCCTATGCACGTATGTACTATTTGATCATCCTGAGCGGTTCTTGCTACATATTTAGTTAAATAACTCTGTGCTTTGCAGGTATTTTCTGTTCTACCTTATATAATATCAAAGTATACTATCTTATCAATACGACGCAATCAAAACCTCAGCGAAACTCTGCGGGACTTCATAACAAAGTGTAAACAAAGTTATCCTATGCACGTATGTACTATTTGATCATCCTGAGCGGTTCTTGCTACATATTTAGTTAAATAACTCTAAGCTTTGCAGGTATTTTCAGTTCTACCTTATATAATATCATAGTATACTATCTTACCAATTGCGACGCAATAAAACCTCAGCGAAACATTGCGGAACTTCATAACAAAGCTTAAACAAAGTTATACTATGCACGTATGTAGTATTTGATCATCCCTAGCGGTTCTTGCTACATATTTTGTTAAATAACTCTGTGCTTTGCAGGTATTTTCTGTTCTAACTTATATAATATCAAAGTATGCTATCTTATCAATACGACGCAATCAAAACCTCAGCGAAACTCTGCGGGACTTCTTAACAAAGTGTAAACAAAGTTATCCTATGCACGTATGTACTATTTGATCATCCTGAGCGGTTCTTGCTACATATTTAGTTAAATAACTCTGAGCTTTGCAGGTATTTTCAGTTCTACCTTATATAATATCATAGTATACTATCTTACCAATACGACGCAATCAAAACATCAGTGACACTTTGCGTAACTTCATAACAAAGCGTAAACAAAGTTATACTATGCACGTATGTACTATTTGATCATCCCTAGCGGTTCTTGCTACATATTTTGTTAAATAACTCTGAGGTTTGCATGTAGTTGCAGTTCTATCTTATATAATATCAAAGTATACTATCTTACCAATTGCGACGCAATAAACACCTCAGCGAAACATTGCGGAACTTCATAACAAAGCTTAAACAAAGTTATACTATGCACGGATATACTATTTGATCTTCCTGAGCGGTTCTGGATACATATTTTGCCATATCACTCTCAGGTTTGTAGGTATTTGCAGTTCTAACTTATCTAATATCAATGTATACTATCTTACCAATACGACGCAATCAAAACATCAGTGACACTTTGCAGAACTTCATAACAAAGCGTAAACAAAGTTATACTATGCACGTATGTACTATTTGATCATCCTGAGCGGTTCTTGCTACATATTTAGTTAAATAACTCTGAGGTTTGCATGTAGTTGCAGTTCTAACTTATATAATATCAAAGTATACTATCTTATCAATACGACACAATCAAAACCTCAGCAAAACTTTGCGGAACTTCATAACAAAGCGTAAACAAAGTTATACTATGCACGTATGTACTATTTGATCATCCTGAGAGGTTCTTGCTACATATTTTGTTAAATAACTCTGAGCTTTGCAGGTATTTGCAGTTCTAACTTATATAATATCATAGTATACTATCTTACCAATACGACGCAATCAAAACATCAGTGACACTTTGCGGAACTTCATAACAAAGCGTAAACAAAGTTATACTATGCACGTATGTACTATTTGATCATCCTGAGCGGCTCTTGCAACATATTTTGTTAAATAACTCTGAGCTTTGCAGGTATTTGCAGTTCTAACTTATATATTATCAAAGTATACTATCTTATCAATACGACGCAATCAAAACCTCAGCGAAACTCTGCGTAACTTCATAACAAAGCGTAAACAAAGTTATACTATGTAAGTATGTACTATTTGATCATCCCTAGCGGTTCTTGCTACATATTTTGTTAAACAACTCTGAGGTTTGCATGTAGTTGCAGTTCTATCTTATATATTATCAAAGTATACTATCTTATCAATACGACGCAATCAAAACCTCAGCGAAACTCTGCGGAACTTCATAATAAAGCGTAAACAAAATTATAGTATGCACGGAATTACTGTATGATCATCCTGCCCGTTCTTGAAACATATTTTGCCAAATAACTATGAGGTTTGCAGGTAGTTGCAGTTCTAACTTATATATTATCAAAGTATACTATCTTATCAATATGACGCCATCGAAACCTCAGCGAAACTCTGCGGAACGTCATAACAAAGCGTAAACAAAGTTATACTCTGCACGGATGTACTATTTGATCATCCAGAGCGGTTCTTGCTACATATTTAGTTAAATAACTCTGAGCTTTGCATGTAGTAGCATTTCTATCTTATATAATATCAAAGTATACTTTCCCACCAATACGACGCCATCAAAACCTCAGCAAAACTTTGCGGAACTTCATAACAAAGCGGAAACAAAGTTATACTATGCACGTATGTACTATTTGATCATCCTGAGCGGTTCTTGCTACATATTTAGTTAAATAACTCTGAGCTTTGCAGATATTTTCAGTTCTACCTTATATAATATCATAGTATACTATCTTACCAATACGACGCAATCAAAACATCAGTGACACTTTGCGGAACTTCATAACAAAGCGTAAACAAAGTTATACTATGCACGTATGTACTATTTGATCATCCTGAGCGGCTCTTGCAACATATTTTGTTAAATAACTCTGAGCTTTGCAGGTATTTGCAGTTCTAACTTATATAATGTCATAGTATACTATCTTACCAATACGACGCAATCAAAACATCAGTGACACTTTGCGGAACTTCATAACAAAGCGTAAACTAAGTTATACTATGCACGTATGTACTATTTGATCATCCTGAGCGGCTCTTGCAACATATTTTGTTAAATAACTCTCAGCTTTGCAGGTATTTGCAGTTCTAACTTATATATTATCAAAGTATACTATCTTATCAATACGACGCAATCAAAACCTCAGCGAAACTCTGCGTAACTTCATAACAAAGCGTAAACAAAGTTATACTATGCAAGTATGTACTATTTGATCATCAGTAGCGGTTCTTGCTACATATTTTGTTAAATAACTCTGAGGTTTGCATGTAGTTGCAGTTCTATCTTATATATTATCAAAGTATACTATCTTATCAATACGACGCAATCAAAACCTCAGCGAAACTCTGCGGAACTTCATAATAAAGCGTAAACAAAATTATAGTAAGCACGGAATTACTGTATGATCATCCTGCCCGTTCTTGAAACATATTTTGCCAAATAACTATGAGGTTTGCAGGTAGTTGCAGTTCTAACTTATATATTATCAAAGTATACTATCTTATCAATACGACGCCATCAAAACCTCAGCGAAACTCTGCGGAACTTCATAACAAAGCGTAAACAAAGTTATACTATGCACATATGTACTATTTGATCATCCAGAGCGGTTCTTGCTACATATTTAGTTAAATAACTCTGAGCTTTGCAGGTATTTTCAGTTCTACCTTATATAATATCATAGTATACTATCTTACCAATACGACGCAATCAAAACATCAGTGACACTTTGCGGACCTTCATAACAAAGCGTAAACAAAGTTATACTATGCACGTATGTACTATTTGATCATCCAGAGCGGTTCTTGCTACATATTTAGTTAAATAACTCTGAGCTTTGCATGTAGTTGCATTTCTATCTTATATAATATCAAAGTATACTTTCCCACCAATACGACGCCATCAAAACCTCAGAAAAACTTTGCGGAACTTCATAACAAAGCGGAAACAAAGTTATACTATGCACGTATGTACTATTTGATCATCCAGAGCGGTTCTTGCTACATATTTAGTTAAATAACTCTGTGCTTTGCATGTAGTTGCATTTCTATCTTATATAATATCAAAGTATACTTTCCCACCAATACGACGCCATCAAAACCTCAGAAAAACTTTGCGGAACTTCATAACAAAGCGGAAACAAAGTTATACTATGCACGTATGTACTATTTGATCATCCCTAGCTGTTCTTGCTACATATTTTGTTAAATAACTCTGTGCTTTGCAGGTATTTGCAGTTCTAACTTATATAATATCAAAGTATGCTATCTTATCAATACGACGCAATCAAAACCTCAGCGAAACTCTGCGGGACTTCATAACAAAGTGTAAACAAAGTTATCCTATGCACGTATGTACTATTTGATCATCCTGAGCGGTTCTTGCTACATATTTAGTTAAATAACTCTGAGCTTTGCAGATATTTTCAGTTCTACCTTATATAATATCATAGTATACTATCTTATCAATACGACGCCATCGAAACCTCAGCGAAACTCTGCGGAACTACATAACAAAGCGTAAACAAAGTTATACTCTGCACGGATGTACTATTTGATCATCCAGAGCGGTTCTTGCTACATATTTAGTTAAATAACTCTGAGCTTTGCATGTAGTAGCATTTCTATCTTATATAATATCAAAGTATACTTTCCCACCAATACGACGCCATCAAAACCTCAGCAAAACTTTGCGGGACTTCATAACAAAGTGTAAACAAAGTTATCCTATGCACGTATGTACTATTTGATCATCCTGAGCGGTTCTTGCTACATATTTAGTTAAATAACTCTGAGCTTTGCAGGTATTTTCATTTCTACCTTATATAATATCATAGTATACTATCTTACCAATTGCGACGCAATCAACACCTCAGCGAAACATTGCGGAACTTCATCACAAAGCTTAAACAAAGTTATACTATGCACGTATGTACTATTTGATCATCCCTAGCTGTTCTTGCTACATATTTTGTTAAATAACTCTGTGCTTTGCAGGTATTTTCTGTTCTAACTTATATAATATCAAAGTATGCTATCTTATCAATACGACGCAATCAAAACCTCAGCGAAACTCTGCGGGACTTCTTAACAAAGCTTAAACAAAGTTATACTATGCACGTATGTACTATTTGATCATCCTGAGCGGTTCTGGATACATATTTTGCCATATCACTCTCAGGTTTGTAGGTATTTGCAGTTCTAACTTATCTAATATCAATGTGTACTATCTTACCAATACGACGCAATCAAAACATCAGTGACACTTTGCAGAACTTCATAACAAAGCGTAAACAAAGTTATACTATGCACGGATGTACTATTTGATCATCCAGAGCGGTTCTTGCTACATATTTAGTTAAATAACTCTGAGCTTTGCACGTAGTTGCAGTTCTATCTTATATAATATCAAAGTATACTATCCCACCAATACGACGCCATCAAAACCTCAGCAAAACTTTGCGGAACTTCATAACAAAGTGTACACAAACTTATCCTATGCACGTATGTACTATTTGATCATCCTGAGCGGTTCTTGCTACATATTTAGTTAAATAACTCTGTGCTTTGCAGGTATTTTCTGTTCTACCTTATATAATATCAAAGTATACTATCTTATCAATACGACGCAATCAAAACCTCAGCGAAACTCTGCGGAACTTCATAACAAAGTGTAAACAAAGTTATCCTATGCACGTATGTACTATTTGATCATCCTGAGCGGTTCTTGCTACATATTTAGTTAAATAACTCTAAGCTTTGCAGGTATTTTCAGTTCTACCTTATATAATATCATAGTATACTATCTTACCAATTGCGACGCAATCAACACCTCAGCGAAACATTGCGGAACTTCATAACAAAGCTTAAACAAAGTTATACTATGCACGTATGTACTATTTGATCATCCCTAGCGGTTCTTCCTACATATTTTGTTAAATAACTCTGTGCTTTGCAGGTATTTTCTGTTCTAACTTATATAATATCAAAGTATGCTATCTTATCAATACGACGCAATCAAAACCTCAGCGAAACTCTGCGGGACTTCTTAACAAAGTGTAAACAAAGTTATCCTATGCACGTATGTACTATTTGATCATCCTGAGCGGTTCTTGCTACATATTTAGTTAAATAACTCTGAGCTTTGCAGGTATTTTCAGTTCTACCTTATATAATATCATAGTATACTATCTTACCAATACGACGCAATCAAAACATCAGTGACACTTTGCGGAACTTCATAACAAAGCGTAAACAAAGTTATACTATGCACGTATGTACTATTTGATCATCCCTAGCGGTTCTTGCTACATATTTTGTTAAATAACTCTGAGGTTTGCATGTAGTTGCAGTTCTATCTTATATAATATCAAAGTATACTATCTTACCAATTGCGACGCAATAAACACCTCAGCGAAACATTGCGGAACTTCATAACAAAGCTTAAACAAAGTTATACTATGCACGGATATACTATTTGATCTTCCTGAGCGGTTCTGGATACATATTTTGCCATATCACTCTCAGGTTTGTAGGTATTTGCAGTTCTAACTTATCTAATATCAATGTATACTATCTTACCAATACGACGCAATCAAAACATCAGTGACACTTTGCAGAACTTCATAACAAAGCGTAAACAAAGTTATACTATGCACGTATGTACTATTTGATCATCCTGAGCGGTTCTTGCTACATATTTAGTTAAATAACTCTGAGGTTTGCATGTAGTTGCAGTTCTAACTTATATAATATCAAAGTATACTATCTTATCAATACGACACAATCAAAACCTCAGCGAAACTCTGCGTAACTTCAAAGCAAAGCGTAAACAAAGTTATACTCTGCACGGATGTACTATTTGATCATCCTCAGCGGTTCTTGCTACATATTTAGTTAAATAACTCTGAGGTTTGCATGTAGTTGCAGTTCTATCTTATATAATATCAAAGTATACTATCCCACCAATAAGACGCCATCAAAACATCAGCAAAACTTTGCGGAACTTCATAACAAAGTGTAAACAAACTTATCCTATGCACGTATGTACTATTTGATCATCCTGAGCGGTTCTTGCTACATATTTAGTTAAATAACTCTGTGCTTTGCAGGTATTTTCTGTTCTACCTTATATAATATCAAAGTATACTATCTTATCAATACGACGCAATCAAAACCTCAGCGAAACTCTGCGGGACTTCATAACAAAGTGTAAACAAAGTTATCCTATGCACGTATGTACTATTTGATCATCCTGAGCGGTTCTTGCTACATATTTAGTTAAATAACTCTGAGCTTTGCAGGTATTTTCATTTCTACCTTATATAATATCATAGTATACTATCTTACCAATTGCGACGCAATCAACACCTCAGCGAAACATTGCGGAACTTCATAACAAAGCTTAAACAAAGTTATACTATGCACGTATGTACTATTTGATCATCCCTAGCTGTTCTTGCTACATATTGTGTTAAATAACTCTGTGCTTTGCAGGTATTTTCTGTTCTAACTTATATAATATCAAAGTATACTATCTTACCAATACGACGCAATCAAAACATCAGTGACACTATGCGGAACTTCATAACAAAGCGTAAACAAAGTTATACTATGCACGTATGTACTATTTGATCATCCAGAGAGGTTCTTGCTACATATTTAGTTAAATAACTCTGAGCTTTGTAGGTAGTTGCAGTTCTATCTTATATAATATCATAGTATACTATCCCACCAATACGAAGCCATCAAAACCTCAGCAAAACATTGCGGAACTTCATAACAAAGCGTAAACAAAGTTATACTATGCACGTATGTACTATTTGATCATCCTGAGCGGCTCTTGCAACATATTTTGTTAAATAACTCTGAGCTTTGCAGGTATTTGCAGATCTAACTTATATAATATCATAGTATACTATCTTACCAATACGACGCAATCAAAACATCAGTGACACTTTGCAGAACTTCATAACAAAGCGTAAACAAAGTTATACTATGCACGTATGTACTATTTGATCATTCTGAGCGGTTCTTGCAACATATTTTGTTAAATAACTCTTAGCTTTGCAGGTATTTGCAGTTCTATCTTATAAAATATCAAAGTATACTATCTTACCAATTGCGACGCAATCAACACCTCAGCGAAACATTGCGGAACTTCATAACAAAGCGTAAACAAAGTTATACTCTGCACGGATGTACTATTTGATCATCCAAAGCGGTTCTTGCTACATATTTAGTTAAATAACTCTGAGCTTTGCATGTAGTTGCATTTCTATCTTATATAATATCAAAGTATACTTTCCCACCAATACGACGCCATCAAAACCTCAGCAAAACTTTGCGGACCTTCATAACAAAGCGTAAACAAAGTTATCCTATGCACATATGTACTATATGATCATCCTGAGCGGTTCTTGCAACATATTTTGTTAAATAACTCTGAGCTTTGCAGGTATTTGCAGTTCTAACTTATATATTATCAAAGTATACTATCTTTTCAATACGACGCCATCGAAACCTCAGCGAAACTCTGCGGAACTTCATAACAAAGCGTAAACAAAGTTATACTCTGCACGGATGTACTATTTGATCATCCAGAGCGGTTCTTGCTACATATTTAGTTAAATAACTCTGAGCTTTGCATGTAGTAGCATTTCTATCTTATATAATATCAAAGTATACTTTCCCACCAATACGACGCCATCAAAACCTCAGCAAAACTTTGCGGAACTTCATAACAAAGCGGAAACAAAGTTATACTATGCACGTATGTACTATTTGATCATCCCTAGCTGTTCTTGCTACATATTTTGTTAAATAACTCTGTGCTTTGCAGGTATTTGCAGTTCTAACTTATATAATATCAAAGTATGCTATCTTATCAATACGACGCAATCAAAACCTCAGCGAAACTCTGCGGGACTTCATAACAAAGTGTAAACAAATTTATCCTATGCACGTATGTACTATTTGATCATCCTGAGCGGCTCTTGCAACATATTTTGTTAAATAACTCTGAGCTTTGCAGGTATTTGCAGTTCTAACTTATATAATATCATAGTATACTATCTTACCAATACGATGCAATCAAAACATCAGTGACACTTTGCGGAACTTCATAACAAAGCGTAAACAAAGTTATACTATGCACGTATGTACTATTTGATCATCCTGAGCGGCTCTTGCAACATATTTTGTTAAATAACTCTGAGCTTTGCAGGTATTTGCAGTTCTAACTTATATATTATCAAAGTATACTATCTTATCAATACGACGCAATCAAAACCTCAGCGAAACTCTGCGTAACTTCATAACAAAGCGTAAACAAAGTTATACTATGCACGTATGTACTATTTGATCATCCCTAGCGGTTCTTGCTACATATTTTGTTAAATAACTCTGAGGTTTGCATGTAGTTGCAGTTATATCTTATATAATATCGAAGTATACTATCTTACCAATTGCGACGCAATCAACACCTCAGCGAAACATTGCGGAACTTCATAACAAAGCTTAAACAAAGTTATACTATGCACGGATATACTATTTGATCTTCCTGAGCGGTTCTGGATACATATTTTGCCATATCACTCTCAGGTTTGTAGGTATTTGCAGTTCTAACTTATCTAATATCAATGTATACTATCTTACCAATACGACGCAATCAAAACATCAGTGACACTTTGCAGAACTTCATAACAAAGCGTAAACAAAGTTATACTATGCACGTATGTACTATTTGATCATCCTGAGCGGTTCTTGCTACATATTTAGTTAAATAACTCTGAGCTTTGTAGGTAGTTGCAGTTCTATCTTATATAATATCATAGTATACTATCCCACCAATACGAAGCCATCAAAACCTCAGCAAAACTTTGCGGAACTTCATAACAAAGCGTAAACAAAGTTATACTATGCACGTATGTACTATTTGATCATTCTGAGCGGTTCTTGCAACATATTTTGTTAAATAACTCTTAGCTTTGCAGGTATTTGCAGTTCTATCTTATAAAATATCAAAGTATACTATCTTACCAATTGCGACGCAATCAACACCTCAGCGAAACATTGCGGAACTTCATAACAAAGCGTAAACAAAGTTATACTCTGCACGGATGTACTATTTGATCATCCAAAGCGGTTCTTGCTACATATTTTGTTAAATAACTCTGAGCTTTGCAGGTATTTGCAGTTCTAACTTATATATTATCAAAGTATACTATCTTTTCAATACGACGCCATCGAAACCTCAGCGAAACTCTGCGGAACTTCATAACAAAGCGTAAACAAAGTTATACTCTGCACGGATGTACTATTTGATCATCCAGAGCGGTTCTTGCTACATATTTAGTTAAATAACTCTGAGCTTTGCATGTAGTAGCATTTCTATCTTATATAATATCAAAGTATACTTTCCCACCAATACGACGCCATCAAAACCTCAGCAAAACTTTGCGGAACTTCATAACAAAGCGGAAACAAAGTTATACTATGCACGTATGTACTATTTGATCATCCCTAGCGGTTCTTGCTACATATTTTGTTAAATAACTCTGTGCTTTGCAGGTATTTGCAGTTCTAACTTATATAATATCAAAGTATACTATCTTATCAATACGACGCAATCAAAACCTCAGCGAAACTCTGCGGGACTTCATAACAAAGTGTAAACAAATTTATCCTATGCACGTATGTACTATTTGATCATCCTGAGCGGCTCTTGCAACATATTTTGTTAAATAACTCTGAGCTTTGCAGGTATTTGCAGTTCTAACTTATATAATATCATAGTATACTATCTTACCAATACGACGCAATCAAAACATCAGTGACACTTTGCGGAACTTCATAACAAAGCGTAAACAAAGTTATACTATGCACGTATGTACTATTTGATCATCCTGAGCGGCTCTTGCAACATATTTTGTTAAATAACTCTGAGCTTTGCAGGTATTTGCAGTTCTAACTTATATATTATCAAAGTATACTATCTTATCAATACGACGCAATCAAAACCTCAGCGAAACTCTGCGTAACTTCATAACAAAGCGTAAACAAAGTTATACTATGCACGTATGTACTATTTGATCATCCCTAGCGGTTCTTGCTACATATTTTGTTAAATAACTCTGAGGTTTGCATGTAGTTGCAGTTATATCTTATATAATATCAAAGTATACTATCTTACCAATTGCGACGCAATCAACACCTCAGCGAAACATTGCGGAACTTCATAACAAAGCTTAAACAAAGTTATACTATGCACGGATATACTATTTGATCTTCCTGAGCGGTTCTGGATACATATTTTGCCATATCACTCTCAGGTTTGTAGGTATTTGCAGTTCTAACTTATCTCATATCAATGTATACTATCTTACCAATACGACGCAATCAAAACATCAGTGACACTTTGCAGAACTTCATAACAAAGCGTAAACAAAGTTATACTATGCACGTATGTACTATTTGATCATCCTGAGCGGTTCTTGCTACATATTTAGTTAAATAACTCTGAGGTTTGCATGTAGTTGCAGTTCTAACTTATACAATATCAAAGTATACTATCTTATCAATACGACACAATCAAAACCTCAGCGAAACTCTGCGTAACTTCATAACAAAGCGTAAACAAAGTTATACTCTGCACGGATGTACTATTTGATCATCCAGAGCGGTTCTTGCTACATATTTAGTTAAATAACTCTGAGCTTTGCACGTAGTTGCAGTTCTATCTTATATAATATCAAAGTACACTATCCCACCAATACGAAGCCATCAAAACCTCAGCAAAACTTTGCGGAACTTCATAACAAAGCGTAAACAAAGTTATACTATGCACGTATGTACTATTTGATCATCCTGAGCGGCTCTTGCAACATATTTTGTTAAATAACTCTGAGCTTTGCAGGTATTTGCAGTTCTAACTTATATAATATCATAGTATACTATCTTACCAATACGACGCAATCAAAACATCAGTGACACTTTGCAGAACTTCATAACAAAGCGTAAACAAAGTTATACTATGCACGTATGTACTATTTGATCATTCTGAGCGGTTCTTGCAACATATTTTGTTAAATAACTCTTAGCTTTGCAGGTATTTGCAGTTCTATCTTATAAAATATCAAAGTATACTATCTTACCAATTGCGACGCAATCAACACCTCAGCGAAACATTGCGGAACTTCATAACAAAGCGTAAACAAAGTTATACTCTGCACGGATGTACTATTTGATCATCCAGAGCGGTTCTTGCTACATATTTAGTTAAATAACTCTGAGCTTTGCATGTAGTTGCATTTCTATCTTATATAATATCAAAGTATACTTTCCCACCAATACGACGCCATCAAAACCTCAGCAAAACTTTAACGGACCTTCATAACAAAGCGTAAACAAAGTTATCCTATGCACATATGTACTATATGATCATCCTGAGCGGTTCTTGCAACATATTTTGTTAAATAACTCTGAGCTTTGCAGGTATTTGCAGTTCTAACTTATATATTATCAAAGTATACTATCTTATCAATACGACGCCATCGAAACCTCAGCGAAACTCTGCGGAACTTCATAACAAAGCGTAAACAAAGTTATACTCTGCACGGATGTACTATTTGATCATCCAGAGCGGTTCTTGCTACATATTTAGTTAAATAACTCTGAGCTTTGCATGTAGATGCATTTCTATCTTATATAATATCAAAGTATACTTTCCCACCAATACGACGCCATCAAAACCTCAGCAAAACTTTGCGGAACTTCATAACAAAGCGGAAACAAAGTTATACTATGCACGTATGTACTATTTGATCATCCCTAGCTGTTCTTGCTACATATTTTGTTAAATAACTCTGTGCTTTGCAGGTATTTGCAGTTCTAACTTATATAATATCAAAGTATGCTATCTTATCAATACGACGCAATCAAAACCTCAGCGAAACTCTGCGTAACTTCATAACAAAGCGTAAACAAAGTTATACTATGCACGTATGTACTATTTGATCATCCCTAGCGGTTCTTGCTACATATTTTGTTAAATAACTCTGAGGTTTGCATGTAGTTGCAGTTCTATCTTATATAATATCAAAGTATACTATCTTACCAATTGCGACGCAATCAACACCTCAGCGAAACATTGCGGAACTTCATAACAAAGCTTAAACAAAGTTATACTATGCACGGATATACTATTTGATCTTCCTGAGCGGTTCTGGATACATATTTTGCCATATCACTCTCAGGTTTGTAGGTATTTGCAGTTCTAACTTATCTAATATCAATGTGTACTATCTTACCAATACGACGCAATCAAAACATCAGTGACACTTTGCAGAACTTCATAACAAAGCGTAAACAAAGTTATACTATGCACGGATGTACTATTTGATCATCCAGAGCGGTTCTTGCTACATATTTAGTTAAATAACTCTGAGCTTTGCACGTAGTTGCAGTTCTATCTTATATAATATCAAAGTATACTATCCCACCAATACGACGCCATCAAAACCTCAGCAAAACTTTGCGGAACTTCATAACAAAGTGTAAACAAAATTATCCTATGCACGTATGTACTATTTGATCATCCTGAGCTGTTCTTGCTACATATTTAGTTAAATAACTCTGTGCTTTGCAGGTATTTTCTGTTCTACCTTATATAATATCAAAGTATACTATCTTATCAATACGACGCAATCAAAACCTCAGCGAAACTCTGCGGGACTTCATAACAAAGTGTAAACAAAGTTATCCTATGCACGTATGTACTATTTGATCATCCTGAGCGGTTCTTGCTACATATTTAGTTAAATAACTCTGAGCTTTGCAGGTATTTTCATTTCTACCTTATATAATATCATAGTATACTATCTTACCAATTGCGACGCAATCAACACCTCAGCGAAACATTGCGGAACTTCATAACAAAGCTTAAACAAAGTTATACTATGCACGTATGTACTATTTGATCATCCTGAGCGGCTCTTGCAACATATTTTGTTAAATAACTCTGAGCTTTGCAGGTATTTGCAGTTCTAACTTATATATTATCAAAGTATACTATCTTATCAATACGACGCAATCAAAACCTCAGCGAAACTCTGCGTAACTTCATAACAAAGCGTAAACAAAGTTATACTATGCACGTATGTACTATATGATCATCCTGAGCGGTTCTTGCAACATATTTTGTTAAATAACTCTGAGCTTTGCAGGTATTTGCAGTTCTAACTTATATATTATCAAAGTATACTATCTTATCAATACGACGCCATCGAAACCTCAGCGAAACTCTGCGGAACTTCATAACAAAGCGTAAACAAAGTTATACTCTGCACGGATGTACTATTTGATCATCCAGAGCGGTTCTTGCTACATATTTAGTTAAATAACTCTGAGCTTTGCATGTAGTAGCATTTCTATCTTATATAATATCAAAGTATACTTTCCCACCAATACGACGCCATCAAAACCTCAGCAAAACTTTGCGGAACTTCATAACAAAGCGGAAACAAAGTTATACTATGCACGTATGTACTATTTGATCATCCCTAGCGGTTCTTGCTACATATTTTGTTAAATAACTCTGTGCTTTGCAGGTATTTGCAGTTCTAACTTATATAATATCAAAGTATACTATCTTATCAATACGACGCAATCAAAACCTCAGCGAAACTCTGCGGGACTTCATAACAAAGTGTAAACAAATTTATCCTATGCACGTATGTACTATTTGATCATCCTGAGCGGCTCTTGCAACATATTTTGTTAAATAACTCTGAGCTTTGCAGGTATTTGCAGTTCTAACTTATATAATATCATAGTATACTATCTTACCAATACGACGCAATCAAAACATCAGTGACACTTTGCGGAACTTCATAACAAAGCGTAAACAAAGTTATACTATGCACGTATGTACTATTTGATCATCCTGAGCGGCTCTTGCAACATATTTTGTTAAATAACTCTGAGCTTTGCAGGTATTTGCAGTTCTAACTTATATATTATCAAAGTATACTATCTTATCAATACGACGCAATCAAAACCTCAGCGAAACTCTGCGGAACTTCATAACAAAGCGTAAACAAAGTTATACTCTGCACGGATGTACTATTTGATCATCCAGAGCGGTTCTTGCTACATATTTTGTTAAATAACTCTGAGCTTTGCATGTAGTTGCATTTCTATCTTATATAATATCAAAGTATACTATCTTACCAATTGCTACGCAATCAACACCTCAGCGAAACATTGCGGAACTTCATAACAAAGCTTAAACAAAGTTATCCTATGCACGTATGTACTATTTGATCATCCTGAGCGGTTCTTGCTACATGTTTAGTTAAATAACTCTGAGCTTGGGTAGGTATCTTCAGTTCTACCTTATATAATATCAAAGTATACTATCTTATCAATACGACGCAATCAAAACCTCAGCGAAACTCTGCGGAACTTCATAATAAAGCGTAAACAAAATTATAGTATGCACGGAATTACTGTATGATCATCCTGCCCGTTCTTGAAACATATTTTGCCAAATAACTATGAGGTTTGCAGGTAGTTGCAGTTCTATCTTACATAATATCAAAGTATACTATCTTACCAATTGAGACGCAATCAAAACATCAGCGAAACATTGCGGAATTTTATTACAAAGCGAGAACAAAGTTATACTATGCACGGATGTACTATTTGATCATCCAGAGCGGTTCTTGCTACATATTTAGTTAAATAACTCTGAGCTTTGCAGGTATTTGCAGTTCTATCTTACATAATATCAAAGTATACTATCTTACCAATTGAGACGCAATCAAAACATCAGCGAAACATTGCGGAATTTTATTACAAAGCGAGAACAAAGTTATACTATGCACATATGTTCTATTTGATCATCCTGAGCGGTTCTTGAAACATATTTTGTTAAATAACTCTGAGCTTTGCAGGTATTTGCAGTTCTAACTTATATAATATCAAAGTACACTATCTTATCAATACGACGCAATCAAAACCTCAGCGAAACTCTGCGGAACTTCATAACAAAGCGTAAACAAAGTTATACTATGCACATATGTTCTATTTGATCATCCTGAGCGGTTCTTGAAACATATTTTGTTAAATAACTCTGAGCTTTGCAGGTATTTGCAGTTCTAACTTATATATTATCAAAGTATACTATCTTATCAATACGACGCAATCAAAACCTCAGCGAAACTCTGCGGAACTTCATAATAAAGCGTAAACAAAATTATAGTATGCACGGAATTACTGTATGATCATCCTGCCCGTTCTTGAAACATATTTTGCCAAATAACTATGAGGTTTGCAGGTAGTTGCAGTTCTAACTTATATATTATCAAAGTATACTATCTTATCAATATGACGCCATCGAAACCTCAGCGAAACTCTGCGGAACGTCATAAGAAAGCGTAAACAAAGTTATAGCATGCACATATGTACTATTTGATCATTCTTAGCGGTTCTTGCTACATGTTTAGTTAAATAACTCTGAGCTTTGCAGGTATTTTCAGTTCTACCTTATATAATATCATAGTATACTATCTTACCAATACGACGCAATCAAAACATCAGTGACACTTTGCAGAACTTCATAACAAAGCGTAAACAAAGTTATACTATGCGCGTATGTACTATTTGATCATGCTGAGCGGTTCTTGCAACATATTTTGTTAAATAACTCTTAGCTTTGCAGGTATTTGCAGTTCTATCTTATATAATATCAAAGTATACTATCTTACCAATTGCGACGCAATCAACACCTCAGCGAAACTCTGCGGAACTTCATAACAAAGCGTAAACAAAGTAATACTATGCACATATGTACTATATGATCATCCTGAGCGGTTCTTGCAACATATTTTGTTAAATAATTCTGAGCTTTGCAGGTATTTGCAGTTCTAACTTATATATTATCTAAGTACACTATCTTATCAATACGACGCAATCAAAACCTCAGCGAAACTCTGCGGAACTTCATAACAAAGCTTAAACAAAGTTATCCTATGCACGTATGTACTATTTGATCATCCTGAGCGGTTCTTGCTACATGTTTAGTTAAATAACTCTGAGCTTGGGTAGGTATCTTCAGTTCTACCTTATATAATATCAAAGTATACTATCTTATCAATACGACGCAATCAAAACCTCAGCGAAACTCTGCGGAACTTCATAATAAAGCGTAAACAAAATTATAGTATGCACGGAATTACTGTATGATCATCCTGCCCGTTCTTGAAACATATTTTGCCAAATAACTATGAGGTTTGCAGGTAGTTGCAGTTCTATCTTACATAATATCAAAGTATACTATCTTACCAATTGAGACGCAATCAAAACATCAGCGAAACATTGCGGAATTTTATTACAAAGCGAGAACAAAGTTATACTATGCACGGATGTACTATTTGATCATCCAGAGCGGTTCTTGCTACATATTTAGTTAAATAACTCTGAGCTTTGCAGGTATTTGCAGTTCTAACTTATATATTATCAAAGTATACTATCTTATCAATACGACGCAATCAAAACCTCAGCGAAACTCTGCGGAATTTCATAACAAATCGTAAACAAATTTATACTCTGCACGGATGTACTATTTGATCATCCAGAGCGGTTCTTGCTACATATTTAGTTAAATAACTCTTAGCTTTGCAGGTATTTGCATTTCTAACTTATATAATATCAAAGTATACTATCTTGTCAATACGACACAATCAAAACCTCAGCGAAACTCTGCGGAACTTCATAACAAAGCGTAAACAAAGTAATACTATGCACATATGTACTATATGATCATCCTGAGCGGTTCTTGCAACATATTTTGTTAAATAATTCTGAGCTTTGCAGGTATTTGCAGTTCTAACTTATATATTATCTAAGTACACTATCTTATCAATACGACGCTATCGAAACCTCAGCGAAAGTCTGCGGAACTTCATAACAAATCGTAAACAAATTTATACTCTGCACGGATGTACTATTTGATCATCCAGAGCGGTTCTTGCTACATATTTAGTTAAATAACTCTTAGCTTTTCAGGTATTTGCATTTCTAACTTATATAATATCAAAGTATACTATCTTATCAATACGACACAATCAAAACCTCAGCGAAACTCTGCGGAACTTCATAACAACGCGTAAACAAAGTTATACTATGCACATATGTACTATATGATCATCCAGAGCGGTTCTTGCTACATATTTAGTTAAATAACTCTGAGCTTTGCATGTAGTTGCATTTCTATCTTATATAATATCAAAGTATACTTTCCCACCAATACGACGCCATCAAAACCTCAGCAAAACTTTGCGGAACTTCATAACAAAGCGTAAACAAAGTTATCCTATGCACATATGTACTATATGATCATCCTGAGCGGTTCTTGCAACATATTTTGTTAAATAACTCTGAGCTTTGCAGGTATTTGAAGTTCTAACTTATATATTATCAAAGTATACTATCTTATCAATATGACGCCATCGAAACCTCAGCGAAACTCTGCGGAACTTCATAACAAAGCGTAAACAAAGTTATACTCTGCACGGATGTACTATTTGATCATCCAGAGCGGTTCTTGCTACATATTTAGTTAAATAACTCTGAGCTTTGCATGTAGTTGCATTTCTATCTTATATAATATCAAAGTATACTTTCCCACCAATACGACGCCATCAAAAAACCTCAGCAAAACTTTGCGGAACTTCATAACAAAGCGTAAACAAAGTTATCCTATGCACGTATGTACTAATTGATCATCCTGAGCGGTTCTTGCTACATGTTTAGTTAAATAACTCTGAGCTTGGGCAGGTATCTTCAGTTCTACCTTATATAATATCAAAGTATACTATCTTATCAATACGACGCAATCAAAACCTCAGCGAAACTCTGCGGAACTTCATAATAAAGCGTAAACAAAATTATAGTATGCACGGAATTACTGTATGATCATCCTGCCCGTTCTTGAAACATATTTTGCCAAATAACTATGAGGTTTGCAGGTAGTTGCAGTTCTATCTTACATAATATCAAAGTATACTATCTTACCAATTGAGACGCAATCAAAACATCAGCGAAACATTGCGGAATTTTATTACAAAGCGAGAACAAAGTTATACTATGCACATATGTTCTATTTGATCATCCTGAGCGGTTCTTGAAACATATTTTGTTAAATAACTCTGAGCTTTGCAGGTATTTGCAGTTCTAACTTATATAATATCAAAGTACACTATCTTATCAATACGACGCAATCAAAACCTCAGCGAAACTCTGCGGAACTTCATAACAAAGCGTAAACAAAGTTATACTATGCACATATGTTCTATTTGATCATCCTGAGCGGTTCTTGAAACATATTTTGTTAAATAACTCTGAGCTTTGCAGGTATTTGCAGTTCTAACTTATATATTATCAAAGTATACTATCTTATCAATACGACGCAATCAAAACCTCAGCGAAACTCTGCGGAACTTCATAATAAAGCGTAAACAAAATTATAGTATGCACGGAATTACTGTATGATCATCCTGCCCGTTCTTGAAACATATTTTGCCAAATAACTATGAGGTTTGCAGGTAGTTGCAGTTCTAACTTATATATTATCAAAGTATACTATCTTATCAATATGACGCCATCGAAACCTCAGCGAAACTCTGCGGAACGTCATAAGAAAGCGTAAACAAAGTTATAGCATGCACATATGTACTATTTGATCATTCTTAGCGGTTCTTGCTACATGTTTAGTTAAATAACTCTGAGCTTTGCAGGTATTTTCTGTTCTACCTTATATAATATAATAGTATACTATCTTACCAATACGACGCAATCAAAACATCAGTGACACTTTGCAGAACTTCATAACAAAGCGTAAACAAAGTTATACTATGCACGTATGTACTATTTGATCATGCTGAGCGGTTCTTGCAACATATTTTGTTAAATAACTCTTAGCTTTGCAGGTATTTGCAGTTCTATCTTATATAATATCAAAGTATACTATCTTACCAATTGCGACGCAATCAACACCTCAGCGAAACATTGCGGAACTTCATAACAAAGCGTAAACAATGTTATACTATGCACGGATATACTATTTGATCTTCCTGAGCGGTTCTGGATACATATTTTGCCATATCACTCTCAGGTTTGTAGGTATTTGCAGTTCTAACTTATCTAATATCAATGTGTACTATCTTACCAATACGACGCAATCAAAACATCAGTGACACTTTGCAGAACTTCATAACAAAGCGTAAACAAAGTTATAGTATGCGCGGATGTACTATTTGATCATCTAGAGCGGTTCTTGCTACATATTTAGTTAGTAGATAGGCTAGGAGCGCTCTGCCCCAACCGGGTGGCGAGGGGGAGGGGGAGGCAGCAGGCAAATAGCGAAATGCAGCTTGTCGACAAGGGGGTCAGGGGGGTAACAACTGCAGCTTGTTGACAAAGGGGGTGGGGGAGGGGGTAACAACATATTTTCGAAATGCAGCTTGTCGACAAGGGGTAGAGGTGGAGGGGGGTAATAACATATTGCGAAATGCAGCTTGTAGACAAGGGGGGGACGGGGTAATAACATATTGCGAAATGCAGCTTGTTGATAAGGGTGAGGGGGGTAACAACATATTGCGAAATGTAGTTTATAGACGAGAAGCGGGGCAACAGCGTATAGCGAAATGCAGCTTGTTGACAAGGGGGAAGGGGGGCAACAGCGTATAGCGAAATGTAGCTTGTTGACAAGGGGTAGGGGGGCAACAGAGGGGATGGCATTTAAGTGCAAAACATGGTTCCATTGTTTGTGTATATTAGCGAAATGCAAATTAACCAATTATCGTATCTTCTCAAGTGTGACATCGACGTTCTATTTTGGTTAAGTAACCATGATTGTGGAATGTAGTTTGCATTAGCGAAATGTAGCATTTTGTTAACTAATTACCGTATCTTCTTAAGCGCCACATTGTTGCAACTGTGTTTCATCATCATCGTTGTAGCAACTATAATGGTGCATAGACCTGTAGACAAGGGGTAGGGGGGCAACAGAGGGGAAGGCATTTAAGTGCAAAACATTGTTCCATTGTTTGTGTATATTAGCGAAATGCAAATTAACCAATTGTCGTATCTTCTCAAGTGTGACATCGACGTTCTATTTTGGTTTAAGTTATCATGATTGTGGAATGTAGTTTGCATTAGCGAAATGTAGCATTTTGTTAACTAATTACCGTATCTTCTTAAGCGCCACATTGTTGCAACTTTGTTTCATCATCGTTGTAGCAACTATAATGGTGCATAGTGCATAGTGCTGTTTTGAATGCACTCTTGCCAATTACCATATTTTCTTCATGATGTTTTTTTGGTTTGGAAGCGACCATAGTTTTGCATATGGGGTCGTCGTAAAAGGATAATTAGCATTCTTATCTTTTGTTACCAGACTGCAAGGAATCGGAGGTGGGGAGGATCTAACAATGTATTTTCTACTAATTTGTGCAACACAGCGTTGTTGCAACTATATAATAGCTCTGGTCCTCTGTTTTCTCGGACGCAGTCTCAGGTTTACGCGAGGCAAAGTACTATTGTCATTGTAATTTTATTGTTGTAACGTTATTTTTATTATATATTTGAAGGATTGTCTTCTTAGTTTCTCTTTTTTTCTCTCTCTCTCTCCGGCAGATCAAGATGATTAATCTTTTTAAGAATTCGTTAAAGTGCTTGTCGCGCATGGCGATGTTGATTCAAACTATCGACGAATATCGTGAATGGTTTCGTTCGTATGACGAGACCTTAAAGTGCTGTATAAATTGTTTGTCATGTATGAAGGACAAATTATCAGTAGGTGAAAAACTTAGTGCAACATCGCTTATGTGTCGCATGAAAAGTTTAAATGTTTCGGTGGCTAATCGCTTTTCATTATTGTCACGTGTCGGTAGAGGTTTATCGGATACGAGTGGCGGTGGCGGCGGCGGCGGCGGTGTTGGTGGTAGTCGTGGCGCGAGGGCATCGTTATTGCGTTGGGAAGATGTTGAGTCAGCGTTTAAAATACGTATATCGATCGGTGTTGTTATCAACGTCGAACATGTCGATCCTTGTCAATTTTTACAACACGCGAAGCGGATGGTTATGAGACGTGTTATGGACTTTTTAAACAAACATTCATCGTTGAAAGTGAACATTATGTTAGAGGCGGAATTTGTGTTGCGCGATATGGTGTCGATAAAAAGTTTCGGTACGCGAAATTTCCCATTGTTTCGAACAAGTGATGTACGTCAATGGTATCGGAACGATGTTATGCCAACTATTCTAACATCGATGGAAGAATTTCAAGAACGAGATAGCGGGTGGGCGCTATCAAAGATACTCCATCTAATAGTAAATTGTATCAGATATCAACCGTTGCAAGCCGGTTGCAATGTATGCCTACCTCGAACGATACAGCTGAAGAAAGCGGTTGTTAACGTTATTAGCAAGGATGATGCATGTTTTTTTTGGGCAGTTGTGGCAGGTCTGTATCCAGCCAGCACGCATCCGGAACGTGTATCATCCTATCCGCATTACGGTGATACGCAGAAGGTTTTCAAATGCCTTGCTATTCAAAGATATTAAAAAATTCGAACGGGTAAACAACGTTTCCGTGAGCGTGTTTGAATGGAAGGATAACAAGTGTGGGACGCTTTATCTGACCAAGAACAAACGGGACAAACACGTAAATTTGCTGCTTGTGCGTAATGATAAGCGTTATCATTATGCTTGGATTAGAAATTTGTCACGTCTGATTTCAACACAGCTTAGCAGGCACAATAGTCGCAAGTATATTTGCGAGCGGTAAGTTAAACTAAGTTTTATCGATTTTTTTCCACAATTAAAAAGGCAAGTAATTTTATTCTTCTTTTTTTAGATGTCTACAATATTTCAGGTCGCAAGAGAGATTAGACACCCATGCTGTTGATTGTATGCAAATGAATGAATGTGCTTTGACGTTACCGACCTTGAACGATATGTGGTTGCGGTTTAATAATTATGAGTACAAGGAACAGGTGCCTTTCGTTATATATGCAGATTTAGAATGTTTGTTGAAAAAGCAGGAAGGACAGAGCTATGGATCGCTTACCCGTTATCAGCATCATCACGTGTTTAGTATAGCTTATTATGTACATTGTAGATACGACGCGTCTTTGTGCGAATATCAATCCTGTTCCCAAGAAGATGGGTGTTCGTCATGGTTCGCGGCAAAGTTGTATGAATTAAGTTGCAAATTGCAGCCTATATTCGATAGAATAGTGCCGATGAATCCGTTAACCGAAACAGAAAAATTAGACTTTTTCGCGGCTACGCATTGTAGCGTATGTGAACAAATTTTTAATCAAGGGGATGTAAAAGTGCGTGATCATTGTCATTTCACGGGCAAGTACCGCGGTCCAGCGCATAGCAATTGTAATTTAAATTATCAATCTACCTACGTGGTACCGGTAGTTTTTCATAATTTGTCCGGCTACGATGCGCATTTTATTATCAAGGAATTGGCTAACGCGTTTGAAGGAAGGATAGACGTGTTGCCGCTGACAAAAGAGCGGTACATTTCGTTCACAAAAAATGTTTATTTCGGAAATGATAGAGCTTACAAAAAGATGATAAAATTTCGATTTATAGATTCGTTCAAATTTTTGAATTCCAGTTTGGATAAGTTATCATCGTATTTGGATAAAAGTAAAATGCGCATCGTACGAGATGAATTTGTAAATTTGTCTGATAGCGATTTTAGGCTGTTAACCAGAAAAGGTGTATTTCCATACGATTATGTAACAACTTATGAGAAATTGAACGACAAACAATTGCCATCGCGCAAAGAATTTTATAATCAGTTATGCGCTAGTGAGATATCCGACGTCGATTATCTTCATGCGAAAACGGTGTGATCGCGTTTTGATATAAAGACGTTAGGAGAGTACAGTGAATTGTATTTGAAATTGGATGTACTGTTGTTGGCGGATGTGTTTGAAAATTTTCGTGAAGATTGTCTCAAAAACTATAAACTTGATCCAGCGCATTATTACACCCTCCCTGGATTTGCGTGGGACGTAATGTTAAAAATGACAAAGATCAAGCTGGAGCTGTTCACCGACGTGGACATGCTCTTGTTCGTAGAGCGTGGAATACGTGGTGGATTGAGTCAATGTTCTCATAGGTATGCGCTCGCCAACAACAAGTATTTGCCAACGTATGATTCGAGTAAACCGTCCACTTATTTAATGTATTTTGATATTAATAATTTGTATGGTTGGGCAATGTCGCAGCCTCTACCCTACAAAGATTTTAAATGGGTGGATGATCAAATGGCGGTAGATAGTTTTGATGTGGAGACCATTCCGATCGACAGTTCGGTGGGATATATTTTGGAGGTAGACTTGGAGTACCCGCGCGAAATTCATGATGCCCACGCGGATTTTCCGTTCTGTCCGTCTCATGACACGATTACGACGATGACGACGACGACGACGACGACGACGACGACGACGACGACGACAGCCGGTTCGAGCCCGAGAAAGTTATTGGCGACTCTTTGCGATAAGAAGCGGTACGTTCTCCATTATCGGTATTTGCAACAAAGCATAAAACATGGTTTGAAATTGAAAAAAATTTATCGAATTTTACAATTTCAACAATCGCGATGGTTATACAATTATATTGATCTAAACACAAAATTGCGTGCTAACGCGAACAATGATTTTTCTAAGAATTTATTTAAACTCATGAATAATGCGGTGTTTGGAAAGACTATGGAAAACGTTCGCAATCATGTAGACGTAAAATTACTTTCTCGATGGGACGGTCGGTACGGTGCGGAGCGATTAATAGCTAAACCAAATTTTCATAGTTGCACAGTGTTTTCAGAGGATTTTATTGCAATTCATCTTTAAAAAACGAATATTAAGTTTTATAAACCTATTTACGTAGGCATGTCCGTATTGGATATATCTAAATGTCATTTGTACGACTTTCATTACGCCTACATGTATCCAAATTTAAAAGAAAATTGTAAAATTTTATACACGGACACGGACAGTTTAATATATGAAATTGCATGCGATGACGTTTATGAGATATTGAAACGTGATATTAATCGCTACGACACCAGTAATTATGACGAAAACAATGCGTACGGTGTTCCGATTGTAAATAAAAAAATGTTAGGTTTGATGAAGGATGAGAACGGCGGTAAATTAATGACTGAATTTGTAGGACTCCGTTCTAAAATGTATGCCATTCGAGTGCGCGATGGTGATGTTTGTAGTGTTACTAAAAAAATTAAAGGTATTAGAACGAATGTCACGGCAAGAGATATAAGTTTTGAAGACTATATCGAATGCCTTCGTAATTGTACAGAAAAAAGTGTTACTAATAATCGTATTATGTCCGTTAAACATCGTGTCTATTCAATTTCTGAAATGAAATTAGCATTAAGTCCGTACGACGACAAACGATATATATGTAATGATTTTATTGTTACTCTTCCTTGGGGACACTATAGCATTAACGATGATCATGTCGACGACAACGACGGTAATGGAAGAACCTAGTAGTAGTAGATACCTGAAATAGTGAGGTATGTCACAAGAATGCGATAAGCATAGTAGCATCGATGTCACAAGAATGCGATAAGCATAGTAGCTGCATGTATAAAATAGCCAGCTTTCGAGCATCGGCCTCAGACATTGGCAGGCGACGAGGTAGAACGAAAACAACACCTAGCATCGGGCCGTCGCCGTCGCTACCACTCAAAACTTATTCACGATGAAAAGACGTAGAAGCAGCGCAGTGTAAGTATAGAAGAAGGATAAAACGTTTAACTGTTAAATATATTCAACTGTTAAATATATAATTGATTTTTAGAACTTCTGAACAATCGCAAGCATCATCTTCGCAGCAGTCGTCATCACGACCAGCATCGCCGCTAGTAATACCATCACACCCGCCACCACCGCCAACACCGCTACTACCGCCACCGCTACCATCAGTGGCGCCAGAGTTGTTGTTGCCATTACCATCGTTACCATTATCACCCCCCCCCCCCGTGGTAGCTGCCCTCATCAGATATCATTGTTATCACCTTTATCATCCTCGTCGACTGGCGATTGGAGCAAATTTCGTAGTGGTGGTCGCGGCGTACGGATCTTAACTCGAAGATACTCTTTGGCAGGCAACTATTTTAAATATTTAGAGATTGGGGTGCGTGTTGATAGGGAAATTTTTATCGAATTGGCGATAGGAGACAATCGCGGAAATGAGATTCCAATTACTTGGAATGCTTGGATTAATTTATTGAACACAGAAAATATTTTATCCGAACTGTTCTCACAAAAAGATCGGTGTCGAAAATGTATATGTGGTAACATAACATTACAAATTGTTGATTTTGATGATGCAAGTCTAGTCAAAATTTCAAATCAGGCTGTATCGTTGTTTATAGTGGGAAAAACGATGCATAAATTCTACATTTTTAAACATTGTATAAATAATTTATATGTAAAATTAGTGAATGAACTTCCGGAAATAATAGAAAAATTTGGGGGATTTGTTCGTGCATCAAATATTGCTGCCGAACGATCGTTTGATGAAAATTCATTGATCGATTGTGAATTGTTGGCTTTGTGCTCGGATTTGTTCGAAACATACAATAAAAATGATTAAAAAATAATGTATAAAAATAATGTGTTTTTTCATCGTACAACGTTTCGGTGACAAACCTCGAAAAGAGGATGCGCGCTTTAAAAGTCGTCGTGTGATTCCGTAGGAAAAAAAAATGTGCTGGAAATAACTTTTCTCCATGATACAATTATTAATTTACAAACACTCTCAAATGATGGCTTGCAAAAAGTTGTAAAATAAGTGCTAAATTCCGACATTTAGAAGCAGCAAGTAGTATGTGTACAATATTCTTGTATTCGACGGGTAGAGTATGTCAAAATTATAACCAACGGAAAGTTTGCATGTAAAAAAGAAAAACAAGTTTGGCCGGTTATACGGAGTGAGTGATGGAACCCATCATTAATTTCGCATAGTCAATCTGACTCACTTTTTTTACATGGGCGCTTTCTGTTGGATATAATTTTGATGTATTTTCTGACGGATACAGGAACGTCGTGTTCATACTACTTATTTCTAAACGTTAGAAATTGCATACATTTTACAACTTTTTACAGGTTATCATTTTGAGTGTTTGTGATATTGATAATTGAATCTTGAGACGACTTTTCTCCCTCATCATCATCATCTGTCTACGAAATTGTACCACGTCTATTTTTTAGTGCGTACTCTCTTTTCGAGGTTTGTCGCGGAAGAAAACGTACGATTTCGCACCATGTACTATAATTTCGCACCACGTACTAATGTATTTCATATAAATTTGAAAATAGTGTATCAGTTTTCATTAATAAATAAATAAATGTTAATCCATATATGTTTTTAATTATTATGTTTATTCATTAATAATACATATACATTTTTTTATTTACAATTTTAGATTATTTTTCGAACGATATTTGTCAATGGGTTGTATTCTACGATACAGTCGTGTATTATCAAGCAGTATGCAGTTGTTGACGGAGGCACATTGACTCGGCATTCGAATTCGATTCGCACGTCGATCGTGGCGTTTTTAAGCGCTTCGTTTTGTCGGGAGCAATCGAGAACGACGAACGGACCGTATCGCAGGAATTTTGTAACGTCGAGTAGCGCTTCGCCGTTTCCATAGTAGGATTCTTGGAATTTAGCATACATATCATAGAGTAACGCGTATTTTCCTTTCTCGAAATCGATGTTTAAATCGTCGTACGGATAGGTTTCCGAATTTAAGTAAAGCCGAATATTGGCTAACGCACAATTATCGAATCGTGTAACCGTTTCCGTTAAGTTGTTCCGCCGATCGGTTTGTAAAGCAAATATCACGTATCGTGGTTTTTCCATTTGCGGAGCTGTTTTTATCGCCCACGTATGTTTCGTGGTTGCCTGTAGCAGAGGATATTCGTACAGATCCCATGATCGAAAGCTCATGCTAATCGACCTGTCGCTGTCTAAAATATGTAACATCGACAGTTTATGTATTTCGTCCAGCGTGACGTGTGGCATTCGCCATTGAATTTTATACAGATCTACAACGGGCTCGGCGTTGTTGGAAGAGCCGCGCAAAGCGTTCGTGTCGGTGCGCGAACGTATCAGAATCAACTCGTGTCTAGCATTTATTACGACGCGTTTATAGTCTTCGCAGAATCCCAACAAAATGTTCATAGGTATGCAAAAATTGAAATTTATCGCTGCCGTGACCGTTGCTGTTAACCTGAGGTTGTTCTCGTCGTTGTCGTGCGGCAGCCATCCTGCATTAGACAAAACGTCGCTTTTCAGCTTGGACAGACTAACGTAATTCTTCAAGGTCGTTGTTGTGCCGGGATTTCTGGATCGATCGATTTCCACTCCGTTCAATTCATAGCGTATTTCCTCGAACATGAAGGGGATAGCATTGTTATCGAGATTTGCCTTGTCGACGTGAGATTCTCCGGCAGCTAATTCGAGTCTGCCCGGTAAACTAAGTTTTCCCTCGACGTATAAAAAGCTTCTACAGGGGAGCGTGTACAGATCTTGCTGCTGAATGGGTATTCTTATCTCATCGTTGCTTCCGAATGTCGTGTTGGCGTACGGATTGTACGTGTGCAGTTCGATCTTTGTAATACGGTTGTCGAAGATCGGTGCTTTGGCGATGTTTAAAATGTCGTTGAACATGACTGTTGTTGTTGTTGTTTCTTACTCGTTCACTTTTTAACGATAAATCCTAAAGATCGTAAATACCGAGCGTTCTCCGCAGTTACTTTTTTGCGAATCAATGCGTTTTCTTTCAGTTTCCTCCTACTACTACTACCTCCACTACGAATCAATGCGCTGTCGTGGTTGTTGTCGTCGTTCAACGTGGTGGTGGTCGTATCGTTATGAATTAGCATTGCTTCGACGAACGTGTAGTCGTACCGTAATTTCTTCGCCTCGAAAATCGATCAAACGTCCTGATTGATCAACTATGCGAATCGTTAAATCGTTGATTACTCGCGCGACAATCGGAAGGTAAATGACTTGTGCAGGCTTTTCCGATAATTTATACCCTGGCGGCACCTGAGGCGCAAACTCATGTATAGTGTGAACGAGTTTACCATTGTCGTACGATCCGGTGGTTACGTTGCATTCCACTCGAATAATGTTCACATTGACGATGTTCACTGGCACGTCAGACGTGTACCACTTGTTTGGCAATAAAACGCGACTCGTGGAAAATCCAAGAATAGATCCTACGTTGTCAGGCTTGGTAAAGTTTACTCGAAATCGACTAATAATTTCGCTTTTCATGGTGTTGTTGTTTGCTCGTAGTAACAACGGATATTCATTATCGTCGCCGCCGCCGCCGCCGCCACCGTCGGAGGAGGATGATTTGTTTGTATTTTTGGGAGGGGGATATCGCGTGCGTATCTCACGTCTCAGGTACTCGTTGATCGCCTCCAATTCGTACGAACCGTCCGGGATGACGATCGTTTCATCCTTTTCGCCAAAATAGAATAGATTGTTCCCGATGTTGGCGCTGATGTTTGGTATCGTGTAGTAAGTTTGCAAGTTGAGCAATCCCAGCTCGTACTCGCCATTGCTCACATCTATGGGGGGAAGTATTTGGACGATAATGTACTGCTTCTTCCCGACAACGTAAACGTGAACGACGTTTTCGTATCCATTACGCGCACGCGCAGCGAATTTGGAAAAATTAAGTTTCTCGTAGAAATTTCACGCACAATTGTCCGCACCGGCTTTCGTCGTACTTTTGAAAACGTTTGTGATTATACGAGATCGTCGCGACCGCGTTCGCGAAGTAACGAATCAACTCGATCAGTGGACGAAGATTACCAAAACTATCAAAGTAGTCGACGCGCGAGCCACGTTTCACGTACGCGACCCAATGCGTTCCTGGCCCGTGACTATCGTCCAGATTAACGATACCTCGTTCGTTTATCCACGGTCGAGTCGGCAATTTGTCACGCATGAAAACTCCACGAAAATATGGTAATGTTTTACAGATCGCGGTTAATTCGTTATCCGTCGTTGCCGCGTCTTCTTTCTTTTTTTTTTTTTATTAGTCCTCCTCCTCTTCAAGCCCTTTCCTCCATGCTTGTACGGTGCAAGACGCAGCCCGTGACCTTCCATAGCCCGATTGTGTCGCTGAGCTTCTTCCAGTTGTTTCTTTGCAGTTTTCGCAGCGTTTATTGCTTTGACTACCCCCGCGGCGCCACCTGTCAATGCTCCTATAGCAGACAAAGCAGGCAACAGCAGCGGTAAAAAACCACCGCGTTTAGCGATCGGGAGAATTCTCATTTTCTGCTTCTTCTTCGTTTGTTGTTGTTGTTGTTGTTGTCCACGCTGCTGCTGCCGCCGCGGCCGCCGCTGTCTCCTCAAACCCATGCCTAATTTCGTTTTAGCTTTCATGGCGGTCAACACGGCTGCGGCGGACGCTTTTTCTCCAAATGTAGCGTCTTTGGCCGTTAAACGTTGTAGCGCGCGATTTGCCAAAACGTTGTCGGCCGCGTGGCGATCGTCGAGGTCTTTGCGCTGCGAATACGCTATGTCGTGTTGACGACAAGCTGCGTCCAAAGGATTGATTCCTCTATCGCCGCGGACTAATCGCTTGTGCAGTTTTGTACCAGGGCTGCAGAATTGATAACCGGGAATGTGTAATTCGACCGGCAACGCGTCTACAATTCTGTTAAAGAATCCCTTACCCGTAGTAGTAGTAGTAGTAGTACACGGACGACGTTTCGCATGCATACACTATTCTCTTTCTCTCTCTCTCTTGCTCTCGAATCGTATCTTTTAACAATTTTCGAAAAGGGGGAGGGTTGGTGGAATTACTCTCTCTCTGACTCCCCACAGAACAATGACTGATATCAATGATGTTTAAGCTCTCGTATAAATACTACCCGCTCCTCCCCTCCGTCTGTGGATTGATCAAAGTAGTAGTAGTATGCGTTTCGTGAGACAATCTTTGAATATTCGTGTTCCGGGCGCGTGTCGCGACGTCGTCGCCGACGACGACGATAAGATGGTGCGAAAACATGGATTGTTGTTACCTAGGGACGTACGATGTGTGATAAGCGGCCCCTCCGGATGCGGTAAAACGAACGTTATGATAAGTCTATTGGAGAGCGCAAACGGACTACGATTCGCAAATGTTTACGTGTACTCGAAATCGCTGAATCAGCCGAAATATCGATATTTGGCCAAACTGTTCTCGGCCGTGGGACAGGACGTTGGCTACTTTGCTTTTGACAACAACCGTGACGTAATCCCACCTGCGGAGGCACTACCCGATTCGATATTCATCTTCGACGACGTGGCGTGCGACGAGCAGAATATAATGAGAGAATATTTCGCGATGGGTAGACATTCTCGCGTCGATTGCTTCTACCTGGGTCAGTCGTACAAGAGAATACCTAAACATTTGATTCGCGACAACGTTAATTTGTTGATTCTGTTCAAACAAGATGTTACCAACCTACGTCACATTCATCGGGATCACGTGAACACCGATATGCCGTTTGAAACGTTCTGCAGGCTGTGCGCGAATTGTTGGCGGAAAAAGTACGGATTTCTCGTAATAGATAAAGACAGTCGTGTGAACGGTGGTCGTTATAGACGCGGATTTAACGAGTTTGTAGTACTGTAACAAGCACAGTTGCTCTGAAAGAGTCGATAACAACGTTGCATCGCGAACGCGTGTGGAGATTGTAAATTTTTTCTCTCTGGAAAAACAATATGGCAGCAGCAGCAGCAGCAGCAGCAGCAGCCACGCCGTCGCCGTCGCCGTCGTCAAAGAAGAAAAAGAAACAGAAGAATGATGATGGTGTTGGTGGTGGTGGTGGTGGTGAGAAGCGTAAAACTTTGATCGCAAAAGAAATAGCAAAGACTAGCGATACGTATAGGACTGTAATACACTGCAATCTGAAAAAAAATTTTTTTCAAGTTAGAATAGGGTGTTTCATATGTACACTTTATATTCGAATAAATTTTTTTTTTTTACCAAAAAAACTTACCACTCTTCCGTCACACTCCTCATCCCACTGCTTCTTATAGCTCTTCGCCAAAAACAAAACAAAATCATTCTGCCCATACCTGGAAATAATTTTTAATATACGCGATAGAGAGAAAAAACTTTAGAATAATACACTTACCAGCGAACCAGCGAGAATGCATTCGAAAAAACAGCACTATTATAGTTGCTACAACAATGATGAAAGCCGTGTCTAAACCGTATACGACACCGGACGTGTAATACAACACACACAACAAAACGATGTGGTCGCTTAAACAATGTCATGGTCGCGCTTAAGAAGATACGGGTTATCCTTGACAAAATGCCGCATTTCGCTAATGCAAAACCAGATTCCACAATCATGACCGATTAAAACAAAATAGAACTCGCACTTAAGAAGATACGGTAATTGGTTAATTTGCATTTCGCTAATATATACAAACAATGTTTTGCACTTAAATGCCTTCCCCTCTGTTGCCCCCTTGTCCCCTTGTCTACAAGCTGCATTTCGCTACACGCTGTTGCCCCCATTCCTCCTTGTCCACAAGCTGCATTTCGCAATATGTTGTTACCCCTCCCCTTGTCTACATTTCGCAATATCTTGTTACCCCCCTCCCCTTGTCGACAAGCTGCATTTCGCAATATGTTGTTACCCCGTCTCCCCCCTTGTCTACAAGCTGCATTTCGCAATATGTTATTACCCCCCTCCCCCTCTCCCCCTTGTCTACAAGCTGCATTTCGAAAATATGTTGTTACCCCCCTCCCCCTCCCCCTTGTCAACAAGCTGCAGTTGTTACCCCCTCCCCCTCCACCCTTGTCTAGAAGCTGCATTTCGCTATTTGCCTGCTGCCTCCCCCTCCCCCTCGCCACACCCGTGTGGGGCAGAACGCTCCTAGCCTATCTACTTTAGTTAAATAACTCTCAGCTTTGCAGGTATTTGCAGTTCTAACTTATATATTATCAAAGTATACTATGTTACCAATACGACGCAATCAAAACCTCAGCGAAACTCTGCGGAACTTCATAACAAAGCGTAAACAAAGTTATACTATACACGGATGTACTGTTTGATCTTCCTGCCGGTTCTGGATACATCTTTTGCCAAATCACTCTCAGGTTTGTAGGTAGTTGCAGTTCTACCGTATATAATATCAAAGTATACTATCTTACCAATACGACGCAATCAAAACCTCAGCGATACTTTGTGGAACTTCATAACAAAGCGTGAACAAAGTTATACTATTCACGGATGTACTATTTGATCATCCAGATCGGTTCTTGATACATATTTAGTTAAATAACTCTGAGCTCTGCAGGTATTTGCAGTTCTAACTTATATATTATCAAAGTATACTATCTTATCAATACGACGCAATCAAAACCTCAGCGAAACTTTTCGGAACTTCATAACAAAGCGTAAACAAAGTTATAGTATGCACGGATTTACTGTATGATCATCCTGCCCGTTCTTGAAACATATTTTGCCAAATAACTCTGAGGTTTGCAGGTAGTTGCAGGTCTATCTTGCATAATATCAAAGTATACTATCTTACCAATTGAGACGCAATCAAAACATCAGCGAAACATTGCGGAACTTCATAACAAAGCGTAAACAAAGTTATACTATTCACGGATGTACTATTTGATCATCTATAGCGGTTCTTGCTACATATTTAGTTAAATAACTCTGAGGTTTGCAGGTATTTGCAGTTCTAACTTAAATGATATCAAAGTATACTATCTTATCAATACGTAGGCAATCAAAACATCAGCGAAACATTGCGGAACTTCATAACAAAGCGTAAACAAAGTTATACTATGAACGGATGTACTATTTGATCATCTAGAGCGGTTCAAGCTACATATTTAGTTAAATAACTCTGAGCTTTGCAGGTATTTGCAGTTCTAACTTATATATTATCAAAGTATACTATCTTATCAATACGACGCAATCAAAACCTCAGCGAAACTTTTCGGAACTTCATAACAAAGCGTAAACAAAGTTATAGTATGCACGGATTTACTGTATGATCATCCTGCCCGTTCTGGAAACATATTTTGCCAAATAACTCTCAGGTTTGTATTTAGTTGCAGTTCTACCTTATATAATATCATAGTATAATATCTCACCAATACGACGCAATTAAAACATCAGCGACACTTTTCGGAACTTCATAACAAAGCGTAAACAAAGTTATAGTATGCACGGATTTACTGTATGATCATCCTGCCCGTTCTTGAAACATATTTTGCCAAATAACTCTGAGGTTTGCAGGTAGTTGCAGGTCTAACTTGCATAATATCAAAGTATACTATCTTACCAATTGAGACGCAATCAAAACATCAGCGAAACATTGCGGAACTTCATAACAAAGCGTAAACAAAGTTATACTATTCACGGATGTACTATTTGATCATCTATAGCGGTTCTTGCTACATATTTAGTTAAATAACTCTGAGGTTTGCAGGTATTTGCAGTTCTAACTTAAATGATATCAAAGTATACTATCTTATCAATACGTAGGCAATCAAAACATCAGCGAAACATTGCGGAACTTCATAACAAAGCGTAAACAAAGTTATACTATGAACGGATGTACTATTTGATCATCTAGAGCGGTTCAAGCTACATATTTAGTTAAATAACTCTGAGCTTTGCAGGTATTTGCAGTTCTAACTTATATATTATCAAAGTATACTATCTTATCAATACGACGCAATCAAAACCTCAGCGAAACTTTTCGGAACTTCATAACAAAGCGTAAACAAAGTTATAGTATGCACGGATTTACTGTATGATCATCCTGCCCGTTCTGGAAACATATTTTGCCAAATAACTCTCAGGTTTGTATTTAGTTGCAGTTCTACCTTATATAATATCATAGTATAATATCTCACCAATACGACGCAATTAAAACATCAGCGACACTTAGCAGAATTTCATAACAAAGCGAGAACGAAGTTATACTACGCACGGATGTACTATTTCATCATCCAGAGCGGTTCTTGCTACATATTTAGTTAAATAACTCTGAGCTTTGCAGGTATTTGCAGTTCTAACTTATATAATATAAAAGTATACTATCTTATCAATACGACGCAATCAAAACATCAGCGAAGCTTTGCGGAACTTCATAACAAAGCGTAAACAAAGTTATACTATGCACGGATGTACTATTTGATCATCCTGAGCGGTTCTTGCTACATATTTAGTAAAATAACTCTGAGCTTTGCAGGTATTTGCAGTTCTAACTTATATAATATCAAAGTATACTATCTTATCAATACGACGCAATCAAAACCCCAGCGAAACATTAGGGAACTTCATAACAAAGCGTAAACAAAGTTATACTATGCACGTATGTACTATTTGATCATCCAGAGCGGTTCTTGCTGCATATATAGTTAAATAACTCTGAGCGTTGCAGGTATTTCCAGTTCTAACTTATATAATATCAAAGTATACTATCTTATCAATACGACGCAATCAAAACACCAGCGAAGCTTTGCGGAACTTCATAACAAAGCGTAAACAAAGTTATACTATGCACGTATGTACTATTTGATCATCCAGAGCGGTTCTTGCTGCATATTTAGTTAAATAACTCTGAGCTTTGCAGGTATTTGCAGTTCTAACTTATATAATATCTAAGTATACTATCTTATCAATACGACGCAATCAAAACATCAGCGAAGCTTTGCGGAACTTCATAACAAAGCGTAAACAAAGTTATACGATGCACGTATGTACTATTTGATCATCCAGAGCGGTTCTTGCTGCATATTTAGTTAAATAACTGTGAGCTTTGCCGGTATTTGCAGTTCTAACTTATATATTATCAAAGTATACTATCTTATCAATACGACGCAATCAAAACATCAGCGAAACTTTGCGGAACTTCATAACAAAGCGTAAACAAATTTATAGTATGCACGGATGTACTATTTGATCATCCAGAGCGGTTCTTGCTACATATTTTGTTAAATAACTCTGAGGTTTGCAGGTATTTGCAGTTCTATCTTATATAATATCAAAGTATACTATCTTACCAATACGACGCCATCAAATCTCAGCGAAACTTTGAGGAACTTCGTAACAAAGCGTGAACAAAGTTATACTATGCACGGATGTACTATTTGATCATCCTGAGCGGTTCTAGCTACATATTTAGTTAAATAACCCAGAGTTTTACACGTAGTTGCAGTTCTATCTTATATAATATCAAAGTATACTATCTTACTAATAGCGACGCAATCAAAACATCAGCGAAACTTTGCGGAACTTCATAACAAAGCGTAAACAAAGTTATACTATGCACGTATGTACTATTTGATCTTATTGCCGGTTCTGGAAACATATTTTGCCATATCACCCTCAGGTTTGTAGGTAGTTGCAGTTATACCTTATATAATATCATAGTATACTATCTTATCAATACGTAGGCAATCAAAACATCAGTGATACTTTGCGGAACTTCATAACAAAGCGTAAACAGAGTTATACTATGCACGTATGTACTATTTGATCATCCAGAGCGGTTCTTGCTGCATATTTAGTTAAATAACTCTGAGCCTTGCAGGTATTTGCAGTTCTAACTTATATAATGTCAATGTATACTATCTTATCAATACGACACAATCAAAACATCAGCGAAGCTTGGCGGAACTTCATAACAAAGCGTAAACAAAGTTATACGATGCACGTATGTACTATTTGATCATCCAGAGCGGTTCTTGCTGCATATTTAGTTAAATAACTCTGAGGTTTACAGGTAGTTGCAGTTCTATCTTATCTAATATCAAAGTATACTATCTTATCAATACGACGCAATCAAAACATCAGCGAAGCTTTGCGGAACTTCATAACAAAGCGTAAACAAAGTTATACTATGCACGGATGTACTATTTGATCATCCTGAGCGGTTCTTGCTACATATTTAGTAAAATAACTCTGAGCTTTGCAGGTATTTGCAGTTCTAACTTATATAATATCAAAGTATACTATCTTATCAATACGACGCAATCAAAACACCAGCGAAGCTTTGCGGAACTTCATAACAAAGCTTAAACAAAGTTATACTATGCACGTATGTACTATTTGATCATCCAGAGCTGTTCTTGCTGCATATATAGTTAAATAACTCTGAGCTTTGCAGGTATTTCCAGTTCTAACTTATATAATATCAAAGTATACTATCTTATCAATACGACGCAATCAAAACCCCAGCGAAACATTCGGGAACTTCATAACAAAGCGTAAACAAAGTTATACTATGCACGGATGTACTATTTGATCATCCTGAGCGGTTCTTGCTACATATTTAGTAAAATAACTCTGAGCTTTGCAGGTATTTGCAGTTCTAACTTATATAATATCAAAGTATACTATCTTATCAATACGACGCAATCAAAACCCCAGCGAAACATTGGGGAACTTCATAACAAAGCGTAAACAAAGTTATACTATGCACGTATGTACTATTTGATCATCCAGAGCGGTTCTTGCTGCATATATAGTTAAATAACTCTGAGCTTTGCAGGTATTTCCAGTTCTAACTTATATAATATCAAAGTATACTATCTTATCAATACGACGCAATCAAAACCCCAGCGAAACATTGGGGGACTTCATAACAAAGCGTAAACAAAGTTATAGTATGCACGGATGTACTATCTGATCATCCAGAACGGTTCTTGCTACATATTTTGTTAAATAACTCTGAGGTGTGCAGGTATTTGCAGTTCTAACTTATCTAATATCAATGTATACTATCTTATCAATACGACGCAATCAAATCATCAGCGAAACATTGCGGAACTTCATAACAAAGCGTAAACAAAGTTATACTATGCACGTATGTACTATTTGATCATCCAGAGCGGTTCTTGCTGCATATTTAGTTAAATAACTCTGAGCTTTGCAGGTATTTGCAGTTCTATCTTATATAATATCAAAGTATACTATCTTACTAATAGCGACGCAATCAAAACATCAGCGAAACTTTGCGGAACTTCATAACAAAGCGTAAACAAAGTTATACTATGCACGTATGTACTATTTGATCTTATTGCCGGTTCTGGAAACATATTTTGCCATATCACCCTGAGGTTTGTAGGTAGTTGCAGTTATACCTTATATAATATCATAGTATACTATCTTATCAATACGTAGGCAATCAAAACATCAGTGATACTTTGCGGAACTTCATAACAAAGCGTAAACAGAGTTATACTATGCACGTATGTACTATTTGATCATCCAGAGCGGTTCTTGCTGCATATTTAGTTAAATAACTCTGAGCCTTGCAGGTATTTGCAGTTCTAACTTATATAATGTCAATGTATACTATCTTATCAATACGACGCAATCAAAACATCAGCGAAGCTCTGCGGAACTTCATAACAAAGCGTAAACAAAGTTATACTATGCACGGATGTACTATTTGATCATCCTGAGCGGTTCTTGCTACATATTTAGTAAAATAACTCTGAGCTTTGCAGGTATTTGCAGTTCTAACTTATATAATATCAAAGTATACTATCTTATCAATACGACGCAATCAAAACACCAGCGAAGCTTTGCGGAACTTCATAACAAAGCTTAAACAAAGTTATACTATGCACGTATGTACTATTTGATCATCCAGAGCTGTTCTTGCTGCATATATAGTTAAATAACTCTGAGCTTTGCAGGTATTTCCAGTTCTAACTTATATAATATCAAAGTATACTATCTTATCAATACGACGCAATCAAAACCCCAGCGAAACATTCGGGAATTTCATAACAAAGCGTAAACAAAGTTATAGTATGCACGGATGTACTATCTGATCATCCAGAACGGTTCTTGCTACATATTTTGTTAAATAACTCTGAGGTGTGCAGGTATTTGCAGTTCTAACTTATCTAATATCAATGTATACTATCTTATCAATACGACGCAATCAAATCATCAGCGAAACATTGCGGAACTTCATAACAAAGCGTAAACAAAGTTATACTATGCACGTATGTACTATTTGATCATCCAGAGCGATTCTTGCTGCATATTTAGTTAAATAACTCTGAGCTTTGCAGGTATTTGCAGTTCTAACTTATATAATATCAAAGTATACTATCTTATCAATACGACGCAATCAAAACATCAGCTAAGCTTTGCGGAACTTCATAACAAAGCGTAAACAAAGTTATACGATGCACGTATGTACTATTTGATCATTCAGAGCGGTTCTTGTTGCATATTTAGTTAAATAACTGTGAGCTTTGCCGGTATTTGCAGTTCTAACTTATATAATATCAAAGTATACTATCTTATCAATACGACGCAATCAAAACACCAGCGAAACTCTGCGGAACTTCATAACAAAGCGTAAACAAAGTTATACTATGCACGGATGTACTATTTGATCATCCTGAGCGGTTCTAGCTACATATTTAGTTAAATAACCCTGAGTTTTACACGTAGTTGCAGTTCTATCTTATATAATATCAAAGTATACTATCTTACTAATAGCGACGCAATCAAAACATCAGCGAAACTTTGCGGAACTTCATAACAAAGCGTAAACAACGTTAGAGAAAGAATACACCAGATTATACCAGAATACTCCAGAATACAACAGAATATCACAGAATATACCGAAATACACCAGAATATACTATAATATACCAGAATATACCAGAATACAAAAGAATATACGAGAACATACCAGAATACACCAGAATATACCAGAATACACCAGAATATACCATAATATCCCATAATATACAAGAATACGCCAGACTACACCAGAATATCCCAGAACATACAAGAATACACCAGAATATACCATAATATACCACAATATACAGAATACACCAGAATATACCAGAATACTCCAGAATACAACAGAATATCACAGAATATACCGAAATACACCAGAATATACCACAATATACCAGAATATACCAGAATACACCAGAATGTACCAGAATACAACAGAATACAACATAATATCCAAGAATACACCAGAATATACCAGAATACACCAGAATACACCATAATATACCAGATTATTCCAGAATACACCAGAATATACCATAATACACCAGAATATACCATAATATCCCATAATATACAAGAATACGCCAGACTACACCAGAATATCCCAGAATATACCAGAATACACCAGAATATACCATAATATACCACAATATACAGAATACACCAGAATATACCAGAATACTCCAGAATACAACAGAATATCACAGAATATACCGAAATACACCAGAATATACCATAATATACCAGAATATACCAGAATACACCAGAATACACCAGAATACACCAGAATACAACAGAATATCCAAGAATACACCAGAATACACCAGAGTATCCCAGAATATACCAGAAGTCACCAGAATATACCATAATATCCCATAATATACAAGAATACGCCAGACTACACCAGAAGTCACCAGAATATACCATAATATACCACAATATACAGAATACACCAGAATATACCAGAATACACCAGAATATACCAGAATATACCAGAATACACCAGAATATACCACAATACACCAGAATACAACAGAATATCCCAGAATATACCAGAATACACCAGAATATACCAGAATACACCAGAATACACCATAATATACCAGATTATTCCAGAATACACCAGAATATACCATAATACACCAGAATATACCATAATATCCCATAATATACAAGAATACGCCAGACTACACCAGAATATCCCAGAATATACCAGAAGTCACCAGAATATACCATAATATACCACAATATACAGAATACACCAGAATATACCAGAATATTCCAGAATACAACAGAATATCACAGAATATACCGAAATACACCAGAATATACCATAATATACCAGAATATACCAGAATACACCAGAATATACCAGAATACACCAGAATACAACAGAATATCCAAGAATACACCAGAATACACCAGAATATACCAGAATACACCAGAATATACCATAATATCCCATAATATACAAGAATACGCCAGACTACACCAGAATATCCCAGAACATACCAGAATACACCAGAATATACCATAATATACCACAATATACAGAATACACCAGAATATACCAGAATACTCCAGAATACAACAGAATATCACAGAATATACCGAAATACACCAGAATATACCATAATATACCAGAATATACCAGAATACACCAGAATGTACCAGAATACAACAGAATACAACAGAATATCCAAGAATACACCAGAATATACCAGAATATACCAGAATATTCCAGAATACACCAGAATATACCAGAATACACTAGAATATACCAGAATATACCAGAATACACCAGAATATACCACAATACACCAGAATCCAACAGAATATCCCAGAATATACCAGAATACACCAGAATATACCAGAATACACCAGAATACACCATAATATACCAGAATATTCCAGAATACACCAGAATATACCAGAATACACCAGAATATACCATAATATCCCATAATATACAAGAATACGCCAGACTACACCAGAATATCCCAGAATATACCAGAATACACCAGAATATACCATAATATACCACAATATACAGAATACACCAGAATATACCAGAATACTCCAGAATACAACAGAATATCACAGAATATACCGAAATACACCAGAATATACCATAATATACCAGAATATACCAGAATACACCAGAATATACCAGAATACACCAGAATACAACAGAATATCCAAGAATACACCAGAATATACCAGAATATACCAGAATACACCAGAATACAACAGAATATCCCATAATATACAAGAATACGCCAGAATACACCAGAATATCCCAGAATATACCAGAATACACCACAATACACCAGAATATACCATAATTTACAATAATATACCAGAATATACCAGAATACACCAGAATATCCCAGAATATACCAGAATACACCAGAATATACCTAATATACCAGAATATACCAGAATAAACCAGAACATACCAGAATACACCAGAATATACCATAATATACCAGAATATACCAGAATATACCAGAATACACCAGAATACAGCAGAATATCCCACAATATACCAGAATACACCAGAATATACCATAACATACCAGAATACACCAGAATATACCATAATATACCACAATATACAGAATACACCAGAATATACCAGAATACTCCAGAATATACCAGAATATACCAGAATACACCAGAATATACCACAATACACCAGAATCCAACAGAATATCCCAGAATATACCAGAATACACCAGAATATACCAGAATACACCAGAATACACCATAATATACCAGATTATTCCAGAATACCCCAGAATATACCAGAATACACCAGAATATACCATAATATCCCATAATATACAAGAATACGCCAGACTACACCAGAATATCCCAGAATATACCAGAATACACCAGAATATACCATAATATACCACAATATACAGAATACACCAGAATATACCAGAATACTCCAGAATACAACAGAATATCACAGAATATACCGAAATACACCAGAATATACCATAATATACCAGAATATACCGGAATACACCAGAATATACCAGAATATACCCGAATACACCAGAATATACCATAATATACCATAATATACCAGAATATACCAGAATATTCCAGAATATACCAGAATATACCAGAATATACTAAAATATACCAGAATATACCAGAATACATCAAAATATACCAGAATATATATGAATATACCAGAATATACCAGAATACACCAGAATATACGAGAACATACCAGAATATACCCGAATACACCAGAATATACCAGAATATAGCAGAATATACCAGAATACACCAGAATATACGAGAAGATACCAGAATATAGTAGAATATACCAGAATATATCCGAATATACCAGAATATACAAGAAGATACCAGAATATACGAGAACATACCAGGATATACCAGAATACACTAAAAAACACCAGAATATACAAGAAAATACGAGCATATACCTGAATACACCAGAATATACGATAATATTCGAGAATATACCATAATATTCCAGAATACACCAGAATACACCAGGCTATACAAGAATACATCAGAATATACCAGAATACACCAGAATATACCATAATACACCAGAATATACCATAATATAACAGAATATACCAGAATATACCAGAATAAACTAGAATATACAAGAAGATACCAGAATATACGAGAACATACCAGGATATACCAGAATACACTAAAATACACCAGAATATACAAGAAAATACGAGCATATACCTGAATACACCAGAATATACGATAATATACGAGAATATACCATAATATTCCAGAATACACCAGAATATACGAGAACATACCAGATTATACCATAATATACCAGAATATACCAGAATATAGCAGAATATAGTAGAATATACCAGAATATATCCGAATATACCAGAATATACCAGAATACACCAGAATATACGAGAACATACCAGAATATACCAGAATACAACAGAATATACCAGAATATACCAGAATATAGCAGAATATAGTAGAATATACCAGAATATACCAGAATATACAAGAATAAACCTAGAATATACCAGAAAACACCAGAATATACGAGAACATACCAGAATATACCACAATATACCAGAATATACCAGAATATAGCAGAATATAGTAGAATATACCAGAATATATCCGAATATACCAGAATATACCAGAATACACCAGAATATACGAGAACATACCAGAATATACCCGAATACACCAGAATATAACAGAATATACCCGAATACACCAGAATATACCATAATATACCTGAATATACCAGAATATACCCGAATACAGCAGAATATACCAGAATATACCAGAATACACCAGAATATACGAGAACATACCAGAATATACCCGAATACACCAGAATATAACAGAATATACCCGAACAAAGCGTAAACAAAGTTATACTATGCACGTATGTACTATTTGATCATACTGAGCGGTTCTTGCTACATATTTAGTTAAATAACTCTGAGCTTTGCAGGTATTTTCAGTTCTACCTTATATAATATCATAGTATACTATCTTACCAATACGACGCAATCAAAACAACAGTGACACTTTACGGAACTTCATAACAAAGCGTAAACAAAGTTATACTATGCACGTATGTACTATTTGATCATCCCTAGCGGTTCTTGCTACATATTTTGTTAAATAACTCTGAGCTTTCCAGGTATTTGCAGTTCTAACTTATATAATATCAAAGTATACTATCCCACCAATACGACGCCATCAAAACCTCAGCGAAACCCTGCGGAACTTCATAACAAAGCGTAAACAAAGTTATACTATGCACGTATGTACTATTTGATCATCCCTAGCGGTTCTTGCTACATATTTTGTTAAATAACTCTGAGGTGTGCAGGTATTTGCAGTTCTAACTTATCTAATATCAATGTATACTATCTTATCAATACGCCGCAATCAAAACCTCAGCGAAACCCTGCGGAACTTCATAACAAAGCGTAAACAAATTTATACTATGCACGTATGTACTATTTGATCATCCCTAGCGGTTCTTGCTACATATTTTGTTAAATAACTCTGAGGTTTTCATGTAGTTGCAGTTCTATCTTGTATAATATCAAAGTATACTATCCCACCAATACGACGCCATCAAAAACTCAGCGAAACATTGCGGAACTTCATAACAAAGCGTAAACAAAGTTATACTATGCACGGATGTACTATTTTATCATCCTGAGCGGTTCTTGCTACATATTTTGTTAAATAACTCTGGGGTGTGCAGGTATTTGCAGTTCTAACTTCTCTAATATCAATGTATACTATCTTATCAATACGACGCAAACAAAACATCAGCGAAACTTTGCGGAACTTCATAACAAAGCGTAAACAAAGTTATACTATGCACGTATGTACTATTTGATCATCCCTAGCGGTTCTTATTACATATTTTGTTAAATAACTCTGAGGTTTTCATGTAGTTGCAGTTCTATCTTGTATAATATCAAAGTATACTATCCCACCAATACGACGCCATCAAAACCTCAGCGAAACTTTGCGGAACTTCATAACAAAGCGTAAACAAAGTTATACTATGCATGGATGTACTATATGATCAACCTGAGCGGTTCTTGCTACATATTTTGTTAAATAACTCAGAGGTGTGCAGGTATTTGCAGTTCTAACTTATCTAATATCAATGTATACTATCTTATCAATACGACGCAAACAAAACATCAGCGAAACTTTGCGGAACTTCATAACAAAGCGTAAACAAAGTTATACTATGCACGTATGTACTATTTGATCATCCTGAGCGGTTCTTGCTACATATTTAGTTAAATAACTCTGAGGTGTGGAGGTATTTGCAGTTCTAAATTATCTAATATCATAGTATACTATCTTACCAATACGATGCAATCAAAACATCAGTGACACTTTGCGGAACTTCATAACAAAGCGTAAACAAAGTTATACTATGCACGGATGTACTATTTGATCTTCCTGCCGGTTCTGGATACATATTTTGCCATATCACTCTCAGGTTTGTAGGTAGTTGCAGTTCTACCTTATATAATATCATAGTATACTATCTTACCAATACGACGCAATCAAAACATCAGTGACACTTTGCGGAACTTCATAACAAAGCGTAAAAAAAGTTATACTATGCACGGATGTACTATTTGATCTTCCTGCCGGTTCTGCATACATATTTTGCCATATCACTCTCAGGTTTGTAGGTAGTTGCAGTTCTACCGTATATAATATTATAGTATACTATCTCACCAATACGTACGCAATTAAAACATCAGCGAAACTTTGCGGAACTTCATAACAAAGCGTAAACAAAGTTATACTATGCACGTATGTACTATTTGATCACCCCTAGCGGTTCTTGCTACATATTTTGTTAAATAACTCTGAGGTGTGCAGGTATTTGCAGTTCTAAGTTATCTAATATCAATGTATACTATCTTATCAATACGCCGCAATCAAAACCTCAGCGAAACATTGCGGAACTTCATAACAAAGCGTAAACAAAGTTATACTATGCACGTATGTACTATTTGATCATCCTGAGTGGTTCTTGCTACATATTTTGTTAAATAACTCTGAGCTTTGCATCTGTTTGCAGATCTAACTTATATAATATCAAAGTATACTATATTATCAATACGACGCAATCAAAACCTCAGCGAAACTCCGCGGAACTTCATAACAAAGCGTAAACAAAGTTATACTATGCACGGATGTACTATTTGATCATCCTGAGCGGTTCCTGCTACATATTTTGTTAAATAACTCTGAGGTGTGCAGGTAGTTGCAGTTCTAACTTATATATTATCACAGTATACTATCTTATCAATACGACGCCATCAAAACCTCAGCGAAACATGGCGGAACTTCATAACAAAGCGTAAACAAAGTTATACTATGCACGGATGTACTATTCGATCGTCCTGAGTGGTTCTGGATACATATTTTGCCAAATCACTCTCAGGTTTGTAGGTAGTTGCAGTTCTACCTTATATAATATCATAGTATACTCTCTTACCAATACGACGCAATCAAAACATCAGTGACACTTTGCGGAACTTCATAACAAAGCGTAAACAAAGTTATGCTATCCACGTATTTTCTATTTGATCATCCTGAGCTGTTCTTGCTACATATTTTGTTAAATAACTCTGAGCTTTGCATCTGTTTGCAGATCTAACTTATGTAATATCAAAGTATACTATCTTATCAATACGACGCAATCAAAACCTCAGCGAAACTCCGCGGAACTTCATAACAAAGCGTCAACAAAGTTATACTATGCACGTATGTACTTTTTGATCATCCTGAGCGGTTCTTGCTACATATTTAGTTAAATAACTCTGAGGTGTGCAGGTATTTGCAGTTCTAACTTCTCTAATATCAATGTATACTATCTTATCAATAGGACGCAATCAAAACATCAGCGAAACATTGCGGAACTTCATAACAAAGCGTAAACAAAGTTATACTATGCACGTATGAACTATTTGATCATCCAGAGCGGTACTTGCTACATATTTTGTTAAATAACTCTGAGGTTTGCAGGTAGTTGCAGTTCTATCTTATATAATATCAAAGTATACTATCTTACTAATTACGACGCCATCAAAACCTCAGCGAAACATTGCGGAACTTCATAACAAAGCGTAAACAAAGTTATACTATGCACGGATGTACTATTCGATCGTCCTGAGTGGTTCTGGATACATATTTTGCCAAATCACTCACAAGTTTGTAGGTAGTTGCAGTTCTACCTTATATAATATCATAGTATACTCTCTTACCAATACTACGCAATCAAAACATCAGTGACACTTTGCGGAACTTCATAACAAAGCGTAAACAAAGTTATACTATGCACGTATGTACTATTTGATCATCCTGAGCGGTTCTTGCTACATATTTAGTTAAATCAATCTGAGCTTTGCAGGTATTTGCTGTTCCAACTTATATAATATCAAAGTATACTATCTTACCAATTGCGTCGCAATCAAAACCTCAGCGAAACATTGCGGAACTTCATAACAAAGCGTAAACAAAGTTATACTATGCACGGATGTACTATTTGATCTTCCTGTCGGTTTTGGATACATATTTTGCCATATCACTCTCAGGTTTGTAGGTAGTTGCAGTTCTACCTTATATAATATCATAGTATACTATCTTACCAATACGACGCAATCAAAACATCAGTGACACTTTACGGAACTTCATAACAAAGCGTAAACTAAGTTATACTATGCACGTATGTACTATTTGATCACCCCTAGCGGTTCTTGCTACATATTTTGTTAAATAACTCTGAGGTGTGCAGGTATTTGCAGTTCTAACTTATCTAATATCAATGTATACTATCTTATCAATACGCCGCAATCAAAACCTCAGCGAAACCCTGCGGAACTTCATAACAAAGCGTAAACAAAGTTATACTATGCACGGATGTACTATTTGATCATCCTGAGCGGTTCTTGCTACATATTTTGTTAAATAACTCTGAGCTTTGCATCTGTTTGCAGATCTAACTTATATAATATCAAAGTATACTATCTTATGAATACGACGCAATCAAAACCTCAGCGAAACTCCGCGGAACTTCATAACAAAGCGTAAACAATGTTATTCTATGCACCTATGAACTATTTGATCATCCAGAGCGGTTCTTGCTACATATTTTGTTAAATAACTCTGAGGTTTGCAGGTAGTTGCAGTTCTATCTTATATAATATCAAAGTATACTATCTTACTAATTACGACGCCATCAAAACCTCAGCGAAACATTGCGGAACTTCATAACAAAGCGTGAACAAAGTTATACTATGCACGTATGTACTATTTGATCATCCTGAGTGGTTCTTGCTACATATTTTGTTAAATAACTCTGAGCTTTGCATCTGTTTGCAGATCTAACTTATATAATATCAAAGTATACTATATTATCAATACGACGCAATCAAAACCTCAGCGAAACTCCGCGGAACTTCATAACCAAGCGTAAACAAAGTTATACTATGCACGGATGTACTATTTGATCATCCTGAGCGGTTCCTGCTACATATTTTGTTAAATAACTCTGAGGTGTGCAGGTATTTGCAGTTCTAACTTCTCTAATATCAATGTATACTATCCCATCAATACGACGCAATCAAAACATCAGCGAAACTTTGCGGAACTTCATAACAAAGCGTAAACAAAGTTATACTATGCACGTATGTACTATTTGATCATCCAGAGCGGTTCTTGCTACATATTTTGTTAAATAACTCTGAGGTTTGCAGGTAGTTGCAGTTCTATCTTATATAATATCAAAGTATACTATCTTACTAATTACGACGCCATCAAAACCTCAGCGAAACATTGCGGAACTTCATAACAAAGCGTAAACAAAGTTATACTATACACGGATGTACTATTTGATCTTCCTGCCGGTTCTGGATACATATTTTGTTAAATAACTCTGAGGTGTGCAAGTATTTGCAGTTCTAACTTATCTAATATCAATGTATACTATCTTACCAATACGACGCAATCAAAACATCAGCGAGGCTTTGAGGAACTTCATAACAAAGCGTCAACAAAGTTATACTATGCACGTATGTACTATTTGATCATCCTGAGCGGTTCCTGCTACATATTTAGTTAAATAACTCTGAGCTTTGCAGGTAGTTGCAGTTCTTACTTATATATTATCACAGTATACTATCTTATCAATACGACGCCATCAAAACCTCAGCGAAACATGGCGGAACTTCATAACAAAGCGTAAACAAAGTTATACTATGCACGGATGTACTATTCGATCGTCCTGAGTGGTTCTGGATACATATTTTGCCAAATCACTCTCAAGTTTGTAGGTAGTTGCAGTTCTACCTTATATAATATCATAGTATACTCTCTTACCAATACGACGCAAACAAAACATCAGTGACACTTTGCGGAACTTCATAACAAAGCGTAAACAAAGTTATGCTATCCACGTATTTTCTATTTGATCATCCTGAGCTGTTCTTGCTACATATTTTGTTAAATAACTCTGAGCTTTGCATCTGTTTGCAGATCTAACTTATGTAATATCAAAGTATACTATCTTATCAATACGACGCAATCAAAACCTCAGCGAAACTCCGCGGAACTTCATAACAAAGCGTCAACAAAGTTATACTATGCACGTATGTACTTTTTGATCATCCTGAGCGGTTCTTGCTCCATATTTAGTTAAATAACTCTGAGGTGTGCAGGTATTTGCAGTTCTAACTTCTCTAATATCAATGTATACTATCTTATCAATAGGACGCAATCAAAACATCAGCGAAACATTGCGGAACTTCATAACAAAGCGTAAACAAAGTTATACTATGCACGTATGAACTATTTGATCATCCAGAGCGGTACTTGCTACATATTTTGTTAAATAACTCTGAGGTTTGCAGGTAGTTGCAGTTCTATCTTATATAATATCAAAGTATACTATCTTACTAATTACGACGCCATCAAAACCTCAGCGAAACATTGCGGAACTTCATAACAAAGCGTAAACAAAGTTATACTATGCACGGATGTACTATTCGATCGTCCTGAGTGGTTCTGGATACATATTTTGCCAAATCACTCACAAGATTGTAGGTAGTTGCAGTTCTACCTTATATAATATCATAGTATACTCTCTTACCAATACGACGCAATCAAAACATCAGTGACATTTTGCGGAACTTCATAACAAAGCGTAAACAAAGTTATGCTATCCACGTATGTTCTATTTGATCATCCTGAGCTGTTCTTGATACATATTTTGTTAAATAACTCTGAGCTTTGCATCTGTTTGCAGATCTAACTTATGTAATATCAAAGTATACTATCTTATCAATACGACGCAATCAAAACCTCAGCGAAACTCCGCGGAACTTCATAACAAAGCGTAAACAAAGTTATTCTATGCACGGATGTACTATTTGATCATCCTGAGCGGTTCCTGCTACATATTTTGTTAAATAACTCTGAGGTGTGCAGGTATTTGCAGTTCTAACTTCTCTAATATCAATGTATACTATCCCATCAATACGACGCAATCAAAACATCATCGAAACTTTGCGGAACTTCATAACAAAGCGTAAACAAAGTTATACTATGCACGTATGTACTATTTGATCATCCAGAGCGGTTCTTGCTACATATTTTGTTAAATAACTCTGAGGTTTGCAGGTAGTTGCAGTTCTATCTTATATAATATCAAAGTATACTATCTTACAAATTACGACGCCATCAAAACCTCAGCGAAACATTGCGGAACTTCATAACAAAGCGTAAACAAAGTTATACTATACACGGATGTACTATTTGATCTTCCTGCCGGTTCTGGATACATATTTTGTTAAATAACTCTGAGGTGTGCTAGTATTTGCAGTTCTAACTTATCTAATATCAATGTATACTATCTTACCAATACGACGCAATCAAAACATCAGCGAGGCTTTGAGGAACTTCATAACAAAGCGTCAACAAAGTTATACTATGCACGTATGTACTATTTGATCATCCTGAGCGGTTCCTTCTACATATTTAGTTAAATAACTCTGAGCTTTGCAGGTATTTTCAGTTCTACCTTATATAATATCATAGTATACTATCTTACCAATACGACGCAATCAAAACAACAGTGACACTTTACGGAACTTCATAACAAAGCGTAAACAAAGTTATAAAATGCACGTATGTACTATTTCATCATCCCTAGCGGTTCTTGCTACATATTTTGTTAAATAAATCTGAGGTGTGCAGGTATTTGCAGTTCTAACTTATCTAATATCAACGTATACTATTTCATCAATACGCCGCAATCAAAACCTCAGCGAAACCCTGCGGAACTTCATAAAAAAGCGTAAACAAAGTTATACTATGCACGGATGTAATATTTGATCATCCTGAGCGGTTCTTGCTACATATTTTGTTAAATAACTCTGAGGTGTGCAGGTATTTGCAGTTCTAACTTATCTAATATCAATGTATACTATCTTACCAATACGACGCAATCAAAACATCAGCGAAGCTTTGCGGAACTTCATAACAAAGCGTAAACAAAGTTATACTATGCACGTATGTACTATTTGATCATCCCCAGCGGTTCCTGCTACATATTTTGTTAAATAACTCTGAGTTGTGCAGGTATTTGCAGTTCTAACTTATATAATATCAAAGTATACTATCTTACCAATCGCGTCGCAATCAAAACCTCAGCGAAACATTGCGGAACTTCATAACAAAGCGTAAACAAAGTTATACTATGCACGTATGTACTATTTGATCTTCCTGTCGGTTTTGGATACATATTTTGCCATATCACTCTCAGGTTTGTAGGTAGTTGCAGTTCTACCTTATATAATATCATAGTATACTATCTTACCAATACGACGCAATCAAAACATCAGTGACACTTTACGGAACTTCATAAAAAAGCGTAAACAAAGTTATACTATGCAAGTATGTACTATTTGATCATTCCTAGTGGTTCTGGATACATATTTTGCCAAATCACTCTCAGGTTTGTAGGTACTTGCAGTTCTACCTTATATAATATCATAGTATACTCTCTTACCAATACTACGCAATCAAAACATCAGTGACACTTTGCGGAACTTCATAACAAAGCGTAAACAAAGTTATACTATGCACGTATGTACTATTTGATCATCCTGAGCGGTTCTTGCTACATATTTAGTTAAATCAATCTGAGCTTTGCAGGTATTTGCAGTTCTAACTTATATAATATCAAATTATACTATCTTACCAATTGCGTCGCAATCAAAACCTCAGCGAAACATTGCGGAACTTCATAACAAAGCGTAAACAAAGTTATACTATGCACGGATGTACTATTTGATCTTCCTGTCGGTTTTGGATACATATTTTGCCATATCACTCTCAGGTTTGTAGGTAGTTGCAGTTCTACCTTATATAATATCATAGTATACTATCTTACCAATACGACGCAATCAAAACATCAGTGACACTTTACGGAACTTCATAACAAAGCGGAAACTAAGTTATACTATGCACGTATGTACTATTTGATCACCCCTAGCGGTTCTTGCTACATATTTTGTTAAATAACTCTGAGGTGTGCAGGTATTTGCAGTTCTAAGTTATCTAATATCAATGTATACTATCTTATCAATACGCCGCAATCAAAACCACAGCGAAACCCTGCGGAACTTCATAACAAAGCGTAAACAAAGTTATACTATGCACGGATGTACTATTTGATCATCCTGAGCGGTTCTTGCTACATATTTTGTTAAATAACTCTGAGCTTTGCATCTGTTTGCAGATCTAACTTATATAATATCAAAGTATACTATCTTATCAATACGACGCAATCAAAACCTCAGCGAAACTCCGCGGAACTTCATAACAAAGCAGAACAAAGTTATACTATGCACCTATGAACTATTTGATCATCCAGACCGGTTCTTGCTACATATTTTGTTAAATAACTCTGAGGTTTGCAGGTAGTTGCAGTTCTATCTTATATAATATCAAAGTATACTATCTTACTAATTACGACGCCATCAAAACCTCAGCGAAACATTGCGGAACTTCATAACAAAGCGTGAACAAAGTTATACTATGCACGGATGTACTATTTGATCATCCTGAGCGGTTCTGGATACATATTTTGCCATATCACTCTCAGGTTTGTAGGTAGTTGCAGTTCTACCTTATATAATATCATAGTATACTATCTTACCAATACGACGCAATCAAAACATCAGTGACACTTTGCGGAACTTCATAACAAAGCGTAAACAAAGTTATACTATGCACGTATGTACTATTTGATTATCCTGAGCGGTTCTTGCTACATATTTAGTTAAATAACTCTGTGCTTTGCAGGTAGTTGCAGTTCTTACTTATATATTATCAAAGTATACTATCTTATCAATACGACGCAATCAAAACGTCAGCGATACTTTGCGGAACTTCATAACAAAGCGTAAACAAAGTTATACTATGCACGTATGTACTATTTGATCATACTGAGCGGTTCTTTGCTACATATTTAGTTAAATAACTCTGTGGTTTGCAGGTATTTGCAGTTCTAACTTATATAATATCATAGTATACTATCTTACCAATACGACGCAATCAAAACATCAGTGACACTTTACGGAACTTCATAACAAAGCGTAAACAAAGTTATACTATGCACGTATGTACTATTTGATTATCCTGAGCGGTTCTTGCTACATATTTAGTTAAATAACTCTGAGCTTTGCAGGTAGTTGCAGTTCTTACTTATATATTATCACAGTATACTATTTTATCAATACGACGCAATCAAAACGTCAGCGATACTTTGCGGAACTTCATAACAAAGCGTAAACAAAGTTATACTATGCACGTATGTACAATTTGATCATCCTGAGCGGTTCTTGCTACATATTTAGTTAAATAACTCTCAGGTTTGTAGGTAGTTGCAGTTCTACCTTATATAATATCATAGTATACTATCTTACCAATACGACGCAATCAAAACATCAGTGACACTTTGCGGAACTTCATAACAAAGCGTAAACAAAGTTATACTATGCACGTATGTACTATTTGATCATCCCTAGCGGTTCTTGCTACATATTTTGTTAAATAACTCTGAGGTGTGCAGGTATTTGCAGTTCTAACTTATCTAATATCAATGTATACTATCTTATCAATACGCCGCAATCAAAACCTCAGCGAAACCCTGCGGAACTTCATAACAAAGCGTAAACAAAGTTATACTATGCACGTATGTACTATTTGATCATCCCTAGCGGTTCTTGCTACATATTTTGTTAAATAACTCTGAGGTTTTCATGTAGTTGCAGTTCTATCTTGTATAATCATCAAAGTATACTATCCCACCAATACGACGCCATCAAAACCTCAGCGAAACCCTGCGGAACTTCATAACAAAGCGTAAACAAAGTTATACTATGCACGTATGTACTATTTGATCATCCCTAGCGGTTCTTGCTACATATTTTGTTAAATAACTCTGAGGTGTGCAGGTATTTGCAGTTCTAACTTATCTAATATCAATGTATACTATCTTATCAATACGCCGCAATCAAAACCTCAGCGAAACCCTGCGGAACTTCATAACAAAGCGTAAACAAATTTATACTATGCACGTATGTACTATTTGATCATCCCTAGCGGTTCTTGCTACATATTTTGTTAAATAACTCTGAGGTTTGCAGGTAGTTGCAGTTCTATCTTATATAATATCAAAGTATACTATCTTACTAATTACGACGCCATCAAAACCTCAGCGAAACATTGCGGAACTTCATAACAAAGCGTAAACAAAGTTATACTATACACGGATGTACTATTTGATCTTCCTGCCGGTTCTGGATACATATTTTGTTAAATAACTCTGAGGTGTGCAAGTATTTGCAGTTCTAACTTATCTAATATCAATGTATACTATCTTACCAATACGACGCAATCAAAACATCAGCGAGGCTTTGAGGAACTTCATAACAAAGCGTCAACAAAGTTATACTATGCACGTATGTACTATTTGATCATCCTGAGCGGTTCCTGCTACATATTTAGTTAAATAACTCTGAGCTTTGCAAGTAGTTGCAGTTCTAACTTATATATTATCAAAGTATACTATATTATCAATACGACGCCATCAAAACCTCAGCGAAACATTGCGGAACTTCATAACAAAGCGTAAACAAAGTTATACTATGCACGGATGTACTATTCGATCGTCCTGAGTGGTTCTGGATACATATTTTGCCAAATCACTCTCAGGTTTGTAGGTAGTTGCAGTTCTACCTTATATAATATCATAGTATACTCTCTTACCAATACGACGCAATCAAAACATCAGTGACACTTTGCGGAACTTCATAACAAAGCGTAAACAAAGTTATGCTATCCACGTATGTTCTATTTGATCATCCTGAGCTGTTCTTGCTACATATTTTGTTAAATAACTCTGAGCTTTCCATCTGTTTGCAGATCTAACTTATGTAATATCAAAGTATACTATCTTATCAATACGACGCAATCAAAACCTCAGCGAAACTCTGCGGAACTTCATAACAAAGCGTAAACAAAGTTATACTATGCACGGATGTACTATTTGATCATCCTGAGCGGTTCCTGCTACATATTTTGTTAAATAAATCGGAGGTGTGCAGGTATTTGCAGTTCTAACTTCTCTAATATCAAAGTATACTATCCCATCAATACGACGCAATCAAAACATCAGCGAAACTTTGCGGAACTTCATAACAAAGCGTAAACAAAGTTATACTATGCACGTATGTACTATTTGATCATCCAGAGCGGTTCTTGCTACATATTTTGTTAAATAACTCTGAGGTTTGCAGGTAGTTGCAGTTCTATCTTATATAATATCAAAGTATACTATCTTACTAATTACGACGCCATCAAAACCTCAGCGAAACATTGCGGAACTTCATAACAAAGCGTAAACAAAGTTATACTATGCACGGATGTACTATTTGATCTTCCTGCCGGGTCTGGATACATATTTTGTTAAATAACTCTGAGGTGTGCTAGTATTTGCAGTTCTAACTTATCTAATATCAATGTATACTATCTTACCAATACGACGCAATCAAAACATCAGCGAGGCTTTGAGGAACTTCATAACAAAGCGTCAACAAAGTTATACTATGCACGTATGTACTATTTGATCATCCTGAGCGGTTCCTTCTACATATTTAGTTAAATAACTCTGAGCTTTGCAAGTAGTTGCAGTTCTTACTTATATATTATCAAAGTATACTATCTTATCAATACGACGCAATCAAAACGTCAGCGATACTTTGTGGAACTTCATAACAAAGCGTAAACAAAGTTATACTATGCACGTATGTACTATTTGATCATCCTGAGCGGTTCTTGCTACATATTTAGTTAAATAACTCTGAGCTTTGCAGGTATTTTCAGTTCTACCTTATATAATATCATAGTATACTATCTTACCAATACGACGCAATCAAAACAACAGTGACACTTTACGGAACTTCATAACAAAGCGTAAACAAAGTTATACTATGCACGTATGTACTATTTGATCATCCCTAGCGGTTCTTGCTACATATTTTGTTAAATAACTCTGAGGTTTTCATGTAGTTGCAGTTCTATCTTGTATAATATCAAAGTATACTATCCCACCAATACGACGCCATCAAAACCTCAGCGAAACCCTGCGGAACTTCATAACAAAGCGTAAACAAAGTTATACTATGCACGTATGTACTATTTGATCATCCCTAGCGGTTCTTGCTACATATTTTGTTAAATAACTCTGAGGTGTGCAGGTATTTGCAGTTCTAACTTATCTAATATCAATGTATACTATCTTATCAATACGCCGCAATCAAAACCTCAGCGAAACCCTGCGGAACTTCATAACAAAGCGTAAACAAATTTATACTATGCACGTATGTACTATTTGATCATCCCTAGCGGTTCTTGCTACATATTTTGTTAAATAACTCTGAGGTTTTCATGTAGTTGCAATTCTATCTTGTATAATATCAAAGTATACTATCCCACCAATACGACGCCATCAAAAACTCAGCGAAACATTGCGGAACTTCATAACAAAGCGTAAACAAAGTTATACTATGCACGGATGTACTATTTTATCATCCTGAGCGGTTCTTGCTACATATTTTGTTAAATAACTCTGAGGTGTGCAGGTATTTGCAGTTCTAACTTCTCTAATATCAATGTATACTATCTTATCAATACGACGCAAACAAAACATCAGCGAAACTTTGCGGAACTTCATAACAAAGCGTAAACAAAGTTATACTATGCACGTATGTACTATTTGATCATCCCTAGCGGTTCTTATTACATATTTTGTTAAATAACTCTGAGGTTTTCATGTAGTTGCAGTTCTATCTTGTATAATATCAAAGTATACTATCCCACCAATACGACGCCATCAAAACCTCAGCGAAACTTTGCGGAACTTCATAACAAAGCGTAAACAAAGTTATACTATGTACGGATGTACTATTTTATCATCCTGAGCGGTTCTTGCTACATATTTTGTTAAATAACTCAGAGGTGTGCAGGTATTTGCAGTTCTAACTTCTCTAATATCAATGTATACTATTTTATCAATACGACGCAAACAAAACATCAGCGAAACTTTGCGGAACTTCATAACAAAGCGTAAACAAAGTTATACTCTGCACGTATGTACTATTTGATCATCCTGAGCGGTTCTTGCTACATATTTAGTTAAATAACTCTGAGGTGTGGAGGTATTTGCAGTTCTAAATTATCTAATATCATTGTATACTACCTTACCAATACGATGCAATCAAAACATCAGTGACACTTTGCGGAACTTCATAACAAAGCGTAAACAAAGTTATACTATGCACGGATGTACTATTTGATCTTCCTGCCGGTTCTGGATACATATTTTGCCATATCACTCTCAGGTTTGTAGGTAGTTGCAGTTCTACCTTATATAATATCATAGTATACTATCTTACCAATACGACGCAATCAAAACATCAGTGACACTTTGCGGAACTTCATAACAAAGCGTAAAAAAAGTTATACTATGCACGGATGTACTATTTGATCTTCCTGCCGGTTCTGCATACATATTTTGCCATATCACTCTCAGGTTTGTAGGTAGTTGCAGTTCTACCGTATATAATATTATAGTATACTATCTCACCAATACGTACGCAATTAAAACATCAGCGAAACTTTGCGGAACTTCATAACAAAGCGTAAACAAAGTTATACTATGCACGTATGTACTATTTGATCACCCCTAGCGGTTCTTGCTACATATTTTGTTAAATAACTCTGAGGTGTGCAGGTATTTGCAGTTCTAAGTTATCTAATATCAATGTATACTATCTTATCAATACGCCGCAATCAAAACCTCAGCGAAACATTGCGGAACTTCATAACAAAGCGTGAACAAAGTTATACTATGCACGTATGTACTATTTGATCATCCTGAGTGGTTCTTGCTACATATTTTGTTAAATAACTCTGAGCTTTGCATCTGTTTGCAGATCTAACTTATATAATATCAAAGTATACTATATTATCAATACGACGCAATCAAAACCTCAGCAAAACTCTGCGGAACTTCATAACAAAGCGTAAACAAATTTATACTATGCACGGATGTACTATTTGATCATCCTGAGCGGTTCCTGCTACATATTTTGTTAAATAACTCTGAGGTGTGCAGGTATTTGCAGTTCTAACTTCTCTAATATCAATGTATACTATCCCATCAATACGACGCAATCAAAACATCAGCGAAACTTTGCGGAACTTCATAACAAAGCGTAAACAAAGTTATACTATGCACGTATGTACTATTTGATCATCCAGAGCGGTTCTTGCTACATATTTTGTTAAATAACTCTGAGGTTTGCAGGTAGTTGCAGTTCTATCTTATATAATATCAAAGTATACTATCTTACTAATTACGACGCCATCAAAACCTCAGCGAAACATTGCGGAACTTCATAACAAAGCGTAAACAAAGTTATACTATACACGGATGTACTATTTGATCTTCCTGCCGGTTCTGGATACATATTTTGTTAAATAACTCTGAGGTGTGCAAGTATTTGCAGTTCTAACTTATCTAATATCAATGTATACTATCTTATCAATACGACGCAATCAAAACATCAGCGAGGCTTTGAGGAACTTCATAACAAAGCGTCAACAAAGTTATACTATGCACGTATGTACTATTTGATCATCCTGAGCGGTTCCTGCTACATATTTAGTTAAATAACTCTGAGCTTTGCAGGTAGTTGCAGTTCTTACTTATATATTATCACAGTATACTATCTTATCAATACGACGCCATCAAAACCTCAGCGAAACATGGCGGAACTTCATAACAAAGCGTAAACAAAGTTATACTATGCACGGATGTACTATTCGATCGTCCTGAGTGGTTCTGGATACATATTTTGCCAAATCACTCTCAAGTTTGTAGGTAGTTGCAGTTCTACCTTATATAATATCATAGTATACTCTCTTACCAATACGACGCAATCAAAACATCAGTGACACTTTGCGGAACTTCATAACAAAGCGTAAACAAAGTTATGCTATCCACGTATTTTCTATTTGATCATCCTGAGCTGTTCTTGCTACATATTTTGTTAAATAACTCTGAGCTTTGCATCTGTTTGCAGATCTAACTTATGTAATATCAAAGTATACTATCTTATCAATACGACGCAATCAAAACCTCAGCGAAACTCCGCGGAACTTCATAACAAAGCGTAAACAAAGTTATACTATGCACGGATGTACTATTTGATCTTCCTGCCGGTTCTGGATACATATTTTGCCATATCACTCTCAGGTTTGTAGGTAGTTGCAGTTCTACCTTATATAATATCATAGTATACTATCTTACAAATACGACGCAATCAAAACATCAGTGACACTTTGCGGAACTTCATAACAAAGCGTAAAAAAAGTTATACTATGCACGGATGTACTATTTGATCTTCCTGCCGGTTCTGCATACATATTTTGCCATATCACTCTCAGGTTTGTAGGTAGTTGCAGTTCTACCGTATATAATATTATAGTATACTATCTCACCAATACGTACGCAATTAAAACATCAGCGAAACTTTGCGGAACTTCATAACAAAGCGTAAACAAAGTTATACTATGCACGTATGTACTATTTGATCACCCCTAGCGGTTCTTGCTACATATTTTGTTAAATAACTCTGAGGTGTGCAGGTATTTGCAGTTCTAAGTTATCTAATATCAATGTATACTATCTTATCAATACGCCGCAATCAAAACCTCAGCGAAACATTGCGGAACTTCATAACAAAGCGTGAACAAAGTTATACTATGCACGTATGTACTATTTGATCATCCTGAGTGGTTCTTGCTACATATTTTGTTAAATAACTCTGAGCTTTGCATCTGTTTGCAGATCTAACTTATATAATATCAAAGTATACTATATTATCAATACGACGCAATCAAAACCTCAGCGAAACTCCGCGGAACTTCATAACAAAGCGTAAACAAAGTTATACTATGCACGGATGTACTATTTGATCATCCTGAGCGGTTTCTGCTACATATTTTGTTAAATAACTCTGAGGTGTGCAGGTATTTGCAGTTCTAACTTCTCTAATATCAATGTATACTATCCCATCAATACGACGCAATCAAAACATCAGCGAAACTTTGCGGAACTTCATAACAAAGCGTAAACAAAGTTATACTATGCACGTATGTACTATTTGATCATCCAGAGCGGTTCTTGCTACATATTTTGTTAAATAACTCTGAGGTTTGCAGGTAGTTGCAGTTCTATCTTATATAATATCAAAGTATACTATCTTACTAATTACGACGCCATCAAAACCTCAGCGAAACATTGCGGAACTTCATAACAAAGCGTAAACAAAGTTATACTATACACGGATGTACTATTTGATCTTCCTGCCGGTTCTGGATACATATTTTGTTAAATAACTCTGAGGTGTGCAAGTATTTGCAGTTCTAACTTATCTAATATCAATGTATACTATCTTACCAATACGACGCAATCAAAACATCAGCGAGGCTTTGAGGAACTTCATAACAAAGCGTCAACAAAGTTATACTATGCACGTATGTACTATTTGATCATCCTGAGCGGTTCCTGCTACATATTTAGTTAAATAACTCTGAGCTTTGCAGGTAGTTGCAGTTCTTACTTATATATTATCACAGTATACTATCTTATCAATACGACGCCATCAAAACCTCAGCGAAACATGGCGGAACTTCATAACAAAGCGTAAACAAAGTTATACTATGCACGGATGTACTATTCGATCGTCCTGAGTGGTTCTGGATACATATTTTGCCAAATCACTCTCAGGTTTGTAGGTAGTTGCAGTTCTACATTATACAATATCATAGTATACTCTCTTACCAATACGACGCAATCAAAACATCAGTGACACTTTGCGGAACTTCATAACAAAGCGGAAACAAAGTTATGCTATCCACGTATTTTCTATTTGATCATCCTGAGCTGTTCTTGCTACATATTTTGTTAAATAACTCTGAGCTTTGCATCTGTTTGCAGATCTAACTTATGTAATATCAAAGTATACTATCTTATCAATACGACGCAATCAAAACCTCAGCGAAACTCCGCGGAACTTCATAACAAAGCGTCAACAAAGTTATACTATGCACGTATGTACTTTTTGATCATCCTGAGCGGTTCTTGCTACATATTTAGTTAAATAACTCTGAGGTGTGCAGGTATTTGCAGTTCTAACTTCTCTAATATCAATGTATACTATCTTATCAATAGGACGCAATCAAAACATCAGCGAAACATTGCGGAACTTCATAACAAAGCGTAAACAAAGTTATACTATGCACGTATGAACTATTTGATCATCCAGAGCGGTACTTGCTACATATTTTGTTAAATAACTCTGAGGTTTGCAGGTAGTTGCAGTTCTATCTTATATAATATCAAAGTATACTATGTTACTAATTACGACGCCATCAAAACCTCAGCGAAACATTGCGGAACTTCATAACAAAGCGTAAACAAAGTTATACTATGCACGGATGTACTATTCGATCGTCCTGAGTGGTTCTGGATACATATTTTGCCAAATCACTCACAAGTTTGTAGGTAGTTGCAGTTCTACCTTATATAATATCATAGTATACTCTCTTACCAATACTACGCAATCAAAACATCAGTGACACTTTGCGGAACTTCATAACAAAGCGTAAACAAAGTTATACTATGCACGTATGTACTATTTGATCATCCTGAGCGGTTCTTGCTACATATTTAGTTAAATCAATCTGAGCTTTGCAGGTATTTGCAGTTCCAACTTATATAATATCAAAGTATACTATCTTACCAATTGCGTCGCAATCAAAACCTCAGCGAAACATTGCGGAACTTCATAACAAAGCGTAAACAAAGTTATACTATGCACGGATGTACTATTTGATCTTCCTGTCGGTTTTGGATACATATTTTGCCATATCTCTCTCAGGTTTGTAGGTAGTTGCAGTTCTACCTTATATAATATCATAGTATACTATCTTACCAATACGACGCAATCAAAACATCAGTGACACTTTACGGAACTTCATAACAAAGCGTAAACTAAGTTATACTATGCACGTATGTACTATTTGATCACCCCTAGCGGTTCTTGCTACATATTTTGTTAAATAACTCTGAGGTGTGCAGGTATTTGCAGTTCTAACTTATCTAATATCAATGTATACTATCTTATCAATACGCCGCAATCAAAACCTCAGCGAAACCCTGCGGAACTTCATAACAAAGCGTAAACAAAGTTATACTATGCACGGATGTACTATTTGATCATCCTGAGCGGTTCTTGCTACATATTTTGTTAAATAACTCTGAGCTTTGCATCTGTTTGCAGATCTAACTTATATAATATCAAAGTATACTATCTTATCAATACGACGCAATCAAAACCTCAGCGAAACTCCGCGGAACTTCATAACAAAGCGTAAACAAAGTTATTCTATGCACGTATGTACTATTTGATCATCCTGAGCGGTTCTTGCTACATATTTTGTTAAATAACTCTGAGGTTTGCAGGTAGTTGCAGTTCTATCTTATATAATATCAAAGTATACTATCTTACTAATTACGACGCCATCAAAACCTCAGCGAAACATTGCGGAACTTCATAACAAAGCGTAAACAAAGTTATACTATGCACGGATGTACTATTTGATCATCCTGAGCGGTTCCTGCTACATATTTTGTTAAATAACTCTGAGGTGTGCAGGTATTTGCAGTTCTAACTTCTCTAATATCAATGTATACTATCCCATCAATACGACGCAATCAAAACATCAGCGAAACTTTGCGGAACTTCATAACAAAGCGTAAACAAAGTTATACTATGCACGTATGTACTATTTGATCATCCAGAGCGGTTCTTGCTACATATTTTGTTAAATAACTCTGAGGTTTGCAGGTAGTTGCAGTTCTATCTTATATAATATCAAAGTATACTATCTTACTAATTACGACGCCATCAAAACCTCAGCGAAACATTGCGGAACTTCATAACAAAGCGTAAACAAAGTTATACTATACACGGATGTACTATTTGATCTTCCTGCCGGTTCTGGATACATATTTTGTTAAATAACTCTGAGGTGTGCAAGTATTTGCAGTTCTAACTTATCTAATATCAATGTATACTATCTTACCAATACGACGCAATCAAAACATCAGCGAGGGTTTGAGGAACTTCATAACAAAGCGTCAACAAAGTTATACTATGCACGTATGTACTATTTGATCATCCTGAGCGGTTCCTGCTACATATTTAGTTAAATAACTCTGAGCTTTGCAGATAGTTGCAGTTCTTACTTATATATTATCACAGTATACTATCTTATCAATACGACGCCATCAAAACCTCAGCGAAACATGGCGGAACTTCATAACAAAGCGTAAACAAAGTTATACTATGCACGGATGTACTATTCGATCGTCCTGAGTGGTTCTGGATACATATTTTGCCAAATCACTCTCAAGTTTGTAGGTAGTTGCAGTTCTACCTTATATAATATCATAGTATACTCTCTTACCAATACGACGCAATCAAAACATCAGTGACACTTTGCGGAACTTCATAACAAAGCGTAAACAAAGTTATGCTATCCACGTATTTTCTATTTGATCATCCTGAGCTGTTCTTGCTACATATTTTGTTAAATAACTCTGAGCTTTGCATCTGTTTGCAGATCTAACTTATGTAATATCAAAGTATACTATCTTATCAATACGACGCAATCAAAACCTCAGCGAAACTCCGCGGAACTTCATAACAAAGCGTCAACAAAGTTATACTATGCACGTATGTACTTTTTGATCATCCTGAGCGGTTCTTGCTCCATATTTAGTTAAATAACTCTGAGGTGTGCAGGTATTTGCAGTTCTAACTTCTCTAATATCAATGTATACTATCTTATCAATAGGACGCAATCAAAACATCAGCGAAACATTGCGGAACTTCATAACAAAGCGTAAACAAAGTTATACTATGCACGTATGAACTATTTGATCATCCAGAGCGGTACTTGCTACATATTTTGTTAAATAACTCTGAGGTTTGCAGGTAGTTGCAGTTCTATCTTATATAATATCAAAGTATACTATCTTACTAATTACGACGCCATCAAAACCTCAGCGAAACATTGCGGAACTTCATAACAAAGCGTAAACAAAGTTATACTATGCACGGATGTACTATTCGATCGTCCTGAGTGGTTCTGGATACATATTTTGCCAAATCACTCACAAGATTGTAGGTAGTTGCAGTTCTACCTTATATAATATCATAGTATACTCTCTTACCAATACGACGCAATCAAAACATCAGTGACATTTTGCGGAACTTCATAACAAAGCGTAAACAAAGTTATGCTATCCACGTATGTTCTATTTGATCATCCTGAGCTGTTCTTGCTACATATTTTGTTAAATAACTCTGAGCTTTGCATCTGTTTGCAGATCTAACTTATGTAATATCAAAGTATACTATCTTATCAATACGACGCAATCAAAACCTCAGCGAAACTCCGCGGAACTTCATAACAAAGCGTAAACAAAGTTATTCTATGCACGGATGTACTATTTGATCATCCTGAGCGGTTCCTGCTACATATTTTGTTAAATAACTCTGAGGTGTGCAGGTATTTGCAGTTCTAACTTCTCTAATATCAATGTATACTATCCCATCAATACGACGCAATCAAAACATCATCGAAACTTTGCGGAACTTCATAACAAAGCGTAAACAAAGTTATACTATGCACGTATGTACTATTTGATCATCCAGAGCGGTTCTTGCTACATATTTTGTTAAATAACTCTGAGGTTTGCAGGTAGTTGCAGTTCTATCTTATATAATATCAAAGTATACTATCTTACTAATTACGACGCCATCAAAACCTCAGCGAAACATTGCGGAACTTCATAACAAAGCGTAAACAAAGTTATACTATACACGGATGTACTATTTGATCTTCCTGCCGGTTCTGGATACATATTTTGTTAAATAACTCTGAGGTGTGCAAGTATTTGCAGTTCTAACTTATCTAATACCAATGTATACTATCTTACCAATACGACGCAATCAAAACATCAGCGAGGCTTTGAGGAACTTCATAACAAAGCGTCAACAAAGTTATACTATGCACGTATGTACTATTTGATCATCCTGAGCGGTTCCTGCTACATATTTAGTTAAATAACTCTGAGCTTTGCAGGTAGTTGCAGTTCTCACTTATATATTATCACAGTATACTATCTTATCAATACGACGCCATCAAAACCTCAGCGAAACATGGCGGAACTTCATAACAAAGCGTAAACAAAGTTATACTATGCACGGATGTACTATTCGATCGTCCTGAGTGGTTCTGGATACATATTTTGCCAAATCACTCTCAAGTTTGTAGGTAGTTGCAGTTCTACCTTATATAATATCATAGTATACTCTCTTACCAATACGACGCAATCAAAACATCAGTGACACTTTGCGGAACTTCATAACAAAGCGTAAACAAAGTTATGCTATCCACGGATGTACTATTTGATCATCCTGAGCGGTTCCTGCTACATATTTTGTTAAATAACTCTGAGGTGTGCAGGTATTTGCAGTTCTAACTTCTCTAATATCAATGTATACTATCCCATCAATACGACGCAATCAAAACATCAGCGAAACTTTGCGGAACTTCATAACAAAGCGTAAACAAAGTTATACTATGCACGTATGTACTATTTGATCATCCAGAGCGGTTCTTGCTACATATTTTGTTAAATAACTCTGAGGTTTGCAGGTAGTTGCAGTTCTATCTTATATAATATCAAAGTATACTATCTTACTAATTACGACGCCATCAAAACCTCAGCGAAACATTGCGGAACTTCATAACAAAGCGTAAACAAAGTTATACTATACACGGATGTACTATTTGATCTTCCTGCCGGTTCTGGATACATATTTTGTTAAATAACTCTGAGGTGTGCAAGTATTTGCAGTTCTAACTTATCTAATATCAATGTATACTATCTTACCAATACGACGCAATCAAAACATCAGCGAGGCTTTGAGGAACTTCATAACAAAGCGTCAACAAAGTTATACTATGCACGTATGTACTATTTGATCATCCTGAGCGGTTCCTGCTACATATTTAGTTAAATAACTCTGAGCTTTGCAGGTAGTTGCAGTTCTCACTTATATATTATCACAGTATACTATCTTATCAATACGACGCCATCAAAACCTCAGCGAAACATGGCGGAACTTCATAACAAAGCGTAAACAAAGTTATACTATGCACGGATGTACTATTCGATCGTCCTGAGTGGTTCTGGATACATATTTTGCCAAATCACTCTCAGGTTTGTAGGTAGTTGCAGTTCTACCTTATATAATATCATAGTATACTCTCTTACCAATACGACGCAATCAAAACATCAGTGACACTTTGCGGAACTTCATAACAAAGCGTAAACAAAGTTATGCTATCCACGTATGTTCTATTTGATCATCCTGAGCTGTTCTTGCTACATATTTTGTTAAATAACTCTGAGCTTTGCATCTGTTTGCAGATCTAACTTATGTAATATCAAAGTATACTATCTTATCAATACGACGCAATCAAAACCTCAGCGAAACTCCGCGGAACTTCATAACAAAGCGTAAACAAATTTATACTATGCACGGATGTACTATTTGATCATCCTGAGCGGTTCCTGCTACATATTTTGTTAAATAAATCGGAGGTGTGCAGGTATTTGCAGTTCTAACTTCTCTAATATCAATGTATACTATCCCATCAATACGACGCAATCAAAACATCAGCGAAACTTTGCGGAACTTCATAACAAAGCGTAAACAAAGTTATACTATGCACGTATGTACTATTTGATCATCCAGAGCGGTTCTTGCTACATATTTTGTTAAATAACTCTGAGGTTTGCAGGTAGTTGCAGTTCTATCTTATATAATATCAAAGTATACTATCTTACTAATTACGACGCAATCAAAACCTCAGCGAAACATTGCGGAACTTCATAACAAAGCGTAAACAAAGTTATACTATACACGGATGTACTATTTGATCTTCCTGCCGGTTCTGGATACATATTTTGTTAAATAACTCTGAGGTGTGCTAGTATTTGCAGTTCTAACTTATCTAATATCAATGTATACTATCTTACCAATACGACGCAATCAAAACATCAGCGAGGCTTTGAGGAACTTCATAACAAAGCGTCAACAAAGTTATACTATGCACGTATGTACTATTTGATCATCCTGAGCGGTTCCTTCTACATATTTAGTTAAATAACTCTGAGCATTGCAAGTAGTTGCAGTTCTTACTTATATATTATCAAAGTATACTATCTTATCAATACGACGCAATCAAAACGTCAGCGATACTTTGTGGAACTTCATAACAAAGCGTAAACAAAGTTATACTATGCACGTATGTACTATTTGATCATACTGAGCGGTTCTTGCTACATATTTAGTTAAATAACTCTGAGCTTTGCAGGTATTTTCAGTTCTACCTTATATAATATCATAGTATACTATCTTACCAATACGACGCAATCAAAACAACAGTGACACTTTACGGAACTTCATAACAAAGCGTAAACAAAGTTATAAAATGCACGTATGTACTATTTCATCATCCCTAGCGGTTCTTGCTACATATTTTGTTAAATAAATCTGAGGTGTGCAGGTATTTGCAGTTCTAACTTATCTAATATCAACGTATACTATTTCATCAATACGCCGCAATCAAAACCTCAGCGAAACCCTGCGGAACTTCATAAAAAAGCGTAAACAAAGTTATACTATGCACGGATGTAATATTTGATCATCCTGAGCGGTTCTTGCTACATATTTTGTTAAATAACTCTGAGGTGTGCAGGTATTTGCAGTTCTAACTTATCTAATATCAATGTATACTATCTTACCAATACGACGCAATCAAAACATCAGCGAAGCTTTGCGGAACTTCATAACAAAGCGTAAACAAAGTTATACTATGCACGTATGTACTATTTGATCATCCCTAGCGGTTCCTGCTACATATTTTGTTAAATAACTCTGAGTTGTGCAGGTATTTGCAGTTCTAACTTATATAATATCAAAGTATACTATCTTACCAATCGCGTCGCAATCAAAACCTCAGCGAAACATTGCGGAACTTCATAACAAAGCGTAAACAAAGTTATACTATGCACGTATGTACTATTTGATCTTCCTGTCGGTTTTGGATACATATTTTGCCATATCACTCTCAGGTTTGTAGGTAGTTGCAGTTCTACCTTATATAATATCATAGTATACTATCTTACCAATACGACGCAATCAAAACATCAGTGACACTTTACGGAACTTCATAAAAAAGCGTAAACAAAGTTATACTATGCAAGTATGTACTATTTGATCATTCCTAGCGGTTCTGGATACATATTTTGCCAAATCACTCTCAGGTTTGTAGGTAGTTGCAGTTCTACCTTATATAATATCATAGTATACTCTCTTACCAATACTACGCAATCAAAACATCAGTGACACTTTGCGGAACTTCATAACAAAGCGTAAACAAAGTTATACTATGCACGTATGTACTATTTGATCATCCTGAGCGGTTCTTGCTACATATTTAGTTAAATCAATCTGAGCTTTGCAGGTATTTGCAGTTCTAACTTATATAATATCAAATTATACCATCTTACCAATTGCGTCGCAATCAAAACCTCAGCGAAACATTGCGGAACTTTATAACAAAGCGTAAACAAAGTTATACTATGCACGGATGTACTATTTGATCTTCCTGTCGGTTTTGGATACATATTTTGCCATATCACTCTCAGGTTTGTAGGTAGTTGCAGTTCTACCTTATATAATATCATAGTATACTATCTTACCAATACGACGCAATCAAAACATCAGTGACACTTTACGGAACTTCATAACAAAGCGGAAACTAAGTTATACTATGCACGTATGTACTATTTGATCACCCCTAGCGGTTCTTGCTACATATTTTGTTAAATAACTCTGAGGTGTGCAGGTATTTGCAGTTCTAAGTTATCTAATATCAATGTATACTATCTTATCAATACGCCGCAATCAAAACCACAGCGAAACCCTGCGGAACTTCATAACAAAGCGTAAACAAAGTTATACTATGCACGGATGTACTATTTGATCATCCTGAGCGGTTCTTGCTACATATTTTGTTAAATAACTCTGAGCTTTGCATCTGTTTGCAGTTCTAACTTATATAATATCAAAGTATACTATCTTATCAATACGACGCAATCAAAACCTCAGCGAAACTCCGCGGAACTTCATAACAAAGCAGAACAAAGTTATACTATGCACCTATGAACTATTTGATCATCCAGACCGGTTCTTGCTACATATTTTGTTAAATAACTCTGAGGTTTGCAGGTAGTTGCAGTTCTATCTTATATAATATCAAAGTATACTATCTTACTAATTACGACGCCATCAAAACCTCAGCGAAACATTGCGGAACTTCATAACAAAGCGTGAACAAAGTTATACTATGCACGGATGTACTATTTGATCGTCCTGAGCGGTTCTGGATACATATTTTGCCATATCACTCTCAGGTTTGTAGGTAGTTGCAGTTCTACCTTATATAATATCATAGTATACTATCTTACCAATACGACGCAATCAAAACATCAGTGACACTTTGCGGAACTTCATAACAAAGCGTAAACAAAGTTATACTATGCACGTATGTACTATTTGATTATCCTGAGCGGTTCTTGCTACATATTTAGTTAAATAACTCTGTGCTTTGCAGGTAGTTGCAGTTCTTACTTATATATTATCAAAGTATACTATCTTATCAATACGACGCAATCAAAACGTCAGCGATACTTTGCGGAACTTCATAACAAAGCGTAAACAAAGTTATACTATGCACGTATGTACTATTTGATCATACTGAGCGGTTCTTTGCTACATATTTAGTTAAATAACTCTGTGGTTTGCAGGTATTTGCAGTTCTAACTTATATAATATCATAGTATACTATCTTACCAATACGACGCAATCAAAACATCAGTGAGACTTTACGGAACTTCATAACAAAGCGTAAACAAAGTTATACTATGCACGTATGTACTATTTGATTATCCTGAGCGGTTCTTGCTACATATTTAGTTAAATAACTCTGAGCTTTGCAGGTAGTTGCAGTTCTTACTTATATATTATCACAGTATACTATCTTATCAATACGACGCAATCAAAACGTCAGCGATACTTTGCGGAACTTCATAACAAAGCGTAAACAAAGTTATACTATGCACGTATGTACAATTTGATCATACTGAGCGGTTCTTGCTACATATTTAGTTAAATAACTCTCAGGTTTGTAGGTAGTTGCAGTTCTACCTTATATAATATCATAGTATACTATCTTACCAATACGACGCAATCAAAACATCAGTGACACTTTACGGAACTTCATAACAAAGCGTAAACAAAGTTATACTATGCACGTATGTACTATTTGATCATCCCTAGCGGTTCTTGCTACATATTTTGTTAAATAACTCTGAGGTGTGCAGGTATTTGCAGTTCTAACTTATCTAATATCAATGTATACTATCTTATCAATACGCCGCAATCAAAACCTCAACGAAACCCTGCGGAACTTCATAACAAAGCGTAAACAAAGTTATACTATGCACGTATGTACTATTTGATCATCCCTAGCGGTTCTTGCTACATATTTTGTTAAATAACTCTGAGGTTTTCATGTAGTTGCAGTTCTATCTTGTATAATATCAAAGTATACTATCCCACCAATACGACGCCATCAAAACCTCAGCGAAACCCTGCGGAACTTCATAACAAAGCGTAAACAAAGTTATACTATGCACGTATGTACTATTTGATCATCCCTAGCGGTTCTTGCTACATATTTTGTTAAATAACTCTGAGGTGTGCAGGTATTTGCAGTTCTAACTTATCTAATATCAATGTATACTATCTTATCAATACGCCGCAATCAAAACCTCAGCGAAACCCTGCGGAACTTCATAACAAAGCGTAAACAAATTTATACTATGCACGTATGTACTATTTGATCATCCCTAGCGGTTCTTGCTACATATTTTGTTAAATAACTCTGAGGTTTTCATGTAGTTGCAGTTCTATCTTGTATAATATCAAAGTATACTATCCCACCAATACGACGCCATCAAAAACTCAGCGAAACATTGCGGAACTTCATAACAAAGCGTAAACAAAGTTATACTATGCACGGATGTACTATTTTATCATCCTGAGCGGTTCTTGCTACATATTTTGTTAAATAACTCTGAGGTGTGCAGGTATTTGCAGTTCTAACTTCTCTAATATCAATGTATACTATCTTATCAATACGACGCAAACAAAACATCAGCGAAACTTTGCGGAACTTCATAACAAAGCGTAAACAAAGTTATACTATGCACGTATGTACTATTTGATCATCCCTAGCGGTTCTTATTACATATTAGGTTAAATAACTCTGAGGTTTTCATGTAGTTGCAGTTCTATCTTGTATAATATCAAAGTATACTATCCCACCAATACGACGCCATCAAAACCTCAGCGAAACTTTGCGGAACTTCATAACAAAGCGTAAACAAAGTTATACTATGTACGGATGTACTATATGATCATCCTGAGCGGTTCTTGCTACATATTTTGTTAAATAACTCAGAGGTGTGCAGGTATTTGCAGTTCTAACTTATCTAATATCAATGTATACTATCTTATCAATACGACGCAATCAAAACATCAGCGAAACTTTGCGGAACTTCATAACAAAGCGTAAACAAAGTTATACTCTGCACGTATGTACTATTTGATCATCCTGAGCGGTTCTTGCTACATATTTAGTTAAATAACTCTGAGGTGTGGAGGTATTTGCAGTTCTAAATTATCTAATATCATTGTATACTACCTTACCAATACGACGCAATCAAAACATCAGTGACACTTTGCGGAACTTCATAACAAAGCGTAAACAAAGTTATACTATGCACGGATGTACTATTTGATCTTCCTGCCGGTTCTGGATACATATTTTGCCATATCACTCTCAGGTTTGTAGGTAGTTGCAGTTCTACCTTATATAATATCATAGTATACTATCTTACAAATACGACGCAATCAAAACATCAGTGACACTTTGCGGAACTTCATAACAAAGCGTAAAAAAAGTTATACTATGCACGGATGTACTATTTGATCTTCCTGCCGGTTCTGCATACATATTTTGCCATATCACTCTCAGGTTTGTAGGTAGTTGCAGTTCTACCGTATATAATATTATAGTATACTATCTCATCAATACGACGCAATCAAAACATCAGCGAAACTTTGCGGAACTTCATAACAAAGCGTAAACAAAGTTATACTATGCACGGATGTACTATTTGATCTTCCTGCCGGTTCTGCATACATATTTTGCCATATCACTCTCAGGTTTGTAGGTAGTTGCAGTTCTACCGTATATAATATTATAGTATACTATCTCACCAATACGTACGCAATTAAAACATCAGCGACACTTTGCGGAACTTCATAACAAAGCGTAAACAAAGTTATACTATGCACGTATGTACTATTTGATCATCCTGAGCGGTTCTTGCTACATATTTAGTTAAATAACTCTGATCTTTGCAGGTATTTGCAGTTCTACCTTATATAATATCATAGTATACTATCTTACCAATACGACGCAATCAAAACATCAGTGACACTTTACGGAACTTCATAACAAAGCGTAAACAGAGTTATACTATGCACGTATGTACTATTTGTTCATCCTGAGCGGTTCTTGCTACATATTTTGTTAAATAACTCGGAGGTGTGCAGGTATTTGCAGTTCTAACTTATCTAATATCCATGTATACTATCTTACCAATAAGACGCAATCAAAACATCAGCGAAGCTTTGCGGAACTTCATAACAAAGCGTAAACAAAGTTATACTATGCACGTATGTACTATTTGATCACCTGAGCGGTTCTTGCTACATATTTAGTTAAATAACTCTGATCTTTGCAGGTATTTGCAGTTCTACCTTATATAACATCAAAGTATGCTATCTTACCAATACGACGCAATTAAAACATCAGCGACACTTTGCGGAATTTCATAACAAAGCGTAAAGAAAGTTATACTATGCACGGATGTACTATCTGATCATCCTGAGCGGTTCTTGCTACATATTTAGTTAAATCAATCTGAGCTTTGCAGGTATTTGCAGTTCTAACTTATATAATATCAAAGTATACTATCTTACCTATTGCGACGCAATCAAAACCTCAGCGAAACATTGCGGAACTTCATAAGAAAGCGTAAACAAAGTTATACTATGCACGTATGTACTATTTGATTATCCTGAGCGGTTCTTGCTACATATTTGGTTAAATAACTCTGAGCTTTGCAGGTAGTTGCAGTTCTTACTTATATATTATCAAAGTATACTATCTTATCAATACGACGCAATCAAAACGTCAGCGATACTTTGCGGAACTTCATAACAAAGCGTAAACAAAGTTATACTATGCACGTATGTACTATTTGATCATACTGAGCGGTTCTTGCTACATATTTAGTTAAATAACTCTGTGGTTTGCAGGTATTTGCAGTTCTAACATATAGAATATCATAGTATACTATATTACCTATTGCGACGCAATCAAAACCTCAGCGAAACATTGCGGAACTTCATAACAAAGCGTAAAGAAAGTTATACTATGCACGGATGTACTATTTCATCTTCCTGAGCGGTTCTTGCTACATATTTAGTTAAATCAATCTGAGCTTTGCAGGTAGTAGCAGTTCTACCTTATATAATATCATAGTATACTATCTTACCAATACGACGCAATCAAAACATCAGTGACACTTTACGGAACTTCATAACAAAGCGTAAACAGAGTTATACTATGCACGTATGTACTATTTGTTCATCCTGAGCGGTTCTTGCTACATATTTTGTTAAATAACTCTGAGGTGTGCATGTATTTGCAGTTCTAACTTATCTAATATCCATGTATACTATCTTATCAATACGACGCAATCAAAACATCAGCGAAACATTGCGGAACTTCATAACAAAGCGTAAACAAAGTTATACTATGCACGTATGTACTATTTGATCATACTGAGCGGTTCTTTGCTACATATTTAGTTAAATAACTCTGTGGTTTGCAGGTATTTGCAGTTCTAACTTATATAATATCATAGTATACTATCTTACCAATACGACGCAATCAAAACATCAGTGACACTTTACGGAACTTCATAACAAAGCGTAAACAAAGTTATACTATGCACGTATGTACTATTTGATTATCCTTAGCGGTTCTTGCTACATATTTAGTTAAATAACTCTGAGCTTTGCAGGTAGTTGCAGTTCTTACTTATATATTATCAAAGTATACTATCTTATCAATACGACGCAATCAAAACGTCAGCGATAATTTGCGGAACTTCATAACAAAGCGTAAACAAAGTTATACTATGCACGTATGTACTATTTGATCATACTGAGCGGTTCTTGCTACATATTAAGTTAAATAACTCTCAGGTTTGTAGGTAGTTGCAGTTCTACCTTATATAATATCATAGTATACTATCTTACCAATACGACGCAATCAAAACATCAGTGACACTTTACGGAACTTCATAACAAAGCGTAAACAAAGTTATACTATGCACGTATGTACTATTTGATCATCCCTAGCGGTTCTTGCTACATATTTTGTTAAATAACTCTGAGGTTTTCATGTAGTTGCAGTTCTATCTTGTATAATATCAAAGTATACTATCCCACCAATACGACGCCATCAAAACCTCAGGGAAACTTTGCGGAACTTCATAACAAAGCGTAAACAAAGTTATACTATGCACGGATGTACTATTTTATCATCCTGAGCGGTTCTTGCTACATATTTTGTTAAATAACTCTGAGGTGTGCAGGTATTTGCAGTTCTAACTTCTCTAATATCAATGTATACTATCTTATCAATACGACGCAAACAAAACATCAGCGAAACTTTGCGGAACTTCATAACAAAGCGTAAACAAAGTTATACTATGCACGTATGTACTATTTGATCATCCCTAGCGGTTCTTGTTACATATTTTGTTAAATAACTCTGAGGTTTTCATGTAGTTGCAGTTCTATCTTGTATAATATCAAAGTATACTATCCCACCAATACGACGCCATCAAAACCTCAGCGAAACTTTGCGGAACTTCATAACAAAGCGTAAACAAAGTTATACTATGCACGTATGTACTATTTGATCATCCTGAGCGGTTCTTGCTACATATTTAGTTAAATCAATCTGAGCTTTGCAGGTATTTGCAGTTCTAACGTATATAATATCAAAGTATACTATCTTACCAATTGCGACGCAATCAAAACCTCAGCGAAACATTGCGGAACTTCATAACAAAGCGTAAACAAAGTTATACTATGCACGGATGTACTATTTCATCTTCCTGTCGGTTCTGGATACATATTTTGCCATATCACTCTCAGGTTTGTAGGTAGTTGCAGTTCTACCTTATATAATATCATAGTATACTATCTTACAAATACGACGCAATCAAAACATCAGTGACACTTTGCGGAACTTCATAACAAAGCGTAAACAAAGTTATACTATGCACGGATGTACTATTTGATCATCCTGAGCGGTTCTTGCTACATATTTAGTTAAATCAATCTGAGCTTTGCAGGTAGTAGCAGTTCTACCTTATATAATATCATAGTATACTATCTTACCAATACGACGCAATCAAAACATCAGTGACACTTTACGGAACTTCATAACAAAGCGTAAACAGAGTTATACTATGCACGTATGTACTATTTGTTCATCCTGAGCGGTTCTTGCTACATATTTTGTTAAATAACTCTGAGGTGTGCATGTATTTGCAGTTCTAACTTATCTAATATCCATGTATACTATCCTACCAATACGACGCAATCAAAACATCAGCGAAGCTTTGCGGAACTTCATAACAAAGCGTCAACAAATTTATACTATGCACGTATGTACTATTTGATCATCCTGAGCGGTTCTTGCTACATATTTGGTTAAATAACTCTGAGCTTTGCAGGTAGTTGCAGTTCTTACTTATATATTATCAAAGTATACTATCTTATCAATACGATGCAATCAAAACGTCAGTGACACTTTACGGAACTTCATAACAAAGCGTAAACAAAGTTATACTATGCACGTATGTACTATTTGATCATGCTGAGCGGTTCTTGCTACATATTTAGTTAAATACCTCTGAGGTGTAGAGGTATTTGCAGTTCTAAATTATCTAGTATCATTGTATACTCCCTTACCAATACGACGCAATCAAAACATCAGTGACACTTTGCGGATCTTCATAACAAAGCGTAAACAAAGTTATACTATGCACGGATGTACTATTTGATCTTCCTGCCGGTTCTGCATACATATTTTGCCATATCACTCTCAGGTTTGTAGGTAGTTGCAGTTCTACCATATATAATATCATAGTATACTATCTCACCAATACGTACGCAATTAAAACATCAGCGAATCTTTGCGGAACTTCATCACAAAGCGTAAACAAAGTTATACTATGCACGTATGTACTATTTGATCATCCCTAGCGGTTTTTGCTACATATTTTGTTAAATAACTCTGAGGTTTTCATGTAGTTGCAGTTCTATCTTGTATAATATCAAAGTATACTATCCCACCAATACGACGCCATCAAAACCTCAGCGAAAATTTGCGGAACTTCATAACAAAGCGTAAACAAAGTTATACTATGCACGGATGTACTATTTTATCATCCTGAGCGGTTCTTGCTACATATTTTGTTAAATAAATCTGAGGTGTGCAGGTATTTGCAGTTCTAACTTCTCTAATATCAATGTATACTATCTTATCAATACGACGCAATCAAAACATCAGCGAAACTTTGCGGAACTTCATAACAAAGCGTAAACAAAGTTATACTATGCACGGATGTACTATTTGATCTTCCTGCCGGTTCTGCATACATATTTTGCCATATCACTCTCAGGTTTGTAGGTAGTTGCAGTTCTACCTTATATAATATCATAGTATACTAACTCACCAATACGTACGCAATTAAAACATCAGCGAAACTTTGCGGAACTTCATAACAAAGCGTAAACAAAGTTATACTATGCACGTATGTACTTTTTGATCATCCTGAGCGGTTCTTGCTACATATTCAGTTAAATAACTCTGAGGTGTGCAGGTATTTGCAGTTCTAACTTATATAATATCAAAGTATACTATCTTACCAATTGCGACGCAATCAAAACCTCAGCGAAACATTGCAGAACTTCATAACAAAGCGTAAACAAAGTTATACTATGCACGTATGTACTATTTGATCATCCCTAGCGGTTCTTGCTACATATTTTGTTAAATAACTCTGAGGTTTTCATGTAGTTGCAGTTCTATCTTGTATAATATCAAAGTATACTATCCCACCAATACGACGCCATCAAAACCTCAGCGAAACTTTGCGGAACTTCATAACAAAGCGTAAACAAAGTTATACTATGCACGGATGTACTATTTTATCATCCTGAGCGGTTCTTGCTACATATTTTGTTAAATAACTCTGAGGTGTGGAGGTATTTGCAGTTCTAAATTATCTAATATCAATGTATACTACCTTACCAATACGACGCAATCAAAACATCACTGACACTTTGCAGAACTTCATAACAAAGCGTAAACAAAGTTATACTATGCACGTATGTACTATTTGATCATCCCTAGCGGTTCTTGCTACATATTTTGTTAAATAACTCTGAGGTTTTCATGTAGTTGCAGTCCTATCTTGTATAATATCAAAGTATACTATTCCACCAATACGTCGCCATCAAAACCTCAGCGAAAATTTGCGGAACTTCATAACAAAGTGTAAACAAAGTTATACTATGCACGTATGTACTATTTGATCATCCCTAGCAGTTCTTGCTACATATTTTGTTAAATACCTCTGAGGTGTGCAGGTATTTGCAGTTCTAACTTATCTAATATCAATATATACTATCTTATCAATACGACGCCATCAAAACCTCAGCGAAACCCTGCGAAACTTCATAACACAGCGTAAACAAAGTTATACTATGCACGGATGTACTATTTGATCATCCTGTGCGGTTCTTGCTACATATTTTGTTAAATAACTCTGAGGTGTGCAGGTATTTGCAGTTCTAACTTATATAATATCAAAGTATACTATCTTACCAATTGCGACGCAATCAAAACATCAGCGAAACATTGCGGAACTTCATAACAAAGCGTCAACAAAGTTATACTATGCAAGTATGTACTATTTGATCATCCCTAGCGGTTCTTGCTACATATTTTGTTAAATAACTCTGAGGTGTGCAGGTATTTGCAGTTCTAACTTCTCTAATATCAATGTATACTATCTTACCAATTGCGACGCAATTAAAACATCAGCGAAACTTTGCGGAACTTCATAACAAAGCGTAAACAAAGTTATAGTATGCACGTATGTACTATTTGATCATCCCTAGCGGTTCTTGCTACATATTTTGTTAAATAACTCTGAGGTTTTCATGTAGTTGCAGTTCTATCTTGTATAATATCAAAGTATACTATCCCACCAATACGTCGCCATCAAAACCTCAGCGAAAATTTGCGGAACTTCATAACAAAGCGTAAACAAAGTTATACTATGCACGTATGTACTATTTGATCATCCCTAGCAGTTCTTGCTACATATTTTGTTAAATACCTCTGAGGTGTGCAGGTATTTGCAGTTCTAACTTATCTAATATCAATATATACTATCTTATCAATACGACGCCATCAAAACCTCAGCGATACCCTGCGAAACTTCATAACACAGCGTAAACAAAGTTATACTATGCACGGATGTACTATTTGATCATCCTGAGCGGTTCTTGCTACATATTTTGTTAAATAACTCTGAGGTGTGCAGGTATTTGCAGTTCTAACTTATATAATATCAAAGTATACTATCTTACCAATTGCGACGCAATCAAAACCTCAGCGAAACATTGCGGAACTTCATAACAAAGCGTAAACAAAGTTATACTATGCACGTATGTACTATTTGATCATCCCTAGCGGTTCTTGCTACATATTTTGTTAAATAACTCTGAGGTTTTCATGTAGTTGCAGTTCTATCTTGTATAATATCAAAGTATACTATCCCACCAATACGACGCCATCAAAACCTCAGCGAAACTTTGCGGAACTTCATAACAAAGCGTAAACAAAGTTATACTATGCACGGATGTACTATTTTATCATCCTGAGCGGTTCTTGCTACATATTTTGTTAAATAACTCTGAGGTGTGGAGGTATTTGCAGTTCTAAATTATCTAATATCAATGTATACTACCTTACCAATACGACGCAATCAAAACATCACTGACACTTTGCAGAACTTCATAACAAAGCGTAAACAAAGTTATACTATGCACGTATGTACTATTTGATCATCCCTAGCGGTTCTTGCTACATATTTTGTTAAATAACTCTGAGGTTTTCATGTAGTTGCAGTCCTATCTTGTATAATATCAAAGTATACTATTCCACCAATACGTCGCCATCAAAACCTCAGCGAAAATTTGCGGAACTTCATAACAAAGTGTAAACAAAGTTATACTATGCACGTATGTACTATTTGATCATCCCTAGCAGTTCTTGCTACATATTTTGTTAAATACCTCTGAGGTGTGCAGGTATTTGCAGTTCTAACTTATCTAATATCAATATATACTATCTTATCAATACGACGCCATCAAAACCTCAGCGAAACCCTGCGAAACTTCATAACACAGCGTAAACAAAGTTATACTATGCACGGATGTACTATTTGATCATCCTGTGCGGTTCTTGCTACATGTTTTGTTAAATAACTCTGAGGTGTGCAGGTATTTGCAGTTCTAACTTATATAATATCAAAGTATACTATCTTACCAATTGCGACGCAATCAAAACATCAGCGAAACATTGCAGAACTTCATAACAAAGCGTAAACAAAGTTATACTATGCACGTATGTACTATTTGTTCATCCTGAGCGGTTCTTGCTACATATTTTGTTAAATAACTCTGAGGTGTGCATGTATTTGCAGTTCTAACTTATCTAATATCCATGTATACTATCCTACCAATACGACGCAATCAAAACATCAGCGAAGCTTTGCGGAACTTCATAACAAAGCGTCAACAAATTTATACTATGCACGTATGTACTATTTGATCATCCTGAGCTTTTCTTGTTACATATTTGGTTAAATAACTCTGAGCTTTGCAGGTAGTTGCAGTTCTTACTTATATATTATCAAAGTATACTATCTTATCAATACGACGCAATCAAAACGTCAGCGATACTTTGCGGAACTTCATAACAAAGCGTAAACAAAGTTATACTATGCACGTATGTACTATTTGATCATCCTGAGCGGTTCTTGCTACATATTTGGTTAAATAACTCTGAGCTTTGCAGGTAGTTGCAGTTCTTACTTATATATTATCAAAGTATACTATCTTACCAATACGACGCAATCAAAACATCAGTGACACATTACGGAACTTCATAACAAAGCGTAAACAAAGTTATACTATGCACGTATGTACTATTTGATCATGCTGAGCGGTTCTTGCTACATATTTAGTTAAATAACTCTGAGGTGTAGAGGTATTTGCAGTTCTAAATTATCTAGTATCATTGTATACTCCCTTACCAATACGACGCAATCAAAACATCAGTGACACTTTGCGGAACTTCATAACAAAGCGTAAACAAAGTTATACTATGCACGGATGTACTATTTGATCTTCCTGCCGGTTCTGCATACATATTTTGCCATATCACTCTCAGGTTTGTAGGTAGTTGCAGTTCTACCATATATAATATCATAGTATACTATCTCACCAATACGTACGCAATTAAAACATCAGCGAATCTTTGCGGAACTTCATAACAAAGCGTAAACAAAGTTATACTATGCACGTATGTACTATTTGATATCCCTAGCGGTTTTTGCTACATATTTTGTTAAATAACTCTGAGGTTTTCATGTAGTTGCAGTTCTATCTTGTATAATATCAAAGTATACTATCCCACCAATACGACGCCATCAAAACCTCAGCGAAAATTTGCGGAACTTCATAACAAAGCGTAAACAAAGTTATACTATGCACGGATGTACTATTTTATCATCCTGAGCGGTTCTTGCTACATATTTTGTTAAATAAATCTGAGGTGTGCAGGTATTTGTAGTTCTAACTTCTCTAATATCAATGTATACTATCTTATCAATACGACGCAATCAAAACATCAGCGAAACTTTGCGGAACTTCATAACAAAGCGTAAACAAAGTTATACTATGCACGGATGTACTATTTGATCTTCCTGCCGGTTCTGCATACATATTTTGCCATATCACTCTCAGGTTTGTAGGTAGTTGCAGTTCTACCTTATATAATATCATAGTATACTATCTCACCAATACGTACGCAATTAAAACATCAACGAAACTTTGCGGAACTTCATAACAAAGCGTAAACAAAGTTATACTATGCACGTATGTACTCATTGATCATCCTGAGCGGTTCTTGCTACATATTCAGTTAAATAACTCTGAGGTGTGCAGGTATTTGCAGTTCTAACTTATATAATATCAATGTATACTATCTTACCAATTGCGACGCAATCAAAACCTCAGCGAAACATTGCAGAACTTCATAACAAAGCGTAAACAAAGTTATACTATGCACGTATGTACTATTTGATCATCCCTAGCGGTTCTTGCTACATATTTTGTTAAATAACTCTGAGGTTTTCATGTAGTTGCAGTTCTATCTTGTATAATATCATAGTATACTATCTTACCAATACGACGCAATCAAAACATCAGTGACACTTTACGGAACTTCATAACAAAGCGTAAACAGAGTTATACTATGCACGTATGTACTATTTGTTCATCCTGAGCGGTTCTTGCTACATATTTTGTTAAATAACTCTGAGGTGTGCATGTATTTGCAGTTCTAACTTATCTAATATCCATGTATACTATCCTACCAATACGACGCAATCAAAACATCAGCGAAGCTTTGCGGAACTTCATAACAAAGCGTCAACAAATTTATACTATGCACGTATGTACTATTTGATCATCCTGAGCGGTTCTTGCTACATATTTGGTTAAATAACTCTGAGCTTTGCAGGTAGTTGCAGATCTTACTTATATATTATCAAAGTATACTATCTTATCAATACGACGCAATCAAAACGTCAGCGATACTTTGCGGAACTTCATAACAAAGCGTAAACAAAGTTATACTATGCACGTATGTACTATTTGATCATGCTGAGCGGTTCTTGCTACATATTTAGTTAAATAACTCTGAGGTGTAGAGGTATTTGCAGTTCTAAATTATCTAGTATCATTGTATACTCCCTTACCAATACGACGCAATCAAAACATCAGTGACACTTTGCGGAACTTCATAACAAAGCGTAAACAAAGTTATACTATGCACGGATGTACTATTTGATCTTCCTGCCGGTTCTGCATACATATTTTGCCATATCACTCTCAGGTTTGTAGGTAGTTGCAGTTCTACCATATATAATATCATAGTATACTATCTCACCAATACGTACGCAATTAAAACATCAGCGAATCTTTGCGGAACTTCATAACAAAGCGTAAACAAAGTTATACTATGCACGTATGTACTATTTGATCATCCCTAGCGGTTTTTGCTACATATTTTGTTAAATAACTCTGAGGTTTTCATGTAGTTGCAGTTCTATCTTGTATAATATCAAAGTATACTATCCCACCAATACGACGCCATCAAAACCTCAGCGAAAATTTGCGGAACTTCATAACAAAGCGTAAACAAAGTTATACTATGCACGGATGTACTATTTTATCATCCTGAGCGGTTCTTGCTACATATTTTGTTAAATAAATCTGAGGTGTGCAGGTATTTGCAGTTCTAACTTCTCTAATATCAATGTATACTATCTTATCAATACGACGCAATCAAAACATCAGCGAAACTTTGCGGAACTTCATAACAAAGCGTAAACAAAGTTATACTATGCACGGATGTACTATTTGATCTTCCTGCCGGTTCTGCATACATATTTTGCCATATCACTCTCAGGTTTGTAGGTAGTTGCAGTTCTACCTTATATAAAATCATAGTATACTATCTCACCAATACGTACGCAATTAAAACATCAGCGAAACTTTGCGGAACTTCATAACAAAGCGTAAACAAAGTTATACTATGCACGTATGTACTTTTTGATCATCCCTAGCAGTTCTTGCTACATATTTTGTTAAATACCTCTGAGGTGTGCAGGTATTTGCAGTTCTAACTTATATAATATCAAAGTATACTATCTTACCAATTGCGACGCAATCAAAACCTCAGCGAAACATTGCAGAACTTCATAACACAGCGTAAACAAAGTTATACTATGCACGGATGTACTATTTGATCATCCCTAGCGGTTCTTGCTACATATTTTGTTAAATACCTCTGAGGTGTGCAGGTATTTGCAGTTCTAACTTATATAATATCAAAGTATACTATCTTACCAATTGCGACGCAATCAAAACCTCAGCGAAACATTGCAGAACTTCATAACACAGCGTAAACAATGTTATACTATGCACGGATGTACTATTTGATCATCCCTAGCAGTTCTTGCTACATATTTTGTTAAATACCTCTGAGGTGTGCAGGTATTTGCAGTTCTAACTTATCTAATATCAATATATACTATCTTATCAATACGACGCCATCAAAACCTCAGCGATACCCTGCGAAACTTCATAACACAGCGTAAACAAAGTTATACTATGCACGGATGTACTATTTGATCATCCTGTGCGGTTCTTGCTACATGTTTTGTTAAATAACTCTGAGGTGTGCAGGTATTTGCAGTTCTAACTTATATAATATCAAAGTATACTATCTTACCAATTGCGACGCAATCAAAACCTCAGCGAAACATTGCGGAACTTCATAACAAAGCGTAAACAAAGTTATACTATGCACGTATGTACTATTTGATCATCCCTAGCGGTTCTTGCTACATATTTTGTTAAATAACTCTGAGGTTTTCATGTAGTTGCAGTTCTATCTTGTATAATATCAAAGTATACTATCCCACCAATACGACGCCATCAAAACCTCAGCGAAACTTTGCGGAACTTCATAACAAAGCGTAAACAAAGTTATACTATGCACGGATGTACTATTTTATCATCCTGAGCGGTTCTTGCTACATATTTTGTTAAATAACTCTGAGGTGTGGAGGTATTTGCAGTTCTAAATTATCTAATATCAATGTATACTACCTTACCAATACGACGCAATCAAAACATCACTGACACTTTGCAGAACTTCATAACAAAGCGTAAACAAAGTTATACTATGCACGTATGTACTATTTGATCATCCCTAGCGGTTCTTGCTACATATTTTGTTAAATAACTCTGAGGTTTTCATGTAGTTGCAGTCCTATCTTGTATAATATCAAAGTATACTATTCCACCAATACGTCGCCATCAAAACCTCAGCGAAAATTTGCGGAACTTCATAACAAAGTGTAAACAAAGTTATACTATGCACGTATGTACTATTTGATCATCCCTAGCAGTTCTTGCTACATATTTTATTAAATACCTCTGAGGTGTGCAGGTATTTGCAGTTCTAACTTATCTAATATCAATATATACTATCTTATCAATACGACGCCATCAAAACCTCAGCGAAACCCAGCGAAACTTCATAACACAGCGTAAACAAAGTTATACTATGCACGGATGTACTATTTGATCATCCTGTGCGGTTCTTGCTACATGTTTTGTTAAATAACTCTGAGGTGTGCAGGTATTTGCAGTTCTAACTTATATAATATCAAAGTATACTATCTTACCAATTGCGACGCAATCAAAACATCAGCGAAACTTTGCGGAACTTCATAACAAAGCGTCAACAAAGTTATACTATGCAAGTATGTACTATTTGATCATCCCTAGCGGTTCTTGCTACATATTTTGTTAAATAACTCTGAGGTGTGCAGGTATTTGCAGTTCTAACTTATCTAATATCAATGTATACTATCTTACCAATTGCGACGCAATTAAAACATCAGCGAAACTTTGCGGAACTTCATAACAAAGCGTAAACAAAGTTATACTATGCACGTATGTACTATTTGATCATCCCTAGCGGTTCTTGCTACATATTTTGTTAAATAACTCTGAGGTTTTCATGTAGTTGCAGTTCTATCTTGTATAATATCAAAGTATACTATCCCACCAATACGTCGCCATCAAAACCTCAGCGAAAATTTGCGGAACTTCATAACAAAGCGTAAACAAAGTTATACTATGCACGTATGTACTATTTGATCATCCCTAGCAGTTCTTGCTACATATTTTGTTAAATACCTCTGAGGTGTGCAGGTATTTGCAGTTCTAACTTATCTAATATCAATATATACTATCTTATCAATACGACGCCATCAAAACCTCAGCGAAACCCTGCGAAACTTCATAACACAGCGTAAACAAAGTTATACTATGCACGGATGTACTATTTGATTATCCCTAGCGGTTCTTGCTACATATTTTGTTAAATAACTCTGAGGTGTGCAGGTATTTGCAGTTCTAACTTATCTAATATCAATATATACTATCTTATCAATACGACGCCATCAAAACCTCAGCGAAACCCTGCGAAACTTCATAACACAGCGTAAACAAAGTTATACTATGCACGGATGTACTATTTGATCATCCTGTGCGGTTCTTGCTACATGTTTTGTTAAATAACTCTGAGGTTTTCATGTAGTTGCAGTTCTATCTTGTATAATATCAAAGTATACTATCTTACCAATTGCGACGCAATCAAAACATCAGCGAAACTTTGCGGAACTTCATAACAAAGCGTCAACAAAGTTATACTATGCAAGTATGTACTATTTGATCATCCCTAGCGGTTCTTGCTACATATTTTGTTAAATAACTCTGAGGTGTGCAGGTATTTGCAGTTCTAACTTATCTAATATCAATGTATACTATCTTACCAATTGCGACGCAATTAAAACATCAGCGAAACTTTGCGGAACTTCATAACAAAGCGTAAACAAAGTTATACTATGCACGTATGTACTATTTGATCATCCCTAGCGGTTCTTGCTACATATTTTCTTAAATAACTCTGAGGTTTTCATGTAGTTGCAGTTCTATCTTGTATAATATCAAAGTATACTATCCCACCAATACGACGCCATCAAAACCTCAGCGAAAATTTGCGGAACTTCATAACAAATCGTAAACAAAGTTATACTATGCACGGATGTACTATTTTATCATCCTGAGCGGTTCTTGCTACATATTTTGTTAAATAAATCTGAGGTGTGCAGGTATTTGCAGTTCTAACTTCTCTAATATCAATGTATACTATCTTATCAATACGACGCAAACAAAACATCAGCGAAACTTTGCGGAACTTCATAACAAAGCGTAAACAAAGTTATACTCTGCACGTATGTACTATTTGATCATCCTGAGCGGTTCTTGCTACATATTTAGTTAAATAACTCTGAGGTGTGGAGGTATTTGCAGTTCTAAATAATCTAATATCATTGTATACTACCTTACCAATACGACGCAATCAAAACATCAGTGACACTTTGCGGAACTTCATAACAAAGCGTAAACAAAGTTATACTATGCACGGATGTACTATTTGATCTTCCTGCCGGTTCTGGATACATATTTTGTTAAATAACTCTGAGGTTTTCATGTAGTTGCAGTTCTATCTTGTATAATATCAAAGTATACTATCCCACCAATACGACGCAATCAAAACGTCAGCGATACTTTGCGGAACTTCATAACAAAGCGTAAACAAATTTATACTATGCACTGATGTACTATTTGATCAACCTGAGCGGTTCTTGCTACATATTTTGTTAAATAACTCTGAGGTTTGCATGTAGTTGCAGTCCTAACTTATATAATATCAAATTATACTATCTTACCACTACGACGCCATCAAAACCTCAGCGAAACTTTGCGGAACTTCATAACAAAGCGTAAACAAAGTTATACTATGCACGTATGTACTATTTGATCATGCTGAGCGGTTCTTGCTACATATTTTGTTAAATAACTCTGAGGTTTTCATGTAGTTGCAGTTCTATCTTGTATAATATCAAAGTATACTATCCCACCAATACGTCGCCATCAAAACCTCAGCGAAAATTTGCGGAACTTCATAACAAAGCGTAAACAAAGTTATACTATGCACGTATGTACTATTTGATCATCCCTAGCAGTTCTTGCTACATATTTTGTTAAATACCTCTGAGGTGTGCAGGTATTTGCAGTTCTAACTTATCTAATATCAATATATACTATCTTATCAATACGACGCCATCAAAACCTCAGCGATACCCTGCGAAACTTCATAACACAGCGTAAACAAAGTTATACTATGCACGGATGTACTATTTGATCATCCTGTGCGGTTCTTGCTACATGTTTTGTTAAATAACTCTGAGGTGTGCAGGTATTTGCAGTTCTAACTTATATAATATCAAAGTATACTATCTTACCAATTGCGACGCAAACAAAACCTCAGCGAAACATTGCAGAACTTCATAACAAAGCGTAAACAAAGTTATACTATGCACGTATGTACTATTTGATCATCCCTAGCGGTTCTTGCTACATATTTTGTTAAATAACTCTGAGGTTTTCATGTAGTTGCAGTTCTATCTTGTATAATATCAAAGTATACTATCCCACCAATACGACGCCATCAAAACCTCAGCGAAACTTTGCGGAACTTCATAACAAAGCGTAAACAAAGTTATACTATGCACGGATGTACTATTTTATCATCCTGAGCGGTTCTTGCTACATATTTTGTTAAATAACTCTGAGGTGTGGAGGTATTTGCAGTTCTAAATTATCTAATATCAATGTATACTACCTTACCAATACGACGCAATCAAAACATCACTGACACTTTGCAGAACTTCATAACAAAGCGTAAACAAAGTTATACTATGCACGTATGTACTATTTGATCATCCCTAGCGGTTCTTGCTACATATTTTGTTAAATAACTCTGAGGTTTTCATGTAGTTGCAGTCCTATCTTGTATAATATCAAAGTATACTATTCCACCAATACGTCGCCATCAAAACCTCAGCGAAAATTTGCGGAACTTCATAACAAAGTGTAAACAAAGTTATACTATGCACGTATGTACTATTTGATCATCCCTAGCAGTTCTTGCTACATATTTTGTTAAATACCTCTGAGGTGTGCAGGTATTTGCAGTTCTAACTTATCTAATATCAATATATACTATCTTATCAATACGACGCCATCAAAACCTCAGCGAAACCCTGCGAAACTTCATAACACAGCGTAAACAAAGTTATACTATGCACGGTTGTACTATTTGATCATCCTGTGCGGTTCTTGCTACATGTTTTGTTAAATAACTCTGAGGTGTGCAGGTATTTGCAGTTCTAACTTATATAATATCAAAGTATGCTATCTTACCAATTGCGACGCAATCAAAACATCAGCGAAACTTTGCGGAACTTCATAACAAAGCGTCAACAAAGTTATACTATGCAAGTATGTACTATTTGATCATCCCTAGCGGTTCTTGCTACATATTTTGTTAAATAACTCTGAGGTGTGCAGGTATTTGCAGTTCTAACTTCTCTAATATCAATGTATACTATCTTACCAATTGCGACGCAATTAAAACATCAGCGAAACTTTGCGGAACTTCATAACAAAGCGTAAACAAAGTTATACTATGCACGTATGTACTATTTGATCATCCCTAGCGGTTCTTGCTACATATTTTGTTAAATAACTCTGAGGTTTTCATGTAGTTGCAGTTCTATCTTGTATAATATCAAAGTATACTATCCCACCAATACGTCGCCATCAAAACCTCAGCGAAAATTTGCGGAACTTCATAACAAAGCGTAAACAAAGTTATACTATGCACGTATGTACTATTTGATCATCCCTAGCAGTCCTTGCTACATATTTTGTTAAATACCTCTGAGGTGTGCAGGTATTTGCAGTTCTAACTTATCTAATATCAATATATACTATCTTATCAATACGACGCCATCAAAACCTCAGCGAAACCCTGCGAAACTTCATAACACAGCGTAAACAAAGTTATACTATGCACGGATGTACTATTTGATTATCCCTAGCGGTTCTTGCTACATATTTTGTTAAATAACTCTGAGGTGTGCAGGTATTTGCAGTTCTAACTTATCTAATATCAATATATACTATCTTATCAATACGACGCCATCAAAACCTCAGCGAAACCCTGCGAAACTTCATAACACAGCGTAAACAAAGTTATACTATGCACGGATGTACTATTTGATCATCCTGTGCGGTTCTTGCTACATGTTTTGTTAAATAACTCTGAGGTTTTCATGTAGTTGCAGTTCTATCTTGTATAATATCAAAGTATACTATCTTACCAATTGCGACGCAATCAAAACATCAGCGAAACTTTGCGGAACTTCATAACAAAGCGTGAACAAAGTTATACTATGCATTGATTGTCTATTTGATCATCCCTAGCGGTTCTTGCTACATATTTTGTTAAATAACTCTGAGGTGTGCAGGTATTTGCAGTTCTAACTTCTCTAATATCAATGTATACTATCTTACCAATTGCGACGCAATTAAAACATCAGCGAAACTTTGCGGAACTTCATAACAAAGCGTAAACAAAGTTATACTATGCACGTATGTACTATTTGATCATCCCTAGCGGTTCTTGCTACATATTTTCTTAAATAACTCTGAGGTTTTCATGTAGTTGCAGTTCTATCTTGTATAATATCAAAGTATACTATCCCACCAATACGACGCCATCAAAACCTCAGCGAAAATTTGCGGAACTTCATAACAAAGCGTAAACAAAGTTATACTATGCACGGATGTACTATTTTATCATCCTGAGCGGTTCTTGCTACATATTTTGTTAAATAAATCTGAGGTGTGCAGGTATTTGCAGTTCTAACTTCTCTAATATCAATGTATACTATCTTATCAATACGACGCAAACAAAACATCAGCGAAACTTTGCGGAACTTCATAACAAAGCGTAAACAAAGTTATACTCTGCACGTATGTACTATTTGATCATCCTGAGCGGTTCTTGCTACATATTTAGTTAAATAACTCTGAGGTGTGGAGGTATTTGCAGTTCTAAATAATCTAATATCATTGTATACTACCTTACCAATACGACGCAATCAAAACATCAGTGACACTTTGCGGAACTTCATAACAAAGCGTAAACAAAGTTATACTATGCACGGATGTACTATTTGATCTTCCTGCCGGTTCTGGATACATATTTTGTTAAATAACTCTGAGGTTTGCATGTAGTTGCAGTTCTATCTTGTATAATATCAAAGTATACTATCCCACCAATACGACGCAATCAAAACGTCAGCGATACTTTGCGGAACTTCATAACAAAGCGTAAACAAATTTATACTATGCACGGATGTACTATTTGATCAACCTGAGCGGTTCTTGCTACATATTTTGTTAAATAACTCTGAGGTTTGCAGGTAGTTGCAGTCCTATCTTATATAATATCAAATTATACTATCTTACCACTACGACGCCATCAAAACCTCAGCGAAACTTTGCGGAACTTCATAACAAAGCGTAAACAAAGTTATACTATGCACGGATGTACTATTTGATCATCCTGAGCGGTTCTTGCTACATATTTAGTTAAATAACTCTGAGCTTTGCAGGTATTTGCAGTTCTAACTTATATAATATCAAAGTATACTATCTTACCAATTGCGACGCAATCAAAACCTCAGCGAAACATTGCGGAACTTCATAACAAAGCGTACACAAAGTTATACTATGCACGGATGTAATATTTAATCAACCTGTGCGGTTCGTGCTACATATTTTGTTAAATAACTCTGAGGTTTGCATGTAGTTGCAGTCCTATCTTATATAATATCAAATTATACTATCTTACCAATACGACGCCATCAAAACCTCAGCGAAACTTTGCGGAACTTCATAACAAAGCGTAAACAAATTTATACTATGCACGGATGTACTATTTGATCATCCTGAGCGGTTCTTGCTACATATTTAGTTAAATAACTCTGAGCTTTGCAGGTATTTTCAGTTCTACCTTATAGAATAACATAGTATACTATCTTACCAATACGACGCAATCAAAACAACAGTGACACTTTGCGGAACTTCATAACAAAGCGTAAACAAAGTTATACTATGCACGGATGTACTATTTGATCATCCTGAGCGGTTCTTGCTACATATTTAGTTAAATAACTCTGAGCTTTGCAGGTATTTGCAGTTCTAACTTATATATAATCAAAATTACTATCTTATCAATACGACGCAATCAAAACGTCAGCGATACTTTGCGGAACTTCATAACAAAGCGTAATCAAATTTATACTATGCACTGATGTACTATTTGATCAACCTGAGCGGTTCTTGCTACATATTTTGTTAAATAACTCTGAGGTTTGCATGTAGTTGCAGTTCTAACTTATATAATATCAAAGTATACTATCTTACCAATACGACGCCATCAAAACCTCAGCGAAACTTTGCGGAACTTCATAACAAAGCGTAAACAAAGTTATACTATGCACGGATGTACTATTTGATTATCCTGAGCGGTTCTTGCTACATATTTAGTTAAATAACTCTGAGCTTTGCATTTATTTTCAGTTCTACCTTATAGAATAACATAGTATACTATCTTACCAATACGACGCAATCAAAACATCAGTGACACTTTGCGGAACTTCATAACAAAGCGTCAACAAAGTTATACTATGCACGTATGTACTATTTGAGCATCCTGAGCGGTTGTTGCTACATATTTAGTTAAATAACTCTGAGCTTTGCAGGTAGTTGCAGTTCTTACTTATATATTATCAAAGTATACTATCATATCAATACGACGCAATCAAAACATCAGCGAAACTTTGCGGGACTTCATAACAAAGCGTAAACAAAGTTATACTATGCAAGTATGTACTATTTGATCATCCCTAGCGGTTCTTGCTACATATTTTGTTAAATAACTCTGAGGTTTTCATGTAGTTGCAGTTCTATCTTGTATAATATCAAAGTATACTATCCCACCAATACGACGCCATCAAAACCTCAGCGAAACTTTGCGGAACTTCATAACAAAGCGTAAACAAAGATATACTATGCACGGATGTACTATTTGATCATCCTGAGCGGTTCTTGATACATATTTTGTTAAATAACTCTGAGGTGTGCAGGTATTTGCAGTTCTAACTTCTCTAATATCAATGTATACTATCTTATCAATACGACGCAATCAAAACATCAGCGAAACTTTGCGGAACTTCATAACAAAGCGTAATCAAAGTTATACTCTGCACGTATGTACTATTTGATCATCCTGAGCGGTTCTTGCTACATATTTAGTTAAATAACTCTGAGCATTGCAGGTATTTGCAGTTCTAACTTATATAATATCAAAGTTTACTATCTTATCAATACGACGCAATCAAAACCTCAGCGGAACTGTGCGGAACTTCATAACAAAGCGTAAACAAAGTTATACTATGCACGGATGTACTTTTTGATCATCCTGAGCGATTCTTGCTACATATTTAGTTAAATAAATCTGAGCTTTGTAGGTAGTTGCAGTTCTACCTTATATAATATCATAGTATACTCTCTTACCAATACGACGCAATCAAAACATCTGTGACACTTTGCGGAATTTCATAACAAAGCGTAAACAAAGTTATACTATGCACGGATGTACTATTTGATCGTCCTGAGCGGTTCTGGATACATATTTTGCCAAATCACTCTCAGGTTTGTAGGTAGTTGCAGTTCTACCTTATATAATATCATAGTATACTCTCTTACCAATACGACGCAATCAAAACATCAGTGACACTTTGCGGAACTTCATAACAAATCTTAAACAAAGTTATAGTATGCACGGATGTACTATTTGATCATCCTGAGCGGTTCTTGCTACATATTTTGTTAAATATCTCTGAGCTTTGGAGGTAGTTTCAGTCCTTTCATACATAATATCAAAGTATACCAACTTAACAATTGCGACGTAATCAAAACATCAGCGAAACATTGCGGAACTTCATAACAAAGCGTAAACAAAGTTATACTATGCACGTATGTACTTTTTGATCATCCTGAGCGGTTCTTGCTACATATTTAGTTAAATAACTCTGAGCTTTGCAGGTATTTGCAGTTCTAACTTATATAATATCAAAGTATACTATCTTACCAATTGCGACGCAATCAAAACCTCAGCGAAACTTTGCGGAACTTCATAACAAAGCGTAAACAAAGTTATACTATGCACGGATGTACTATTTGATCATCCTGAGCGGTTCTTACTACATATTTTGTTAAATAACTCTGAGGTTTGCATGTAGTTGCAGTTCTATCTTATATAATATCAAATTATACTATCTTACCAATACGACGCCATCGAAACCTCAGTGAAACTTTGCGGAACTTCATAACAAAGCGTAAACAAAGTTATATTATGCACGGATGTACTATTTGATTATCCTGAGCGGTTCTTGCTACATATTTAGTAAAATAACTCTGAGCTTTGCAGGTATTTTCAGTTCTACCTTATAGAATAACATTGTATACTATCTTATCAATACGACGCAATCAAAACCACAGCGAAACTCTGCGGAACTTCATAACAAAGCGTAAACAAAGTTATACTATGCACGTATGTACTATTTGATCATCCCTAGCGGTTCTTGCTACATATTTTCTTAAATAACTCTGAGGTTTTCATGTAGTTGCAGTTCTATCTTGTATAATATCAAAGTATACTATCCCACCAATACGACGCCATCAAAACCTCAGCGAAAATTTGCGGAACTTCATAACAAAGCGTAAACAAAGTTATACTATGCACGGATGTACTATTTTATCATCCTGAGCGGTTCTTGCTACATATTTTGTTAAATAAATCTGAGGTGTGGAGGTATTTGCAGTTCTAAATAATCTAATATCATTGTATACTACCTTACCAATACGACGCAATCAAAACATCAGTGACACTTTGCGGAACTTCATAACAAAGCGTAAACAAAGTTATACTACGCACGGATGTACTATTTGATCTTCCTGCCGGTTCTGGATACATATTTTGTTAAATAACTCTGAGGTTTTCATGTAGTTGCAGTTCTATCTTGTATAATATCAAAGTATACTATCCCACCAATACGACGCAATCAAAACGTCAGCGATACTTTGCGGAACTTCATAACAAAGCGTAAACAAATTTATACTATGCACTGATGTACTATTTGATCAACCTGAGCGGTTCTTGCTACATATTTTGTTAAATAACTCTGAGGTTTGCATGTAGTTGCAGTCCTAACTTATATAATATCAAATTATACTATCTTACCACTACGACGCCATCAAAACCTCAGCGAAACTTTGCGGAACTTCATAACAAAGCGTAAACAAAGTTATACTATGCACGGATGTACTTTTTGATCATCCTGAGCGGTTCTTGCTACATATTTAGTTAAATAACTCTGAGCTTTGCAGGTATTTGCAGTTCTAACTTATATAATATCAAAGTATACTATCTTACCAATTGCGACGCAATCAAAACCTCAGCGAAACATTGCGGAACATCATAACAAAGCGTACACAAAGTTATACTATGCACGGATGTAATATTTAATCAACCTGTGCGGTTCGTGCTACATATTTTGTTAAATAACTCTGAGGTTTGCATGTAGTTGCAGTCCTATCTTATATAATATCAAATTATACTATCTTACCAATACGACGCCATCAAAACCTCAGCGAAACTTTGCGGAACTTCATAACAAAGCGTAAACAAATTTATACTATGCACGGATGTACTATTTGATCATCCTGAGCGGTTCTTGCTACATATTTAGTTAAATAACTCTGAGCTTTGCAGGTATTTTCAGTTCTACCTTATAGAATAACATAGTATACTATCTTACCAATACGACGCAATCAAAACAACAGTGACACTTTGCGGAACTTCATAACAAAGCGTAAACAAAGTTATACTATGCACGGATGTACTATTTGATCATCCTGAGCGGTTCTTGCTACATATTTAGTTAAATAACTATGAGCTTTGCAGGTATTTGCAGTTCTAACTTATATATAATCAAAATTACTATCTTATCAATACGACGCAATCAAAACGTCAGCGATACTTTGCGGAACTTCATAACAAAGCGTAATCAAATTTATACTATGCACTGATGTACTATTTGATCAACCTGAGCGGTTCTTGCTACATATTTTGTTAAATAACTCTGAGGTTTGCATGTAGTTGCAGTCCTAACTTATATAATATCAAATTATACTATCTTACCAATACGACGCCATCAAAACCTCAGCGAAACTTTGCGGAACTTCATAACAAAGCGTAAACAAAGTTATACTATGCACGGATGTACTATTTGATTATCCTGAGCGGTTCTTGCTACATATTTAGTTAAATAACTCTGAGCTTTGCATTTATTTTCAGTTCTACCTTATAGAATAACATAGTATACTATCTTACCAATACGACGCAATCAAAACATCAGTGACACTTTGCGGAACTTCATAACAAAGCGTCAACAAAGTTATACTATGCACGTATGTACTATTTGATCATCCTGAGCGGTTGTTGCTACATATTTAGTTAAATAACTCTGAGCTTTGCAGGTAGTTGCAGTTCTTACTTATATATTATCAAAGTATACTATCATATCAATACGACGCAATCAAAACATCAGCGAAACTTTGCGGGACTTCATAACAAAGCGTAAACAAAGTTATACTATGCAAGTATGTACTATTTGATCATCCCTAGCGGTTCTTGCTACATATTTTGTTAAATAACTCTGAGGTTTGCATGTAGTTGCAGTTCTATCTTATATAATATCAAAGTATACTATCCCACCAATACGACGCCATCAAAACCTCAGCGAAACTTTGCGGAACTTCATAACAAAGCGTAAACAAAGATATACTATGCACGGATGTACTATTTGATCATCCTGAGCGGTTCTTGATACATATTTTGTTAAATAACTCTGAGGTGTGCAGGTATTTGCAGTTCTAACTTATCTAATATCAATGTGTACTATCTTACCAATACGACGCAATCAAAACATCAGCGAAACTTTGCGGAACTTCATAACAAAGCGTAAACAAAGTTATACTCTGCACGTATGTACTATTTGATCATCCTGAGCGGTTCTTGCTACATATTTAGTTAAATAACTCTGAGCTTTGCAGGTATTTGCAGTTCTAACTTATATAATATCAAAGTTTACTATCTTATCAATACGACGCAATCAAAACCTCAGCGGAACTGTGCGGAACTTCATAACAAAGCGTAAACAAAGTTATACTATGCACGGATGTACTTTTTGATCATCCTGAGCGATTCTTGCTACATATTTAGTTAAATAAATCTGAGCTTTGTAGGTAGTTGCAGTTCTACCTTATATAATATCATAGTATACTATCTTACCAATACGACGCAATCAAAACATCAGTGACACTTTGCGGAATTTCATAACAAAGCGAGAACAAAGTTATACTATGCACGGATGTACTATTTGATCGTCCTGAGCGGTTCTGGATACATATTTTGCCAAATCACTCTCAGGTTTGTAGGTAGTTGCAGTTCTACCTTATATAATATCATAGTATACTCTCTTACCAATACGACGCAATCAAAACATCAGTGACACTTTGCGGAACTTCATAACAAATCTTAAACAAAGTTATAGTATGCACGGATGTACTATTTGATCATCCTGAGCGGTTCTTGCTACATATTTTGTTAAATATCTCTGAGCTTTGGAGGTAGTTTCAGTCCTTTCTTACATAATATCAAAGTATACCAACTTAACAATTGCGACGTAATCAAAACATCAGCGAAACATTGCGGAACTTCATAACAAAGCGTAAACAAAGTTATACTATGCACGTATGTACTTTTTGATCATCCTGAGCGGTTCTTGCTACATATTTAGTTAAATAACTCTGAGCTTTGCAGGTATTTGCAGTTCTAACTTATATAATATCAAAGTATACTATCTTACCAATTGCGACGCAATCAAAACCTCAGCGAAACATTGCGGAACTTCATAACAAAGCGTAAACAAAGTTATACTATGCACGTATGTACTATTTGATCATCCTGAGCGGTTCTTACTACATATTTTGTTAAATAACTCTGAGGTTTGCATGTAGTTGCAGTCCTATCTTATATAATATCAAATTATACTATCTTACCAATACGACGCCATCGAAACCTCAGTGAAACTTTGCGGAACTTCATAACAAAGCGTAAACAAAGTTATATTATGCACGGATGTACTATTTGATTATCCTGAGCGGTTCTTGCTACATATTTAGTAAAATAACTCTGAGCTTTGCAGGTATTTTCAGTTCTACCTTATAGAATAACATTGTATACTATCTTATCAATACGACGCAATCAAAACCACAGCGAAACTCTGCGGAACTTCATAACAAAGCGTAAACAAAGTTATACTATGCACGGATGTACTATTTGATCATCCTGAGCGATTCTTGCTACATATTTAGTTAAATAACTCTGAGCTTTGCAGGTATTTGCAGTTCTAACTTATATAATATCAAAGTATACTATCTTACCAATTGCGACGCAATCAAAACCTCAGCGAAACATTGCGGAACTTCATAACAAAGCGTAAACAAAGTTATACTATGCACGGATGTACTATTTGATCAACCTGTGCGGTTCTGGATACATATTTTGCCAAATCACTCTCAGGTTTGTAGGTAGTTGCAGTTCTACCTTATATAATATCATAGTATACTCTCTTACCAATACGACGCAATCAAAACATCAGTGACACTTTGCGGAACTTCATAACAAATCTTAAACAAAGTTATAGTATGCACGGATGTACTATTTGATCATCCTGAGCGGTTCTTGCTACATATTTTGTTAAATATCTCTGAGCTTTGGAGGTAGTTGCAGTCCTTTCTTACATAATATCAAAGTATACCAACTTAACAATTGCGACGTAATCAAAACATCAGCGAAACATTGCGGAACTTCATAACAAAGCGTAAACAAAGTTATACTATGCACGTATGTACTATTTGATCATCCCTAGCGGTTCTTGCTACATATTTTCTTAAATAACTCTGAGGTTTTCATGTAGTTGCAGTTCTATCTTGTATAATATCAAAGTATACTATCCCACCAATACGACGCCATCAAAACCTCAGCGAAAATTTGCGGAACTTCATAACAAAGCGTAAACAAAGTTATACTATGCACGGATGTACTATTTTATCATCCTGAGCGGTTCTTGCTACATATTTTGTTAAATAAATCTGAGGTGTGCAGGTATTTGCAGTTCTAACTTCTCTAATATCAATGTATACTATCTTATCAATACGACGCAAACAAAACATCAGCGAAACTTTGCGGAACTTCATAACAAAGCGTAAACAAAGTTATACTCTGCACGTATGTACTATTTGATCATCCTGAGCGGTTCTTGCTACATATTTAGTTAAATAACTCTGAGGTGTGGAGGTATTTGCAGTTCTAAATAATCTAATATCATTGTATACTACCTTACCAATACGACGCAATCAAAACATCAGTGACACTTTGCGGAACTTCATAACAAAGCGTAAACAAAGTTATACTACGCACGGATGTACTATTTGATCTTCCTGCCGGTTCTGGATACATATTTTGTTAAATAACTCTGAGCTTTGCAGGTATTTGCAGTTCTATCTTGTATAATATCAAAGTATACTATCCCACCAATACGACGCAATCAAAACGTCAGCGATACTTTGCGGAACTTCATAACAAAGCGTAAACAAATTTATACTATGCACTGATGTACTATTTGATCAACCTGAGCGGTTCTTGCTACATATTTTGTTAAATAACTCTGAGGTTTGCATGTAGTTGCAGTCCTAACTTATATAATATCAAATTATACTATCTTACCACTACGACGCCATCAAAACCTCAGCGAAACTTTGCGGAACTTCATAACAAAGCGTAAACAAAGTTATACTATGCACGGATGTACTATTTGATCATCCTGAGCGGTTCTTGCTACATATTTAGTTAAATAACTCTGAGCTTTGCAGGTATTTGCAGTTCTAACTTATATAATATCAAAGTATACTATCTTACCAATTGCGACGCAATCAAAACCTCAGCGAAACATTGCGGAACTTCATAACAAAGCGTACACAAAGTTATACTATGCACGGATGTAATATTTAATCAACCTGTGCGGTTCGTGCTATATATTTTGTTAAATAACTCTGAGGTTTGCATGTAGTTGCAGTCCTATCTTATATAATATCAAATTATACTATCTTACCAATACGACGCCATCAAAACCTCAGCGAAACTTTGCGGAACTTCATAACAAAGCGTAAACAAATTTATACTATGCACGGATGTACTATTTGATTATCCTGAGCGGTTCTTGCTACATATTTAGTTAAATAACTCTGAGCTTTGCAGGTATTTTCAGTTCTACCTTCTAGAATAACATAGTATACTATCTTACCAATACGACGCAATCAAAACAACAGTGACACTTTGCGGAACTTCATAACAAAGCGTAAACAAAGTTATACTATGCACGGATGTACTATTTGATCATCCTGAGCGGTTCTTGCTACATATTTAGTTAAATAACTATGAGCTTTGCAGGTATTTGCAGTTCTAACTTATATATAATCAAAATTACTATCTTATCAATACGACGCAATCAAAACGTCAGCGATACTTTGCGGAACTTCATAACAAAGCGTAATCAAATTTATACTATGCACTGATGTACTATTTGATCAACCTGAGCGGTTCTTGCTACATATTTTGTTAAATAACTCTGAGGTTTGCATGTAGTTGCAGTCCTAACTTATATAATATCAAATTATACTATCTTACCAATACGACGCCATCAAAACCTCAGCGAAACTTTGCGGAACTTCATAACAAAGCGTAAACAAAGTTATACTATGCACGGATGTACTATTTGATTATCCTGAGCGGTTCTTGCTACATATTTAGTTAAATAACTCTGAGCTTTGCATTTATTTTCAGTTCTACCTTATAGAATAACATAGTATACTATCTTACCAATACGACGCAATCAAAACATCAGTGACACTTTGCGGAACTTCATAACAAAGCGTCAACAAAGTTATACTATGCACGTATGTACTATTTGATCATCCTGAGCGGTTGTTGCTACATATTTAGTTAAATAACTCTGAGCTTTGCAGGTAGTTGCAGTTCTTACTTATATATTATCAAAGTATACTATCATATCAATACGACGCAATCAAAACATCAGCGAAACTTTGCGGGACTTCATAACAAAGCGTAAACAAAGTTATACTATGCAAGTATGTACTATTTGATCATCCCTAGCGGTTCTTGCTACATATTTTGTTAAATAACTCTGAGGTTTTCATGTAGTTGCAGTTCTATCTTGTATAATATCAAAGTATACTATCCCACCAATACGACGCCATCAAAACCTCAGCGAAACTTTGCGGAACTTCATAACAAAGCGTAAACAAAGATATACTATGCACGGATGTACTATTTGATCATCCTGAGCGGTTCTTGATACATATTTTGTTAAATAACTCTGAGGTGTGCAGGTATTTGCAGTTCTAACTTATCTAATATCAATGTGTACTATCTTACCAATACGACGCAATCAAAACCTCAGCGAAACTCTGCGGAACTTCATAACAAAGCGTAAACAAAGTTATACTCTGCACGTATGTACTATTTGATCATCCTCAGCGGCTCTTGCTACATATTTAGTTAAATAACTCTGAGCATTGCAGGTATTTGCAGTTCTAACTTATATAATATCAAAGTTTACTATCTTATCAATACGACGCAATCAAAACCTCAGCGGAACTGTGCGGAACTTCATAACAAAGCGTAAACAAAGTTATACTATGCACGGATGTACTTTTTGATCATCCTGAGCGATTCTTGCTACATATTTAGTTAAATAAATCTGAGCTTTGTAGGTAGTTGCAGTTCTACCTTATATAATATCATAGTATACTATCTTACCAATACGACGCAATCAAAACATCAGTGACACTTTGCGGAATTTCATAACAAAGCGTAAACAAAGTTATACTATGCACGGATGTACTATTTGATCGTCCTGAGCGGTTCTGGATACATATTTTGCCAAATCACTCTCAGGTTTGTAGGTAGTTGCAGTTCTACCTTATATAATATCATAGTATACTCTCTTACCAATACGACGCAATCAAAACATCAGTGACACTTTGCGGAACTTCATAACAAAGCGGAAACAAAGTTATAGTATGCACGGATGTACTATTTGATCATCCTGAGCGGTTCTTGCTACATATTTTGTTAAATATCTCTGAGCTTTGGAGGTAGTTTCAGTCCTTTCTTACATAATATCAAAGTATACCAACTTAACAATTGCGACGTAATCAAAACATCAGCGAAACATTGCGGAACTTCATAACAAAGCGTAAACAAAGTTATACTATGCACGTATGTACTTTTTGATCATCCTGAGCGGTTCTTGCTACATATTTAGTTAAATAACTCTGAGCTTTGCAGGTATTTGCAGTTCTAACTTATATAATATCAAAGTATACTATCTTACCAATTGCGACGCAATCAAAACCTCAGCGAAACATTGCGGAACTTCATAACAAAGCGTAAACAAAGTTATACTATGCACGGATGTACTATTTGATCATCCTGAGCGGTTCTTACTACATATTTTGTTAAATAACTCTGAGGTTTGCATGTAGTTGCAGTCCTATCTTATATAATATCAAATTATACTATCTTACCAATACGACGCCATCGAAACCTCAGTGAAACTTTGCGGAACTTCATAACAAAGCGTAAACAAAGTTATATTATGCACGGATGTACTATTTGATTATCCTGAGCGGTTCTTGCTACATATTTAGTAAAATAACTCTGAGCTTTGCAGGTATTTTCAGTTCTACCTTATAGAATAACATTGTATACTATCTTATCAATACGACGCAATCAAAACCACAGCGAAACTCTGCGGAACTTCATAACAAAGCGTAAACAAAGTTATACTATGCACGGATGTACTATTTGATCATCCTGAGCGATTCTTGCTACATATTTAGTTAAATAACTCTGAGCTTTGCAGGTATTTGCAGTTCTAACTTATATAATATCAAAGTATACTATCTTACCAATTGCGACGCAATCAAAACCTCAGCGAAACATTGCGGAACTTCATAACAAAGCGTAAACAAAGTTATACTATGCACGGATGTACTATTTGATCAACCTGTGCGGTTCTGGATACATATTTTGCCAAATCACTCTCAGGTTTGTAGGTAGTTGCAGTTCTACCTTATATAATATCATAGTATACTCTCTTACCAATACGACGCAATCAAAACATCAGTGACACTTTGCGGAACTTCATAACAAATCTTAAACAAAGTTATAGTATGCACGGATGTACTATTTGATCATCCTGAGCGGTTCTTGCTACATATTTTGTTAAATATCTCTGAGCTTTGGAGGTAGTTGCAGTCCTTTCTTACATAATATCAAAGTATACCAACTTAACAATTGCGACGTAATCAAAACATCAGCGAAACATTGCGGAACTTCATAACAAAGCGTAAACAAAGTTATACTATGCACGTATGTACTTTTTGATCATCCTGAGCGGTTCTTGCTACATATTTAGTTAAATAACTCTGAGCTTTGCAGGTATTTGCAGTTCTAACTTATATAATATCAAAGTATACTATCTTACCAATTGCGACGCAATCAAAACCTCAGCGAAATATTGCGGAACATCATAACAAAGCGTAAACAAAGTTATACTATGCACGGATGTACTATTTGATCATCCTGAGCGGTTCTTACTACATATTTTGTTAAATAACTCTGAGGTTTGCATGTAGTTGCAGTCCTATCTTATATAATATCAAATTATACTATCTTACCAATACGACGCCATCGAAACCTCAGCGAAACTTTGCGGAACTTCATAACAAAGCGTAAACAAAGTTATACTATGCACGGATGTACTATTTGATTATCCTGAGCGGTTCTTGCTACATATTTAGTAAAATAACTCTGAGCTTTGCAGGTATTTTCAGTTCTACCTTATAGAATAACATTGTATACTATCTTATCAATACGACGCAATCAAAACCACAGCGAAACTCTGCGGAACTTCATAACAAAGCGTAAACAAAGTTATACTATGCACGGATGTACTATTTGATCATCCTGAGCGATTCTTGCTACATATTTAGTTAAATAACTCTGAGCTTTGCAGGTATTTGCAGTTCTAACTTATATAATATCAAAGTATACTATCTTACCAATTGCGACGCAATCAAAACCTCAGCGAAACATTGCGGAACTTCATAACAAAGCGTAAACAAAGTTATACTATGCACGGATGTACTATTTGATCATCCTGAGCGGTTCTTGCTACATATTTTGTTAAATAACTCTGAGGTTTGCATGTAGTTGCAGTCCTATCTTATATAATATCAAATTATACTATCTTACCAATACGACGCAATCAAAACCTCAGCGAAACTTTGCGGAACTTCATAACAAAGCGTAAACAAAGTTATACTATGCACGTATGTACTTTTTGATCATCCTGAGCGGTTCTTGCTACATATTTAGTTAAATAACTCTGAGCTTTGCAGGTATTTGCAGTTCTAACTTATATAATATCAAAGTATACTATCTTACCAATACGATGCAATCAAAACCTCAGCGAAACTTTGCGGAACTTCATAACAAAGCGTAAACAAAGTTATACTATGCACGGATGTACTATTTGATCATCCTGAGCGGTTCTTGCTACATATTTAGTAAAATAACTCTGAGCTTTGCAGGTATTTTCAGTTCTACCTTATAGAATAACATTGTATACTATCTTATCAATACGACGCAATCAAAACCACAGCGAAACTCTGCGGAACTTCATAACAAAGCGTAAACAAAGTTATACTATGCACGGATGTACTTTTTGATCATCCTGAGCGATTCTTGCTACATATTTAGTTAAATCACTCTGAGCTTTGCAGGTATTTGCAGTTCTAACTTATATAATATCAAAGTATACTATCTTACCAATTGCGACGCAATCAAAACCTCAGCGAAACATTGCGGAACTTCATAACAAAGCGTAAACAAAGTTATACTATGCACGGATGTAATATTTGATCAACCTGTGCGGTTCTTGCTACATATTTTGTTAAATAACTCTGAGGTTTGCATGTAGTTGCAGTCCTATCTTATATAATATCAAATTATACTATCTTACCAATACGACGCAATCAAAACCTCAGCGAAACTTTGCGGAACTTCATAAGAAAGCGTTAACAAAGTTATACTATGCACGGATGTACTATTTGATTATCCTGAGCGGTTCTTGCTACATATTTAGTTAAATAACTCTGAGCTTTGCAGGTATTTGCAGTTCTAACTTATATAATATCAAAGTATACTATCTTACTAATTGCGACGCAATCAAAACCTCAGCGAAACATTGCGGAACTTCATAACAAAGCGTAAACAAATTTATACTATGCACGGATGTACTATTTGATCTTCCTGTCGGTTCTGGATACATATTTTGTCATATCACTCTCAGGTTTGTAGGTAGTTGCAGTTCTACCTTATATAATATCATAGTATACTATCTTACCAATACGACACAATCAAAACATCAGTGACACTTTACGGAACTTCATAACAAAGCGTAAACAAAGTTATACTATGCACGTATGTACTATTTGATCATCCCTAGCGGTTCTTGCTACATATTTTGTTAAATAACTCTGAGGTGTGCAGGTATTTGCAGTTCTAACTTATCTAATATCAATGTATACTATCTTATCAATACGCCGCAATCAAAACCTCAGCGAAGCCCTGTGGAACTTCATAACAAAGCGTAAACAAAGTTATACTATGCACGGATGTACTATTTGATCATCAAGAGCGGTTCTTGCTACATATTTAGTTAAATAACTCTGAGCTTTGCAGGTATTTGCAGTTCTAACTTATATATTATCAAAATTACTATCTTATCAATACTACGCAATCAAAACGTCAGCGATACTTTGCGGAACTTCATAACAAAGCGTAAACAAATTTATACTATGCACTGATGTACTATTTGATCATCCGTAGCGGTTCTTGCTACATATTTTGTTAAATAACTCTGAGGTTTGCAGGTAGTTGCAGTTCTATCTTATATAATATCAAAGTATACTATCTTACTAATTACGACGCCATCAAAACCTCAGCGAAACATTGCGGAACTTCATAACAAATCTTAAACAAAGTTATAGTATGCACGGACGTACTATTTGATCATCCTGAGCGGTTCTTGATACATATTTTGTTAAATATCTCTGAGCTTTGGAGGTAGTTGCAGTCCTTTCTTACATAATATCAAAGTATACCAACTTAACAATTGCGACGTAATCAAAACATCAGCGAAACATTGCGGAACTTCATAACAAAGCGTAAACAAAGTTATACTATGCACGTATGTACTTTTTGATCATCCTGAGCGGTTCTTGCTACATATTTAGTTAAATAACTCTGAGCTTTGCAGGTATTTGCAGTTCTAACTTATATAATATCAAAGTATACTATCTTACCAATTGCGACGCAATCAAAACCTCAGCGAAATATTGCGGAACTTCATAACAAAGCGTAAACAAAGTTATACTATGCACGGATGTACTATTTGATCATCCTGAGCGGTTCTTACTACATATTTTGTTAAATAACTCTGAGGTTTGCATGTAGTTGCAGTCCTATCTTATATAATATCAATTTATAATATCTTACCAATACGACGCCATCAAAACCTCAGCGAAACTTTGCGGAACTTCATAACAAAGCGTAAACAAAGTTATACTATGCACGGATTTACTATTTGATCATCCTGAGCGGTTCTTGCTACATATTTAGTTAAATAACTATGAGCTTTGCAGGTATTTGCAGTCCTAACTTATATAATATCAAAGTATACTATCTTACTAATTGCGACGCAATCAAAACCTCAGCGAAACATTGCGGAACTTCATACAAAGCGTAAACAAATTTATACTATGCACTGATGTACTATTTGATCATCCGTAGCGGTTCTTGCTACATATTTTGTTAAATAACTCTGAGGTTTGCAGGTAGTTGCAGTTCTATCTTATATAATATCAAAGTATACTATCTTACCAATACGACGCCATCGAAACCTCAGCGAAACTTTGCGGAACTTCATAACAAAGCGTAAACAAAGTTATACTATGCACGGATGTACTTTTTGATCATCCTGAGCGATTCTTGCTACATATTTAGTTAAATAACTCTGAGCTTTGCAGGTATTTGCAGTTCTAACTTATATAATATCAAAGTATACTATCTTACCAATTGCGACGCAATCAAAACCTCAGCGAAACATTGCGGAACTTCATAACAAAGCGTAAACAAAGTTATACTATGCACGGATGTAATATTTGATCAACCTGTGCGGTTCTTGCTACATATTTTGTTAAATAACTCTGAGGTTTGCATGTAGTTGCAGTCCTATCTTATATAATATCAAATTATACTATCTTACCAATACGACGCAATCAAAACCTCAGCGAAACTTTGCGGAACTTCATAAGAAAGCGTAAACAAAGTTATACTATGCACGTATGTACTTTTTGATCATCCTGAGCGGTTCTTGCTACATATTTAGTTAAATAACTCTGAGCTTTGCAGGTATTTGCAGTTCTAACTTATATAATATCAAAGTATACTATCTTACCAATACGACGCCATGGAAACCTCAGCGAAACTTTGCGGAACTTCATAACAAAGCGTAAACAAAGTTATACTATGCACGGATGTACTATTTGATTATCCTGAGCGGTTCTTGCTACATATTTAGTAAAATAACTCTGAGCTTTGCAGGTATTTTCAGTTCTACCTTATAGAATAACATTGTATACTATCTTATCAATACGACGCAATCAAAACCACAGCGAAACTCTGCGGAACTTCATAACAAAGCGTAAACAAAGTTATACTATGCACGGATGTACTTTTTGATCATCCTGAGCGATTCTTGCTACATATTTAGTTAAATCACTCTGAGCTTTGCAGGTATTTGCAGTTCTAACTTATATAATATCAAAGTATACTATCTTACCAATTGCGACGCAATCAAAACCTCAGCGAAACATTGCGGAACTTCATAACAAAGTGTAAACAAAGTTATACTATGCACGGATGTAATATTTGATCAACCTGTGCGGTTCTTGCTACATATTTTGTTAAATAACTCTGAGGTTTGCATGTAGTTGCAGTCCTATCTTATATAATATCAAATTATACTATCTTACCAATACGACGCAATCAAAACCTCAGCGAAACTTTGCGGAACTTCATAAGAAAGCGTTAACAAAGTTATACTATGCACGGATGTACTATTTGATTATCCTGAGCGGTTCTTGCTACATATTTAGTTAAATAACTCTGAGCTTTGCAGGTATTTGCAGTCCTAACTTATATAATATCAAAGTATACTATCTTACTAATTGCGACGCAATCAAAACCTCAGCGAAACATTGCGGAACTTCATAACAAAGCGTAAACAAATTTATACTATGCACGGATGTACTATTTGATCTTCCTGTCGGTTCTGGATACAAATTTTGTCATATCACTCTCAGGTTTGTAGGTAGTTGCAGTTCTACCTTATATAATATCATAGTATACTATCTTACCAATACGACACAATCAAAACATCAGTGACACTTTACGGAACTTCATAACAAAGCGTAAACAAAGTTATACTATGCACGTATGTACTATTTGATCATCCCTAGCGGTTCTTGCTACATATTTTGTTAAATAACTCTGAGGTGTGCAGGTATTTGCAGTTCTAACTTATCTAATATCAATGTATACTATCTTATCAATACGCCGCAATCAAAACCTCAGCGAAACCCTGCGGAACTTCATAACAAAGCGTAAACAAAGTTATACTATGCACGGATGTACTATTTGATCATCCAGAGCGGTTCTTGCTACATATTTAGTTAAATAACTCTGAGCTTTGCAGGTATTTGCAGTTCTAACTTATATATTATCAAAATTACTATCTTATCAATACTACGCAATCAAAACGTCAGCGATACTTTGCGGAACTTCATAACAAAGCGTAAACAAATTTATACTATGCACTGATGTACTATTTGATCATCCGTAGCGGTTCTTGCTACATATTTTGTTAAATAACTCTGAGGTTTGCAGGTAGTTGCAGTTCTATCTTATATAATATCAAAGTATACTATCTTACTAATTACGACGCCATCAAAACCTCAGCGAAACATTGCGGAACTTCATAACAAATCTTAAACAAAGTTATAGTATGCACGGACGTACTATTTGATCATCCTGAGCGGTTCTTGATACATATTTTGTTAAATATCTCTGAGCTTTGGAGGTAGTTGCAGTCCTTTCTTACATAATATCAAAGTATACCAACTTAACAATTGCGACGTAATCAAAACATCAGCGAAACATTGCGGAACTTCATAACAAAGCGTAAACAAAGTTATACTATGCACGTATGTACTTTTTGATCATCCTGAGCGGTTCTTGCTACATATTTAGTTAAATAACTCTGAGCTTTGCAGGTATTTGCAGTTCTAACTTATATAATATCAAAGTATACTATCTTACCAATTGCGACGCAATCAAAACCTCAGCGAAATATTGCGGAACTTCATAACAAAGCGTAAACAAAGTTATACTATGCACGGATGTACTTTTTGATCATCCTGAGCGGTTCTTACTACATATTTTGTTAAATAACTCTGAGGTTTGCATGTAGTTGCAGTCCTATCTTATATAATATCAAATTATAATATCTTACCAATACGACGCCATCAAAACCTCAGCGAAACTTTGCGGAACTTCATAACAAAGCGTAAACAAAGTTATACTATGCACGGATGTACTATTTGATTATCCTGAGCGGTTCTTGCTACATATTTAGTTAAATAACTCTGAGCTTTGCAGGTATTTTCAGTTCTACCTTATAGAATAACATTGTATACTATCTTACCAATACGACGCAATCAAAACATCAGTGACACTTTGCGGAACTTCATAACAAAGCGTAAACAAAGTTATACTATGCACGGATTTACTATTTGATCATCCTGAGCGGTTCTTGCTACATATTTAGTTAAATAACTCTGAGCTTTGCAGGTATTTGCAGTTCTAACTTATATAATATCAAAGTATACTATCTTACTAATTGCGACGCAATCAAAACCTCAGCGAAACATTGCGGAACTTCATACAAAGCGTAAACAAATTTATACTATGCACTGATGTACTATTTGATCATCCGTAGCGGTTCTTGCTACATATTTTGTTAAATAACTCTGAGGTTTGCAGGTAGTTGCAGTTCTATCTTATATAATATCAAAGTATACTATCTTAATAATTACGACGCCATCAAAACCTCAGCGAAACATTGCGGAACTTCATAACAAAGCGTAAACAAAGTTATACTATGCACGGATGTACTATTTGATTATCCTGAGCGGTTCTTGCTACATATTTAGTAAAATAACTCTGAGCTTTGCAGGTATTTTCAGTTCTACCTTATAGAATAACATTGTATACTATCTTATCAATACGACGCAATCAAAACCACAGCGAAACTCTGCGGAACTTCATAACAAAGCGTAAACAAAGTTATACTATGCACGGATGTACTTTTTGATCATCCTGAGCGGTTCTTGCTACATATTTAGTTAAATAACTCTGAGCTTTGCAGGTATTTGCAGTTCTAACTTATATAATATCAAAGTATACTATCTTACCAATTGCGACGCAATCAAAACCTCAGCGAAACATTGCGGAACTTCATAACAAAGCGTACACAAAGTTATACTATGCACGGATGTAATATTTGATCAACCTGTGCGGTTCTTGCTACATATTTTGTTAAATAACTCTGAGGTTTGCATGTAGTTGCAGTCCTATCTTATATAATATCAAATTATACTATCTTACCAATACGACGCAATCAAAACCTCAGCGAAACTTTGCGGAACTTCATAAGAAAGCGTAAACAAAGTTATACTATGCACGGATGTACTATTTGATTATCCTGAGCGGTTCTTGCTACATATTTAGTTAAATAACTCTGAGATTTGCAGGTATTTTCAGTTCTACCTTATAGAATAACATAGTATACTATCTTACCAATACGACGCAATCAAAACAACAGTGACACTTTGCGGAACTTCATAACAAAGCGTAAACAAAGTTATACTATGCACGGATGTACTATTTGATCATCCTGAGCGGCTCTTGCTACATATTTAGTTAAATAACTATGAGCTTTGCAGGTATTTGCAGTTCTAACTTATATATAATCAAAATTACTATCTTATCAATACGACGCAATCAAAACGTCAGCGATACTTTGCGGAACTTCATAACAAAGCGTAAACAAATTTAAACTATGCACTGATGTACTATTTGATCAACCTGAGCGGTTCTTGCTACATATTTTGTTAAATAACTCTGAGGTTTGCATGTAGTTGCAGATCTAACTTATATAATATCAAAGTATACTATCTTACCAATACGACGCCATCAAAACCTCAGCGAAACTTTGCGGAACTTCATAAGAAAGCGTAAACAAAGTTATACTATGCACGGATGTACTATTTGATTATCCTGAGCGGTTCTTGCTACATATTTAGTTAAATAACTCTGAGCTTTGCAGGTATTTGCAGTTCTATCTTATATAATATCAAAGTATACTATCTTAATAATTACGACGCCATCAAAACCTCAGCGAAACATTGCGGAACTTCATAACAAAGCGTAAACAAAGTTATACTATGCACGGATGTACTTTTTGATCATCCTGAGCGATTCTTGCTACATATTTAGTTAAATAAATCTGAGCTTTGTAGGTAGTTGCAGTTCTACCTTACATAATATCAAAGTATACAATCTTACCAATTGCGACGCAATCAAAACCTCAGCGAAACATTGCGGAACTTCATAACAAAGCGTAAACAATGTTATACTATGCACGGATGTACTATTTGATCATCCTGAGCGGTTCTTGCTACATATTTTGTTAAATAAATCTGAGCTTTGCAGGTATTTGCAGTTCTAACTTACATAATATCAAAGTATACAATCTTGCCAATTGCGACGCAATCAAAACCTCAGCGAAACATTGCGGAACTTCATAACAAAGCGTAAACAATGTTATACTATGCACGGATGTACTATTTGATCATCCTGAGCGGTTCTTGCTACATATTTTGTTAAATAACTTTGAGGTTTGCATGTAGTTGCAGTTCTATCGTATATAATATCAAAGTATACTATCTTAGCAATACGACGCTATCAAAACCGCAGCAAAACTTTGCGGAACTTCATAACAAAGCGTAAACAATGTTATACTCTGCACGGATGTACTATTTGATCATCCTGAGCGGTTCGTGCTAGATATTTTGTTAAATAACTCTGAGGTGTGCAGGTATTTGCAGTTCTAACTTATCTAATATCAATGTATACTATCTTATCAATACGACGCAATCAAAACATCAGCGAAGCTTTGCGGAATTACATAAGAAAGCGTAAACAAAGTTATACTATGCACGTATGTACTATTTGATCATCCTCAGCGGTTCTTGCTACATATATAGTTAAGTAACTCTGAGCTTTGCAGGTATTTGCAGTTCTAACTTATATAATATCAAAGTATACTATCTTACCAATTGCGACGCAATCAAAACCTCAGCGAAATATTGCGGAACTTCATAACAAAGCGTAAACAAAGTTATACTATGCACGGATGTACTTTTTGATCATCCTGAGCGGTTCTTACTACATATTTTGTTAAATAACTCTGAGGTTTGCATGTAGTTGCAGTCCTATCTTATATAATATCAAATTATAATATCTTACCAATACGACGCCATCAAAACCTCAGCGAAACTTTGCGGAACTTCATAACAAAGCGTAAACAAAGTTATACTATGCACGGATGTACTATTTGATTATCCTGAGCGGTTCTTGCTACATATTTAGTTAAATAACTCTGAGCTTTGCAGGTATTTTCAGTTCTACCTTATAGAATAACATTGTATACTATCTTACCAATACGACGCAATCAAAACATCAGCGAAGCTTTGCGGAATTACATAAGAAAGCGTAAACAAAGTTATACTATGCACGTATGTACTATTTGATCATCCTGAGCGGTTCTTGCTACATATATAGTTAAGTAACTCTGAGCTTTGCAGGTATTTGCAGTCCTAACTTATATAATATCAAAGTATACTATCTTACTAATTGCGACGCAATCAAAACCTCAGCGAAACATTGCGGAACTTCATACAAAGCGTAAACAAATTTATACTATGCACTGATGTACTATTTGATCATCCGTAGCGGTTCTTGCTACATATTTTGTTAAATAACTCTGAGGTTTGCAGGTAGTTGCAGTTCTATCTTATATAATATCAAAGTATACTATCTTAATAATTACGACGCCATCAAAACCTCAGCGAAACATTGCGGAACTTCATAACAAAGCGTAAACAAAGTTATACTATGCACGGATGTACTTTTTGATCATCCTGAGCGATTCTTGCTACATATTTAGTTAAATAAATCTGAGCTTTGTAGGTAGTTGCAGTTCTACCTTATATAATATCATAGTATACTCTCTTACCAATACGACGCAATCAAAACATCAGTGACACTTTGCGGAATTTCATAACAAAGCGTAAACAAAGTTATACTATGCACGGATGTACTATTTGATCGTCCTGAGCGGTTCTGGATACATATTTTGCCAAATCACTCTCAGGTTTGTAGGTAGTTGCAGTTCTACCTTATATAATATCATAGTATACTCTCTTACCAATACGACGCAATCAAAACATCAGTGACACTTTGCGGAACTTCATAACAAATCTTAAACAAAATTATAGTATGCACGGATGTACTATTTGATCATCCTGAGCGGTTCTTGCTACATATTTTGTTAAATATCTCTGAGCTTTTTAGGTAGTTGCAGTCCTGTCTTACATAATATCAAAGTATACCAACTTAACAATTGCGACGTAATCAAAACATCAGCGAAACATTGCGGAACTTCATAACAAAGCGTAAACAAAGTTATACTATGCACGTATGTACTTTTTGATCATCCTGAGCGGTTCTTGCTACATATTTAGTTAAATAACTCTGAGCTTTGCAGGTATTTGCAGTTCTAACTTATATAATATCAAAGTATACTATCTTACCAATTGCGACGCAATCAAAACCTCAGCGAAATATTGCGGAACTTCATAACAAAGCGTAAACAAAGTTATACTATGCACGGATGTACTATTTGATCATCCTGAGCGGTTCTTACTACATATTTTGTTAAATAACTCTGAGGTTTGCATGTAGTTGCAGTCCTATCTTATATAATATCAAATTATAATATCTTACCAATACGACGCCATCAAAACCTCAGCGAAACTTTGCGGAACTTCATAACAAAGCGTAAACAAAGTTATACTATGCACGGATGTACTATTTGATTATCCTGAGCGGTTCTTGCTACATATTTAGTTAAATAACTCTGAGCTTTGCAGGTATTTTCAGTTCTACCTTATAGAATAACATTGTATACTATCTTACCAATACGACGCAATCAAAACCTCAGCGAAACATTGCGGAACTTCATAACAAAGCGTAAACAAAGTTATACTATGCACGGATGTACTTTTTGATCATCCTGAGCGATTCTTGCTACACATTTAGTTAAATAAATCTGAGCTTTGTAGGTAGTTGCAGTTCTACCTTATATAATATCATAGTATACTCTCTTACCAATACGACGCAATCAAAACATCAGTGACACTTTGCGGAATTTCATAACAAAGCGTAAACAAAGTTATAATATGCACGGATGTACTATTTGATCGTCCTGAGCGGTTCTGGATACATATTTTGCCAAATCACTCTCAGGTTTGTAGGTAGTTGCAGTTCTACCTTATATAATATCATAGTATACTCTCTTACCAATACGACGCAATCAAAACATCAGTGACACTTTGCGGAACTTCATAACAAATCTTAAACAAAATTATAGTATGCACGGATGTACTATTTGATCATCCTGAGCGGTTCTTGCTACATATTTTGTTAAATATCTCTGAGCTTTGGAGGTAGTTGCAGTCCTTTCTTACATAATATCAAAGTATACCAACTTAACAATTGCGACGTAATCAAAACATCAGCGAAACATTGCGGAACTTCATAACAAAGCGTAAACAAAGTTATACTATGCACGTATGTACTATTTGATTATCCTGAGCGGTTCTTGCTACATATTTAGTTAAATAACTCTGAGCTTTGCATTTATTTTCAGTTCTACCTTATAGAATAACATAGTATACTATCTTACCAATACGACGCAATCAAAACATCAGTGACACTTTGCGGAACTTCATAACAAAGCGTCAACAAAGTTATACTATGCACGTATGTACTATTTGATCATCCTGAGCGGTTGTTGCTACATATTTAGTTAAATAACTCTGAGCTTTGCAGGTAGTTGCAGTTCTTACTTATATATTATCAAAGTATACTATCATATCAATACGACGCAATCAAAACATCAGCGAAACTTTGCGGGACTTCATAACAAAGCGTAAACAAAGTTATACTATGCAAGTATGTACTATTTGATCATCCCTAGCGGTTCTTGCTACATATTTTGTTAAATAACTCTGAGGTTTTCATGTAGTTGCAGTTCTATCTTGTATAATATCAAAGTATACTATCCCACCAATACGACGCCATCAAAACCTCAGCGAAACTTTGCGGAACTTCATAACAAAGCGTAAACAAAGATATACTATGCACGGATGTACTATTTGATCATCCTGAGCGGTTCTTGATACATATTTTGTTAAATAACTCTGAGGTGTGCAGGTATTTGCAGTTCTAACTTCTCTAATATCAATGTATACTATCTTATCAATACGACGCAATCAAAACATCAGCGAAACTTTGCGGAACTTCATAACAAAGCGTAAACAAAGTTATACTCTGCACGTATGTACTATTTGATCATCCTGAGCGGTTCTTGCTACATATTTAGTTAAATAACTCTGAGCATTGCAGGTATTTGCAGTTCTAACTTATATAATATCAAAGTTTACTATCTTATCAATACGACGCAATCAAAACATCAGCGTAACTGTGCGGAACTTCATAACAAAGCGTAAACAAAGTTATACTATGCACGGATGTACTTTTTGATCATCCTGAGCGATTCTTGCTACTTATTTAGTTAAATAAATCTGAGCTTTGTAGGTAGTTGCAGTTCTACCTTATATAATATCATAGTATACTCTCTTACCAATACGACGCAATCAAAACATCAGTGACACTTTGCGGAATTTCATAACAAAGCGTAAACAAAGTTATACTATGCACGGATGTACTATTTGATCATCCTGAGCGGTTCTTGCTACATATTTAGTAAAATAACTCTGAGCTTTGCAGGTATTTTCAGTTCTACCTTATAGAATAACATTGTATACTATCTTATCAATACGACGCAATCAAAACCACAGCGAAACTCTGCGGAACTTCATAACAAAGCGTAAACAAAGTTATACTATGCACGGATGTACTTTTTGATCATCCTGAGCGGTTCTTGCTACATATTTAGTTAAATAACTCTGAGCTTTGCAGGTATTTGCAGTTCTAACTTATATAATATCAAAGTATACTATCTTACCAATTGCGACGCAATCAAAACCTCAGCGAAACATTGCGGAACTTCATAACAAAGCGTACACAAAGTTATACTATGCACGGATGTAATATTTGATCAACCTGTGCGGTTCTTGCTACATATTTTGTTAAATAAATCTGAGGTTTGCATGTAGTTGCAGTCCTATCTTATATAATATCAAATTATACTATCTTACCAATACGACGCAATCAAAACCTCAGCGAAACTTTGCGGAACTTCATAAGAAAGCGTAAACAAAGTTATACTATGCACGGATGTACTATTTGATTATCCTGAGCGGTTCTTGCTACATATTTAGTTAAATAACTCTGAGATTTGCAGGTATTTTCAGTTCTACCTTATAGAATAACATAGTATACTATCTTACCAATACGACGCAATCAAAACAACAGTGACACTTTGCGGAACTTCATAACAAAGCGTAAACAAAGTTATACTATGCACGGATGTACTATTTGATCATCCTGAGCGGTTCTTGCTACATATTTAGTTAAATAACTATGAGCTTTGCAGGTATTTGCAGTTCTAACTTATATATAATCAAAATTACTATCTTATCAATACGACGCAATCAAAACGTCAGCGATACTTTGCGGAACTTCATAACAAAGCGTAAACAAATTTAAACTATGCACTGATGTACTATTTGATCAACCTGAGCGGTTCTTGCTACATATTTTGTTAAATAACTCTGAGGTTTGCATGTAGTTGCAGTCCTAACTTATATAATATCAAAGTATACTATCTTACCAATACGACGCCATCAAAACCTCAGCGAAACTTTGCGGAACTTCATAAGAAAGCGTAAACAAAGTTATACTATGCACGGATGTACTATTTGATTATCCTGAGCGGTTCTTGCTACATATTTAGTTAAATAACTCTGAGCTTTGCAGGTATTTGCAGTTCTAACTTATATAATATCAAAGTTTACTATCTTATCAATACGACGCAATCAAAACCTCAGCGGAACTGTGCGGAACTTCATAACAAAGCGTAAACAAAGTTATACTATGCACGGATGTACTTTTTGATCATCCTGAGCGGTTCTTGCTACATATTTAGTTAAATAAATCTGAGCTTTGCAGGTATTTGCAGTTCTAACTTACATAATATCAAAGTATATAATCTTGCCAATTGCGACGCAATCAAAACCTCAGCGAAACATTGCGGAACTTCATAACAAAGCGTAAACAATGTTATACTATGCACGGATGTACTATTTGATCATCCTGAGCGGTTCTTGCTACATATTTTGTTAAATAACTTTGAGGTTTGCATGTAGTTGCAGTTCTATCGTATATAATATCAAAGTATACTATCTTACCAATACGACGCCATCAAAACCGCAGCAAAACTTTGCGGAACTTCATAACAAAGCGTAAACAATGTTATACTCTGCACGGATGTACTATTTGATCATCCTGAGCGGTTCGTGCTAGATATTTTGTTAAATAACTCTGAGGTGTGCAGGTATTTGCAGTTCTAACTTATCTAATATCAATGTATACTATCTTATCAATACGACGCAATCAAAACATCAGTGACACTTTGCGGAACTTCATAACAAATCTTAAACAAAATTATAGTATGCACGGATGTACTATTTGATCATCCTGAGCGGTTCTTGCTACATATTTTGTTAAATATCTCTGAGCTTTGGAGGTAGTTGCAGTCCTTTCTTACATAATATCAAAGTATACCAACTTAACAATTGCGACGTAATCAAAACATCAGCGAAACATTGCGGAACTTCATAACAAAGCGTAAACAAAGTTATACTATGCACGTATGTACTATTTGATCATCCTGAGCGGTTCTTGCTACATATTTACTTAAATAACTCTGAGCTTTGCAGGTATTTGCAGTTCTAACTTATATAATATCAAAGTATACTATCTTACCAATTGCGACGCAATCAAAACCTCAGCGAAATATTGCGGAACTTCATAACAAAGCGTAAACAAAGTTATACTATGCACGGATGTACTATTTGATTATCCTGAGCGGTTCTTGCTACATATTTAGTTAAATAACTCTGAGCTTTGCAGGTATTTTCAGTTCTACCTTATAGAATAACATTGTATACTATCTTAGCAATACGACGCAATCAAAACATCAGTGACACTTTGCGGAACTTCATAACAAAGCGTAAACAAAGTTATACTATGCACGGATTTACTATTTGATCATCCTGAGCGGTTCTTGCTACATATTTAGTTAAATAACTATGAGCTTTGCAGGTATTTGCAGTCCTAACTTATATAATATCAAAGTATACTATCTTACTAATTGCGACGCAATCAAAACCTCAGCGAAACATTGCGGAACTTCATACAAAGCGTAAACAAATTTATACTATGCACTGATGTACTATTTGATCATCCGTAGCGGTTCTTGCTACATATTTTGTTAAATAACTCTGAGGTTTGCAGGTAGTTGCAGTTCTATCTTATATAATATCAAAGTATACTATCTTAACAATTGCGACGCAATCAAAACCTCAGCGAAAGATTGCGGAACTTCATAACAAAGCGGAAACAAAGTTATACTATGCACGGATGTACTTTTTGATCATCCTGAGCGATTCTTGCTACATATTTGGTTAAATAAATCTGAGCTTTGTAGGTAGTCGCAGTTCTACCTTATATAATATCATAGTATACTCTCTTACCAATACGACGCAATCAAAACATCAGTGACACTTTGCGGAATTTCATAACAAAGCGTAAACAAAGTTATACTATGCACGGATGTACTATTTGATCGTCCTGAGCGGTTCTGGATACATATTTTGCCAAATCACTCTCAGGTTTGTAGGTAGTTGCAGTTCTACCTTATATAATATCATAGTATACTCTCTTACCAATACGACGCAATCAAAACATCAGTGACACTTTGCGGAACTTCATAACAAATCTTAAACAAAATTATAGTATGCACGGATGTACTATTTGATCATCCTGAGCGGTTCTTGCTACATATTTTGTTAAATATCTCTGAGCTTTGGAGGTAGTTGCAGTCCTTTCTTACATAATATCAAAGTATACCAACTTAACAATTGCGACGTAATCAAAACATCAGCGAAACATTGCGGAACTTCATAACAAAGCGTAAACAAAGTTATACTATGCACGTATGTACTTTTTGATCATCCTGAGCGGTTCTTGCTACATATTTAGTTAAATAACTCTGAGCTTTGCAGGTATTTGCAGTTCTAACTTATATAATATCAAAGTATACTATCTTACCAATTGCGACGCAATCAAAACCTCAGCGAAACATTGCGGAACTTCATAACAAAGCGTAAACAAAGTTATACTATGCACGGATGTACTATTTGATCATCCTGAGCGGTTCTTACTACATATTTTGTTAAATAACTCTGAGGTTTGCATGTAGTTGCAGTTCTATCTTATATAATATCAAATTATACTATCTTACCAATACGACGCCATCAAAACCTCAGCGAAACTTTGCGGAACTTCATAACAAAGCGTAAACAAAGTTATACTATGCACGGATGTACTATTTGATCTTCCTGTCGGTTCTGGATACATATTTTGCCATATCACTCTCAGGTTTGTAGGTAGTTGCAGTTCTACCTTATATAATATCATAGTATACTATCTTACCAATACGACACAATCAAAACATCAGTGACACTTTACGGAACTTCATAACAAAGCGTAAACAAAGTTATACTATGCACGTATGTACTATTTGATCATCCCTAGCGGTTCTTGCTACATATTTTGTTAAATAACTCTGAGGTGTGCAGGTATTTGCAGTTCTAACTTATCTAATATCAATGTATACTATCTTATCAATACGCCGCAATCAAAACCTCAGCGAAACCCTGCGGAACTTCATAACAAAGCGTAAACAAAGTTATACTATGCACGGATGTACTATTTGATCATCCAGAGCGGTTCTTGCTACATATTTAGTTAAATAACTCTGAGCTTTGCAGGTATTTGCAGTTCTAACTTATATATTATCAAAATTACTATCTTATCAATACTACGCGATCAAAACGTCAGCGATACTTTGCGGAACTTCATAACAAAGCGAGAACAAATTTATACTATGCACGGATGTACTATTTGATCATCCAGAGCGGTTCTTGCTACATATTTTGTTAAATAACTCTGAGGTTTGCAGGTAGTTGCAGTTCTATCTTATATAATATCAAAGTATACTATCTTACTAATTACGACGCAATCAAAACCTCAGCGAAACATTGCGGAACTTCATAACAAAGCGTAAACAAAGTTATACTATGCACGGATTTACTATTTGATCATCCTGAGCGATTCTTGCTACATATTTGGTTAAATAAATCTGAGCTTTGTAGGTAGTTGCAGTTCTACCTTATATAATATCATAGTATACTCTCTTACCAATACGACGCAATCAAAACATCAGTGACACTTTGCGGAATTTCATAACAAAGCGTAAACAAAGTTATACTATGCACGGATGTACTATTTGATCGTCCTGAGCGGTTCTGGATACATATTTTGCCAAATCACTCTCAGGTTTGTAGGTAGTTGCAGTTCTACCTTATATAATATCATAGTATACTATCTTACCAATACGACGCAATCAAAACATCAGTGACACTTTGCGGAACTTCATAACAAATCTTAAACAAAATTATAGTATGCACGGATGTACTATTTGATCATCCTGAGCGGTTCTTGCTACATATTTAGTTAAATAACTCTGAGCTTTGCAGGTATTTGCAGTTCTAACTTATATAATATCAAAGCATACTATCTTACCAATTGCGACGCCATCAAAACCTCAGCGAAATATTGCGGAACTTCATAACAAAGCGTAAACAAAGTTATACTATGCACGGATTTACTATTTGATCATCCTGAGCGATTCTTGCTACATATTTGGTTAAATAAATCTGAGCTTTGTAGGTAGTTGCAGTTCTACCTTATATAATATCATAGTATACTCTCTTACCAATACGACGCAATCAAAACATCAGTGACACTTTGCGGAACTTCATAACAAAGCGTAAACAAAGTTATACTATGCACGGATGTACTATTTGATCGTCCTGAGCGGTTCTGGATACATATTTTGCCAAATCACTCTCAGGTTTGTAGGTAGTTGCAGTTCTACCTTATATAATATCATAGTATACTCTCTTACCAATACGACGCAATCAAAACATCAGTGACACTTTGCGGAACTTCATAACAAATCTTAAACAAATTTATAGTATGCACGGATGTACTATTTGATCATCCTGAGCGGTTCTTGCTACATATTTAGTTAAATAACTCTGAGCTTTGCAGGTATTTGCAGTTCTAACTTATATAATATCAAAGTATACTATCTTACCAATTGCGACGCCATCAAAACCTCAGCGAAACATTGCGGAACTTCATAACAAAGCGTAAACAAAGTTATACTATGCACGGATGTACTATTTGATCATCCTGAGCGGTTCTTGCTACATATTTAGTTAAATAACTATGAGATTTGCAGGTATTTGCAGTTCTAACTTATATAATATCAAAGTATACTATCTTACTAATTGCGACGCAATCAAAACCTCAGCGAAACATTGCGGAACTTCATAACAAAGCGTAAAAAAAGTTATACTATGCACGGATGTACTATTTGATCTTCCTGCCGGTTCTGGATACATATTTTGCCATATCACTCTCAGGTTTGTAGGTAGTTGCAGTTCTACCTTATATAATATCATAGTATACTATCTTACCAATACGACACAATCAAAACATCAGTGACACTTTACGGAACTTCATAACAAAGCGTAAACAAAGTTATACTATGCACGTATGTACTATTTGATCATCCCTAGCGGTTCTTGCTACATATTTTGTTAAATAACTCTGAGGTGTGCAGGTATTTGCAGTTCTAACTTATCTAATATCAATGTATACTATCTTGCCAATTGCGACGCAATCAAAACCTCAGCGAAACATTGCGGAACTTCATAACAAAGCGTAAACAATGTTATACTATGCACGGATGTACTATTTGATCATCCTGAGCGGTTCTTGCTACATATTTTGTTAAATAACTTTGAGGTTTGCATGTAGTTGCAGTTCTATCGTATATAATATCAAAGTATACTATCTTACCAATACGACGCCATCAAAACCGCAGCAAAACTTTGCGGAACTTCATAACAAAGCGTAAACAATGTTATACTCTGCACGGATGTACTATTTGATCATCCTGAGCGGTTCGTGCTAGATATTTTGTTAAATAACTCTGAGGTGTGCAGGTATTTGCAGTTCTAACTTATCTAATATCAATGTATACTATCTTATCAATACGACGCAATCAAAACATCAGTGACACTTTGCGGAACTTCATAACAAATCTTAAACAAAATTATAGTATGCACGGATGTACTATTTGATCATCCTGAGCGGTTCTTGCTACATATTTTGTTAAATATCTCTGAGCTTTGGAGGTAGTTGCAGTCCTTTCTTACATAATATCAAAGTATACCAACTTAACAATTGCGACGTAATCAAAACATCAGCGAAACATTGCGGAACTTCATAACAAAGCGTAAACAAAGTTATACTATGCACGTATGTACTTTTTGATCATCCTGAGCGGTTCTTGCTACATATTTACTTAAATAACTCTGAGCTTTGCAGGTATTTGCAGTTCTAACTTATATAATATCAAAGTATACTATCTTACCAATTGCGACGCAATCAAAACCTCAGCGAAATATTGCGGAACTTCATAACAAAGCGTAAACAAAGTTATACTATGCACGGATGTACTATTTGATTATCCTGAGCGGTTCTTGCTACATATTTAGTTAAATAACTCTGAGCTTTGCAGGTATTTTCAGTTCTACCTTATAGAATAACATTGTATACTATCTTAGCAATACGACGCAATCAAAACATCAGTGACACTTTGCGGAACTTCATAACAAAGCGTAAACAAAGTTATACTATGCACGGATTTACTATTTGATCATCCTGAGCGGTTCTTGCTACATATTTAGTTAAATAACTATGAGCTTTGCAGGTATTTGCAGTCCTAACTTATATAATATCAAAGTATACTATCTTACTAATTGCGACGCAATCAAAACCTCAGCGAAACATTGCGGAACTTCATACAAAGCGTAAACAAATTTATACTATGCACTGATGTACTATTTGATCATCCGTAGCGGTTCTTGCTACATATTTTGTAAAATAACTCTGAGGTTTGCAGGTAGTTGCAGTTCTATCTTATATAATATCAAAGTATACTATCTTAATAATTACGACGCCATCAAAACCTCAGCGAAACATTGCGGAACTTCATAACAAAGCGTAAACAAAGTTATACTATGCACGGATGTACTTTTTGATCATCCTGAGCGATTCTTGCTACATATTTGGTTAAATAAATCTGAGCTTTGTAGGTAGTCGCAGTTCTACCTTATATAATATCATAGTATACTCTCTTACCAATACGACGCAATCAAAACATCAGTGACACTTTGCGGAATTTCATAACAAAGCGTAAACAAAGTTATACTATGCACGGATGTACTATTTGATCGTCCTGAGCGGTTCTGGATACATATTTTGCCAAATCACTCTCAGGTTTGTAGGTAGTTGCAGTTCTACCTTATATAATATCATAGTATACTCTCTTACCAATACGACGCAATCAAAACATCAGTGACACTTTGCGGAACTTCATAACAAATCTTAAACAAAATTATAGTATGCACGGATGTACTATTTGATCATCCTGAGCGGTTCTTGCTACATATTTTGTTAAATATCTCTGAGCTTTGGAGGTAGTTGCAGTCCTTTCTTACATAATATCAAAGTATACCAACTTAACAATTGCGACGTAATCAAAACATCAGCGAAACATTGCGGAACTTCATAACAAAGCGTAAACAAAGTTATACTATGCACGTATGTACTTTTTGATCATCCTGAGCGGTTCTTGCTACATATTTAGTTAAATAACTCTGAGCTTTGCAGGTATTTGCAGTTCTAACTTATATAATATCAAAGTATACTATCTTACCAATTGCGACGCAATCAAAACCTCAGCGAAACATTGCGGAACTTCATAACAAAGCGTAAACAAAGTTATACTATGCACGGATGTACTATTTGATCATCCTGAGCGGTTCTTACTACATATTTTGTTAAATAACTCTGAGGTTTGCATGTAGTTGCAGTCCTATCTTATATAATATCAAATTATACTATCTTACCAATACGACGCCATCAAAACCTCAGCGAAACTTTGCGGAACTTCATAACAAAGCGTAAACAAAGTTATACTATGCACGGATGTACTATTTGATCTTCCTGTCGGTTCTGGATACATATTTTGCCATATCACTCTCAGGTTTGTAGGTAGTTGCAGTTCTACCTTATATAATATCATAGTATACTATCTTACCAATACGACACAATCAAAACATCAGTGACACTTTACGGAACTTCATAACAAAGCGTAAACAAAGTTATACTATGCACGTATGTACTATTTGATCATCCCTAGCGGTTCTTGCTACATATTTTGTTAAATAACTCTGAGCTTTGCAGGTATTTGCAGTTCTAACTTATCTAATATCAATGTATACTATCTTATCAATACGCCGCAATCAAAACCTCAGCGAAACCCTGCGGAACTTCATAACAAAGCGTAAACAAAGTTATACTATGCACGGATGTACTATTTGATCATCCAGAGCGGTTCTTGCTACATATTTAGTTAAATAACTCTGAGCTTTGCAGGTATTTGCAGTTCTAACTTATATATTATCAAAATTACTATCTTATCAATACTACGCGATCAAAACGTCAGCGATACTTTGCGGAACTTCATAACAAAGCGTAAACAAATTTATACTATGCACTGATGTACTATTTGATCATCCGTAGCGGTTCTTGCTACATATTTTGTTAAATAACTCTGAGGTTTGCAGGTAGTTGCAGTTCTATCTTATATAATATCAAAGTATACTATCTTACTAATTACGACGCCATCAAAACCTCAGCGAAACATTGCGGAACTTCATAACAAAGCGTAAACAAAGTTATACTATGCACGGATTTACTATTTGATCATCCTGAGCGATTCTTGCTACATATTTGGTTAAATAAATCTGAGCTTTGTAGGTAGTTGCAGTTCTACCTTATATAATATCATAGTATACTCTCTTACCAATACGACGCAATCAAAACATCAGTGACACTTTGCGGAATTTCATAACAAAGCGTAAACAAAGTTATACTATGCACGGATGTACTATTTGATCGTCCTGAGCGGTTCTGGATACATATTTTGCCAAATCACTCTCAGGTTTGTAGGTAGTTGCAGTTCTACCTTATATAATATCATAGTATACTCTCTTACCAATACGACGCAATCAAAACATCAGTGACACTTTGCGGAACTTCATAACAAATCTTAAACAAAATTATAGTATGCACGGATGTACTATTTGATCATCCTGAGCGGTTCTTGCTACATATTTAGTTAAATAACTCTGAGCTTTGCAGGTATTTGCAGTTCTAACTTATATAATATCAAAGCATACTATCTTACCAATTGCGACGCCATCAAAACCTCAGCGAAATATTGCGGAACTTCATAACAAAGCGTAAACAAAGTTATACTATGCACGGATTTACTATTTGATCATCCTGAGCGATTCTTGCTACATATTTGGTTAAATAAATCTGAGCTTTGTAGGTAGTTGCAGTTCTACCTTATATAATATCATAGTATACTCTCTTACCAATACGACGCAATCAAAACATCAGTGACACTTTGCGGAATTTCATAACAAAGCGTAAACAAAGTTATACTATGCACGGATGTACTATTTGATCGTCCTGAGCGGTTCTGGATACATATTTTGCCAAATCACTCTCAGGTTTGTAGGTAGTTGCAGTTCTACCTTATATAATATCATAGTATACTATCTTACCAATACGACGCAATCAAAACATCAGTGACACTTTGCGGAACTTCATAACAAATCTTAAACAAAGTTATAGTATGCACGGATGTACTATTTGATCATCCTGAGCGGTTCTTGCTACATATTTAGTTAAATAACTCTGAGCTTTGCAGGTATTTGCAGTTCTAACTTATATAATATCAAAGTATACTATCTTACCAATTGCGACGCCATCAAAACCTCAGCGAAACATTGCGGAACTTCATAACAAAGCGTAAACAAAGTTATACTATGCACGGATTTACTATTTGATCATCCTGAGCGGTTCTTGCTACATATTTAGTTAAATAACTATGAGATTTGCAGGTATTTGCAGTTCTAACTTATATAATATCAAAGTATACTATCTTACTAATTGCGACGCAATCAAAACCTCAGCGAAACATTGCGGAACTTCATAACAAAGCGTAAAAAAAGTTATACTATGCACGGATGTACTATTTGATCTTCCTGCCGGTTCTGGATACATATTTTGCCATATCACTCTCAGGTTTGTAGGTAGTTGCAGTTCTACCTTATATAATATCATAGTATACTATCTTACCAATACGACACAATTAAAACATCAGCGACACTTTACGGAACTTCATAACAAAGCGTAAACAAAGTTATACTATGCACGTATGTACTATTTGATCATCCCTAGCGGTTCTTGCTACATATTTTGTTAAATAACTCTGAGGTGTGCAGGTATTTGCAGTTCTAACTTATCTAATATCAATGTATACTATCTTATCAATACGCCGCAATCAAAAAGTTATACTATGCACGTATGTACTATTTGATCATCAAGAGCGGTTCTTGCTACATATTTAGTTAAATAACTCTGAGCTTTGCAGGTATTTGCAGTTCTAACTTATATATTATCAAAATTACTATCTTATCAATACTACGCGATCAAAACGTCAGCGATACTTTGCGGAACTTCATAACAAAGCGTAAACAAATTTATACTATGCACTGATGTACTATTTGATCATCCGTAGCGGTTCTTGCTACATATTTAGTTAAATAACTCTGAGGTTTGCAGGTAGTTGCAGTTCTATCTTATATAATATCAAAGTATACTATCTTACTAATTACGACGCCATCAAAACCTCAGCGAAACATTGCGGAACTTCATAACAAAGCGTAAACAAAGTTATACTATGCACGGATGTACTATTTGATCATCCTGAGCGGTTCTTGCTACATATTTTGTTAAATAACTCTGAGCTTTGCAGGTAGTAGGAGTTCTAACTTATATATTATCAAAATTACTATCTTATCAATACGACGCAATCAAAACGTCAGCGATACTTTGCGGAACTTCATAACAAAGCGTAAACAAATTTATACTATGCACGGATGTACTATTTGATCATCCTGAGCGGTTCTTGCTACATATTTAGTTAAATAACTCTGAGGTTTGCATGTAGTTGCAGTCCTATCTTATATAATATCAAATTATAATATCTTACCAATACGACGCCATCAAAACCTCAGCGAAACTTTGCGGAACTTCATAACAAAGCGTAAACAAAGTTATACTATGCACGGATGTACTATTTGATTATCCTGAGCGGTTCTTGCTACATATTTAGTTAAATAACTCTGAGCTTTGCAGGTATTTTCAGTTCTACCTTATAGAATAACATTGTATACTATCTTACCAATACGACGCAATCAAAACATCAGTGACACTTTGCGGAACATCATAACAAAGCGTAAACAAAGTTATACTATGCACGGATTTACTATTTGATCATCCTGAGCGGTTCTTGCTACATATTTAGTTAAATAACTATGAGCTTTGCAGGTATTTGCAGTCCTAACTTATATAATATCAAAGTATACTATCTTACTAATTGCGACGCAATCAAAACCTCAGCGAAACATTGCGGAACTTCATACAAAGCGTAAACAAATTTATACTATGCACTGTTGTACTATTTGATCATCCGTAGCGGTTCTTGCTACATATTTTGTTAAATAACTCTGAGGTTTGCAGGTAGTTGCAGTTCTATCTTATATAATATCAAAGTATACTATCTTAATAATTACGACGCCATCAAAACCTCAGCGAAACATTTCGGAACTTCATAACAAAGCGTAAACAAAGTTATACTATGCACGGATGTACTTTTTGATCATCCTGAGCGATTCTTGCTACATATTTAGTTAAATAAATCTGAGCTTTGTAGGTAGTTGCAGTTCTACCTTATATAATATCATAGTATACTCTCTTACCAATACGACGCAATCAAAACATCAGCGATACTTTGCGGAATTTCATAACAAAGCGTAAACAAAGTTATACTATGCACGGATGTACTATTTGATCGTCCTGAGCGGTTCTGGATACATATTTTGCCAAATCACTCTCAGGTTTGTAGGTAGTTGCAGTTCTACCTTATATAATATCATAGTATACTCTCTTACCAATACGACGCAATCAAAACATCAGTGACACTTTGCGGAACTTCATAACAAATCTTAAACAAAATTATAGTATGCACGGATGTACTATTTGATCATCCTGAGCGGTTCTTGCTACATATTTTGTTAAATATCTCTGAGCTTTGGAGGTAGTTGCAGTCCTTTCTTACATAATATCAAAGTATACCAACTTAACAATTGCGACGTAATCAAAACATCAGCGAAACATTGCGGAACTTCATAACAAAGCGTAAACAAAGTTATACTATGCACGGATGTACTTTTTGATCATCCTGAGCGATTCTTGCTACATATTTAGTTAAATAAATCTGAGCTTTGTAGGTAGTTGCAGTTCTACCTTATATAATATCATAGTATACTCTCTTACCAATACGACGCAATCAAAACATCAGTGACACTTTGCGGAACTTCATAACAAAGCGAGAACAAAGTTATACTATGCACGGATGTACTATTTGATCGTCCTGAGCGGTTCTGGATACATATTTTGCCAAATCACTCTCAGGTTTGTAGGTAGTTGCAGTTCTACCTTATATAATATCATAGTATACTCTCTTACCAATACGACGCAATCAAAACATCAGTGACACTTTGCGGAACTTCATAACAAATCTTAAACAAAATTATAGTATGCACGGATGTACTATTTGATCATCCTGAGCGGTTCTTGCTACATATTTTGTTAAATATCTCTGAGCTTTGGAGGTAGTTGCAGTCCTTTCTTACATAATATCAAAGTATACCAACTTAACAATTGCGACGTAATCAAAACATCAGCGAAACATTGCGGAACTTCATAACAAAGCGTAAACAAAGTTATACTATGCACGTATGTACTTTTTGATCATCCTGAGCGGTTCTTGCTACATACTTACTTAAATAACTCTGAGCTTTGCAGGTATTTGCAGTTCTAACTTATATAATATCAAAGTATACTATCTTACCAATTGCGACGCAATCAAAACCTCAGCGAAACTTTGCGGAACTTCATAACAATGCGTAAACAAAGTTATACTATGCACGGATGTACTATTTGATCATCCTGAGCGGTTCTTGCTACATATTTTGTTAAATAACTCTGAGGTTTGCATGTAGTTGCAGTCCTATCTTATATAATATCAAATTATAATATCTTACCAATACGACGCCATCAAAACCTCAGCGAAACTTTGCGGAACTTCATAACAAAGCGTAAACAAACTTATACTATGCACGGATGTACTATTTGATTATCCTGAGCGGTTCTTGCTACATATTTAGTTAAATAACTCTGAGCTTTGCAGGTATTTTCAGTTCTACCTTATAGAATAACATTGTATACTATCTTACCAATACGACGCAATCAAAACATCAGTGACACTTTGCGGAACTTCATAACAAAGCGTAAACAAAGTTATACTATGCACGGATTTACTATTTGATCATCCTGAGCGGTTCTTGCTACATATTTAGTTAAATAACTATGAGCTTTGCAGGTATTTGCAGTCCTAACTTATATAATATCAAAGTATACTATCTTACTAATTGCGACGCAATCAAAACCTCAGCGAAACATTGCGGAACTTCATACAAAGCGTAAACAAATTTATACTATGCACTGATGTACTATTTGATCATCCGTAGCGGTTCTTGCTACATATTTTGTTAAATAACTTTGAGGTTTGCAGGTAGTTGCAGTTCTATCTTATATAATATCAAAGTATACTATCTTAATAATTACGACGCCATCAAAACCTCAGCGAAACATTGCGGAACTTCATAACAAAGCGTAAACAAAGTTATACTATGCACGGATGTACTTTTTGATCATCCTGAGCGATTCTTGCTACATATTTAGTTAAATAAATCTGAGCTTTGTAGGTAGTTGCAGTACTACCTTATATAATATCATAGTATACTCTCTTACCAATACGACGCAATCAAAACATCAGCGAAACTTTGCGGAACTTCATAACAAAGCGTAAACAAAGTTATACTATGCACGGATGTACTATTTGATTATCCTGAGCGGTTCTTGCTACATATTTAGTTAAATAACTCTGAGCTTTGCAGGTATTTTCAGTTCTACCTTATAGAATAACATTGTATACTATCTTACCAATACGACGCAATCAAAACATCAGTGACACTTTGCGGAACTTCATAACAAAGCGTAAACAAAGTTATACTATGCACGGATTTACTATTTGATCATCCTGAGCGGTTCTTGCTACATATTTAGTTAAATAACTATGAGCTTTGCAGGTATTTGCAGTCCTAACTTATATAATATCAAAGTATACTATCTTACTAATTGCGACGCAATCAAAACCTCAGCGAAACATTGCGGAACTTCATACAAAGCGTAAACAAATTTATACTATGCACTGATGTACTATTTGATCATCCGTAGCGGTTCTTGCTACATATTTTGTTAAATAACTCTGAGGTTTGCAGGTAGTTGCAGTTCTATCTTATATAATATCAAAGTATACTATCTTAATAATTACGACGCCATCAAAACCTCAGCGAAACATTGCGGAACTTCGTAACAAAGCGTAAACAAAGTTATACTATGCACGGATGTACTTTTTGATCATCCTGCGCGATTCTTGCTACATATTTGGTTAAATAAATCTGAGCTTTGTAGGTAGTTGCAGTTCTACCTTATATAATATCATAGTATACTCTCTTACCAATACGACGCAATCAAAACATCAGTGACACTTTGCGGAATTTCATAACAAAGCGTAAACAAAGTTATACTATGCACGGATGTACTATTTGATCGTCCTGAGCGGTTCTGGATACATATTTTGCCAAATCACTCTCAGGTTTGTAGGTAGTTGCAGTTCTACCTTATATAATATCATAGTATACTCTCTTACCAATACGACGCAATCAAAACATCAGTGACACTTTGCGGAACTTCATAACAAATCTTAAACAAAATTATAGTATGCACGGATGTACTATTTGATCATCCTGAGCGGTTCTTGCTACATATTTTGTTAAATATCTCTGAGCTTTGGAGGTAGTTGCAGTCCTTTCTTACATAATATCAAAGTATACCAACTTAACAATTGCGACGTAATCAAAACATCAGCGAAACATTGCGGAACTTCATAACAAAGCGTAAACAAAGTTATACTATGCACGTATGTACTATTTGATCATCCTGAGCGGTTCTTGCTACATATTTAGTTAAATAAATCTGAGCTTTGCAGGTATTTGCAGTTCTAACTTATATAATATCAAAGTATACTATCTTACTAATTGCGACGCAATCAAAACCTCAGCGAAACATTGCGGAACTTCATACAAAGCGTAAACAAATTTATACTATGCACTGATGTACTATTTGATCATCCGTAGCGGTTCTTGCTACATATTTTGTTAAATAACTCTGAGGTTTGCAGGTAGTTGCAGTTCTATCTTATATAATATCAAAGTATACTATCTTAATAATTACGACGCCATCAAAACCTCAGCGAAACATTGCGGAACTTCATAACAAAGCGTAAACAAAGTTATACTATGCACGGATGTACTTTTTGATCATCCTGAGCGATTCTTGCTACATATTTGGTTAAATAAATCTGAGCTTTGTAGGTAGTTGCAGTTCTACCTTATATAATATCATAGTATACTCTCTTACCAATACGACGCAATCAAAACATCAGTGACACTTTGCGGAATTTCATAACAAAGCGTAAACAAAGTTATACTATGCACGGATGTACTATTTGATCGTCCTGAGCGGTTCTGGATACATATTTTGCCAAATCACTCTCAGGTTTGTAGGTAGTTGCAGTTCTACCTTATATAATATCATAGTATACTCTCTTACCAATACGACGCAATCAAAACATCAGTGACACTTTGCGGAACTTCATAACAAATCTTAAACAAAATTATAGTATGCACGGATGTACTATTTGATCATCCTGAGCGGTTCTTGCTACATATTTTGTTAAATATCTCTGAGCTTTGGAGGTAGTTGCAGTCCTTTCTTACATAATATCAAAGTATACCAACTTAACAATTGCGACGTAATCAAAACATCAGCGAAACATTGCGGAACTTCATAACAAAGCGTAAACAAATTTATACTATGCACGTATGTACTATTTGATCATCCCTAGCGGTTCTTGCTACATATTTTGTTAAATAACTCTGAGGTGTGCAGGTATTTGCAGTTCTAACTTATCTAATATCAATGTATACTATCTTATCAATACGCCGCAATCAAAACCTCAGCGAAACCCTGCGGAACTTCATAACAAAGCGTAAACAAAGTTATACTATGCACGGATGTACTATTTGATCATCCTGAGCGGTTCTTACTACATATTTTGTTAAATAACTCTGAGGTTTGCATGTAGTTGCAGTCCTATCTTATATAATATCAAATTATACTATCTTACCAATACGACGCCATCAAAACCTCAGCGAAACTTTGCGGAACTTCATAACAAAGCGTAAACAAAGTTATACTATGCACGGATGTACTATTTGATCTTCCTGTCGGTTCTGGATACATATTATGCCATATCACTCTCAGGTTTGTAGGTAATTGCAGTTCTACCTTATATAATATCATAGTATACTATCTTACCAATACGACACAATCAAAACATCAGTGACACTTTACGGAACTTAATAACAAAGCGTAAACAAAGTTATACTATGCACGTATGTACTATTTGATCATCCCTAGCGGTTCTTGCTACATATTTTGTTAAATAACTCTGAGGTGTGCAGGTATTTGCAGTTCTAACTTATCTAATATCAATGTATACTATCTTATCAATACGCCGCAATCAAAACCTCAGCGAAACCCTGCAGAACTTCATAACAAAGCGTAAACAAAGTTATACTATGCACGGATGTACTATTTGATCATCAAGAGCGGTTCTTGCTACATATTTAGTTAAATAACTCTGAGCTTTGCAGGTATTTGCAGTTCTAACTTATATATTATCAAAATTACTATCTTATCAATACTACGCGATCAAAACGTCAGCGATACTTTGCGGAACTTCATAACAAAGCGAGAACAAATTTATACTATGCACGGATGTACTATTTGATCATCCAGAGCGGTTCTTGCTACATATTTTGTTAAATAACTGAGGTTTGCAGGTAGTTGCAGTTCTATCTTATATAATATCAAAGTATACTATCTTACTAATTACGACGCCATCAAAACCTCAGCGAAACATTGCGGAACTTCATAACAAAGCGTAAACAAAGTTATACTATGCACGGATGTACTATTTGATCATCCTGAGCGATTCTTGCTACATATTTGGTTAAATAAATCTGAGCTTTGTAGGTAGTTGCAGTTCTACCTTATATAATATCATAGTATACTCTCTTACCAATACGACGCAATCAAAACATCAGTGACACTTTGCGGAATTTCATAACAAAGCGTAAACAAAGTTATACTATGCACGGATGTACTATTTGATCGTCCTGAGCGGTTCTGGATACATATTTTGCCAAATCACTCTCAGGTTTGTAGGTAGTTGCAGTTCTACCTTATATAATATCATAGTATACTCTCTTACCAATACGACGGAATCAAAACATCAGTGACACTTTGCGGAACTTCATAACAAATCTTAAACAAAATTATAGTATGCACGGATGTACTATTTGATCATCCTGAGCGGTTCTTGCTACATATTTAGTTAAATAACTCTGAGCTTTGCAGGTATTTGCAGTTCTAACTTATATAATATCAAAGTATACTATCTTACCAATTGCGACGCCATCAAAACCTCAGCGAAACATTGCGGAACTTCATAACAAAGCGTAAACAAAGTTATACTATGCACGGATTTACTATTTGATCATCCTGAGCGGTTCTTGCTACATATTTAGTTAAATAACTATGAGATTTGCAGGTATTTGCAGTTCTAACTTATATAATATCAAAGTATACTATCTTACTAATTGCGACGCAATCAAAACCTCAGCGAAACATTGCGGAACTTCATAACAAAGCGTAAAAAAAGTTATACTATGCACGGATGTACTATTTGATCTTCCTGCCGGTTCTGGATACATATTTTGCCATATCACTCTCAGGTTTGTAGGTAGTTGCAGTTCTACCTTATATAATATCATAGTATACTATCTTACCAATACGACACAATCAAAACATCAGTGACACTTTACGGAACTTCATAACAAAGCGTAAACAAAGTTATACTATGCACGTATGTACTATTTGATCATCCCTAGCGGTTCTTGCTACATATTTTGTTAAATAACTCTGAGGTGTGCAGGTATTTGCAGTTCTAACTTATCTAATATCAATGTATACTATCTTATCAATACGCCGCAATCAAAAAGTTATACTATGCACGTATGTACTATTTGATCATCAAGAGCGGTTCTTGCTACATATTTAGTTAAATAACTCTGAGCTTTGCAGGTATTTGCAGTTCTAACTTATATATTATCAAAATTACTATCTTATCAATACTACGCGATCAAAACGTCAGCGATACTTTGCGGAACTTCACAACAAAGCGTAAACAAATTTATACTATGCACTGATGTACTATTTGATCATCCGTAGCGGTTCTTGCTACATATTTTGTTAAATAACTCTGAGGTTTGCAGGTAGTTGCAGTTCTATCTTATATAATATCAAAGTATACTATCTTACCAATTGCGACGCCATCAAAACCTCAGCGAAATATTGCGGAACTTCATAACAAAGCGTAAACAAAGTTATACTATGCACGTATGTACTATTTGATCATCCTGAGCGGTTCTTGCTACATATATAGTTAAGTAACTCTGAGCTTTGCAGGTATTTGCAGTTCTAAATTATATATTATCAAAGTATACTATCTTATCAATACGACGCAATCAAAACGTCAGCGATACTTTGCCGAACTTCATAACAAAGCGTAAACAAAGTTATACTATGCACGGATGTTCTATTTGATCATCCTGAGCGGTTCTTGCTACATATTTAGTTAAATAACTCTGAGCTTTGCAGGTATTTGCAGTCCTAACTTATATAATATCAAAGTATACTATCTTACTGATTGCGACGCAATCAAAACCTCAGCGAAACATTGCGGAACTTCATAACAAAGCGTAAACAAATTTATACTATGCACGTATGTACTATTTGATCATCCCTAGCGGTTCTTGCTACATATTTTGTTAAATAACTCTGAGGTGTGCAGGTATTTGCAGTTCTAACTTATCTAATATCAATGTATACTATCTTATCAATACGCCGCAATCAAAACCTCAGCGAAACCCTGCGGAACTTCATAACAAAGCGTAAACAAAGTTATACTATGCACGGATGTACTATTTGATCATTCTGAGCGGTTCTTGCTACATATTTAGTTAAATAACTCTGAGCTTTGCAGGTATTTGCAGTTCTAACTTATATATTATCAAAATTACTATCTTATCAATACTACGCAATCAAAACGTCAGCGATACTTTGCGGAACTTCATACAAAGCGTAAACAAATTTATACTATGCACTGATGTACTATTTGATCATCCGTAGCGGTTCTTGCTACATATTTTGTTAAATAACTCTGAGGTTTGCAGGTAGTTGCAGTTCTATCTTATATAATATCAAAGTATACTATCTTAATAATTACGACGCCATCAAAACCTCAGCGAAACATTTCGGAACTTCATAACAAAGCGTAAACAAAGTTATACTATGCACGGATGTACTTTTTGATCATCCTGAGCGATTCTTGCTACATATTTAGTTAAATAAATCTGAGCTTTGTAGGTAGTTGCAGTTCTACCTTATATAATATCATAGTATACTCTCTTACCAATACGACGCAATCAAAACATCAGCGGTACTTTGCGGAACTTCATAACAAAGCGAGAACAAAGTTATACTATGCACGGATGTACTATTTGATCGTCCTGAGCGGTTCTGGATACATATTTTGCCAAATCACTCTCAGGTTTGTAGGTAGTTGCAGTTCTACCTTATATAATATCATAGTATACTCTCTTACCAATACGACGCAATCAAAACATCAGTGACACTTTGCGGAACTTCATAACAAATCTTAAACAAAATTATAGTATGCACGGATGTACTATTTGATCATCCTGAGCGGTTCTTGCTACATATTTTGTTAAATATCTCTGAGCTTTGGAGGTAGTTGCAGTCCTTTCTTACATAATATCAAAGTATACCAACTTAACAATTGCGACGTAATCAAAACATCAGCGAAACATTGCGGAACTTCATAACAAAGCGTAAACAAAGTTATACTATGCACGGATGTACTTTTTGATCATCCTGAGCGATTCTTGCTACATATTTAGTTAAATAAATCTGAGCTTTGTAGGTAGTTGCAGTTCTACCTTATATAATATCATAGTATACTCTCTTACCAATACGACGCAATCAAAACATCAGTGACACTTTGCGGAATTTCATAACAAAGCGAGAACAAAGTTATACTATGCACGGATGTACTATTTGATCGTCCTGAGCGGTTCTGGATACATATTTTGCCAAATCACTCTCAGGTTTGTAGGTAGTTGCAGTTCTACCTTATATAATATCATAGTATACTCTCTTACCAATACGACGCAATCAAAACATCAGCGACACTTTGCGGAACTTCATAACAAATCTTAAACAAAATTATAGTATGCACGGATGTACTATTTGATCATCCTGAGCGGTTCTTGCTACATATTTTGTTAAATATCTCTGAGCTTTGGAGGTAGTTGCAGTCCTTTCTTACATAATATCAAAGTATACCAACTTAACAATTGCGACGTAATCAAAACATCAGCGAAACATTGCGGAACTTCATAACAAAGCGTAAACAAAGTTATACTATGCACGTATGTACTTTTTGATCATCCTGAGCGGTTCTTGCTACATACTTACTTAAATAACTCTGAGCTTTGCAGGTATTTGCAGTTCTAACTTATATAATATCAAAGTATACTATCTTACCAATTGCGACGCAATCAAAACCTCAGCGAAATATTGCGGAACTTCATAACAATGCGTAAACAAAGTTATACTATGCACGGATGTACTATTTGATCATCCTGAGCGGTTCTTACTACATATTTTGTTAAATAACTCTGAGGTTTGCATGTAGTTGCAGTCCTATCTTATATAATATCAAATTATAATATCTTACCAATACGACGCCATCAAAACCTCAGCGAAACTTTGCGGAACTTCATAACAAAGCGTAAACAAACTTATACTATGCACGGATGTACTATTTGATTATCCTGAGCGGTTCTTGCTACATATTTAGTTAAATAACTCTGAGCTTTGCAGGTATTTTCAGTTCTACCTTATAGAATAACATTGTATACTATCTTACCAATACGACGCAATCAAAACATCAGTGACACTTTGCGGAACTTCATAACAAAGCGTAAACAAAGTTATACTATGCACGGATTTACTATTTGATCATCCTGAGCGGTTCTTGCTACATATTTAGTTAAATAACTATGAGCTTTGCAGGTATTTGCAGTCCTAACTTATATAATATCAAAGTATACTATCTTACTAATTGCGACGCAATCAAAACCTCAGCGAAACATTGCGGAACTTCATACAAAGCGTAAACAAATTTATACTATGCACTGATGTACTATTTGATCATCCGTAGCGGTTCTTGCTACATATTTTGTTAAATAACTCTGAGGTTTGCAGGTAGTTGCAGTTCTATCTTATATAATATCAAAGTATACTATCTTAATAATTACGACGCCATCAAAACCTCAGCGAACCTTTCCGGAACTTCGTAACAAAGCGTAAACAAAGTTATACTATGCACGGATGTACTTTTTGATCATCCTGCGCGATTCTTGCTACATATTTGGTTAAATAAATCTGAGCTTTGTAGGTAGTTGCAGTTCTACCTTATATAATATCATAGTATACTCTCTTACCAATACGACGCAATCAAAACATCAGTGACACTTTGCGGAATTTCATAACAAAGCGTAAACAAAGTTATACTATGCACGGATGTACTATTTGATCGTCCTGAGCGGTTCTGGATACATATTTTGCCAAATCACTCTCAGGTTTGTAGGTAGTTGCAGTTCTACCTTATATAATATCATAGTATACTATCTTACCAATACGACGCAATCAAAACATCAGTGACACTTTGCGGAACTTCATAACAAATCTTAAACAAAATTATAGTATGCACGGATGTACTATTTGATCATCCTGAGCGGTTCTTGCTACATATTTTGTTAAATATCTCTGAGCTTTGGAGGTAGTTGCAGTCCTTTCTTACATAATATCAAAGTATACCAACTTAACAATTGCGACGTAATCAAAACATCAGCGAAACATTGCGGAACTTCATAACAAAGCGTAAACAAAGTTATACTATGCACGTATGTACTATTTGATCATCCTGAGCGGTTCTTGCTACATATTTAGTTAAATAAATCTGAGCTTTGCAGGTATTTGCAGTTCTAACTTATATAATATCAAAGTATACTATCTTACTAATTGCGACGCAATCAAAACCTCAGCGAAACATTGCGGAACTTCATACAAAGCGTAAACAAATTTATACTATGCACTGATGTACTATTTGATCATCCGTAGCGGTTCTTGCTACATATTTTGTTAAATATCTCTGAGGTTTGCAGGTAGTTGCAGTTCTATCTTATATAATATCAAAGTATACTATCTTAACAATTGCGACGCAATCAAAACCTCAGCGAAAGATTGCGGAACTTCATAACAAAGCGTAAACAAAGTTATACTATGCACGGATGTACTTTTTGATCATCCTGAGCGATTCTTGCTACATATTTGGTTAAATAAATCTGAGCTTTGTAGGTAGTTGCAGTTCTACCTTATATAATATCATAGTATACTCTCTTACCAATACGACGCAATCAAAACATCAGTGACACTTTGCGGAATTTCATAACAAAGCGTAAACAAAGTTATACTATGCACGGATGTACTATTTGATCGTCCTGAGCGGTTCTGGATACATATTTTGCCAAATCACTCTCAGGTTTGTAGGTAGTTGCAGTTCTACCTTATATAATATCATAGTATACTCTCTTACCAATACGACGCAATCAAAACATCAGTGACACTTTGCGGAACTTCATAACAAAGCGTAAACAAAATTATAGTATGCACGGATGTACTATTTGATCATCCTGAGCGGTTCTTGCTACATATTTTGTTAAATATCTCTGAGCTTTGGAGGTAGTTGCAGTCCTTTCTTACATAATATCAAAGTATACCAACTTAACAATTGCGACGTAATCAAAACATCAGCGAAACATTGCGGAACTTCATAACAAAGCGTAAACAAAGTTATACTATGCACGTATGTACTTTTTGATCATCCTGAGCGGTTCTTGCTACATATTTAGTTAAATAACTCTGAGCTTTGCAGGTATTTGCAGTTCTAACTTATATAATATCAAAGTATACTATCTTACCAATTGCGACGCAATCAAAACCTCAGCGAAACATTGCGGAACTTCATAACAAAGCGTAAACAAAGTTATACTATGCACGGATGTACTATTTGATCATCCTGAGCGGTTCTTACTACATATTTTGTTAAATAACTCTGAGGTTTGCATGTAGTTGCAGTCCTATCTTATATAATATCAAATTATACTATCTTACCAATACGACGCCATCAAAACCTCAGCGAAACTTTGCGGAACTTCATAACAAAGCGTAAACAAAGTTATACTATGCACGGATGTACTATTTGATCTTCCTGTCGGTTCTGGATACATATTATGCCATATCACTCTCAGGTTTGTAGGTAGTTGCAGTTCTACCTTATATAATATCATAGTATACTATCTTACCAATACGACACAATCAAAACATCAGTGACACTTTACGGAACTTCATAACAAAGCGTAAACAAAGTTATACTATGCACGTATGTACTATTTGATCATCCCTAGCGGTTCTTGCTACATATTTTGTTAAATAACTCTGAGGTGTGCAGGTATTTGCAGTTCTAACTTATCTAATATCAATGTATACTATCTTATCAATACGCCGCAATCAAAACCTCAGCGAAACCCTGAGAGAACTTCATAACAAAGCGTAAACAAAGTTATACTATGCACGGATGTACTATTTGATCATCAAGAGCGGTTCTTGCTACATATTTAGTTAAATAACTCTGAGCTTTGCAGGTATTTGCAGTTCTAACTTATATATTATCAAAATTACTATCTTATCAATACTACGCGATCAAAACGTCAGCGATACTTTGCGGAACTTCATAACAAAGCGTAAACAAATTTATACTATGCACTGATGTACTATTTGATCATCCGTAGCGGTTCTTGCTACATATTTTGTTAAATAACTCTGAGGTTTGCAGGTAGTTGCAGTTCTATCTTATATAATATCAAAGTATAGTATCTTACTAACTACGACGCCATCAAAACCTCAGCGAAACATTGCGGAACTTCATAACAAAGCGTAAACAAAGTTATACTATGCACGGATTTACTATTTGATCATCCTGAGCGATTCTTGCTACATATTTGGTTAAATAAATCTGAGCTTTGTAGGTAGTTGCAGTTCTACCTTATATAATATCATAGTATACTCTCTTACCAATACGACGCAATCAAAACATCAGCGACACTTTGCGGAATTTCATAACAAAGCGTAAACAAAGTTATACTATGCACGGATGTACTATTTGATCGTCCTGAGCGGTTCTGGATACATATTTTGCCAAATCACTCTCAGGTTTGTAGGTAGTTGCAGTTCTACCTTATATAATATCATAGTATACTCTCTTACCAATACGACGCAATCAAAACATCAGTGACACTTTGCGGAACTTCATAACAAATCTTAAACAAAATTATAGTATGCACGGATGTACTATTTGATCATCCTGAGCGGTTCTTGCTACATATTTAGTTAAATAACTCTGAGCTTTGCAGGTATTTGCAGTTCTAACTTATATAATATCAAAGTATACTATCTTACCAATTGCGACGCCATCAAAACCTCAGCGAAATATTGCGGAACTTCATAACAAAGCGTAAACAAAGTTATACTATGCACGGATTTACTATTTGATCATCCTGAGCGGTTCTTGCTACATATTTAGTTAAATAACTATGAGATTTGCAGGTTTTTGCAGTTCTAACTTATATAATATCAAAGTATACTATCTTACTAATTGCGACGCAATCAAAACCTCAGCGAAACATTGCGGAACTTCATAACAAAGCGTAAAAAAAGTTATACTATGCACGGATGTACTATTTGATCTTCCTGCCGGTTCTGGATACATATTTTGCCATATCACTCTCAGGTTTGTAGGTAGTTGCAGTTCTACCTTATATAATATCATAGTATACTATCTTACCAATACGACACAATTAAAACATCAGCGACACTTTACGGAACTTCATAACAAAGCGTAAACAAAGTTATACTATGCACGTATGTACTATTTGATCATCCCTAGCGGTTCTTGCTACATATTTTGTTAAATAACTCTGAGGTGTGCAGGTATTTGCAGTTCTAACTTATCTAATATCAATGTATACTATCTTATCAATACGCCGCAATCAAAAAGTTATACTATGCACGTATGTACTATTTGATCATCCTGAGCGGTTCTTGCTACATATTTAGTTAAATAACTCTGAGCTTTGCAGGTATTTGCAGTTCTAACTTATATATTATCAAAATTACTATCTTATCAATACTACGCGATCAAAACGTCAGCGATACTTTGCGGAACTTCATAACAAAGCGTAAACAAATTTATACTATGCACTGATGTACTATTTGATCATCCGTAGCGGTTCTTGCTACATATTTTGTTAAATAACTCTGAGGTTTGCAGGTAGTTGCAGTTCTATCTTATATAATATCAAAGTATACTATCTTACTAATTACGACGCCATCAAAACCTCAGCGAAACATTGCGGAACTTCATAACAAAGCGTAAACAAAGTTATACTATGCACGGATGTACTATTTGATCATCCTGAGCGGTTCTTGCTACATATTTTGTTAAATAACTCTGAGCTTTGCAGGTAGTAGGAGTTCTAACTTATATATTATCAAAATTACTATCTTATCAATACGACGCAATCAAAACGTCAGCGATACTTTGCGGAACTTCATAACAAAGCGTAAACAAATTTATACTATGCACGGATGTACTATTTGATCATCCTGAGCGGTTCTTGCTACATATTTAGTTAAATAACTCTGAGGTTTGCATGTAGTTGCAGTCCTATCTTATATAATATCAAATTATAATATCTTACCAATACGACGCCATCAAAACCTCAGCGAAACTTTGCGGAACTTCATAACAAAGCGTAAACAAAGTTATACTATGCACGGATGTACTATTTGATTATCCTGAGCGGTTCTTGCTACATATTTAGTTAAATAACTCTGAGCTTTGCAGGTATTTTCAGTTCTACCTTATAGAATAACATTGTATACTATCTTACCAACACGACGCAATCAAAACATCAGTGACACTTTGCGGAACATCATAACAAAGCGTAAACAAAGTTATACTATGCACGGATTTACTATTTGATCATCCTGAGCGGTTCTTGCTACATATTTAGTTAAATAACTATGAGCTTTGCAGGTATTTGCAGTCCTAACTTATATAATATCAAAGTATACTATCTTACTAATTGCGACGCAATCAAAACCTCAGCGAAACATTGCGGAACTTCATACAAAGCGTAAACAAATTTATACTATGCACTGTTGTACTATTTGATCATCCGTAGCGGTTCTTGCTACATATTTTGTTAAATAACTCTGAGGTTTGCAGGTAGTTGCAGTTCTATCTTATATAATATCAAAGTATACTATCTTAATAATTACGACGCCATCAAAACCTCAGCGAAACATTGCGGAACTTCATAACAAAGCGTAAACAAAGTTATACTATGCACGGATGTACTTTTTGATCATCCTGAGCGATTCTTGCTACATATTTAGTTAAATAAATCTGAGCTTTGTAGGTAGTTGCAGTTCTACCTTATATAATATCATAGTATACTCTCTTACCAATACGACGCAATTAAAACATCAGCGACACTTTGCGGAATTTCATAACAAAGCGTAAACAAAGTTATACTATGCACGGATGTACTATTTGATCGTCCTGAGCGGTTCTGGATACATATTTTGCCAAATCACTCTCAGGTTTGTAGGTAGTTGCAGTTCTACCTTATATAATATCATAGTATACTCTCTTACCAATACGACGCAATCAAAACATCAGTGACACTTTGCGGAACTTCATAACAAATCTTAAACAAAATTATAGTATGCACGGATGTACTATTTGATCATCCTGAGCGGTTCTTGCTACATATTTTGTTAAATATCTCTGAGCTTTGGAGGTAGTTGCAGTCCTTTCTTACATAATATCAAAGTATACCAACTTAACAATTGCGACGCAATCAAAACCTCAGCGAAACATTGCGGAACTTCATAACAAAGCGTAAACAAAGTTATACTATGCACGTATGTACTTTTTGATCATCCTGAGCGGTTCTTGCTACATATTTAGTTAAATAACTCTGAGCTTTGCAGGTATTTGCAGTTCTAACTTATATAATATCAAAGTATACTATCTTACCAATTGCGACGCAATCAAAACCTCAGCGAAATATTGCGGAACTTCATAACAAAGCGTAAACAAAGTTATACTATGCACGGATGTACTATTTGATCATCCTGAGCGGTCCTTACTACATATTTTGTTAAATAACTCTGAGGTTTGCATGTAGTTGCAGTCCTATCTTATATAATATCAAATTATACTATCTTACCAATACGACGCCATCAAAACCTCAGCGAAACTTTGCGGAACTTCATAACAAAGCGTAAACAAAGTTATACTATGCACTGATGTACTATTTGATCATCCGTAGCGGTTCTTGCTACATATTTTGTTAAATAACTCTGAGGTTTGCAGGTAGTTGCAGTTCTATCTTATATAATATCAAAGTATACTATCTTACTAATTACGACGCCATCAAAACCTCAGCGAAACATTGCGGAACTTCATAACAAAGCGTAAACAAAGTTATACTATGCACGGATTTACTATTTGATCATCCTGAGCGGTTCTTGCTACATATTTAGTTAAATAACTATGAGCTTTGCAGGTATTTGCAGTCCTAACTTATATAATATCAAAGTATACTATCTTACTAATTGCGAGGCAATCAAAACCTCAGCGAAACATTGCGGAACTTCATAACAAAGCGTAAACAAATTTATACTATGCACGGATGTACTATTTGATCATCCTGAGCGGTTCTTGCTACATATTTAGTTAAATAACTCTGTGGTTTGCAGGTATTTGCAGTTCTAACTTATATAATATCAAAGTATACTATCTTACCAATACGACGCCATCAAGACCTCAGCGAAACATTGCGGAACTTCATAACAAAGCGTGAACAAAGTTATACTATGCACGGATGTACTATTTGATCATTCTGAGCGGTTCTTGCTACATATTTAGTTAAATAACTCTGAGCTTTGCTGGTAGTAGGAGTTCTAACTTATATATTATCAAAATTACTATCTTATCAATACGACGCAATCAAAACCTCAGCGAAACTTTGCGGAACTTCTTAACAAAGCGTAAACAAAGTTATACTATGCACGGATGTACTATTTGATCATCCTGAGAGGTTCTTGCTAGATATTTTTTTAAATAACTCTGAGGTGTGCAGGTATTTGCAGTTCTAACTTATCTAATATCAATGTATACTATCTTATCAATACGACGCAATTAAAACATCAGCGAAGCTTTGCGGAGTTACATAAGAAAGCGTAAACAAAGTTATACTATGCACGGATGTACTATTTGATCATCAAGAGCGGTTCTTGCTACATATTTAGTTAAATAACTCTGAGCTTTGCAGGTATTTGCAGTTCTAACTTATATATTATCAAAATTACTATCTTATCAATACGACGCAATCAAAACGTCAGCGATACTTTGCGGAACTTCATAACAAAGCGTAAACAAATTTATACTATGCACTGATGTACTATTTGATCATCCGTAGCGGTTCCTGCTACATATTTTGTTAAATAACTCTGAGGTTTGCAGGTAGTTGCAGTTCTATCTTATATAATATCAAAGTATACTATCTTACCAATACGACGCCATCAAGACCTCAGCGAAACATTGCGGAACTTCATAACAAAGCGTGAACAAAGTTATACTATGCACGGATGTACTATTTGATCATTCTGAGCGGTTCTTGCTACATATTTAGTTAAATAACTCTGAGCTTTGCTGGTAGTAGGAGTTCTAACTTATATATTATCAAAATTACTATCTTATCAATACGACGCAATCAAAACTTCAGCGAAACTTTGCGGAACTTCTTAACAAAGCGTAAACAAAGTTATACTATGCACGGATGTACTATTTGATCATCCTGAGCGGTTCTTGCTACATATTTAGTTAAATAACTCTGTGGTTTGCAGGTATTTGCAGTTCTAACTTATATAATATCAAAGTATACTATCTTACCAATACGACGCCATCAAGACCTCAGCGAAACATTGCGGAACTTCATAACAAAGCGTGAACAAAGTTATACTATGCACGGATGTACTATTTGATCATTCTGAGCGGTTCTTGCTACATATTTAGTTAAATAACTCTGAGCTTTGCTGGTAGTAGGAGTTCTAACTTATATATTATCAAAATTACTATCTTATCAATACGACGCAATCAAAACCTCAGCGAAACTTTGCGGAACTTCTTAACAAAGCGTAAACAAAGTTATACTATGCACGGATGTACTATTTGATCATCCTGAGAGGTTCTTGCTAGATATTTTTTTAAATAACTCTGAGGTGTGCAGGTATTTGCAGTTCTAACTTATCTAATATCAATGTATACTATCTTATCAATACGACGCAATTAAAACATCAGCGAAGCTTTGCGGAGTTACATAAGAAAGCGTAAACAAAGTTATACTATGCACGGATGTACTATTTGATCATCAAGAGCGGTTCTTGCTACATATTTAGTTAAATAACTCTGAGCTTTGCAGGTATTTGCAGTTCTAACTTATATATTATCAAAATTACTATCTTATCAATACGACGCAATCAAAACGTCAGCGATACTTTGCGGAACTTCATAACAAAGCGTAAACAAATTTATACTATGCACTGATGTACTATTTGATCATCCGTAGCGGTTCCTGCTACATATTTTGTTAAATAACTCTGAGGTTTGCAGGTAGTTGCAGTTCTATCTTATATAATATCAAAGTATACTATCTTACTAATTACGACGCCATCAAAACCTCAGCGAAACATTGCGGAACTTCATAACAAAGCGTAAACAAAGTTATACTATGCACGGATGTACTATTTGATCATCCTGAGCTGTTCTTGCTACATATTTAGTTAAATAACTCTGTGGTTTGCAGGTATTTGCAGTTCTAACTTATATATTATCAAAATTACTATCTTATCAATACGACGCAATCAAAACGTCAGCGATACTTTGCGGAACTTCATAACAAAGCGTAAACAAATTTATACTATGCACGGATGTACTATTTGATCATCCTGAGCTGTTCTTGCTACATATTTAGTTAAATAACTCTGTGGTTTGCAGGTATTTGCAATTCTAACTTATATAATATCAAAGTATACTATCTTACCAATACGACGCCATCAAGACCTCAGCGAAACATTGCGGAACTTCATAACAAAGCGTGAACAAAGTTATACTATGCACGGATGTACTATTTGATCATTCTGAGCGGTTCTTGCTACATATTTAGTTAAATAACTCTGAGCTTTGCTGGTAGTAGGAGTTCTAACTTATATATTATCAAAATTACTATCTTATCAATACGACGCAATCAAAACTTCAGCGAAACTTTGCGGAACTTCTTAACAAAGCGTAAACAAAGTTATACTATGCACGGATGTACTATTTGATCATCCTGAGAGGTTCTTGCTAGATATTTTTTTAAATAACTCTGAGGTGTGCAGGTATTTGCAGTTCTAACTTATCTAATATCAATGTATACTATCTTATCAATACGCCGCAATCAAAACCTCAGCGAAACCCTGCGGAACTTCATAACAAAGCGTAAACAAATTTATACTATGCACGGATGTACTATTTGATCATCCGGAGCGGTTCTTGCTACATATGTTGTTAAATAACGCTGAGGTGTGCAGGTAATTGCAGTTCTACCTTATATAATATCATAGTATACTCTCTTACCAATACGACGCAATTAAAACATCAGTGACACTTTGCGGAACTTCATAACAAAGCGTAAACAAAGTTATACTATGCACGTATGTACTATTTGATCGTCCTGAGCGGTTCTGGATACATATTTTGCCAAATCACTCTCAGGTGTGCAGGTGTTTGCAGTTCTAACTTATCTAATACCAATATATACTATCTTATCAATACGACTCAATCAAAACATCAGCGAAGCTTTGCGGAACTTCATAACAAAGCGTAAACAAAGTTATACTATGCACGTATGTACTATTTGATCATCTTGAGCGGTTCTTGCTACATATTTAGTTAAATAACTCTGAGCTTTGCAGGTATTTGTAGTTCTAACTTATATATTATCAAAATTACTATCTTATCAATACGACGCAATCAAAACGTCAGCGATACTTTGCGGAACTTCTTAACAAAGCGTAAACAAAGTTATACTATGCACGGATGTACTATTTGATCATCCTGAGAGGTTCTTGCTAGATATTTTGTTAAATAACTCCGAGGTGTGCAGGTATTTGCAGTTCTAACTTATCTAATATCAATGTATACTATCTTATCAATACGACGCAATCAAAACATCAGCGATACTTTGCGGAACTTCATAACAAAGCGTAAACAAATTTATACTATGCACTGATGTACTATTTGATCATCCGTAGCGGTTCTTGCTACATATTTTGTTAAATAACTTTGAGGTTTGCAGGTAGTTGCAGTACTATCTTATATAATATCAAAGTATACTATCTTACTAATTACGACGCCATCAAAACCTCGGCGAAACATTGCGGAATTACATAAGAAAGCGTAAACAAAGTTATACTATGCACGGATGTACTATTTGATCATCAAGAGCGGTTCTTACTACATATTTAGTTATATAACTCTGAGCTTTGCAGGTATTTGCAGTTCTAACTTATATATTATCAAAATTACTATCTTATCAATACGACGCAATCAAAACGTCAGCGATACTTTGCGGAACTTCATAACAAAGCGTAAACAAATTTATACTATGCACTGATGTACTATTTGATCATCCGTAGCGGTTCTTGCTACATATTTTGTTAAATAACTTTGAGGTTTGCAGGTAGTTGCAGTACTATCTTATATAATATCAAAGTATACTATCTTACTAATTACGACGCCATCAAAACCTCGGCGAAACATTGCGGAACTTCATAACAAAGCGTAAACAAAGTTATACTATGCACGGATGTACTATTTGATCATCCTGAGCGGTTCTTGCTACATATTTTGTTAAATAACTCTGAGCTTTGCAGGTAGTAGGAGTTCTAACTTATATATTATCAAAATTACTATCTTATCAATACGACGCAATCAAAACGTCAGCGATACTTTGCGGAACTTCATAACAAAGCGTAAACAAAGTTATACTATGCACGGATGTACTATTTGATCATCCTGAGCGATTCTTGCTACATATTTAGTTAAATAACTCTGTGGTTTGCAGGTATTTGCAGTTCTAACTTATATAATATCAAAGTATACTATCTTACCAATACGACGCCATCAAGACCTCAGCGAAACATTGCGGAACTTCATAACAAAGCGTGAACAAAGTTATACTATGCACGGATGTACTATTTGATCATTCTGAGCGGTTCTTGCTACATATTTAGTTAAATAACTCTGAGCTTTGCAGGTATTTGCAGTTCTAACTTATATATTATCAAAATTACTATCTTATCAATACGACGCAATCAAAACGTCAGCGATACTTTGCGGAACTTCATAACAAAGCGTAAACAAATTTATACTATGCACTGATGTACTATTTGATCATCCGTAGCGGTTCTTGCTACATATTTTGTTAAATAACTCTAAGGTTTGCAGGTAGTTGCAGTACTATCTTATATAATATCAAAGTATACTATCTTACTAATTACGACGCCATCAAAACCTCAGCGAAACATTGCGGAACTTCATAACAAAGCGTAAACAAAGTTATACTATGCACGGATGTACTATTTGATCATCCTGAGCGGTTCTTGCTACATATTTTGTTAAATAACTCTGAGCATTGCAGGTAGTAGGAGTTCTAACTTATATATTATCAAAATTACTATCTTATCAATACGACGCAATCAAAACGTCAGCGATACTTTGCGGAACTTCATAACAAAGCGTAAACAAATTTATACTATGCACGGATGTACTATTTGATCATCCTGAGCGGTTCTTGCTACATATGTTGTTAAATAACGCTGAGGTGTGCAGGTAATTGCAGTTCTACCTTATATAATATCATAGTATACTCTCTTACCAATACGACGCAATCAAAACATCAGTGACACTTTGCGGAACTTCATAACAAAGCGTAAACAAAGTTATACTATGCACGTATGTACTATTTGATCGTCCTGAGCGGTTCTGGATACATATTTTGCCAAATCACTCTCAGGTGTGCAGGTGTTTGCAGTTCTAACTTATCTAATACCAATATATACTATCTTATCAATACGACTCAATCAAAACATCAGCGAAGCTTTGCGGAACATCATAACAAAGCGTAAACAAAGTTATACTATGCACGTATGTACTATTTGATCATCTTGAGCGGTTCTTGCTACATATTTAGTTAAATAACTCTGAGCTTTGCAGGTATTTGTAGTTCTAACTTATATATTATCAAAATTACTATCTTATCAATACGACGCAATCAAAACGTCAGCGATACTTTGCGGAACTTCTTAACAAAGCGTAAACAAAGTTATACTATGCACGGATGTACTATTTGATCATCCTGAGAGGTTCTTGCCAGATATTTTGTTAAATAACTCTGAGGTGTGCAGGTATTTGCAGTTCTAACTTATCTAATATCAATGTATACTATCTTATCAATACGACGCAATTAAAACATCAGCGAAGCTTTGCGGAGTTACATAAGAAAGCGTAAACAAATTTATACTATGCACGGATGTACTATTTGATCATCAAGAGCGGTTCTTGCTACATATTTAGTTAAATAACTCTGAGCTTTGCAGGTATTTGCAGTACTAACTTATAAATTATCAAAATTACTATCTTATCAATACGACGCAATCAAAACGTCAGCGATACTTTGCGGAACTTCATAACAAAGCGTAAACAAATTTATACTATGCACTGATGTACTATTTGATCATCCGTAGCGGTTCTTGCTACATATTTTGTTAAATAACTCTGAGGTTTGCAGGTAGTTGCAGTACTATCTTATATAATATCAAAGTATACTATCTTACTAATTACGACGCCATCAAAACCTCAGCGAAACATTGCGGAACTTCATAACAAAGCGTAAACAAAGTTATACTATGCACGGATGTACTATTTGATCATCCTGAGCGGTTCTTGCTACATATTTTGTTAAATAACTCTGAGCATTGCAGGTAGTAGGAGTTCTAACTTATATATTATCAAAATTACTATCTTATCAATACGACGCAATCAAAACGTCAGCGATACTTTGCGGAACTTCATAACAAAGCGTAAACAAATTTATACTATGCACGGATGTACTATTTGATCATCCTGAGCGGTTCTTGCTACATATGTTGTTAAATAACGCTGAGGTGTGCAGGTAATTGCAGTTCTACCTTATATAATATCATAGTATACTCTCTTACCAATACGACGCAATCAAAACATCAGTGACACTTTGCGGAACTTCATAACAAAGCGTAAACAAAGTTATACTATGCACGTATGTACTATTTGATCGTTCTGAGCGGTTCTGGATACATATTTTGCCAAATCACTCTCAGGTGTGCAGGTGTTTGCAGTTCTAACTTATCTAATACCAATATATACTATCTTATCAATACGACTCAATCAAAACATCAGCGAAGCTTTGCGGAACATCATAACAAAGCGTAAACAAAGTTATACTATGCACGTATGTACTATTTGATCATCTTGAGCGGTTCTTGCTACATATTTAGTTAAATAACTCTGAGCTTTGCAGGTATTTGTAGTTCTAACTTATATATTATCAAAGTATACTATCTTATCAATACGACGCAATCAAAACGTCAGCGATACTTTGCGGAACTTCTTAACAAAGCGTAAACAAAGTTATACTATGCACGGATGTACTATTTGATCATCCTGAGAGGTTCTTGCCAGATATTTTGTTAAATAACTCTGAGGTGTGCAGGTATTTGCAGTTCTAACTTATCTAATATCAATGTATACTATCTTATCAATACGACGCAATTAAAACATCAGCGAAGCTTTGCGGAGTTACATAAGAAAGCGTAAACAAATTTATACTATGCACGGATGTACTATTTGATCATCAAGAGCGGTTCTTGCTACATATTTAGTTAAATAACTCTGAGCTTTGCAGGTATTTGCAGTACTAACTTATAAATTATCAAAATTACTATCTTATCAATACGACGCAATCAAAACGTCAGCGATACTTTGCGGAACTTCATAACAAAGCGTAAACAAATTTATACTATGCACTGATGTACTATTTGATCATCCGTAGCGGTTCTTGCTACATATTTTGTTAAATAACTCTGAGGTTTGCAGGTAGTTGCAGTACTATCTTATATAATATCAAAGTATACTATCTTACCAATACGACGCCATCAAGACCTCAGCGAAACATTGCGGAACTTCATAACAAAGCGTGAACAAAGTTATACTATGCACGGATGTACTATTTGATCATTCTGAGCGGTTCTTGCTACATATTTTGTTAAATAACTCTGAGCTTTGCAGGTAGTAGGAGTTCTAACTTATATATTATCAAAATTACTATCTTATCAATACGACGCAATCAAAACGTCAGCGATACTTTGCGGAACTTCATAACAAAGCGTAAACAAAGTTATAGTATGCACGGATGTACTATTTGATCATCCTGAGCGGTTCTTGCTACATATGTTGTTAAATAACTGTGAGCTTTGAAGGTATATGCAGTTCTAACTTATATATTATCAAAGTATACTACCTTATCAATTCGTACGCAATCAAAACCTCAGCGAAACTTTGCGGAACTTCTTAACAAAGCGTAAACAAAGTTATACTATGCACGGATGTACTATTTGATCATCCTGAGAGGTTCTTGCTAGATATTTTGTTAAATAACTCTGAGGTGTGCAGGTATTTGCAGTTCTAACTTATCTAATATCAATGTATACTATCTTATCAATACGACGCAATCAAAACATCAGCGAAGGTTTGCGGAATTACATAAGAAATCGTAAACAAAGTTATACTATGCACGGATGTACTATTTGATCATCAAGAGCGGTACTTGCTACATATTTAGTTAAATAACTCTGAGCTTTGCAGGTATTTGCAGTTCTAACTTATATATTATCAAAATTACTATCTTATCAATACGACGCAATCAAAACGTCAGCGATACTTTGCGGAACTTCATAACAAAGCGTAAACAAATTTATACTATGCACTGATGTACTATTTGATCATCCTGAGCGGTTCTTGCTACATATGTTGTTAAATAACGCTGTGGTGTGCAGGTAATTGCAGTTCTACCTTATATAATATCATAGTATACTCTCTTACCAATACGACGCAATCAAAACATCAGTGACACTTTGCGGAACTTCATAACAAAGCGTAAACAAAGTTATACTATGCACGGATGTACTATTTGATCATCCTGAGAGGTTCTTGCTACATATTTTGTTAAATAACTCTGAGGTGTGCAGGTATTTGCAGTTCTAACTTATCTAATATCAAAATTACTATCTTATCAATACGACGCAATCAAAACGTCAGTGACACTTTGCGGAGTTACATAAGAAAGCGTAAACAAATTTATACTATGCACGGATGTACTATTTGATCATCAAGAGCGGTTCTTGCTACATATTTAGTTAAATAACTCTGAGCTTTGCAGGTATTTGCAGTTCTAACTTATAAATTATCAAAATTACTATCTTATCAATACGACGCAATCAAAACGTCAGCGATACTTTGCGGAACTTCATAACAAAGCGTAAACAAAGTTATACTATGCACGTATGTACTATTTGATCATCCTGAGCGGTTCTTGCTACATATTTAGTTAAATAACTCTGAGCTTTGCAGGTATTTGCAGTTTTAACTTATATATTATCAAAGTATACTATCTTATCAATACGACGCAATCAAAACGTCAGCGATACTTTGCGGAACTTCTTAACAAAGCGTAAACAAAGTTATAGTATGCACGGATGTACTATTTGATCATCCTGAGCGGTTCTTGCTACATATTTTGTTAAATAACTCTGAGGTGTGGAGGTATTTGCAGTTCCAACTTATATAATATCAAAGTATACCATCTTACCAATACGACGCAATGAAAACATCAGTGACACTTTGCGGAACTTCATAACAAAGCGTAAGCAAAGTTATACTATGCACGGATGTACTATTTGATCATCCTGAGCGGTTCTTGCTACATATTTTGTTAAATAACTCTGAGCTTTGCAGGTAATAGCAGTTCTAACTTATATATTATCAAAATTACTATCTTATCAATACGACGCAATCAAAACATCAGTGACACTTTGCGGAACTTCATAACAAAGCGTAAACAAAGTTATACTCTGCACGTATGTACTATTTGATCATCCTGAGCGGTTCCTGCTACATATTTAGTTAAATAACTCTGAGCTTTGCAGGTATTTGCAGTCCTAACTTATATAATATCAAAGTATACTATCTTACTAATTGCGACGCAATCAAAACCTCATCGAAACATTGCGGAACTTCATAACAAAGCGTAAACAAAGTTATAGTATGCACGGATGTACTATTTGATCATCCTGAGCGGTTCTTGCTACATATTTTGTTAAATAACTCTGAGGTGTGCAGGTATTTGCAGTCCTAACTTATATAATATCAAAGTATACTATCTTACCAATACGACTCAATAAAACATCAGTGACACTTTGCGGAACTTCATAACAAAGCGTAAATAAAAATATACTGTGCACTGATGTACTATTTGATCATCCGTAGCGGTTCTTGCTACATATTTTGTTAAATAACTCTGAGGTTTGCAGGTAGTTGCAGTTCTATCTTATATAATATCAAAGTATACTATCTTACTAATTACGACGCCACCAAAAGCTCAGCGAAACATTGCGGAACTTCATAACAAAGCGTAAACAAAGTTATACTATGCATGGATGTACTATTTGATCATCCTGAGCGGTTCTTGCTACATATTTTGTTAAATAACTCTGAGCTTTGCAGGTAATAGCAGTTCTAACTTATATATTATCAAAATTACTATCTTATCAATACGACGCAATCAAAACGTCAGCGATACTTTGCGGAACTTCATAACAAAGCGTAAACAAATTTATACTATGCACTGATGTACTATTTGATCATCCTGGGCGGATCTAGCTACATATTTAGTTAAATAACTCTGAGCTTTGCAGGTATTTTCAGTTCTACCTTATATAATATCATAGTATACTATCTTACCAATTCGACGCAATCAAAACATCAGTGACACTTTGCAGAACTTCATAACAAAGCGTAAACAAAGTTATACTATGCACGGATGTACTATTTGATCATCAAGAGCGGTTCTTGCTACATATTTAGTTAAATAACTCTGAGCTTTGCAGGTATTTGCAGTTCTAACTTATATAATATCAAAGTATACTATCTTACCAATGCGACGCCATCAAGACCTCAGCGAAACATTGCGGAACTTCATAACAAAGCGTGAACAAAGTTATACTATGCACGGATGTACTATTTGATCGTCCTGAGCGGTTCTGAATACATATTTTGTCATATCACTCTCAGGTTTGTAGGTAGTTGCAGTTCTACCTTATATAATATCATAGTATACTATATTACCAATACGACGCAATCAAAACATCAGTGACACTTTACGTAACTTCATAACAAAGCGTAAACAAAGTTATACTATGCACGTATGTACTATTTGATCATCCCTAGCAGTTCTTGCTACATATTTTGTTAAATAACTCTGAGGTGTGCTGGTATTGGCAGTTCTAACTTATCTAATATCAATGTATACTATCTTATCAATACGCCGCAATCAAAACCTCAGCGAAACACTGCGGAACTTCATAACAAAGCGTAAACTATGTTATACTATGCACGGATGTACTGTTTGATCATCCTCAGAGGTTCTTGCTACATATTTAGTTAAATAACTATGAGCTGTGCAGGTATTTGCAGTTCTAACTTATATAATATCATAGTATACTATCTTACCAATTCGACGCAATCAAAACATCAGTGACACTTTGCAGAACTTCATAACAAAGCGTAAACAAAGTTATAGTATGCACGGTTGTACTATTTGATCATCCTGAGCGGTTCTTGCTACATATTAAGTTAAATAACTCTGTGGTTTGCAGGTATTTGCAGTTCTAACTTATATAATATCAAAGTATACTATCTTACCAATACGACGCCATCAAGACCTCAGCGAAACATTGCGGAACTTCATAACAAAGCGTGAACAAAGTTATACTATGCACGGATGTACTATTTGATCGTCCTGAGCGGTTCTGGATACATATTTTGTTAAATAACGCTGTGGTGTGCAGGTAATTGCAGTTCTACCTTATATAATATCATAGTATACTCTCTTACCAATACGACGCAATCAAAACATCAGTGACACTTTGCGGAACTTCATAACAAAGCGTAAACAAAGTTATACTATGCACGGATGTACTATTTGATCATCCTGAGCGGCTCTTGCTACATATGTTGTTAAATAACGCTGAGGTGTGCAGGTAATTGCAGTTCTACCTTATATAATATCATAGTATACTCTCTTACCAATACGACGCAATCAAAACATCAGTGACACTTTGCGGAGTTACATAAGAAAGCGTAAACAAATTTATACTATGCACGGATGTACTATTTGATCATCAAGAGCGGTTCTTGCTACATATTTAGTTAAATAACTCTGAGCTTTGCAGGTATTTGCAGTTCTAACTTATAAATTATCAAAATTACTATCTTATCAATACGACGCAATCAAAACGTCAGCGATACTTTGCGGAACTTCATAACAAAGCGTAAACAAAGTTATACTATGCACGTATGTACTATTTGATCATCCTGAGCGGTTCTTGCTACATATTTAGTTAAATAACTCTGAGCTTTGCAGGTATTTGTAGTTTTAACTTATATATTATCAAAGTATACTATCTTATCAATACGACGCAATCAAAACGTCAGCGATACTTTGCGGAACTTCTTAACAAAGCGTAAACAAAGTTATAGTATGCACGGATGTACTATTTGATCATCCTGAGCGGTTCTTGCTACATATTTTGTTAAATAACTCTGAGGTGTGGAGGTATTTGCAGTTCCAACTTATATAATATCAAAGTATACCATCTTACCAATACGACGCAATGAAAACATCAGTGACACTTTGCGGAACTTCATAACAAAGCGTAAGCAAAGTTATACTATGCACGGATGTACTATTTGATCATCCTGAGCGGTTCTTGCTACATATTTTGTTAAATAACTCTGAGCTTTGCAGGTATTTGCAGTTCTAACTTATATATTATCAAAATTACTATCTTATCAATACGACGCAATCAAAACGTCAGCGATACTTTGCGGAACTTCATAACAAAGCGTAAACAAATTTATACTATGCACTGATGTACTATTTGATCATCCGTAGCGGTTCTTGCTACATATTTTGTTAAATAACTCTGTGGTTTGCAGGTAGTTGCAGTTCTAACTTATATATTATCAAAATTACTATCTTATCAATACGACGCAATCAAAACGTCAGCGATACTTTGCGGAACTTCATAACAAAGCGTACACAAATTTATACTATGCACTGATGTACTATTTGATCATCCTGGGCGGATCTAGCTACACATTTAGTTAAATAACTCTGAGCTTTGCAGGTATTTTCAGTTCTACCTTATATAATATCATAGTATACTATCTTACCAATTCGACGCAATCAAAACATCAGTGACACTTTGCAGAACTTCATAACAAAGCGTAAACAAAGTTATAGTATGCACGGTTGTACTATTTGATCATCCTGAGCGGTTCTTGCTACATATTAAGTTAAATAACTCTGTGGTTTGCAGGTATTTGCAGTTCTAACTTATATAATATCAAAGTATACTATCTTACCAATACGACGCCATCAAGACCTCAGCGAAACATTGCGGAACTTCATAACAAAGCGTGAACAAAGTTATACTATGCACGGATGTACTATTTGATCGTCCTGAGCGGTTCTGGATACATATTTTGTTAAATAACTCTGAGGTGTGCTGGTATTTGCAGTTCTAACTTATCTAATATCAATGTATACTATCTTATCAATACGCCGCAATCAAAACCTCAGCGAAACACTGCGGAACTTCATAACAAAGCGTAAACAATGTTATACTATGCACGGATGTACTGTTTGATCATCCTGAGAGGTTCTTGCTACATATTTAGTTAAATAACTATGAGCTTTGCAGGTATTTGCAGTTCTAACTTATATATTATCAAAATTACTATCTTATCAATACGACGCAATCAAAACGTCAGCGATACTTTGCGGAACTTCATAACAAAGCGTAAACAAATTTATACTATGCACTGATGTACTATTTGATCATCCGTAGCGGTTCTTGCTACATATTTTGTTAAATAACTCTGTGGTTTGCAGGTAGTTGCAGTTCTAACTTATATATTATCAAAATTACTATCTTATCAATACGACGCAATCAAAACGTCAGCGATACTTTGCGGAACTTCATAACAAAGCGTACACAAATTTATACTATGCACTGATGTACTATTTGATCATCCTGGGCGGATCTAGCTACACATTTAGTTAAATAACTCTGAGCTTTGCAGGTATTTTCAGTTCCACCTTATATAATATCATAGTATACTATCTTACCAATTCGACGCAATCAAAACATCAGTGACACTTTGCAGAACTTCATAACAAAGCGTAAACAAAGTTATAGTATGCACGGTTGTACTATTTGATCATCCTGAGCGGTTCTTGCTACATATTAAGTTAAATAACTCTGTGGTTTGCAGGTATTTGCAGTTCTAACTTATATAATATCAAAGTATACTATCTTACCAATACGACGCCATCAAGACCTCAGCGAAACATTGCGGAACTTCATAACAAAGCGTGAACAAAGTTATACTATGCACGGATGTACTATTTGATCGTCCTGAGCGGTTCTGGATACATATTTTGTTAAATAACTCTGAGGTGTGCTGATATTTGCAGTTCTAACTTATCTAATATCAATGTATACTATCTTATCAATACGCCGCAATCAAAACCTCAGCGAAACACTGCGGAACTTCATAACAAAGCGTAAACAATGTTATACTATGCACGGATGTACTGTTTGATCATCCTGAGAGGTTCTTGCTACATATTTAGTTAAATAACTATGAGCTTTGCAGGTATTTGCAGTTCTAACTTATATATTATCAAAATTACTATCTTATCAATACGACGCAATCAAAACGTCAGCGATACTTTGCGGAACTTCATAACAAAGCGTAAACAAATTTATACTATGCACTGATGTACTATTTGATCATCCTGGGCGGATCTAGCTACACATTTAGTTAAATAACTCTGAGCTTTGCAGGTATTTTCAGTTCTACCTTATATAATATCATAGTATACTATCTTACCAATTCGACGCAATCAAAACATCAGTGACACTTTGCAGAACTTCATAACAAAGCGTAAACAAAGTTATAGTATGCACGGTTGTACTATTTGATCATCCTGAGCGGTTCTTGCTACATATTAAGTTAAATAACTCTGTGGTTTGCAGGTATTTGCAGTTCTAACTTATATAATATCAAAGTATACTATCTTACCAATACGACGCCATCAAGACCTCAGCGAAACATTGCGGAACTTCATAACAAAGCGTGAACAAAGTTATACTATGCACGGATGTACTATTTGATCGTCCTGAGCGGTTCTGGATACATATTTTGTTAAATAACTCTGAGGTGTGCTGATATTTGCAGTTCTAACTTATCTAATATCAATGTATACTATCTTACCAATACGACGCCATCAAGACCTCAGCGAAACATTGCGGAACTTCATAACAAAGCGTGAACAAAGTTATACTATGCACGGATGTACTATTTGATCGTCCTGAGCGGTTCTTGCTACATATTTTCTTAAATAACTCTGTGGTTTGCAGGTAGTTGCAGTTCTATCTTATATAATATCAAAGTATACTATCTTACTAATTACGACGGCATCAAAAGCTCAGCGAAACATTGCGGAACTTCATAACAAAGCGTAATCAAAGTTATACTATGCACGGATGTACTATTTGATCATCCTGAGCGGTTCTTGCTACATATTTTGTTAAATAACTCTGAGCTTTGCAGGTAATAGCAGTTCTAACTTATATATTATCAAAATTACTATCTTATCAATACGACGCAATCAAAACGTCAGCGATACTTTGCGGAACTTCATAACAAAGCGTAAACAAATTTATACTATGCACTGATGTACTATTTGATCATCCTGGGCGGATCTAGCTACACATTTAGTTAAATAACTCTGACCTTTGCAGGTATTTTCAGTTCTACCTTATATAATATCATAGTATACTATCTTACCAATTCGACGCAATCAAAACATCAGTGACACTTTGCAGAACTTCATAACAAAGCGTAAACAAAGTTATAGTATGCACGGATGTACTATTTGATCATCCTGAGCGGTTCTTGCTACATATTAAGTTAAATAACTCTGTGGTTTGCCGGTATTTGCAGTTCTAACTTATATAATATCAAAGTATACTATCTTACCAATACGACGCCATCAAGACCTCAGCGAAACATTGCGGAACTTCATAACAAAGCGTGAACAAAGTTATACTATGCACGGATGTACTATTTGATCGTCCTGAGCGGTTCTGGATACATAGTTTGCCAAATCACTCTCAGGATTGCAGGTAGTTGCAGTTATATCTTATATAATATCAAAGTATACTATCTTACCAATACGACTCCATGAAAACCTCAGTGACACTTTGCGGAACTTCATAACAAAGCGTAAACAAAGTTATACTATGCACGGATGTACTATTTGATCATCCTGAGCGGTTCTTGCTACATATGTTGTTAAATAACGCTGAGGTGTGCAGGTATTTGCAGTCCTAACTTATATAATATTAAAGTATACTATCTTACTAATTGCGACGCAATCAAAACCTCAGCGAAACATTGCGGAACTTCATAACAAATCGTAAACAAATTTATACTATGCACGGATGTACTATTTGATCTTCCTGTCGGTACTGGATACATATTTTGCCATATCACTCTCAGGTTTGTAGGTAGTTGCAGTTCTACCTTATATAATATCATAGTATACTATCTTATCAATACGACGCAATCAAAACGTCAGCGATACTTTGCGGAACTTGATAACAAAGCGTAAACAAAGTTATAGTATGCACGGATGTACTATTTGATCATCCTGAGCGGTTGTTGCTACATATTAAGTTAAATAACTCTGTGGTTTGCCGGTATTTGCAGTTCTAACTTATATAATATCAAAGTATACTATCTTACCAATACGACGCCATCAAGACCTCAGCGAAACGTTGCGCAACTTCATAACAAAGCGTGAACAAAGTTATACTGCACGGATGTACTATTTGATCGTCCTGAGCTGTTCTGGATACATATTTTGCCAAATCACTCTCAGGATTGCAGGTAGTTGCAGTTATATCTTATATAATATCAAAGTATACTATCTTACCAATACGACGCCATGAAAACCTCAGTGACACTTTGCGGAACTTCATAACAAAGCGTAAACAAATTTATACTATGCACTGATGTACTATTTGATCATCCGTAGCGGTTCTTGCTACATATTTTGTTAAATAACTCTGAGGTTTTCATGTAGTTGCAGTTCTATCTTGTATAATATCAAAGTATACCATCCCACCAATACGACGGCATCAAAACCTCAGCGAAACTTTGCGGAACTTCATAACAAAGCGTAAACAAAGTTATACTATGCACGGATGTACTATTTGATCATCCTGAGCGGTTCTTGCTACATATTTTGTTAAATAACTCTGAGGTGTGCAGGTATTTGCAGTTCTAACTTCTCTAATATCAATGTATACTATCTTATCAATACGACGCAATCAAAACATCAGCGAAACTTTGCGGAACTTCATAACAAAGCGTAAACAAAGTTATACTATGCACGTATGTACTATTTGATCATCCTGAGCGGTTCTTGCTACATATTTAGTTAAATAACTCTGAGCATTGCAGGTATTTGCAGTTCTAACTTGTATAATATCAAAGTTTACTATCTTATCAATACGACGCAATCAAAACCACAGCGAAACTCTGCGGAACTTCATAACAAAGCGTAAACAAAGTTATACTATGCACGGATGTACTATTTGATCATCCTGAGCGGTTCTTCCTACATATTTTGTTAAATAACTCTGAGGTGTGGAGGTATTTGCAGTTCTAACTTATCTAATATCAATGTATACTACCTTACCAATACGACGCGACCAAATCCTCAGCGAAACTTTGCGGAACTTCATATCAAAGCGTAAACAAAGTTATACTATGCACGGATGTACTATTTGATCATCCTGAGCGGTTCTTGCTACATATTTAGTTAAATAACTCTGAGCTTTGCAGGTAGTTACAGTTCTTACTTATATAATATCATAGTATACAATCTTACCAATACGACGCAATTAAAACATCAGCGACACTTTGCGGAACCTCATAACAAAGCATAAACAAAGTTATACTAAGCACGGATGTACTATTTGATCTTCCTACCGCTCCTGGATACATATTTTGCCATATCACTCTCAGGTTTGTAGGTAGATGCAGTTCTATCTTGTATAATATCAAAGTATACCATCCCACCAATACGACGGCATCAAAACCTCAGCGAAACTTTGCGGAACTTCATAACAAAGCGTAAACAAAGTTATACTATGCACGGATGTACTATTTGATCATCCTGAGCGGTTCTTGCTACATATTTTGTTAAATAACTCTGAGGTGTGCATGTATTTGCAGTTCTAACTTCTCTAATATCAATGTATACTATCTTATCAATACGACGCAATCAAAACATCAGCGAAACTTTGCGGAACTTCATAACAAAGCGTAAACAAAGTTATACTATGCACGTATGTACTATTTGATAATCCTGAGCGGTTCTTGCTACATATTTAGTTAAATAACTCTGAGCATTGCAGGTATTTGCAGTTCTAACTTGTATAATATCAAAGTTTACTATCTTATCAATACGACGCAATCAAAACATCAGCGAAACTCTGCGGAACTTCATAACAAAGCGTAAACAAAGTTATACTATGCACGGATGTACTATTTGATCATCCTGAGCGGTTCTTGCTACATATTTTGTTAAATAACTCAGAGGTGTGGAGGTATTTGCAGTTCTAACTTATCTAATATCAATGTATACTACCTTACCAATACGACGCGATCAAATCCTCAGCGAAACTTTGCGGAACTTCATAACAAAGCGTAAACAAAGTTATACTATGCACGTATGTACTATTTGATCATACTGAGCGGTTCTTGCTAAGTATTTAGTTAAATAAGTCTGCGGTTTGCAGGTATTTGCAGTTCTAACTTATATAATATCATAGTATACAATCTTACCAATACGACGCAATTAAAACATCAGCGACACTTTGCGGTACTTCATAACAAAGCGTGAACAAAGTTATACTATGCCCGGATGTACTATTTGATCGACCTGAGCGGTTCTGGATACATATTTTGCGAAATCACTCTCAGGTTTGTAGGTAGTTGCTGTTCTACCTTATATAATATCATAGTATACTCTCTTACCAATACGACGCAATCAAAACATCAGTGACACTTTGCGGAACTTCATAACAAAACGTAAACAAAGTTATACTATGCACGTATGTACTATTTGATCATCCTGAGCGGTTCTTGCTACATATTTAGTTAAATCAATCTGAGCTTTGCAGGTATTTGCAGTTCTAACTCATATAATATCAAAGTATACTATCTTAACAATTGCGACGCAATCAAAACCTCAGCGAAACATTGCGGAACTTCATAACAAAGCGTAAACAAAGTTATACTATGCACGGATGTACTATTTGATCTTCCTGTCGGTTCTGGATACATATTTTGTCATATCACTCTCAGGTTTGTAGGTAGTTGCAGTTGTACCTTATGTAATATCATAGTATACTCTCTTACCAATACGACGCAATCAAAACATCAGTGACACTTTACGGAACTTCATAACAAAGCGTAAACAAAGTTATACTATGCACGGATGTACTATTTGATCATCCCTAGCGGTTCTTGCTACATATTTTGTTAAATAACTCTGAGGTTTTCATGTAGTTGCAGTTCTATCTTGTATAATATCAAAGTATACCATCCCACCAATACGAGGCCATCAAAACCTCAGCGAAACTTTGCGGAACTTCATAACAAAGCGTCAACAAAGTTATACTATGCACGTATGTACTATTTGATCATCCTGAGCGGTTCTTGCTACATATTTAGTTAAATAACTCTGAGCATTGCAGGTATTTGCAGTTCTAACTAATATAATATCAAAGCTTACTATCTTATCAATACGACGCAATCAAAACCTCATCGAAACTCTGCGGAACTTCATAACAAAGCGTAAACAAAGTTATACTATGCACGGATGTACTATTTGATCATCCTGAGCGGTTCTTCCTACATATTTTGTTAAATAACTCTGAGGTGTGGATGTATTTGCAGTTCTAACTTGTCTAATATCAATGTATACTAACTTACCAATACGACGCAATCAATTCCTCAGCGAAACTTTGCGGAACTTCATAACAAAGCGTAAACAAAGTTATACTATGCACGTATGTACTATTTGATCATCCTGAGCGGTTCTTGCTACATATTTTGTTAAATAACTCTGAGGTTTTCATGTAGTTGCAGTTCTATCTTGTATAATATCAAAGTATACCAGCCCACCAATACGAGGCCATCAAAACCTCAGCGAAACTTTGCGGAACTTCATAACAAAGCGTAAACAAAGTTATACTATGCACGGATGTACTATTTGATCATCCCTAGCGGTTCTTGCTACATATTTAGTTAAATAACTCTGAGCATTGCAGGTATTTGCAGTTCTAACTTGTATAATATCAAAGTTTACTATCTTATCAATACGACGCAATCAAAACATCAGCGAAACTTTGCGGAACTTCATAACAAAGCGTAAACAAAGTTATACTATGATCGTATGTACTATTTGATCATCCTGAGCGGTTCTTGCTACATATTTTGTTAAATAACTCTGAGGTGTGCAGGTATTTGCAGTTCTAACTTCTCTAATATCAATGTATACTATCTTATCAATACGACGCAATCAAAACATCAGCGAAACTTTGCGGAACTTCATAACAAAGCGTAAACAAAGTTATACTATGCACGTATGTACTATTTGATCATCCTGAGCGGTTCTTGCTACATATTTAGTTAAATAACTCTGAGCATTGCAGGTATTTGCAGTTCTAACTTGTATAATATCAAAGTTTACTATCTTATCAATACGACGCAATCAAAACCACAGCGAAACTCTGCGGAACTTCATAACAAAACGTAAACAAAGTTATACTATGCACGGATGTACTATTTGATCATCCTGAGCGGTTCTTCCTACATATTTTGTTAAATAACTCTGAGGTGTGGAGGTATTTGCAGTTCTAACTTATCTAATATCAATGTATACTACCTTACCAATACGACGCGATCAAATCCTCAGCGAAACTTTGCGGAACTTCATATCAAAGCGTAAACAAAGTTATACTATGCACGGATGTACTATTTGATCATCCTGAGCGGTTCTTGCTACATATTTAGTTAAATAACTCTGAGCTTTGCAGGTAGTTACAGTTCTTACTTATATAATATCATAGTATACAATCTTACCAATACGACGCAATTAAAACATCAGCGTCACTTTGCGGAACTTCATAACAAAGCGTAAACAAAGTTATACTAAGCACGGATGTACTATTTGATCTTCCTGCCGCTCCTGGATACATATTTTGCCATATCACTCTCAGGTTTGTAGGTAGATGCAGTTCTAACTTATATAATATCATAGTATACTCTCTTACCAATACGACGGCATCAAAACCTCAGCGAAACTTTGCGGAACTTCATAACAAAGCGTAAACAAAGTTATACTATGCACGGATGTACTATTTGATCATCCTGAGCGGTTCTTGCTACATATTTTGTTAAATAACTCTGAGGTGTGCAGGTATTTGCAGTTCTAACTTCTCTAATATCAATGTATACTATCTTATCAATACGACGCAATCAAAACATCAGCGAAACTTTGCGGAACTTCATAACAAAGCGTAAACAAAGTTATACTATGCACGTATGTACTATTTGATAATCCTGAGCGGTTCTTGCTACATATTTAGTTAAATAACTCTGAGCATTGCAGGTATTTGCAGTTCTATCTTGTATAATATCAAAGTTTACTATCTTATCAATACGACGCAATCAAAACCTCAGCAAAACTCTGCGGAACTTCATAACAAAGCGTAAACAAAGTTATACTATGCACGGATGTACTATTTGATCATCCTGAGCGGTTCTTCCTACATATTTTGTTAAATAACTCTGAGGTGTGGAGGTATTTGCAGTTCTAACTTATCTAATATCAATGTATACTACCTTACCAATACGACGCGATCAAATCCTCAGCGAAACTTTGCGGAACTTCATAACAAAGCGTAAACAAAGTTATACTATGCACGGATGTACTATTTGATCATCCCTAGCGGTTCTTGCTACATATTTTGTTAAATAACTCTGACGTTTTCATGTAGTTGCAGTTCTATCTTGTATAATATCAAAGTATACCATCCCACCAATACGACGGCAACAAAACCTCAGCGAAACTTTGCGGAACTTCATAACAAAGCGTAAACAAAGTTATACTATGCACGGATGTACTATTTGATCATCCTGAGCGGTTCTTGCTACATATTTTGTTAAATAACTCTGAGGTGTGCAGGTATTTGCAGTTCTAACTTCTGTAATATCAAAGTATACCATCCCACCAATACGACGCCATCAAATCCTTAGCGAAACTTTGCGGAACTTCATATCAAAGCGTAAACAAAGTTATACTATGCACGGATGTACTATTTGGTCATCCTGAGCGGTTCTTGCTACATATTTAGTTAAATAACTCTGAGCTTTGCAGGTAGTTACAGTTCTTACTTATATAATATCACAGTATACAATCTTACCAATACGACGCAATTAAAACATCAGCGTCACTTTGCGGAACTTCACAACAAAGCGTAAACAAAGTTATACTAAGCACGGATGTACTATTTGATCTTCCTGCCGCTCCTGGATACATATTTTGCCATATCACTCTCAGGTTTGTAGGTAGATGCAGTTCTAACTTATATAATATCATAGTATACTCTCTTACCAATACGACGGCATCAAAACCTCAGCGAAACTTTGCGGAACTTCATAACAAAGCGTAAACAAAGTTATACTATGCACGGATGTACTATTTGATCATCCTGAGCGGTTCTTGCTACATATTTTGTTAAATAACTCTGATGTGTGCAGGTATTTGCAGTTCTAACTTATCTAATATCAATGTATACTATCTTATCAATACGACGCAATCAAAACATCAGCGAAACTTTGCGGAACTTCATAACAAAGCGTAAACAAAGTTATACTATGCACGTATGTACTATTTGATAATCCTGAGCGGTTCTTGCTACATATTTAGTTAAATAACTCTGAGCATTGCAGGTATTTGCAGTTCTATCTTGTATAATATCAAAGTTTACTATCTTATCAATACGACGCAATCAAAACCTCAGCAAAACTCTGCGGAACTTCATAACAAAGCGTAAACAAAGTTATACTATGCACGGATGTACTATTTGATCATCCTGAGCGGTTCTTCCTACATATTTTGTTAAATAAATCTGAGGTGTGGAGGTATTTGCAGTTCTAACTTATCTAATATCAATGTATACTACCTTACCAATACGACGCGATCAAATCCTCAGCGAAACTTTGCGGAACTTCATAACAAAGCGTAAACAAAGTTATACTATGCACGTATGTACTATTTGATCATACTGAGCGGTTCTTGCTAAATATTTAGTTAAATAACTCTGTGTTTTGCAGGTATTTGCAGTTCTAACTTATATAATATCATAGTATACAATCTTACCAATACGACGCAATTAAAACATCAGCGACACTTTGCGGTACTTCATAACAAAGCGTAAACAAAGTTATACTATGCACGTATGTACTATTTGATCATCCTGAGCGGTTCTTGCTACATATTTAGTTAAATCAATCTGAGCTTTGCAGGTATTTGCAGTTCTAACTTATATAATATCAAAGTATACTATCTTAACAATTGCGACGCAATCAAAACCTCAGCGAAACATTGCGGAACTTCATAACAAAGCGTAAACAAAGTTATACTATGCACGGATGTACTATTTGATCTTCCTGTCGGTTCTGGATACATATTTTGCCATATCACTCTCAGGTTTGTAGGTAGTTGCAGTTGTACCTTATGTAATATCATAGTATACTATCTTACCAATACGACGCAATCAAAACATCAGTGACACTTTACGGAACTTCATAACAAAGCGTAAAGAAAGTTATACTATGCACGGATGTACTATTTGATCATGCTGAGCGGTTCTTGCTACATATTTTGTTAAATAACTCTGAGGTGTGGATGTATTTGCAGTTCTAACTTGTCTAATATCAATGTATACTACCTTACCAATACGACGCAATCAATTCCTCAGCGAAACTTTGCGGAACTTCATAACAAAGCGTAAACAAAGTTATACTATGCACGTATGTACTATTTGATCATCCCTAGCGGTGCTTGCTACATATTTTGTTAAATAACTCTGAGGTTTTCATGTAGTTGCAGTTCTATCTTGTATAATATCAAAGTATACCATCCCACCAATACGAGGCCATCAAAACCTCAGCGAAACTTTGGGGAACTTCATAACAAAGCGTCAACAAAGTTATACTATGCACGTATGTACTATTTGATCATCCTGAGCGGTTCTTGCTACATATTTAGTTAAATAACTCTGAGCATTGCAGGTATTTGCAGTTCTAACTAATATAATATCAAAGCTTACTATCTTATCAATACGACGCAATCAAAACCACAGCGAAACTCTGCGGAACTTCATAACAAAGCGTAAACAAAGTTATACTATGCACGGATGTACTATTTGATTATCCTTAGCGGTTCTTCCTACATATTTTGTTAAATAACTCTCAGGTGTGGAGGTATTTGCAGTTCTAACTTATCTAATATCAATGTATACTACCTTATCAATACGACGCGATCAAATCCTCAGCGAAACTTTGCGGAACTTCATATCAAAGCGTAAACAAAGTTATACTATGCACGTATGTACTATTTGATCATCCTGAGCGGTTCTTGCTACATATTTTGTTAAATAACTCTGAGGTTTGGATGTATTTGCAGTTCTAACTTGTCTAATATCAATGTATACTACCTTACCAATACGACGCAATCAATTCCTCAGCGAAACTTTGCGGAACTTCATAACAAAGCGTAAACAAAGTTATACTATGCACGTATGTACTATTTGATCATCCCTAGCGGTGCTTGCTACATATTTTGTTAAATAACTCTGAGGTTTTCATGTAGTTGCAGTTCTATCTTGTATAATATCAAAGTATACCATCCCACCAATACGAGGCCATCAAAACCTCAGCGAAACTTTGGGGAACTTCATAACAAAGCGTCAACAAAGTTATACTATGCACGTATGTACTATTTGATCATCCTGAGCGGTTCTTGCTACATATTTAGTTAAATCAATCTGAGCTTTGCAGGTATTTGCAGTTCTAACTTATATAATATCAAAGTATACTATCTTAACAATTGCGACGCAATCAAAACCTCAGCGAAACATTGCGGAACTTCATAACAAAGCGTAAACAAAGTTATACTATGCACGGATGTACTATTTGATCTTCCTGTCGGTTCTGGATACATATTTTGCCATATCACTCTCAGGTTTGTAGGTAGTTGCAGTTGTACCTTATGTAATATCATAGTATACTATCTTACCAATACGACGCAATCAAAACATCAGTGACACTTTACGGAACTTCATAACAAAGCGTAAAGAAAGTTATACTATGCACGGATGTACTATTTGATCATCCTGAGCGGTTCTTGCTACATATTTTGTTAAATAACTCTGAGGTGTGGATGTATTTGCAGTTCTAACTTGTCTAATATCAATGTATACTACCTTACCAATACGACGCAATCAATTCCTCAGCGAAACTTTGCGGAACTTCATAACAAAGCGTAAACAAAGTTATACTATGCACGTATGTACTATTTGATCATCCCTAGCGGTGCTTGCTACATATTTTGTTAAATAACTCTGAGGTTTTCATGTAGTTGCAGTTCTATCTTGTATAATATCAAAGTATACCATCCCACCAATACGAGGCCATCAAAACCTCAGCGAAACTTTGGGGAACTTCATAACAAAGCGTCAACAAAGTTATACTATGCACGTATGTACTATTTGATCATCCTGAGCGGTTCTTGCTACATATTTAGTTAAATAACTCTGAGAATTGCAGGTATTTGCAGTTCTAACTAATATAATATCAAAGCTTACTATCTTATCAATACGACGCAATCAAAACCACAGCGAAACTCTGCGGAACTTCATAACAAAGCGTAAACAAAGTTATACTATGCACGGATGTACTATTTGATTATCCTTAGCGGTTCTTCCTACATATTTTGTTAAATAACTCTCAGGTGTGGAGGTATTTGCAGTTCTAACTTATCTAATATCAATGTATACTACCTTATCAATACGACGCGATCAAATCCTCAGCGAAACTTTGCGGAACTTCATATCAAAGCGTAAACAAAGTTATACTATGCACGTATGTACTATTTGATCATCCTGAGCGGTTCTTGCTACATATTTTGTTAAATAACTCTGAGGTGTGGATGTATTTGCAGTTCTAACTTGTCTAATATCAATGTATACTACCTTACCAATACGACGCAATCAATTCCTCAGCGAAACTTTGCGGAACTTCATAACAAAGCGTAAACAAAGTTATACTATGCACGTATGTACTATTTGATCATCCCTAGCGGTGCTTGCTACATATTTTGTTAAATAACTCTGAGGTTTTCATGTAGTTGCAGTTCTATCTTGTATAATATCAAAGTATACCATCCCACCAATACGAGGCCATCAAAACCTCAGCGAAACTTTGGGGAACTTCATAACAAAGCGTCAACAAAGTTATACTATGCACGTATGTACTATTTGATCATCCTGAGCGGTTCTTGCTACATATTTAGTTAAATAACTCTGAGCATTGCAGGTATTTGCAGTTCTAACTAATATAATATCAAAGCTTACTATCTTATCAATACGACGCAATCAAAACCACAGCGAAACTCTGCGGAACTTCATAACAAAGCGTAAACAAAGTTATACTATGCACGGATGTACTATTTGATTATCCTTAGCGGTTCTTCCTACATATTTTGTTAAATAACTCTCAGGTGTGGAGGTATTTGCAGTTCTAACTTATCTAATATCAATGTATACTACCTTATCAATACGACGCGATCAAATCCTCAGCGAAACTTTGCGGAACTTCATATCAAAGCGTAAACAAAGTTATACTATGCACGTATGTACTATTTGATCATCCTGAGCGGTTCTTGCTACATATTTTGTTAAATAACTCTGAGGTGTGCATGTATTTGCAGTTCTAACTTCTCTAATATCAATGTATACTATCTTATCAATACGACGCAATCAAAACATCAGCGAAACTTTGCGGAACTTCATAACAAAGCGTAAACAAAGTTATACTATGCACGTATGTACTATTTGATCATCCTGAGCGGTTCTTGCTACATATTTAGTTAAATAACTCTGAGCATTGCAGGTATTTGCAGTTCTAACTTGTATAATATCAAAGTTTACTATCTTATCAATACGACGCAATCAAAACATCAGCGAAACTCTGCGGAACTTCATAACAAAGCGTAAACAAAGTTATACTATGCACGGATGTACTATTTGATCATCCTGAGCGGTTCTTCCTACATATTTTGTTAAATAACTCAGAGGTGTGGAGGTATTTGCAGTTCTAACTTATCTAATATCAATGTATACTACCTTACCAATACGACGCGATCAAATCCTCAGCGAAACTTTGCGGAACTTCATAACAAAGCGTAAACAAAGTTATACTATGCACGTATGTACTATTTGATCATACTGAGCGGTTCTTGCTAAGTATTTAGTTAAATAAGTCTGCGGTTTGCAGGTATTTGCAGTTCTAACTTATATAATATCATAGTATACTCTCTTACCAATACGACGCAATCAAAACATCAGTGACACTTTGCGGAACTTCATAACAAAACGTAAACAAAGTTATACTATGCACGTATGTACTATTTGATCATCCTGAGCGGTTCTTGCTACATATTTAGTTAAATCAATCTGAGCTTTGCAGGTATTTGCAGTTCTAACTTATATAATATCAAAGTATACTATCTTAACAATTGCGACGCAATCAAAACCTCAGCGAAACATTGCGGAACTTCATAACAAAGCGTAAACAAAGTTATACTATGCACGGATGTACTATTTGATCTTCCTGTCGGTTCTGGATACATATTTTGCCATATCACTCTCAGGTTTGTAGGTAGTTGCAGTTGTACCTTATGTAATATCATAGTATACACTCTTACCAATACGACGCAATCAAAACATCAGTGACACTTTACGGAACTTCATAACAAAGCGTAAACAAAGTTATACTATGCACGGATGTACTATTTGATCATCCTGAGCGGTTCTTGCTACATATTTTGTTAAATAACTCTGAGGTGTGCAGGTATTTGCAGTTCTAACTTATCTAATATCAAAGTATACTATCTTACCAATTGCGACGCAATCAAAACCTCAGCGAAACATTGCGGAACTTCATAACAAAGCGTAAACAAAGTTATACTATGCACGGATGTACTATTTGATCATCCAGAGCGGGTCTTGCTACATATTTTGTTAAATAACTCTGAGGTGTGCAGGTATTTGCAGTTCTAACTTATCTAATATCAAAGTATACTATCTTACCAATTGCGACGCAATCAAAACATCAGCGAAACATTGCGGAACTTCATAACAAAGCGTAAACAAAGTTATACTATGCACGGATGTACTATTTGATCATCCCTAGCGGTTCTTGCTACATATTTTGTTAAATAACTCTGAGGTTTGCATGTAGTTGCAGTTCTATCTTGTATAATATCAAAGTATACCATCCCACCAATACGAGGCCATCAAAACCTCAGCGAAACTTTGCGGAACTTCATAACAAAGCGTAAACAAAGTTATACTATGCACGGATGTACTATTTGATCATCCTGAGCGGTTCTTGCTACATATTTTGTTAAATAACTCTGAGGTGTGCAGGTATTTGCAGTTCTAACTTCTGTAATATCAATGTATACTATCTTATCAATACGACGCAATCAAAACATCAGCGAAACTTTGCGGAACTTCATAACAAAGCGTAAACAAAGTTATACTATGAACGTATGTACTATTTGATCATCCTGAGCGGTTCTTGCTACATATTTTGTTAAATAACTCTGAGGTGTGGATGTATTTGCAGTTCTAACTTGTCTAATATCAATGTATACTACCTTACCAATACGACGCAATCAATTCCTCAGCGAAACTTTGCGGAACTTCATAACAAAGCGTAAACAAAGTTATACTATGCACGTATGTACTATTTGATCATCCCTAGCGGTGCTTGCTACATATTTTGTTAAATAACTCTGAGGTTTTCATGTAGTTGCAGTTCTATCTTGTATAATATCAAAGTATACCATCCCACCAATACGAGGCCATCAAAACCTCAGCGAAACTTTGGGGAACTTCATAACAAAGCGTCAACAAAGTTATACTATGCACGTATGTACTATTTGATCATCCTGAGCGGTTCTTGCTACATATTTAGTTAAATAACTCTGAGCATTGCAGGTATTTGCAGTTCTAACTAATATAATATCAAAGCTTACTATCTTATCAATACGACGCAATCAAAACCACAGCGAAACTCTGCGGAACTTCATAACAAAGCGTAAACAAAGTTATACTATGCACGGATGTACTATTTGATCATCCTGAGCGGTTCTTGCTACATATTTTGTTAAATAACTCTGAGGTGTGCATGTATTTGCAGTTCTAACTTCTCTAATATCAATGTATACTATCTTATCAATACGACGCAATCAAAACATCAGCGAAACTTTGCGGAACTTCATAACAAAGCGTAAACAAAGTTATACTATGCACGTATGTACTATTTGATCATCCTGAGCGGTTCTTGCTACATATTTAGTTAAATAACTCTGAGCATTGCAGGTATTTGCAGTTCTAACTTGTATAATATCAAAGTTTACTATCTTATCAATACGACGCAATCAAAACATCAGCGAAACTCTGCGGAACTTCATAACAAAGCGTAAACAAAGTTATACTATGCACGGATGTACTATTTGATCATCCTGAGCGGTTCTTCCTACATATTTTGTTAAATAACTCAGAGGTGTGGAGGTATTTGCAGTTCTAACTTATCTAATATCAATGTATACTACCTTACCAATACGACGCGATCAAATCCTCAGCGAAACTTTGCGGAACTTCATAACAAAGCGTAAACAAAGTTATGTGGGAATGATTATATTGCGAAGGCCAAAGACGGAACGGAGTCGTTGGCCTCACGCCGAAAACAAACACCGCGCGTCCGTCAACCTACACAGCACGTTTTTGCAAACGGCAAACGGTCGGGGATCGGGGTAATGAACTGTCACGTAAACACGTGCTATTGTCATCACCCGTACCTCGACCGGGTCACGAAAACAAAGACCACATAGGTGCGCCGAATCGCACCTGTGTGAAGAGCGATAAAGACCGGCCGCGGAGGACACGAGGGGAGAGTCTTTAGCGAAACGCGACGACAACAACGACGATACGATTACGATTACGATTCCGATTCCGATCACGATTACGATTACGGTTACGATCACGATTACGATTCACGGCTACGATAACGGATTTACGAACACGGGCACGTTTCATTGTATTGTTTTGTCTTTTATTGTATTCACGCGATCGAACTATTGTATCTCCGCCGCACTATTCTGAATAAAGGGCAGATATTTTATATTAAAAATCCTGTTCCTACAATTGGGGGCTCGTCCGGGATAACAGCGACCGGAGAATACGCGACGGAAATCATAATAGATCGCGGAACGGTATCGGGCATATAGTCGCGAGTGCGCTTTAGTCCGAGACGAGATGGACGACCGAGTTCTGCAGAGCCTCACCACGGTGCAGCTGAGGGAGGTCTTGAGGAAGAGGACCCTGTCCACAAGCGGCACGAAAAACGAGCTGGTGGCAAGGCTGCTAGAGCACGGCGTTGAGGAGGACGACGTTTTCGGGCTTTTCGATCTGCGGGACCCGGAAGACAACAAACCAACGCCGACGCCGGATCAAGTCGCCGAGGTGCAACGCCTGCAGCGTCTACTCGAACTGTCAGAAAAAGAAAGGGAAATAGCCGTCAGGGAGGCCGAGCTGGCCAGACGCGAGCTGGAATTCCTTCGACGAACGCAGGGCCGCGACGGACAGCAGCCCGCAGGTCCGGAAGCGTCGACGACGGCAACGGAGCCCCTCCGCATGAGCATCACGGCCATCGCGGATCTGCTCAGCCCTTTCGACGCCACGGAGGGCACCTTCGAAACGTGGGCGAGGCAGGTAGGGTTCCTGCGCAACGCCTACAAGTTGCGAGACGACGCGTGTCGCATACTGATCGTCTCCAGGCTCCGAGGGAAGGTCCTGGATTGGTTTCACTCCAGACCGGAGCACATGGAGATGCCGATCGAGACGCTGCTGAAACAGATGGGCTCCATGTTCTATCTGAGGCCCAACCGTCTGGAGTCGAGGCGTCGGTTCGAGGAAAGGTCGTGGCAACGAGGGGAGTCGTTTGCCGATTACCTCCACCAGAAGGTGATCCTGGCCAACCGAATCTCCATAGAGGAGGAGGAGCTAATCGACTGCATCATTGACGGGATACCCAACCCTGTCCTCCGAGACCAGGCCAGGCTTCAGCGGTTCCAGACGAAGGCGGATCTCTTGGAGGCGTTCGGAAAAATCACGATCCGGACAACGACTACGGACGCGACGCCGAGGGTAGCGAAACCAGCGCCGGCACCCAGGCCCGCCAACGCGATGGCGAGCGTTACGCCGAGGCGATGCACCAACTGCGGCGAGCAAGGACATCTCTCAGCGAGCTGCCCCGCCCAAAACCGAGGCCGTAAGTGCTTTAATTGTAACGATTACGGCCACATCTCGCGCGAGTGCCCCAAGAAAACGCGTGCGAAAGACGTCCTAGCCGTCACGGTGTCCACCGCGAGCAAATATCGCAAAGACATTCGGGTCAACGGTTGTGCCGCGGTTGCCGTGCTAGATACGGGTAGCGACGTGTCCCTAATCCGCGAGGACGTGTATCGCGACGTCGGGGCACCGCCACTAACGCAGGAAAAATTGTATCTACGCGGGATAGGCGCGAAACGATGTACCACGCTGGGAAAGTTCAATGCCGAAATCATCGTCGACGGGGAAAAACGGGAGGCAACGCTGCGCGTCGTGGGGAATAACGTGCTAGAATCCGGGGTGATACTCGGGTTCGACTTCATCGACACCGCGGAGTGGACGGTGAGCAAAGGCGAGATGACGTTGGTGACGCGGACGCGGGCGCCGGACAGCATCCGCGAAATCGTACATGCAGCCCACGAACCCGCTCATGACGTGATTAGCGTTCCCCACGCCGACAACGCGAACCTACGCGACGAAATCGAGGCGGTCATACGCGACTATAAGCCAGACGCGATCCGGGATCTGATTGCGGGAAAAAGCGGTCCTCACCCGTATAGACGATCTAGGCATACCCGCGACGGATCACGAGTACGATGCAGGCGACGAGAGCGGAAGAGGATAGAAGCGAAAGGGAAGAAGATATCTGAGGGCAGATATCGCTGCAGGACGGCCGAGTGTGGGAATGATTATATTGCGAAGGCCAAAGACGGAACGGAGTCGTTGGCCTCACGCCGAAAACAAACACCGCGCGTCCGTCAACCTACACAGCACGTTTTTGCAAACGGCAAACGGTCGGGGATCGGGGTAATGAACTGTCACGTAAACACGTGCTATTGTCATCACCCGTACCTCGACCGGGTCACGAAAACAAAGACCACATAGGTGCGCCGAATCGCACCTGTGTGAAGAGCGATAAAGACCGGCCGCGGAGGACACGAGGGGAGAGTCTTTAGCGAAACGCGACGACAACAACGACGATACGATTACGATTACGATTCCGATTCCGATCACGATTACGATTACGGTTACGATCACGATTACGATTCACGGCTACGATAACGGATTTACGAACACGGGCACGTTTCATTGTATTGTTTTGTCTTTTATTGTATTCACGCGATCGAACTATTGTATCTCCGCCGCACTATTCTGAATAAAGGGCAGATATTTTATATTAAAAATCCTGTTCCTACAGTTATACTATGCACGTATGTACTATTTGATCATACTGAGCGGTTCTTGCTAAGTATTTAGTTAAATAAGTCTGCGGTTTGCAGGTATTTGCAGTTCTAACTTATATAATATCATAGTATACAATCTTACCAATACGACGCAATTAAAACATCAGCGACACTTTGCGGTACTTCATAACAAAGCGTGAACAAAGTTATACTATGCCCGGATGTACTATTTGATCGACCTGAGCGGTTCTGGATACATATTTTGCGAAATCACTCTCAGGTTTGTAGGTAGTTGCTGTTCTACCTTATATAATATCATAGTATACTCTCTTACCAATACGACGCAATCAAAACATCAGTGACACTTTGCGGAACTTCATAACAAAACGTAAACAAAGTTATACTATGCACGTATGTACTATTTGATCATCCTGAGCGGTTCTTGCTACATATTTAGTTAAATCAATCTGAGCTTTGCAGGTATTTGCAGTTCTAACTTATATAATATCAAAGTATACTATCTTAACAATTGCGACGCAATCAAAACCTCAGCGAAACATTGCGGAACTTCATAACAAAGCGTAAACAAAGTTATACTATGCACGGATGTACTATTTGATCTTCCTGTCGGTTCTGGATACATATTTTGCCATATCACTCTCAGGTTTGTAGGTAGTTGCAGTTGTACCTTATGTAATATCATAGTATACACTCTTACCAATACGACGCAATCAAAACATCAGTGACACTTTACGGAACTTCATAACAAAGCGTAAACAAAGTTATACTATGCACGGATGTACTATTTGATCATCCTGAGCGGTTCTTGCTACATATTTTGTTAAATAACTCTGAGGTGTGCAGGTATTTGCAGTTCTAACTTATCTAATATCAAAGTATACTATCTTACCAATTGCGACGCAATCAAAACCTCAGCGAAACATTGCGGAACTTCATAACAAAGCGTAAACAAAGTTATACTATGCACGGATGTACTATTTGATCATCCTGTGCGGGTCTTGCTACATATTTTGTTAAATAACTCTGAGGTGTGCAGGTATTTGCAGTTCTAACTTATCTAATATCAAAGTATACTATCTTACCAATTGCGACGCAATCAAAACATCAGCGAAACATTGCGGAACTTCATAACAAAGCGTAAACAAAGTTATACTATGCACGGATGTACTATTTGATCATCCCTAGCGGTTCTTGCTACATATTTTGTTAAATAACTCTGAGGTTTGCATGTAGTTGCAGTTCTATCTTGTATAATATCAAAGTATACCATCCCACCAAGACGACGCCATCAAAACCTCAGCGAAACTTTGCGGAACTTCATAACAAAGCGTAAACAAAGTTATACTATGCACGGATGTACTATTTGATCATCCTGTGCGGGTCTTGCTACATATTTTGTTAAATAACTCTGAGGTGTGCAGGTATTTGCAGTTCTAACTTATCTAATATCAAAGTATACTATCTTACCAATTGCGACGCAATCAAAACATCAGCGAAACATTGCGGAACTTCATAACAAAGCGTAAACAAAGTTATACTATGCACGGATGTACTATTTGATCATCCTGAGCGGTTCTTGCTACATATTTTGTTAAATAACTCTGAGGTGTGCAGGTATTTGCAGTTCTAACTTCTGTAATATCAATGTATAGTATCTTATCAATACGACGCAATCAAAACATCAGCGAAACTTTGCGGAACTTCATAACAAAGCGTAAACAAAGTTATACTATGCACGGATGTACTATTTGATCATCCTGAGCGGTTCTTGCTACATATTTTGTTAAATAACTCAGAGGTGTGCAGGTATTTGCAGTTCTAACTTCTGTAATATCAATGTATACTATCTTATCAATACGACGCAATCAAAACATCAGCGAAACTTTGCGGAACTTCATAACAAAGCGTAAACAAAGTTATACTATGAACGTATGTACTATTTGATCATCCTGAGCGGTTCTTGCTACATATTTTGTTAAATAACTCTGAGGTGTGCAGGTATTTGCAGTTCTAACTTCTGTAATATCAATGTATAGTATCTTATCAATACGACGCAATCAAAACATCAGCGAAACTTTGCGGAACTTCATAACAAAGCGTAAACAAAGTTATACTATGAACGTATGTACTATTTGATCATCCTGAGCGGTTCTTGCTACATATTTAGTTAAATAACTCTGAGCATTGCAGGTATTTGCAGTTCTAACTTATCTAATATCAAAGTATACTATCTTACCAATTGCGACGCAATCAAAACATCAGCGAAACATTGCGGAACTTCATAACAAAGCGTAAACAAAGTTATACTATGCACGGATGTACTATTTGATCATCCTGAGCGGTTCTTGCTACATATTTTGTTAAATAACTCTGAGGTGTGCAGGTATTTGAAGTTCTAACTTCTCTAATATCAATGTATACTACCTTACCAATACGACGCGATCAAATCCTCAGCGAACCTTTGCGGAACTTCATATCAAAGCGTAAACAAAGTTATACTATGCACGGATGTACTATTTGATCATCCTGTGCGGGTCTTGCTACATATTTTGTTAAATAACTCTGAGGTGTGCAGGTATTTGCAGTTCTAACTTATCTAATATCAAAGTATACTATCTTACCAATTGCGACGCAATCAAAACATCAGCGAAACATTGCGGAACTTCATAACAAAGCGTAAACAAAGTTATACTATGCACGGATGTACTATTTGATCATCCCTAGCGGTTCTTGCTACATATTTTGTTAAATAACTCTGAGGTTTGCATGTAGTTGCAGTTCTATCTTGTATAATATCAAAGTATACCATCCCACCAATACGACGCCATCAAAACCTCAGCGAAACTTTGCGGAACTTCATAACAAAGCGTAAACAAAGTTATACTATGCACGGATGTACTATTTGATCATCCTGTGCGGGTCTTGCTACATATTTTGTTAAATAACTCTGAGGTGTGCAGGTATTTGCAGTTCTAACTTATCTAATATCAAAGTATACTATCTTACCAATTGCGACGCAATCAAAACATCAGCGAAACATTGCGGAACTTCATAACAAAGCGTAAACAAAGTTATACTATGCACGGATGTACTATTTGATCATCCTGAGCGGTTCTTGCTACATATTTTGTTAAATAACTCTGAGGTGTGCAGGTATTTGCAGTTCTAACTTCTGTAATATCAATGTATAGTATCTTATCAATACGACGCAATCAAAACATCAGCGAAACTTTGCGGAACTTCATAACAAAGCGTAAACAAAGTTATACTATGAACGTATGTACTATTTGATCATCCTGAGCGGTTCTTGCTACATATTTTGTTAAATAACTCTGAGGTGTGCAGGTATTTGCAGTTCTAACTTCTGTAATATCAATGTATACTATCTTATCAATACGACGCAATCAAAACATCAGCGAAACTTTGCGGAACTTCATAACAAAGCGTAAACAAAGTTATACTATGAACGTATGTACTATTTGATCATCCTGAGCGGTTCTTGCTACATATTTTGTTAAATAACTCTGAGGTGTGCAGGTATTTGCAGTTCTAACCTCTGTAATATCAATGTATAGTATCTTATCAATACGACGCAATCAAAACATCAGCGAAACTTTGCGGAACTTCATAACAAAGCGTAAACAAAGTTATACTATGAACGTATGTACTATTTGATCATCCTGAGCGGTTCTTGCTACATATTTAGTTAAATAACTCTGAGCATTGCAGGTATTTGCAGTTCTAACTTATCTAATATCAAAGTATACTATCTTACCAATTGCGACGCAATCAAAACATCAGCGAAACGTTGCGGAACTTCATAACAAAGCGTAAACAAAGTTATACTATGCACGGATGTACTATTTGATCATCCTGAGCGGTTCTTGCTACATATTTTGTTAAATAACTCTGAGGTGTGCAGGTATTTGAAGTTCTAACTTCTCTAATATCAATGTATACTACCTTACCAATACGACGCGATCAAATCCTCAGCGAACCTTTGCGGAACTTCATATCAAAGCGTAAACAAAGTTATACTATGCACGGATGTACTATTTGATCATCCTGAGCGGTTCTTCCTACATATTTTGTTAAATAACTCTGAGGTGTGGAGGTATTTGCAGTTCTAACTTACCAGTTACCAATACGACGCGATCAAATCCTCAGCGAAACTTTGCGGAACTTCATATCAAAGCGTAAACAAAGTTATACTATGCACGGATGTACTATTTGATCATCCTGAGCGGTTCTTGCTACATATTTAGTTAAATAACTCTGAGCTTTGCAGGTAGTTACAGTTCTTACTTATATAATATCATAGTATACAATCTTACCAATACGACGCAATTAAAACATCAGCGACACTTTGCGGAACTTCATAACAAAGCGTAAACAAAGTTATACTAAGCACGGTTGTACTATTTGATCTTCCTGCCGCTCCTGGATACATATTTTGCCATATCACTCTCAGGTTTGTAGGTAGATGCAGTTCTAACTTATATAATATCATAGTATACTCTCTTACCAATACGACGGCATCAAAACCTCAGCGAAACTTTGCGGAACTTCATAACAAAGCGTAAACAAAGTTATACTATGCACGGATGTACTATTTGATCATCCCTAGCGGTTCTTGCTACATATTTTGTTAAATAACTCTGAGGTGTGCAGGTATTTGCAGTTCTAACTTCTCTAATATCAATGTATACTATCTTATCAATACGACGCAATCAAAACATCAGCGAAACTTTGCGGAACTTCATAACAAAGCGTAAACAAAGTTATACTATGCACGTATGTACTATTTGATCATCCTGAGCGGTTCTTGCTACATATTTAGTTAAATAACTCTGAGCATTGCAGGTATTTGCAGTTCTATCTTGTATAATATCAAAGTTTACTATCTTATCAATACGACGCAATCAAAACCTCAGCAAAACTCTGCGGAACTTCATAACAAAGCGTAAACAAAGTTATACTATGCACGGATGTACTATTTGATCATCCTGAGCGGTTCTTCCTACATATTTTGTTAAATAACTCTGAGGTGTGGTGGTATTTGCAGTTCTAACTTATCTAATATCAATGTATACTACCTTACCAATACGACGCGATCAAATCCTCAGCGAAACTTTGCGGAACTTCATAACAAAGCGTAAACACAGTTATACTATGCACGTATGTACTATTTGATCATACTGAGCGGTTCTTGCTAAATATTTAGTTAAATAACTCTGTGGTTTGCAGGTATTTGCAGTTCTAACTTATATAATATCATAGTATACAATCTTACCAATACGACGCAATTAAAACATCAGCGACACTTTGCGGTACTTCATAACAAAGCGTGAACAAAGTTATACTATGCCCGGATGTACTATTTGATCGTCCTGAGCGGTTCTGGTTACATATTTTGCGAAATCACTCTCAGGTTTGTAGGTAGTTGCTGTTCTACCTTATATAATATCATAGTATACTCTCTTACCAATACGACGCAATCAAAACATCAGTGACACTTTGCGGAACTTCATAACAAAACGTAAACAAAGTTATACTATGCACGTATGTACTATTTGATCATCCTGAGCGGTTCTTGCTACATATTTAGTTAAATCAATCTGAGCTTTGCAGGTATTTGCAGTTCTAACTTATATAATATCAAAGTATACTATCTTACCAATTGCGACGCAATCAAAACCTCAGCGAAACATTGCGGAACTTCATAACAAAGCGTAAACAAAGTTATACTATGCACGGATGTACTATTTGATCTTCCTGTCGGTTCTGGATACATATTTTGCCATATCACTCTCAGGTTTGTAGGTAGTTGCAGTTGTACCTTATGTAATATCATAGTATACTATCTTACCAATACGACGCAATCAAAACATCAGTGACACTTTACGGAACTTCATAACAAAGCGTAAACAAAGTTATACTATGCACGGATGTACTATTTGATCATCCTGAGCGGTTCTTGCTACATATTTTGTTAAATAACTCTGAGGTGTGCAGGTATTTGCAGTTCTAACTTATCTAATATCAAAGTATACTATCTTACCAATTGCGACGCAATCAAAACATCAGCGAAACATTGCGGAACTTCATAACAAAGCGTAAACAAATTTATATTATGCACGGATGTACTATTTGATCTTCCTGTCGGTTCTGGATACATATTTTGCCATATCACTCTCAGGTTTGTAGGTAGTTGCAGTTGTACCTTATGTAATATCATAGTATACTATCTTACCAATACGACGCAATCAAAACATCAGTGACACTTTACGGAACTTCATAACAAAGCGTAAACAAAGTTATACTATGCACGGATGTACTATTTGATCATCCTGAGCGGTTCTTGCTACATATTTTGTTAAATAACTCTGAGGTGTGCAGGTATTTGCAGTTCTAACTTATCTAATATCAAAGTATACTATCTTACCAATTGCGACGCAATCAAAACATCAGCGAAACATTGCGGAACTTCATAACAAAGCGTAAACAAAGTTATACTATGCACGGATGTACTATTTGATCATCCCTAGCGGTTCTTGCTACATATTTTGTTAAATACCTCTGAGGTTTTCATGTAGTTGCAGTTCTATCTTGTATAATATCAAACTATACCATCCCACCAATACGAGGCCATCAAAACCTCAGCGAAACTTTGCGGAACTTCATAACAAAGCGTCAACAAAGTTATACTATGCACGTATGTACTATTTGATCATCCTGTGCGGTTCTTGCTACATATTTAGTTAAATAACTCTGAGCATTGCAGGTATTTGCAGTTCTAACTAATATAATATCAAAGTTTACTATCTTATCAATACGACGCAATCAAAACCTCAGCGAAACTCTGCGGAACTTCATAACAAAGCGTAAACAAAGTTATACTATGCACGGATGTACTATTTGATCATCCTGAGCGGTTCTTGCTACATATTTTGTTAAATAACTCTGAGGTTTTCATGTAGTTGCAGTTCTATCTTGTATAATATCAAAGTATACCATCCCACCAATACGACGCCATCAAAACCTCAGCGAAACTTTGCGGAACTTCATAACAAAGCGTAAGCAAAGTTATACTATGCACGGATGTACTATTTGATCATCCTGAGCGGTTCTTGCTACATATTTTGTTAAATAACTCTGAGTTGTGCAGGTATTTGCAGTTCTAACTTCTCTAATATCAATGTATACTATCTTATCAATACGACGCAATCAAAACATCAGTGAAACTTTGCGGAACTTCATAATAAAGCGTAAACAAAGTTATACTATGCACGTATGTACTATTTGATCATCCTGAGCGGTTCTTGCTACATATTTAGTTAAATAACTCTGAGCATTGCAGGTATTTGCAGTTCTAACTTATATAATATCAAAGTTTACTATCTTATGAATACGACGTAATCAAAACCTCAGCGAAACTCAGCGGAACTTCATAACAAAGCGTAAACAAAGTTATACTATGCACGGATGTACTATTTGATCATCCTGAGCGGTTCTTGCTACATATTTTGTTAAATAACTCTGAGGTGTGCAGGTATTTGCAGTTCTAACTTATCTAATATCAAAGTATACTATCTTACCAATTGCGACGCAATCAAAACCTCAGCAAAACATTGCGGAACTTCATAACAAAGCGTAAACAAAGTTATACTATGCACGTATGTACTATTTGATCATCCCTAGCGGTTCTTGCTACATATTTTGTTAAATAACTCTGAGCTTTGCATCTGTTTGCAGTTCTAACTTATATAATATCAAAGTATACTATCTTATCAATACGACGCAATCAAAACCTCAGCGAAACTTTGCGGGACTTCATAACAAAGCGTAAACAAAGTTATACTATGCAAGTATGTACTATTTGATCATCCTTAGGTCTTCTTGCTACATATTTTGTTAAATAACTCTGAGGTTTTCATGTAGTTGCAATTCTATCTTGTATAATATCAAAGTATACCATCCCACCAATACGACGCCATCAAAACCTCAGCGAAACTTTGCGGAACTTCATAACAAAGCGTAAACAAAGTTATACTATGCACGGATGTACTATTTGATCATCCTGAGCGGTTCTTGCTACATAATTTGTTAAATAACACTGAGGTGTGCAGGTATTTGCAGTTCTAACTTCTCTAATATCAATGTATACTATCTTATCAATACGACGCAATCAAAACCTCAGCAAAACATTGCGGAACTTCATAACAAAGCGTAAACAAAGTTATACTATGCACGGATGTACTATTTGGTCATCCCTAGCGGTTCTTGCTACATATTTTGTTAAATAACTCTGAGGTTTTCATGTAGTTGCAATTCTATCTTGTATAATATCAAAGTATACCATCCCACCAATACGAGGCCATCAAAACCTCAGCGAAACTTTGCGGAACTTCATAACAAAGCGTAAACAATATTATACTATGCACGTATGTACTATTTGATCATCCCTAGCGGTTCTTGCTACATATTTTGTTAAATAACTCTGAGCTTTGCATCTGTTTGCAGTTCTAACTTATATAATATCAAAGTATACTATCTTATCAATACGACGCAATCAAAACCTCAGCGAAACTTTGCGGGACTTCATAACAAAGCGTAAACAAAGTTATACTATACAAGTATGTACTATTTGATCATCCTTAGGGGTTCTTGCTACATATTTTGTTAAATAACTCTGAGGTTTTCATGTAGTTGCAATTCTATCTTGTATAATATCAAAGTATACCATCCCACCAATACGACGCCATCAAAACCTCAGCGAAACTTTGCGGAACTTCATAACAAAGCGTAAACAAAGTTATACTATGCACGGATGTACTATTTGATCATCCTGAGCGGTTCTTGCTACAAAATTTGTTAAATAACTCTGAGGTGTGCAGGTATTTGCAGTTCTAACTTATATAATATCAATGTATACTATCTTACCAATACGACGCAATCAATTCCTCAGCGAAACTTTGCGGAACTTCATAACAAAGCGTAAACAAAGTTATACTATGCACCTATGTACTATTTGATCATACTGAGCGGTTCTTGCTACATATTTAGTTAAATAACTCTGTGGTTTGCAGGTATTTGCAGTTCTAACTTATATAATATCATAGTATACAATCTTACCAATACGACGCAATCAAAACATCAGTGACACTTTACGGAACTTCATAACAAAGCGTAAACAAATTTATACTATGCACGTATGTACTATTTGATCATCCCTAGCGGTTCTTGTTACATATTTTGTTAAATAACTCTGAGGTGTGCAGGTATTTGCAGTTCTAACTTATCTAATATCAATGTATACTATCTTGTAACGAGCACGGTTCTCGCGGCTCGTTGCAACGGACGGGACTCGCGGCCGGATTGAGCTCGCCGTGCCAGGATTCATAGGTTACGCGAGTGATAAAGGCCGAGGTGGCGAAATGACACGAGACGGGTTATGTTTTTCCGGCTACGGTTCTCTGTTCGGTGTCGCGGGATTCCGTTATCGCGGCTCGCGGCATCGGGGCGCGTTATCGCAGGACGCGTTATCGCGGCGTGCGGTGTTCGGGTCGTGTTATCGCGGCGCGAGGTCTCGGGGTCGCGATTCATCGTGTCGGCGATCGGGCAACAGCGGTTCGCCCACGCGGAACGCGGTTCCGGGTCGCGAATGGCCACGGCGGCGTGCCATCGGAGAGTTAACGGGGCTAGGGATGGTCACGGCTGTGTACCGGGATACGGCGGACGGGACGGAAAATGGTCACGGCTGTGTACCGGGATACGGCGGACGGAACGGAAAGTGGTCACGGCTGTGTACCGGGATACGGTGGACGGAACGGAAAGTGGCCGCGGCTGCGTGCCAGGATACGGTGTACGGAACGGGGATGGTCACGGCTGCGTACCGGGAGACGGTTAACGGGGCGGGAAATGGCCACGGATGTGTGCCATCGCGGAATTAGTGAAAACGGGAAGTGGTCACCGCGGTGTACCGGGATATGGAGAGACAACGGGGTGATATCGCTCTACTTACTTGTAAGGGTACCGTGGCGACGTGTACGTAAGTGTATGTGTGTTTTTACTAAGCCTTTCTAGCGCGAGGATTAGCGGACGAAAGAGGCCCGTGCCTGCTCGGGGGTCCCCTTTATGCCCTCGTCGCTCTAGGGCTCGGGGCTCGGTGCGGGGTGGTTCGCGGCGAAAGTTCCGGTGACGTCTCACATCCGAGACGCCAATTTCGGGGGCAATGGCGGTTTCCGTTTCCCGCCAGAGCCGATTTCTAGACGCGGGGCGCGAAGCTCGGGGCTCGGTGGCGTTCGGGGTTCGTCGGCTATGTTCGGAAGTGGTCGCTGCGGCGCGAGACCGTTCGTAACAGGCCTGGCGCGTCCAGGTCTGTTACAATCTTATCAATACGCCGCAATCAAAACCTCAGCGAAACCCTGCGGAACTTCATAACAAAGCGTAAACAAATGTATACTATGCACGGATGTACTATTTGATCACCCTGAGTGGTTCCTGCTACATATTTTGTTAAATAACTCTGAGGTGTGCAGGTATTTGCAGTTCTAACTTATCTAATATCAAAGTATACTATCTTACCAATTGCGACGCAATCAAAACCTCAGCGAAACTTTGCGGGACTTCATAACAAAGCGTAAACAAAGTTATACTATGCAAGTATGTACTATCTTGTATAATATCAAAGTATACTATCCCACCAATACGACGCCATCAAAACCTCAGCGAAACTTTCCGGAACTTCATAACAAAGCGAAAACAAAGTTATACTATGCACGGATGTACTATTTGATCATCCTGAGCGGTTCTTGCTACATATTTTGTTAAATAACTCTGAGGTGTGGAGGTATTTGCAGTTCTAACTTATCTAATATCAATGTATACTACCTTACCAATACGACGCAATCAAAACATCAGTGACACTTTGCGGAACTTCATAACAAAGCGTAAAGAAAGTTATACTATGCACGGATGTACTATTTGGTCATCCTGAGCGGTTCTTGCTACATATTTTATTAAATAACTCTGAGGTGTGCAGGTATTTGCAGTTCTAACTTATATAATATCAAAGTATACTATCTTACCAATACGACGCCATCAAAACCTCAGCGAAACTTTGCGGGACTTCATAACAAAGCGTAAACAAAGTTATACTATGCACGGATGTACTATTTGATCATCCCTAGCGGTTCTTGTTATATATTTTGTTAAATAACTCTGAGGTTTTCATGTAGTTGCAATTCTATCTTGTATAATATCAAAGTATACCATCCCACCAATACGAGGCCATCAAAACCTCAGCGAAACTTTGCGGAACTTCATAACAAAGCGTAAACAAAGTTATACTATGCACGGATGTACTATTTGATCATCCTGAGCGGTTCTTGCTACATATTTTGTTAAATAACTCTGAGGTGTGCAGGTATTTGCAGTTCTAACTTCTGTAATATCAAAGTATACCATCCCACCAATACGACGCCATCAAAACCTCAGCGAAACTTTGCGGAACTTCATAACAAAGCGTAAACAAAGTTATACTATGCACGGATGTACTATTTGATCATCCTGAGCGGTTCCTGCTTCATATTTTGTTAAATAAATCGGAGGTGTGCAGGTATTTGCAGTTCTAACTTATATAATATCAAAGTTTACTATCTTATCAATACGACGCAATCAAAACCTCAGCGAAACTCAGCGAAACTTCATAACAAAGCGTAAACAAAGTTATACTATGCACGGATGTACTATTTGATCATCCTGAGCGGTTCTTGCTACATATTTTGTTAAATAACTCTGAGGTGTGCAAGTATTTGCAGTTCTAACTTATCTAATATCAAAGTATACTATCTTACCAATTGCGACGCAATCAAAACCTCAGCAAAACATTGCGGAACTTCATAACAAAGCGTAAACAAAGTTATACTATGCAAGTATGTACTATTTGATCATCCTGAGCGGTTCTTGCTACATATTTTGTTAAATAACTCTGAGGTTTTCATGTAGTTGCAGTTCTATCTTGTATAATATCAAAGTATACCATCCCACCAATACGACGCCATCAAAACCTCAGCGAAACTTTGCGGAACTTCATAACAAAGCGTAAACAAAGTTATACTATGCACGGATGTACTATTTGATCATCCTGAGCGGTTCTTGCTACATATTTTGTTAAATAACTCTGAGGTGTGCAGGTATTTGCAGTTCTAACTTCTCTAATATCAATGTATACTATCTTATCAATACGACGCAATCAAAACATCAGTGAAACTTTGCGGAACTTCATAATAAAGCGTAAACAAAGTTATACTATGCACGTATGTACTATTTGATCATCCTGAGCGGTTCTTGCTACATATTTAGTTAAATAACTCTGAGCATTGCAGGTATTTGCAGTTCTAACTTATATAATATCAAAGTTTACTATCTTATCAATACGACGCAATCAAAACCTCAGCGAAACTCTGCGGAACTTCATAACAAAGCGTAAACAAAGTTATACTATGCACTGATGTACTATTTGATCATCCTGAGCGGTTCTTGCTACATATTTTGTTAAATAACTCTGAGGTTTTCATGTAGTTGCAGTTCTATCTTGTATAATATCAAAGTATACCATCCCACCAATACGACGCCATCAAAACCTCAGCGAAACTTTGCGGAACTTCATAACAAAGCGTAAACAAAGTTATACTATGCACGGATGTACTATTTGATCATCCTGAGCGGTTCTTGCTACATATTTTGTTAAATAACTCTGAGGTGTGCAGGTATTTGCAGTTCTAACTTCTCTAATATCAATGTATACTATCTTATCAATACGACGCAATCAAAACATCAGTGAAACTTTGCGGATCTTCATAATAAAGCGTAAACAAAGTTATACTATGCACGTATGTACTATTTGATCATCCTGAGCGGTTCTTGCTACATATTTAGTTAAATAACTCTGAGCATTGCAGCTATTTGCAGTTCTAACTTATATAATATCAAAGTTTACTATCTTATCAATACGACGCAATCAAAACCTCAGCGAAACTCAGCGGAACTTTATAACAAAGCGTAAACAAAGTTATACTATGCACGGATGTACTATTTGATCATCCTGAGCGGTTCTTGCTACATATTTTGTTAAATAACTCTGAGGTGTGCAGGTATTTGCAGTTCTAACTTATCTAATATCAAAGTATACTATCTTACCAATTGCGACGCAATCAAAACCTCAGCAAAACATTGCGGAACTTCATAACAAAGCGTAAACAAAGTTATACTATGCACGGATGTACTATTTGGTCATCCCTAGCGGTTCTTGCTACATATTTTGTTAAATAACTCTGAGGTTTTCATGTAGTTGCAATTCTATCTTGTATAATATCAAAGTATACCATCCCACCAATACGAGGCCATCAAAACCTCAGCGAAACTTTGCGGAACTTCATAACAAAGCGTAAACAAAGTTATACTATGCACGGATGTACAATTTGATCATCCTGAGCGGTTCTTCCTACATATTTTGCTAAATAACTCTGAGGTGTGGAGGTATTTGCAGTTCTAACTTCTGTAATATCAAAGTATACCATCCCACCAATACGACGCCATCAAAACCTCAGCGAAACTTTGCGGAACTTCATAACAAAGCGTAAACAAAGTTATACTATGCACGGATGTACTATTTGATCATCCTGAGCGGTTCTTGCTACATATTTTGTTAAATAACTCTGAGGTGTGCAGGTATTTGCAGTTCTAACTTCTGTAATATCAAAGTATACCATCCCACCAATACGACGCCATCAAAACCTCAGCGAAACTTTGCGGAACTTCATAACAAAGCGTAAACAAAGTTATACTATGCACGGATGTACTATTTGATCATCCTGAGCGGTTCTTCATACATATTTTGTTAAATAACTCTGAGGTGTGCAGGTATTTGCAGTTCTAACTTGTCTAATATCAATGTATACTACCTTACCAATACGACGCAATCAATTCCTCAGCGAAACTTTGCGGAACTTCATAACAAAGCGTAAACAAAGTTATACTATGGACGGATGTACTATTTGATCATCCTGAGCGGTTCTTGCTACATATTTTGTTAAATAACTCTGAGCATTGCAGGTATTTGCAGTTCTAACTTATATAATATCAAAGTTTACTATCTTATCAATACGACGCAATCAAAACCTCAGCGAAACTCTGCGGAACTTCATAACAAAGCGTAAACAAAGTTATACTATGCACGGATGTACTATTTGATCATCCTGAGCGGTTCTTGCTACATATTTTGTTAAATAACTCTGAGGTGTGCAGGTATTTGCAGTTCTAACTTCTCTAATATCAATGTATACTATCTTATCAATACGACGCAATCAAAACATCAGCGAAACTTTGCGGAACTTCATAACAAAGCGTAAACAAAGTTATACTATGCACGTATGTACTATTTGATCATCCTGAGCGGTTCTTGCTACATATTTAGTTAAATAACTCTGAGCATTGCAGGTATTTGCAGTTCTAACTTATATAATATCAAAGTTTACTATCTTATCAATACGACGCAATCAAAACCTCAGCGAAACTCTGCGGAACTTCATAACAAAGCGTAAACGAAGTTATACTATGCCCGGATGTACTATTTGATCATCCTGAGCGGTTCTTGCTACATATTTTGTTAAATAACTCTGAGGTTTTCATGTAGTTGCAGTTCTATCTTGTATAATATCAAAGTATACCATCCCACCAATACGACGCCATCAAAACCTCAGCGAAACTTTGCGGAACTTCATAACAAAGCGTAAACAAAGTTATACTATGCACGGATGTACTATTTGATCATCCTGAGCGGTTCTTGCTACATATTTTGTTAAATAACTCTGAGGTGTGCAGGTATTTGCAGTTCTAACTTCTCTAATATCAATGTATACTATCTTATCAATACGACGCAATCAAAACATCAGTGAAACTTTGCGGAACTTCATAATAAAGCGTAAACAAAGTTATACTATGCACGTATGTACTATTTGATCATCCTGAGCGGTTCTTGCTACATATTTAGTTAAATAACTCTGAGCATTGCAGGTATTTGCAGTTCTAACTTATATAATATCAAAGTTTACTATCTTATCAATACGACGCAATCAAAACCTCAGCGAAACTCTGCGGAACTTCATAACAAAGCGTAAACAAAGTTATACTATGCACGGATGTACTATTTGATCATCCTGAGCGGTTCTTGCTACATATTTTGTTAAATAACTCTGAGGTGTGCAGGTATTTGCAGTTCTAACTTCTCTAATATCAATGTATACTATCTTATCAATACGACGCAATCAAAACATCAGCGAAACTTTGCGGAACTTCATAACAAAGCGTAAACAAAGTTATACTATGCACGTATGTACTATTTGATCATCCTGAGCGGTTCTTGCTACATATTTAGTTAAATAACTCTGAGCATTGCAGGTATTTGCAGTTCTAACTTATATAATATCAAATTATACCATCCCACCAATACGAGGCCATCAAAACCTCAGCGAAACTTTGCGGAACTTCATAACAAAGCGTAAACAAAGTTATACTATGCACGGATGTACTATTTGATCATCCTGAGCGGTTCTTGCTACATATTTTGTTAAATAACTCTGAGGTGTGCAGGTATTTGCAGTTCTAACTTCTGTAATATCAAAGTATACCATCCCACCAATACGACGCCATCAAAACCTCAGCGAAACTTTGCGGAACTTCATAACAAAGCGTAAACAAAGTTATACTATGCACGGATGTACTATTTGGTCATCCTGAGCGGTTCTTGGTACATATTTTGTTAAATAACTCTGAGGTGTGCAGGTATTTGCAGTTCTAACTTATATAATATCATAGTATACTATCTTACCAATACGACGCAATTAAAACATCAGCGACACTTTGCGGAATTTCATAACAAAGCGTAAACAAAGTTATACTATGCACGGATGTACTATTTGATAATCCAGAGCGGTTCTTGCTACATATTTAGTTAAATAACTCTGAGCTTTGCATCTGTTTGCAGTTCTAACTTATATAATATCAAAGTATTCTATCTTATCAATACGACGCAATCAAAACCTCAGCGAAACTTTGCGGGACTTCATAACAAAGCGTAAACAAAGTTATACTATGCAAGTATGTACTATTTGATCATCCCTAGCGGTTCTTGCTACATATTTTGTTAAATAACTCTGAGGTGTGCAGGTATTTGCAGTTCTAACTTCTCTAATATCAATGTATACTATCTTATCAATACGACGCAATCAAAACATCAGTGAAACTTTACGGAACTTCTCAACAAAGCGTAAACAAAGTTATACTATGCACGTATGTACTATTTTATCATCCAAAGCGGTTCTTGCTACATATTTAGTTAAATAACTCTGAGCATTGCAGGTATTTGCAGTTCTAACTTATAAAATATCAAAGTTTACTATCTTATCAATACGACGCAATCAAAACCTCAGCGAAACTCTGCGGAACTTCATAACAAAGCGTAAACAAAGTTATACTATGGACGGATGTGCTATTTGATCATCCTGAGCGGTTCTTGCTACATATTTTGTTAAATAACTCTGAGGTGTGCAGGTATTTGCAGTTCTAACTTATCTAATATCAAAGTATACTATCCAACCAATTGCGACGAAATCAAAACCTCAGCGAAACATTGCGGAACTTCATAACAAAGCGTAAACAAAGTTATACTATGCACGTATGTACTATTTGATCATCCCTAGCGGTTCTTGCTACATATTTTGTTAAATAACTCTGAGCTTTGCATCTGTTTGCAGTTCTAACTTATATAATATCAAAGTATACTATCTTATCAATACGACGCAATCAAAACCTCAGCGAAACTTTGCGGGTCTTCATAACAAAGCGTAAACAAAGTTATACTATGCAAGTATGTACTATTTGATCATCCCTAGCGGTTCTTGCTACATATTTTGTTAAATAACTCTGAGGTTTTCATGTAGTTGCAATTCTATCTTGTATAATATCAAAGTATACCATCCCACCAATACGACGCAATCAATTCCTCAGCGAAACTTTGCGGAACTTCATAACAAAGCGTAAACAAAGTTATACTATGCACGGATGTACTATTTGATCATCCCTAGCGGTTCTTGTTATATATTTTGTTAAATAACTCTGAGGTTTTCATGTAGTTGCAATTCTATCTTGTATAATATCAAATTATACCATCCCACCAATACGAGGCCATCAAAACCTCAGCGAAACTTTGCGGAACTTCATAACAAAGCGTAAACAAAGTTATACTATGCACGGATGTACTATTTGATCATCCTGAGCGGTTCTTGCTACATATTTTGTTAAATAACTCTGAGGTGTGCAGGTATTTGCAGTTCTAACTTCTGTAATATCAAAGTATACCATCCCACCAATACGACGCCATCAAAACCTCAGCGAAACTTTGCGGAACTTCATAACAAAGCGTAAACAAAGTTATACCATGCACGTATGTACTATTTGATCATCCTGAGCGGTTCTTGCTACATATTTAGTTAAATAACTCTGAGCATTGCAGGTATTTGCAGTTCTAACTTATATAATATCAAAGTTTACTATCTTATCAATACGACGCAATCAAAACCTCAGCGAAACTCTGCGGAACTTCATAACAAAGCGTAAACAAAGTTATACTATGCCCGGATGTACTATTTGATCATCCTGAGCGGTTCTTGCTACATATTTTGTTAAATAACTCTGAGGTTTTCATGTAGTTGCAGTTCTATCTTGTATAATATCAAAGTATACCATCCCACCAATACGACGCCATCAAAACCTCAGCGAAACTTTGCGGAACTTCATAACAAAGCGTAAACAAAGTTATACTATGCACGGATGTACTATTTGGTCATCCTGAGCGGTTCTTGGTACATATTTTGTTAAATAACTTTGAGGTGTGCAGGTATTTGCAGTTCTAACTTATATAATATCATAGTATACTATCTTACCAATACGACGCAATCAATTCCTCAGCGAAACTTTGCGGAACTTCATAACAAAGCGTAAACAAAGTTATACTATGCACGGATGTACTATTTGATCATCCCTAGCGGTTCTTGTTATATATTTTGTTAAATAACTCTGAGGTTTTCATGTAGTTGCAATTCTATCTTGTATAATATCAAATTATACCATCCCACCAATACGACGCCATCAAAACCTCAGCGAAACTTTGCGGAACTTCATAACAAAGCGTAAACAAAGTTATACTATGCACGGATGTACTATTTGGTCATCCTGAGCGGTTCTTGGTACATATTTTGTTAAATAACTTTGAGGTGTGCAGGTATTTGCAGTTCTAACTTATATAATATCATAGTATACTATCTTACCAATACGACGCAATTAAAACATCAGCGACACTTTGCGGAATTTCATAACAAAGCGTAAACAAAGTTATACTATGCACGGATGTACTATTTGATAATCCAGAGCGGTTCTTGCTACATATTTAGTTAAATAACTCTGAGCTTTGCATCTGTTTGCAGTTCTAACTTATATAATATAAAAGTATTCTATCTTATCAATACGACGCAATCAAAACCTCAGCAAAACTTTGCGGGACTTCATAACAAAGCGTAAACAAAGTTATACTATGCAAGTATGTACTATTTGATCATCCCTAGCGGTTCTTGCTACATATTTTGTTAAATAACTATGAGGTTTTCATGTAGTTGCAGTTCTATCTTGTATAATATCAAAGTATACCATCCCACCAATACGACGCCATCAAAACCTCAGCGAAACTTTGCGGAACTTCATAACAAAGCGTAAACAAAGTTATACTATGCACGGATGTACTATTTGATCATCCTGAGCGGTTCTTGCTACATATTTTGTTAAATAACTCTGAGGTGTGCAGGTATTTGCAGTTCTAACTTCTCTAATATCAATGTATACTATCTTATCAATACGACGCAATCAAAACATCAGCGAAACTTTGCGGAACTTCATAACAAAGCGTAAACAAAGTTATACTATGCACGTATGTACTATTTGATCATCCTGAGCGGTTCTTGCTACATATTTAGTTAAATAACTCTGAGCATTGCAGGTATTTGCAGTTCTAACTTATATAATATCAAAGTTTACTATCTTATCAATACGACGCAATCAAAACCTCAGCGAAACTCTGCGGAACTTCATAACAAAGCGTAAACAAAGTTATACTATGCCCGGATGTACTATTTGATCATCCTGAGCGTTTCTTGCTACATATTTTGTTAAATAACTCTGAGGTTTTCATGTAGTTGCAGTTCTATCTTGTATAATATCAAAGTATACCATCCCACCAATACGACGCCATCAAAACCTCAGCGAAACTTTGCGGAACTTCATAACAAAGCGTAAACAAAGTTATACTATGCACGGATGTACTATTTGGTCATCCTGAGCGGTTCTTGGTACATATTTTGTTAAATAACTTTGAGGTGTGCAGGTATTTGCAGTTCTAACTTATATAATATCATAGTATACTATCTTACCAATACGACGCAATCAATTCCTCAGCGAAACTTTGCGGAACTTCATAACAAAGCGTAAACAAAGTTATACTATGCACGGATGTACTATTTGATCATCCCTAGCGGTTCTTGTTATATATTTTGTTAAATAACTCTGAGGTTTTCATGTAGTTGCAATTCTATCTTGTATAATATCAAATTATACCATCCCACCAATATGAGGCCATCAAAACCTCAGCGAAACTTTGCGGAACTTCATAACAAAGCGTAAACAAAGTTATACTATGCACGGATGTACTATTTGATCATCCTGAGCGGTTCTTGCTACATATTTTGTTAAATAACTCTGAGGTGTGCAGGTATTTGCAGTTCTAACTTCTGTAATATCAAAGTATACCATCCCACCAATACGACGCCATCAAAACCTCAGCGAAACTTTGCGGAACTTCATAACAAAGCGTAAACAAAGTTATACTATGCACGGATGTACTATTTGGTCATCCTGAGCGGTTCTTGGTACATATTTTGTTAAATAACTTTGAGGTGTGCAGGTATTTGCAGTTCTAACTTATATAATATCATAGTATACTATCTTACCAATACGACGCAATTAAAACATCAGCGACACTTTGCGGAATTTCATAACAAAGCGTAAACAAAGTTATACTATGCACGGATGTACTATTTGATAATCCAGAGCGGTTCTTGCTACATATTTAGTTAAATAACTCTGAGCTTTGCATCTGTTTGCAGTTCTAACTTATATAATATCAAAGTATTCTATCTTATCAATACGACGCAATCAAAACCTCAGCGAAACTTTGCGGAACTTCATAACAAAGCGTAAACAAAGTTATACTATGCACGTATGTACTATTTGATCATCCCTAGCGGTTCTTGCTACATATTTTGTTAAATAACTATGAGGTTTTCATGTAGTTGCAGTTCTATCTTGTATAATATCAAAGTATACCATCCCACCAATACGACGCCATCAAAACCTCAGCGAAACTTTGCGGAACTTCATAACAAAGCGTAAACAAAGTTATACTATGCACGGATGTACTATTTGATCATCCTGAGCGGTTCTTGCTACATATTTTGTTAAATAACTCTGAGGTGTGCAGGTATTTGCAGTTCTAACTTCTCTAATATCAATGTATACTATCTTATCAATACGACGCAATCAAAACATCAGTGAAACTTTACGGAACTTCTCAACAAAGCGTAAACAAAGTTATACTATGCACGTATGTACTATTTTATCATCCAGAGCGGTTCTTGCTACATATTTAGTTAAATAACTCTGAGCATTGCAGGTATTTGCAGTTCTAACTTATATAATATCAAAGTTTACTATCTTATCAATACGACGCAATCAAAACCTCAGCGAAACTCTGCGGAACTTCATAACAAAGCGTAAACAAAGTTATACTATGGACGGATGTGCTATTTGATCATCCTGAGCGGTTCTTGCTACATATTTTGTTAAATAACTCTGAGGTGTGCAGGTATTTGCAGTTCTAACTTATCTAATATCAAAGTATACTATCCAACCAATTGCGACGAAATCAAAACCTCAGCGAAACATTGCGGAACTTCATAACAAAGCGTAAACAAAGTTATACTATGCACGTATGTACTATTTGATCATCCCTAGCGGTTCTTGCTACATATTTTGTTAAATAACTCTGAGCTTTGCATCTGTTTGCAGTTCTAACTTATATAATATCAAAGTATACTATCTTATCAATACGACGCAATCAAAACCTCAGCGAAACTTTGCGGGTCTTCATAACAAAGCGTAAACAAAGTTATACTATGCAAGTATGTACTATTTGATCATCCCTAGCGGTTCTTGCTACATATTTTGTTAAATAACTCTGAGGTTTTCATGTAGTTGCAATTCTATCTTATATAATATCAAAGTATACCATCCCACCAATACGACGCCATCAAAACCTCAGCGAAACTTTGCGGAACTTCATAACAAAGCGTAAACAAAGTTATACTATGCACGGATGTACTATTTGATCATCCTGAGCGGTTCTTGCTACATATTTTGTTAAATAACTCTGAGGTGTGCAGGTATTTGCAGTTCTAACTTCTCTAATATCAATGTATACTATCTTATCAATACGACGCAATCAAAACATCAGCGAAACTTTGCGGAACTTCATAACAAAGCGTAAACAAAGTTATACTATGCACGTATGTACTATTTGATCATCCTGAGCGGTTCTTGCTACATATTTAGTTAAATAACTCTGAGCATTGCAGGTATTTGCAGTTCTAACTTATATAATATCAAAGTTTACTATCTTATCAATACGACGCAATCAAAACCTCAGCGAAACTCTGCGGAACTTCATAACAAAGCGTAAACAAAGTTATACTATGCCCGGATATACTATTTGATCATCCTGAGCGGTTCTTGCTACATATTTTGTTAAATAACTCTGAGGTGTGCAGGTATTTGCAGTTCTAACTTATCTAATATCAATGTATACTATCTTATCAATACGACGCAATGAAAACGTCAGCGATACTTTGCGGGACTTCATCACAAAGCGTAAACAAAGTTATAGTATGCACGTATGTACTATTTGATCATCCTGAGCGGTTCTTGCTACATATTTAGTTAAATAACTCTGAGCATTGCAGGTATTTGCAGTTCTAACTTATATAATATCAAAGTATACTATCTTATCAATACGACGCAATCAAAACCTCAGCGAAACTCAGCGGAACTTCATAACAAAGCGTAAACAAAGTTATACTATGCACGGATGTACTATTTGATCATCCTGAGCGGTTCTTGCTACATATTTTGTTAAATAACTCTGAGGTGTGCAGGTATTTGCAGTTCTCACTTATCTAATATCAAAGTATACTATCTTACCAATTGCGACGCAATCAAAACCTCAGCAAAACATTGCGGAACTTCATAACAAAGCGTAAACAAAGTTATACTATGCACGGATGTACTATTTGGTCATCCCTAGCGGTTCTTGCTACATATTTTGTTAAATAACTCTGAGGTTTTCATGTAGTTGCAATTCTATCTTGTATAATATCAAAGTATACCATCCCACCAATACGAGGCCATCAAAACCTCAGCGAAACTTTGCGGAACTTCATAACAAAGCGTAAACAAAGTTATACTATGCACGGATGTACTATTTGATCATCCTGAGCGGTTCTTGCTACATATTTTGTTAAATAACTCTGAGGTGTGCAGGTATTTGCAGTTCTAACTTCTGTAATATCAAAGTATACCATCCCACCAATACGACGCCATCAAAACCTCAGCGAAACTTTGCGGAACTTCATAACAAAGCGTAAACAAAGTTATACTATGCACGGATGTACTATTTGGTCATCCTGAGCGGTTCTTGGTACATATTTTGTTAAATAACTTTGAGGTGTGCAGGTATTTGCAGTTCTAACTTATATAATATCATAGTATACTATCTTACCAATACGACGCAATTAAAACATCAGCGACACTTTGCGGAATTTCATAACAAAGCGTAAACAAAGTTATACTATGCACGGATGTACAATTTGATCATCTTGAGCGGTTCTTCCTACATATTTTGCTAAATAACTCTGAGGTGTGGAGGTATTTGCAGTTCTAACTTGTCTAATATCAATGTATACTACCTTACCAATACGACGCAATCAATTCCTCAGCGAAACTTTGCGGAACTTCATAACAAAGCGTAAACAAAGTTATACTATGCACGGATGTACTATTTGATCATCCCTAGCGGTTCTTGTTATATATTTTGTTAAATAACTCTGAGGTTTTCATGTAGTTGCAATTCTATCTTGTATAATATCAAAGTATACCATCCCACCAATACGAGGCCATCAAAACCTCAGCGAAACTTTGCGGAACTTCATAACAAAGCGTAAACAAAGTTATACTATGCACGGATGTACTATTTGATCATCCTGAGCGGTTCTTGCTACATATTTTGTTAAATAACTCTGAGGTGTGCAGGTATTTGCAGTTCTAACTTCTGTAATATCAAAGTATACCATCCCACCAATACGACGCCATCAAAACCTCAGCGAAACTTTGCGGAACTTCATAACAAAGCGTAAACAAAGTTATACTATGCACGGATGTACTATTTGGTCATCCTGAGCGGTTCTTGCTACATATTTTGTTAAATAACTCTGAGGTTTTCATGTAGTTGCAATTCTATCTTGTATAATATCAAAGTATACCATCCCACCAATACGACGCCATCAAAACCTCAGCGAAACTTTGCGGAACTTCATAACAAAGCGTAAACAAAGTTATACTATGCACGGATGTACTATTTGATCATCCTGAGCGGTTCTTGCTACATATTTTGTTAAATAACTCTGAGGTGTGCAGGTATTTGCAGTTCTAACTTCTCTAATATCAATGTATACTATCTTATCAATACGACGCAATCAAAACATCAGCGAAACTCTGCGGAACTTCATAACAAAGCGTAAACAAAGTTATACTATGGACGGATGTGCTATTTGATCATCCTGAGCGGTTCTTGCTACATATTTTGTTAAATAACTCTGAGGTGTGCAGGTATTTGCAGTTCTAACTTATCTAATATCAAAGTATACTATCCAACCAATTGCGACGAAATCAAAACCTCAGCGAAACATTGCGGAACTTCATAACAAAGCGTAAACAAAGTTATACTATGCACGTATGTACTATTTGATCATCCCTAGCGGTTCTTGCTACATATTTTGTTAAATAACTCTGAGGTTTGCATCTGTTTGCAGTTCTAACTTATATAATATCAAAGTATACTATCTTATCAATACGACGCAATCAAAACCTCAGCGAAACTTTGCGGGTCTTCATAACAAAGCGTAAACAAAGTTATACTATGCAAGTATGTACTATTTGATCATCCCTAGCGGTTCTTGCTACATATTTTGTTAAATAACTCTGAGGTTTTCATGTAGTTGCAATTCTATCTTGTATAATATCAAAGTATACCATCCCACCAATACGACGCCATCAAAACCTCAGCGAAACTTTGCGGAACTTCATAACAAAGCGTAAACAAAGTTATACTATGCACGGATGTACTATTTGATCATCCTGAGCGGTTCTTGCTACATATTTTGTTAAATAACTCTGAGGTGTGCAGGTATTTGCAGTTCTAACTTCTCTAATATCAATGTATACTATCTTATCAATACGACGCAATCAAAACATCAGCGAAACTTTGCGGAACTTCATAACAAAGCGTAAACAAAGTTATACTATGCACGTATGTACTATTTGATCATCCTGAGCGGTTCTTGCTACATATTTAGTTAAATAACTCTGAGCATTGCAGGTATTTGCAGTTCTAACTTATATAATATCAAAGTTTACTATCTTATCAATACGACGCAATCAAAACCTCAGCGAAACTCTGCGGAACTTCATAACAAAGCGTAAACAAAGTTATACTATGCCCGGATGTACTATTTGATCATCCTGAGCGGTTCTTGCTACATATTTTGTTAAATAACTCTGAGGTGTGCAGGTATTTGCAGTTCTAACTTCTCTAATATCAATGTATACTATCTTATCAATACGACGCAATGAAAACGTCAGCGATACTTTGCGGGACTTCATCACAAAGCGTAAACAAAGTTATAGTATGCACGTATGTACTATTTGATCATCCTGAGCGGTTCTTGCTACATATTTAGTTAAATAACTCTGAGCATTGCAGGTATTTGCAGTTCTAACTTATATAATATCAAAGTATACTATCTTATCAATACGACGCAATCAAAACCTCAGCGAAACTCAGCGGAACTTCATAACAAAGCGTAAACAAAGTTATACTATGCACGGATGTACTATTTGATCATCCTGAGCGGTTCTTGCTACATATTTTGTTAAATAACTCTGAGGTGTGCAGGTATTTGCAGTTCTCACTTATCTAATATCAAAGTATACTATCTTACCAATTGCGACGCAATCAAAACCTCAGCAAAACATTGCGGAACTTCATAACAAAGCGTAAACAAAGTTATACTATGCACGGATGTACTATTTGGTCATCCCTAGCGGTTCTTGCTACATATTTTGTTAAATAACTCTGAGGTTTTCATGTAGTTGCAATTCTATCTTGTATAATATCAAAGTATACCATCCCACCAATACGAGGCCATCAAAACCTCAGCGAAACTTTGCGGAACTTCATAACAAAGCGTAAACAAAGTTATACTATGCACGGATGTACTATTTGATCATCCTGAGCGGTTCTTGCTACATATTTTGTTAAATAACTCTGAGGTGTGCAGGTATTTGCAGTTCTAACTTCTGTAATATCAAAGTATACCATCCCACCAATACGACGCCATCAAAACCTCAGCGAAACTTTGCGGAACTTCATAACAAAGCGTAAACAAAGTTATACTATGCACGGATGTACTATTTGGTCATCCTGAGCGGTTCTTGGTACATATTTTGTTAAATAACTTTGAGGTGTGCAGGTATTTGCAGTTCTAACTTATATAATATCATAGTATACTATCTTACCAATACGACGCAATTAAAACATCAGCGACACTTTGCGGAATTTCATAACAAAGCGTAAACAAAGTTATACTATGCACGGATGTACAATTTGATCATCTTGAGCGGTTCTTCCTACATATTTTGTTAAATAACTCTGAGCTTTGCAGGTATTTGCAGTTCTAACTTCTGTAATATCAAAGTATACCATCCCACCAATACGACGCCATCAAAACCTCAGCGAAACTTTGCGGAACTTCATAACAAAGCGTAAACAAAGTTATACTATGCACGGATGTACTATTTGGTCATCCTGAGCGGTTCTTGGTACATATTTTGTTAAATAACTTTGAGGTGTGCAGGTATTTGCAGTTCTAACTTCTCTAATATCAATGTATACTATCTTATCAATACGACGCAACCAAAACATCAGTGAAACTTTACGGAACTTCTCAACAAAGCGTAAACAAAGTTATACTATGCACGTATGTACTATTTGATCATCCTGAGCGGTTCTTGCTACATATTTTGTTAAATAACTCTGAGGTGTGCAGGTATTTGCAGTTCTAACTTATCTAATATCAAAGTATACTATCCAACCAATTGCGACGAAATCAAAACCTCAGCGAAACATTGCGGAACTTCATAACAAAGCGTAAACAAAGTTATACTATGCACGTATGTACTATTTGATCATCCCTAGCGGTTCTTGCTACATATTTTGTTAAATAACTCTGAGCTTTGCATCTGTTTGCAGTTCTAACTTATATAATATCAAAGTATACTATCTTATCAATACGACGCAATCAAAACCTCAGCGAAACTTTGCGGGACTTCATAACAAAGCGTAAACAAAGTTATACTATGCACGTATGTACTATTTGATCATCCTGAGCGGTTCTTGCTACATATTTAGTTAAATATCTCTGAGCATTGCAGGTATTTGCAGTTCTAACTTATATAATATCAAAGTTTACTATCTTATCAATACGACGCAATCAAAACCTCAGCGAAACTCTGCGGAACTTCATAACAAAGCGTAAACAAAGTTATACTATGCCCGGATGTACTATTTGATCATCCTGAGCGGTTCTTGCTACATATTTTGTTAAATAACTCTGAGGTTTTCATGTAGTTGCAGTTCTATCTTGTATAATATCAAAGTATACCATCCCACCAATACGACGCCATCAAAACCTCAGCGAAACTTTGCGGAACTTCATAACAAAGCGTAAACAAAGTTATACTATGCACGGATGTACTATTTGGTCATCCTGAGCGGTTCTTGGTACATATTTTGTTAAATAACTTTGAGGTGTGCAGGTATTTGCAGTTCTAACTTATATAATATCATAGTATACTATCTTACCAATACGACGCAATCAATTCCTCAGCGAAACTTTGCGGAACTTCATAACAAAGCGTAAACAAAGTTATACTATGCACGTATGTACTATTTGATCATCCTGAGCGGTTCTTGCTACATATTTAGTTAAATAACTCTGAGCATTGCAGGTATTTGCAGTTCTAACTTATATAATATCAAAGTTTACTATCTTATCAATACGACGCAATCAAAACCTCAGCGAAACTCAGCGGAACTTCATAACAAAGCGTAAACAAAGTTATACTATGCACGGATGTACTATTTGATCATCCTGAGCGGTTCTTGCTACATATTTTGTTAAATAACTCTGAGGTGTGCAGGTATTTGCAGTTCTAACTTATCTAATATCAAAGTATACTATCTTACCAATTGCGACGCAATCAAAACCTCAGCAAAACATTGCGGAACTTCATAACAAAGCGTAAACAAAGTTATACTATGCACGGATGTACTATTTGGTCATCCCTAGCGGTTCTTGCTACATATTTTGTTAAATAACTCTGAGGTTTTCATGTAGTTCCAATTCTATCTTGTATAATATCAAAGTATACCATCCCACCAATACGAGGCCATCAAAACCTCAGCGAAACTTTGCGGAACTTCATAACAAAGCGTAAACAAAGTTATACTATGCACGGATGTACAATTTGATCATCCTGAGCGGTTCTTCCTACATATTTTGCTAAATAACTCTGAGGTGTGGAGGTATTTGCAGTTCTAACTTCTGTAATATCAAAGTATACCATCCCACCAATACGACGCCATCAAAACCTCAGCGAAACTTTGCGGAACTTCATAACAAAGCGTAAACAAAGTTATACTATGCACGGATGTACTATTTGATCATCCTGAGCGGTTCTTGCTACATATTTTGTTAAATAACTCTGAGGTGTGCAGGTATTTGCAGTTCTAACTTCTGTAATATCAAAGTATACCATCCCACCAATACGACGCCATCAAAACCTCAGCGAAACTTTGCGGAACTTCATAACAAAGCGTAAACAAAGTTATACTATGCACGGATGTACTATTTGGTCATCCTGAGCGGTTCTTGGTACATATTTTGTTAAATAACTCTGAGGTGTGCAGGTATTTGCAGTTCTAACTTATATAATATCATAGTATACTATCTTACCAATACGACGCAATTAAAACATCAGCGACACTTTGCGGAATTTCATAACAAAGCGTAAACAAAGTTATACTATGCACGGATGTACTATTTGATAATCCAGAGCGGTTCTTGCTACATATTTAGTTAAATAACTCTGAGCTTTGCATCTGTTTGCAGTTCTAACTTATATAATATCAAAGTATTCTATCTTATCAATACGACGCAATCAAAACCTCAGCGAAACTTTGCGGAACTTCATAACAAAGCGTAAACAAAGTTATACTATGCACGTATGTACTATTTGATCATCCTGAGCGGTTCTTGCTACATATTTAGTTAAATAACTCTGAGCATTGCAGGTATTTGCAGTTCTAACTTATATAATATCAAAGTTTACTATCTTATCAATACGACGCAATCAAAACCTCAGCGAAACTCTGCGGAACTTCATAACAAAGCGTAAACAAAGTTATACTATGCCCGGATGTACTATTTGATCATCCTGAGCGGTTCTTGCTACATATTTTGTTAAATAACTCTGAGGTGTGCAGGTATTTGCAGTTCTAACTTCTCTAATATCAATGTATACTATCTTATCAATACGACGCAATGAAAACGTCAGCGATACTTTGCGGGACTTCATCACAAAGCGTAAACAAAGTTATAGTATGCACGTATGTACTATTTGATCATCCTGAGCGGTTCTTGCTACATATTTAGTTAAATAACTCTGAGCATTGCAGGTATTTGCAGTTCTAACTTATATAATATCAAAGTTTACTATCTTATCAATACGACGCAATCAAAACCTCAGCGAAACTCAGCGGAACTTCATAACAAAGCGTAAACAAAGTTATACTATGCACGGATGTACTATTTGATCATCCTGAGCGGTTCTTGCTACATATTTTGTTAAATAACTCTGAGGTGTGCAGGTATTTGCAGTTCTCACTTATCTAATATCAAAGTATACTATCTTACCAATTGCGACGCAATCAAAACCTCAGCAAAACATTGCGGAACTTCATAACAAAGCGTAAACAAAGTTATACTATGCACGGATGTACTATTTGGTCATCCTGAGCGGTTCTTGGTACATATTTTGTTAAATAACTTTGAGGTGTGCAGGTATTTGCAGTTCTAACTTCTGTAATATCAAAGTATACCATCCCACCAATACGACGCCATCAAAACCTCAGCGAAACTTTGCGGAACTTCATAACAAAGCGTAAACAAAGTTATACTATGCACGGATGTACTATTTGGTCATCCTGAGCGGTTCTTGGTACATATTTTGTTAAATAACTTTGAGGTGTGCAGGTATTTGCAGTTCTAACTTATATAATATCATAGTATACTATCTTACCAATACGACGCAATTAAAACATCAGCGACACTTTGCGGAATTTCATAACAAAGCGTAAACAAAGTTATACTATGCACGGATGTACAATTTGATCATCTTGAGCGGTTCTTGCTACATATTTTGTTAAATAACTCTGAGGTGTGCAGGTATTTGCAGTTCTAACTTCTGTAATATCAAAGTATACCATCCCACCAATACGACGCCATCAAAACCTCAGCGAAACTTTGCGGAACTTCATAACAAAGCGTAAACAAAGTTATACTATGCACGGATGTACTATTTGGTCATCCTGAGCGGTTCTTGGTACATATTTTGTTAAATAACTTTGAGGTGTGCAGGTATTTGCAGTTCTAACTTCTCTAATATCAATGTATACTATCTTATCAATACGACGCAATCAAAACATCAGTGAAACTTTACGGAACTTCTCAACAAAGCGTAAACAAAGTTATACTATGCACGTATGTACTATTTGATCATCCAGAGCGGTTCTTGCTACATATTTAGTTAAATAACTCTGAGCATTGCAGGTATTTGCAGTTCTAACTTATATAATATCAAAGTTTACTATCTTATCAATACGACGCAATCAAAACCTCAGCGAAACTCTGCGGAACTTCATAACAAAGCGTAAACAAAGTTATACTATGGACGGATGTACTATTTGATCATCCTGAGCGGTTCTTGCTATATATTTTGTTAAATAACTCTGAGGTGTGCAGGTATTTGCAGTTCTAACTTATCTAATATCAAAGTATACTATCCAACCAATTGCGACGAAATCAAAACCTCAGCGAAACATTGCGGAACTTCTCAACAAAGCGTAAACAAAGTTATACTATGCACGTATGTACTATTTGATCATCCTGAGCGGTTCTTGCTACATATTTTGTTAAATAACTCTGAGCATTGCAGGTATTTGCAGTTCTAACTTATATAATATCAAAGTTTACTATCTTATCAATACGACGCAATCAAAACCTCAGCGAAACTCTGCGGAACTTCATAACAAAGCGTAAACAAAGTTATACTATGCCCGGATGTACTATTTGATCATCCTGAGCGGTTCTTGCTACATATTTTGTTAAATAACTCTGAGGTTTTCATGTAGTTGCAGTTCTATCTTGTATAATATCAAAGTATACCATCCCACCAATACGACGCCATCAAAACCTCAGCGCAACTTTGCGGAACTTCATAACAAAGCGTAAACAAAGTTATACTATGCACGGATGTACTATTTGGTCATCCTGAGCGGTTCTTGGTACATATTTTATTAAATAACTTTGAGGTGTGCAGGTATTTGCAGTTCTAACTTATATAATATCATAGTATACTATCTTACCAATACGACGCAATCAATTCCTCAGCGAAACTTTGCGGAACTTCATAACAAAGCGTAAACAAAGTTATACTATGCACGTATGTACTATTTGATCATCCTGAGCGGTTCTTGCTACATATTTAGTTAAATAACTCTGAGCATTGCAGGTATTTGCAGTTCTAACTTATATAATATCAAAGTTTACTATCTTATCAATACGACGCAATCAAAACCTCAGCGAAACCCTGCGGAACTTCATAACAAAGCGTAAAGAAAGTTATACTATGCACGGATGTACTATTTGATCATCCTGAGCGGTTCTTGCTACATATTTTGTTAAATAACTCTGAGGTGTGCAGGTATTTGCAGTTCTAACTTATCTAATATCAAAGTATACTATCTTACCAATTGCGACGCAATCAAAACCTCAGCAAAACATTGCGGAACTTCATAACAAAGCGTAAACAAAGTTATACTATGCACGGATGTACAATTTGATCATCCTGAGCGGTTCTTCCTACATATTTTGCTAAATAACTCTGAGGTGTGGAGGTATTTGCAGTTCTAACTTCTGTAATATCAAAGTATACCATCCCACCAATACGACGCCATCAAAACCTCAGCGAAACTTTGCGGAACTTCATAACAAAGCGTAAACAAAGTTATACTATGCACGGATGTACTATTTGATCATCCTGAGCGGTTCTTGCTACATATTTTGTTAAATAACTCTGAGGTGTGCAGGTATTTGCAGTTCTAACTTCTGTAATATCAAAGTATACCATCCCACCAATACGACGCCATCAAAACCTCAGCGAAACATTGCGGAACTTCATAACAAAGCGTAAACAAAGTTATACTATGCACGTATGTACTATTTGATCATCCCTAGCGGTTCTTGCTACATATTTTGTTAAATAACTCTGAGCTTTGCATCTGTTTGCAGTTCTAACTTATATAATATCAAAGTATACTATCTTATCAATACGACGCAATCAAAACCTCAGCGAAACTTTGCGGGTCTTCATAACAAAGCGTAAACAAAGTTATACTATGCAAGTATGTACTATTTGATCATCCCTAGCGGTTCTTGCTACATATTTTGTTAAATAACTCTGAGGTTTTCATGTAGTTGCAATTCTATCTTGTATAATATCAAAGTATACCATCCCACCAATACGACGCCATCAAAACCTCAGCGAAACTTTGCGGAACTTCATAACAAAGCGTAAACAAAGTTATACTATGCACGGATGTACTATTTGGTCATCCTGAGCCGTTCTTGGTACATATTTTGTTAAATAACTTTGAGGTGTGCAGGTATTTGCAGTTCTAACTTATATAATATCATAGTATACTATCTTACCAATACGACGCAATCAATTCCTCAGCGAAACTTTGCGGAACTTCATAACAAAGCGTAAACAAAGTTATACTATGCACGTATGTACTATTTGATCATCCTGAGCGGTTCTTGCTACATATTTAGTTAAATAACTCTGAGCATTGCAGGTATTTGCAGTTCTAACTTATATAATATCAAAGTTTACTATCTTATCAATACGACGCAATCAAAACCTCAGCGAAACTCAGCGGAACTTCATAACAAAGCGTAAACAAAGTTATACTATGCACGGATGTACTATTTGATCATCCTGAGCGGTTCTTGCTACATATTTTGTTAAATAACTCTGAGGTGTGCAGGTATTTGCAGTTCTAACTTATCTAATATCAAAGTATACTATCTTACCAATTGCGACGCAATCAAAACCTCAGCAAAACATTGCGGAACTTCATAACAAAGCGTAAACAAAGTTATACTATGCACGGATGTACTATTTGGTCATCCCTAGCGGTTCTTGCTACATATTTTGTTAAATAACTCTGAGGTTTTCATGTAGTTGCAATTCTATCTTGTATAATATCAAAGTATACCATCCCACCAATACGAGGCCATCAAAACCTCAGCGAAACTTTGCGGAACTTCATAACAAAGCGTAAACAAAGTTATACTATGCACGGATGTACTATTTGATCATCCTGAGCGGTTCTTGCTACATATTTTGTTAAATAACTCTGAGGTGTGCAGGTATTTGCAGTTCTAACTTCTCTAATATCAATGTATACTATCTTATCAATACGACGCAATCAAAACATCAGCGAAACTTTGCGGAACTTCATAACAAAGCGTAAACAAAGTTATACTATGCACGGATGTACTATTTGATCATCCCTAGCGGTTCTTGTTATATATTTTGTTAAATAACTCTGAGGTTTTCATGTAGTTGCAATTCTATCTTGTATAATATCAAAGTATACCATCCCACCAATACGAGGCCATCAAAACCTCAGCGAAACTTTGCGGAACTTCATAACAAAGCGTAAACAAAGTTATACTATGGACGGATGTGCTATTTGATCATCCTGAGCGGTTCTTGCTACATATTTTGTTAAATAACTCTGAGGTGTGCAGGTATTTGCAGTTCTAACTTCTGTAATATCAAAGTATACCATCCCACCAATACGACGCCATCAAAACCTCAGCGAAACTTTGCGGAACTTCATAACAAAGCGTAAACAAAGTTATACTATGCACGGATGTACTATTTGGTCATCCTGAGCGGTTCTTGGTACATATTTTGTTAAATAACTTTGAGGTGTGCAGGTATTTGCAGTTCTAACTTATATAATATCATAGTATACAATCTTACCAATACGACGCAATTAAAACATCAGCGACACTTTGCGGAATTTCATAACAAAGCGTAAACAAAGTTATACTATGCACGGATGTACTATTTGATAATCCAGAGCGGTTCTTGCTACATATTTAGTTAAATAACTCTGAGCTTTGCATCTGTTTGCAGTTCTAACTTATATAATATCAAAGTATTCTATCTTATCAATACGACGCAATCAAAACCTCAGCGAAACTTTGCGGGACTTCATAACAAAGCGTAAACAAAGTTATACTATGCAAGTATGTACTATTTGATCATCCCTAGCGGTTCTTGCTACATATTTTGTTAAATAACTATGAGGTTTTCATGTAGTTGCAGTTCTATCTTGTATAATATCAAAGTATACCATCCCACCAATACGACGCCATCAAAACCTCAGCGAAACTTTGCGGAACTTCATAACAAAGCGTAAACAAAGTTATACTATGCACGGATGTACTATTTGATCATCCTGAGCGGTTCTTGCTACATATTTTGTTAAATAACTCTGAGGTGTGCAGGTATTTGCAGTTCTAACTTCTCTAATATCAATGTATACTATCTTATCAATACGACGCAATCAAAACATCAGTGAAACTTTACGGAACTTCTCAACAAAGCGTAAACAAAGTTATACTATGCACGTATGTACTATTTGATCATCCAGAGCGGTTCTTGCTACATATTTTGTTAAATAACTCTGAGCATTGCAGGTATTTGCAGTTCTAACTTATATAATATCAAAGTTTACTATCTTATCAATACGACGCAATCAAAACCTCAGCGAAACTCTGCGGAACTTCATAACAAAGCGTAAACAAAGTTATACTATGGACGGATGTACTATTTGATCATCCTGAGCGGTTCTTGCTACATATTTTGTTAAATAACTCTGAGGTGTGCAGGTATTTGCAGTTCTAACTTATCTAATATCAAAGTATACTATCCAACCAATTGCGACGAAATCAAAACCTCAGCGAAACATTGCGGAACTTCATAACAAAGCGTAAACAAAGTTATACTATGCACGTATGTACTATTTGATCATCCCTAGCGGTTCTTGCTACATATTTTGTTAAATAACTCTGAGCTTTGCATCTGTTTGCAGTTCTAACTTATATAATATCAAAGTATACTATCTTATCAATACGACGCAATCAAAACCTCAGCGAAACTTTGCGGGTCTTCATAACAAAGCGTAAACAAAGTTATACTATGCAAGTATGTACTATTTGATCATCCCTAGCGGTTCTTGCTACATATTTTGTTAAATAACTCTGAGGTTTTCATGTAGTTGCAATTCTATCTTGTATAATATCAAAGTATACCATCCCACCAATACGACGCCATCAAAACCTCAGCGAAACTTTGCGGAACTTCATAAAAAAAGCGTAAACAAAGTTATACTATGCACGTATGTACTATTTGATCATCCCTAGCGGTTCTTGCTACATATTTTGTTAAATAACTCTGAGCTTTGCATCTGTTTGCAGTTCTAACTTATATAATATCAAAGTATACTATCTTATCAATACGACGCAATCAAAACCTCAGCGAAACTTTGCGGGTCTTCATAACAAAGCGTAAACAAAGTTATACTATGCAAGTATGTACTATTTGATCATCCCTAGCGGTTCTTGCTACATATTTTGTTAAATAACTCTGAGGTTTTCATGTAGTTGCAATTCTATCTTGTATAATATCAAAGTATACCATCCCACCAATACGACGCCATCAAAACCTCAGCGAAACTTTGCGGAACTTCATAACAAAGCGTAAACAAAGTTATACTATGCACGGATGTACTATTTGATCATCCTGAGCGGTTCTTGCTACATATTTTGTTAAATAACTCTGAGGTGTGCAGATATTTGCAGTTCTAACTTCTGTAATATCAAAGTATACCATCCCACCAATACGACGCCATCAAAACCTCAGCGAAACTTTGCGGAACTTCATAACAAAGCGTAAACAAAGTTATACTATGCACGGATGTACTATTTGGTCATCCTGAGCGGTTCTTGGTACATATTTTGTTAAATAACTTTGAGGTGTGCAGGTATTTGCAGTTCTAACTTATATAATATCATAGTATACTATCTTACCAATACGACGCAATTAAAACATCAGCGACACTTTGCGGAATTTCATAACAAAGCGTAAACAAAGTTATACTATGCACGGATGTACTATTTGATAATCCAGAGCGGTTCTTGCTACATATTTAGTTAAATAACTCTGAGCTTTGCATCTGTTTGCAGTTCTAACTTATATAATATCAAAGTATTCTATCTTATCAATACGACGCAATCAAAACCTCAGCGAAACTTTGCGGGACTTCATAACAAAGCGTAAACAAAGTTATACTATGCAAGTATGTACTATTTGATCATCCCTAGCGGTTCTTGCTACATATTTTGTTAAATAACTATGAGGTTTTCATGTAGTTGCAGTTCTATCTTGTATAATATCAAAGTATACCATCCCACCAATACGACGCCATCAAAACCTCAGCGAAACTTTGCGGAACTTCATAACAAAGCGTAAACAAAGTTATACTATGCACGGATGTACTATTTGATCATCCTGAGCGGTTCTTGCTACATATTTTGTTAAATAACTCTGAGGTGTGCAGGTATTTGCAGTTCTAACTTCTCTAATATCAATGTATACTATCTTATCAATACGACGCAATCAAAACATCAGCGAAACTTTGCGGAACTTCATAACAAAGCGTAAACAAAGTTATACTATGCACGTATGTACTATTTGATCATCCTGAGCGGTTCTTGCTACATATTTAGTTAAATAACTCTGAGCATTGCAGGTATTTGCAGTTCTAACTTATATAATATCAAAGTTTACTATCTTATCAATACGACGCAATCAAAACCTCAGCGAAACTCTGCGGAACTTCATAACAAAGCGTAAACAAAGTTATACTATGCCCGGATGTACTATTTGATCATCCTGAGCGGTTCTTGCTACATATTTTGTTAAATAACTCTGAGGTTTTCATGTAGTTGCAGTTCTATCTTGTATAATATCAAAGTATACCATCCCACCAATACGACGCCATCAAAACCTCAGCGAAACTTTGCGGAACTTCATAACAAAGCGTAAACAAAGTTATACTATGCACGGATGTACTATTTGGTCATCCTGAGCGGTTCTTGGTACATATTTTGTTAAATAACTTTGAGGTGTGCAGGTATTTGCAGTTCTAACTTATATAATATCATAGTATACTATTTTACCAATACGACGCAATCAATTCCTCAGCGAAACTTTGCGGAACTTCATAACAAAGCGTAAACAAAGTTATACTATGCACGGATGTACTATTTGATCATCCCTAGCGGTTCTTGCTACATATTTAGTTAAATAACTCTGAGCATTGCAGGTATTTGCAGTTCTAACTTATATAATATCAAAGTTTACTATCTTATCAATACGACGCAATCAAAACCTCAGCGAAACTCTGCGGAACTTCATAACAAAGCGTAAACAAAGTTATACTATGCCCGGATGTACTATTTGATCATCCTGAGCGGTTCTTGCTACATATTTTGTTAAATAACTCTGAGGTTTTCATGTAGTTGCAGTTCTATCTTGTATAATATCAAAGTATACCATCCCACCAATACGACGCCATCAAAACCTCAGCGAAACTTTGCGGAACTTCATAACAAAGCGTAAACAAAGTTATACTATGCACGGATGTACTATTTGGTCATCCTGAGCGGTTCTTGGTACATATTTTGTTAAATAACTTTGAGGTGTGCAGGTATTTGCAGTTCTAACTTATATAATATCATAGTATACTATCTTACCAATACGACGCAATCAATTCCTCAGCGAAACTTTGCGGAACTTCATAACAAAGCGTAAACAAAGTTATACTATGCACGGATGTACTATTTGATCATCCCTAGCGGTTCTTGTTATATATTTTGTTAAATAACTCTGAGGTTTTCATGTAGTTGCAATTCTATCTTGTATAATATCAAATTATACCATCCCACCAATACGAGGCCATCAAAACCTCAGCGAAACTTTGCGGAACTTCATAACAAAGCGTAAACAAAGTTATACTATGCACGGATGTACTATTTGATCATCCTTTTTTTTTTTTTTAGTATCGAAATTTCCTCTATTTATTTTACATTTTTCTCTTTACAAATCTCGCTCGTTAGTTCGAATTCAGTTCGCTCGCCCTTATCCTATATCCTAAAAAACTAATGTATCTTACCCTCTAAATTTTTCGCAGAACTTATTACTATTTCGAGTCAACCATTTTTCCGTATCCGATCACTAACCCTAAAGTTTCAAAGCTTATCTCTAACACTGCACAATATACCCGAAAGTGCACTTTTTCAAAAAAATCCCAAGAGGGAAGTATGGTTTTTCCCCCACTTAACCCCCCCTTTTTTTTACCTCAACGGATAGGTCTTAGCCTACTTTACCCCCGACCTGCAGCGGTTTTTACTAAAAACCCCTCCTTCACCCCGCTGGTGCCTCTATCTCGGAAAGGGGGGGGGAGGGAGGATTTTTTCCGCAAGGGGGGGAACAATCGTTCCCCTATTTCCCCCACTTGTCTTCTTATCCACCCACACACACACCCCCACCCTCTGCAGAGAAGTTTTTTCCGATTTATTTTTCGGCCACCCGGTATATGGATTACCAAAAGTCTTTTGTTTCCTTCGGGCTTCGAACTTTCTGCAGTCCTGCCCGAAGACTCTTCGACCACTCTGGTACCTTTCCCCGCAGGTCAAGGGTTATACCCCCTCCCCTCGCTATCTCAGCAACGGGTGGGTATTTCTAAAAATTAATTTCAGGGGGGAGAATACTTCTCCGTTTGACCCCTTTATTGTTCCTCACCCCCGGAAATACTTGCACAAGAATTTTCACCCCTGTAGCAGCACTTTCGGTGTCTTATATGTATATACTATACTCACGTATGGTTACTCTTCTATACGCGTCTATCCTCCTGTATTCTCACTCTTTGATTTTTCTGATCCTGCTAACTCCTAGCACCTATTTTCCACTAACACTACTTACACTACTTCTTACTAACTAATAAATTAACACACTAATTATCTATCTATCTAACTAACTAACACTCACTAACACTAACACTAATCCTATCACTACCTTTTAAATGGCACTGCCCTATATTACACAGTTCTAATCTATGTTATATTATATATTTATTCTACCTATTTATATATTCTATTTATTTATTTATTCTATTTATTCCAGTTATCTATCTATTATCACTTTTCACTTATACTTATACACCCACCCCCTTTTGGGGTGTAGGAACCCTTTAAATTCTAACTAACTTTCCTATCTATCCTATCTATGCACTAACACATTCACTAATTAACTAACTAATAACAATATGACTAACTATGCACCAACTCCCGAGCTAGACTTGAAACTCGAAATTTTCTAACGGAAAATATCTCGGTTCACGACTTTGACTCGGACTCTACGCTCTTCGAAATTTCGAACCGCTCTGATTCGAATTCGCTTGTCTGTACTCGGTGGAGGTCTCGCACTACCCCCACCCTACCATAGCCCTACTCATAACCGATCCGAGGACTTCTTTGTTCCGAAGCGCGTGAACTCGAGTAACCCCATGGTCCGATGCCCGCCGCTGTTATTTAAGTAACGGTTTCTCGCCTCGCTTCTTTCCCCAAAGTCACCTAGTCTTTATCGTTGTTACGCACCAGTCGATTGTGTATCGCATTAATAATTACTTCTGCGACCTCCGAGTACGTTTTTTCTGGCCCAGGCTTCAAAATTTCTTTTTGTTCATATTCCTACTGTATCATACTCCCCCATCGGTTATATATCTTTATTCGCGTGTACTTGTATACTTGCTCGCGGTTGTACCTTTCTTTCCCTCGCCTGTTCATATTTTTTTCGATTTTTATGATTCGATTTCACATTTGTGGATCCTCGCGTGTCTTCTACATGGTCCACTGGCTGATTTTTTTATTTTTGCCATCCAGAAAAATATCTTAAACCAGACGTTTTTGAGGCCGCTTTATGATACCAGAAATTTTGCCCTGGCGAAAAAACGCCGCGTTTACATTTTGGTCGTGAAGTGTTGCCTAATAATTGAATTATTACTAAAAATTGGGATTGCCACGTGTTCGGTCTCGGTCCGCCATCTTGTCGGCGTTTACCAGCGTTCGGGCGGCGCCTGTTGTACCTCGACCCTCTCTACTCGCTTTGCCCATCGCTGAGCCCCTAACTCGCCGCGTCCCGCTGTGCTTCGCATTTGTTACTACATAACAGTCCTTTTCCAGACTACTCTTTTCCCTGTTTATAATTTTCTTGTAGATATTATTATCTTTCCTATCTTACACTATTTAACTACTTATACACTTAAATTTATTATTTTCTTCCGCGGTTGTTCCTCTTTCTCATCTCTTTCTATTCCTCGTTTCAATTTTGGATAGAATACTTTAATTGCTTTTATGTTAAATTTGTGTTTCATACTACTCTTATTTAACTGTCTAATGTTTATTTCTGACTGTGTATTTTATTTTTCTATTATCTTTTATTCGATTCTTCCTGCCTTTTCTACTTCAAGTTTGTGCTTCGTACTCTATTTTTGTGAAACCTTCTCTTTTATACTTAATTTAAATTTATTTACATTTTCCACTTAATTTTAATCGCCCTAGTTTTTTTTTTTCCTAGCCCTTTACTGAGGATAGTTTAGTAAGCTATCTTCATACAGGTCCTATCTTGTTCCCTACTCCACTCCAATGCTATTTATCTTATCTTATTTTAATTCGTTTTATTAATTATTTCGTCATGATTACCTGCGTTAACTGATTTTGCTATGTTTTAATACGAGGCTATTCCCCATTATATTGCCTCAGTAGATGTATATTACATAGTAGATGTCGGTTTTAGCGGGAGCGCTTCATTTAAAAAGAATACTTATTTCTAGTTATATGTTCAGTACTGCATTTCTTACTTTTCTAAAATATTGATTCTGTCTTTATTTTCATTTTTATTTTTAGATTACCTATTTATTGTTACAGCTATTATTTCATTCTTTTCTTTTACTTTTCTCATTTCATTTCTGATTTTGATTTTATCCATTGTATTCTGTTTTCTATGAAGCCTTCTCACTTATATTTAATCTACTTTATCCTTAATTTAAGCTATGCTATTTAAATACTCCGCATTATATAATTTCGCCTTTGTAGTTACTCTCTAGCTGTTTCGTAAAGCGTATTTAATGAGATAGCTTTATATCGAATCTATTTTGCTAAATACTCCCTCTTATTATACTTTGAATTTATCTTTATCCAATTTCTTTTACTGCAGTTACATAGTTTTATATATCCGTTGTATTAATTGATTCTCATCTCCCTTTATTCTTTCTTTTTCTATTTTTATTTTTGTCCTACTTTTATTTCCCTTGCCATCTTTTACCTTATCATTTTATTTTTTATAAAACTATCTCATTTATCTACTTCTATCTTTTTACAAAATCCTTTTCTTTCTTTCTACTTTCATTACTGCTTTCTCTCGGTTTTTCTCCGTACAATCTTGGGATACTGGGAGCTACGATGTAGATTCGTATAACCTGGTCAATACCCATTTTTATTAATATTTTATCCGTTCTTATATCAATTCCATTTTCTCATTTTTCCTTTCCATTATTTTATTTCCCCTGATTTTCTACCTTTTTCTTTTTATCCTTCTATTCTAAGACCACTTTATACGAGTCTATATCGCTTACATTTATTGTCTCCCTTTATTTTCATTTATTATTTTATATATTACGTTATATCGATTCCCTATTTCTTTTCCTGATTTTTACGTTTTCGTACTGAGAGACGGGCCTTTGACATCTTTATATCGTGGCCTTCTCTCTTTCTAGCTTTGTTAGACCATTTCTTTTTGCTTTCGCTTCCTACCTCTTTTCTTTTTCCCTTGTTTCCCGGTTATTTTATCTCTTCCTTCTTCCTGTATTCCTCCCCTTCTTATGCTTCTCGTTTGTTTTTTATTCAGCTTCCCCTCCAGGAGTCATCGGGAGCTCGTTCGACTTGTGGTAGGCGAGAGACGAGGGCAGAAATGGGGGTCGAAGATCCTGGGTCCACCTCTCGCAGTAACCTTCCCCTCTCGCTCTGCATCTCCTCGGCCTGGTCCCGCTTCTCAGCTTTTCCGCAGGCTTCCGGAATCTGCAGCTCCGTCGTCTCTGGTTACTCCTGGGTTTCGCCCTTGGGTTCCCTCCTCCTCGTCTCCCTCTCACCTCCCTCCTCCTCTCCTCGACTCCCGACTCCTCCGGGGAAGCTGAAAAACAAATTCACCTCCATAATCGCGTTCTACTTTTTTCTATCTCTCAATTGAAAGCGTATTTACTTAACTCAATTATTCTAAAGATCTCTCATCCTTTCGGGGTCCCCAGACTCGCAATCCCTTTGGGTGTCCCTCAGGATGGGATTGTCCCTAACCAGCCTTTCCCTCCTTTTCTCCTCTGCTTCTTTCTTTTTTAGGACATTCCTACAGAATCGAGCGAAGGCGTTCCAATTTTTCTCTGTTTTGCTGCTTTCTTCAATTAACTTTTCAATGCTTAGGTTGTTTTCCTGGATTTTAATTCCTTCTAGCCACTCCCTTCTCTCCTCTTCCCACTCTCCACACTCCAGCACCATGTGCTCAGGCGTGTCCGTCCTGCCTTGGTGGTACCAGCAGTCGTCATTTTCCGTCTTTCCAATTCTCTTTCTGAAACTGTTAAAAACGCCGTGACCCGTTATTACCTGTGTCGTGTAAAAATCCAGCTGTCCACAGTTTCTTTTTCTCCATTTTGTGATGTTTGGGATTAATCGATGGGTCCATCTTCCCACCACATCCTCGTTCCATTCCCTCTGCCAAATCATATCGGTGACTTCTCTCGTTTTTTTTCTAACCCAGGATTTCACCGCATTCCTAGTTTTTATTTCTTCTTCTAGATCTTCCATTTTTACTGTTAATTCCTCAAGTATCGGATGTATCTCCCCCAGGTTTCTCCTTTCTCTGGAGTATTCCCTGATTTTTTTAATCTTTTCCTTGTTTAGCACGTTCTTTTCTATTTCAAAAAGCTGTTTCCTCTCGCTTATTTTGAGGTGCCACGGGGTTATACCCGAGAGAACACACAAGGTTTCCTGCGGCACCGACCTATAAGCTGAGACCACCCTTCTTAATCCCAGTTTTTGCGTTTTCTTAATTATTGATTTGTTATAGTTCATCATCGCCGCCTCTGCCCATACCGGGGCCCCATAAAGTACAATTGACTCCAGCGTCATATAAAATAATCTTCTCACCGCTTGGTTCGTTCTACTTCCATTCGTCATTAAACTGCTTAAAGCAGTCATCGTCCTAATCGCTTTGTTCGTTGCATCTTCCACATGCTTCTTGTACTTCCTTCTTTCGTCAAATGTTACTCCTAGGTATTTAAGGTGTGTACTAGGTTTTATCGTAGTCTCTTCAATCTGCAATTCAAAGCCTTCGTCAATTCTTTTCAAATTCATCATCATTAGTTCTGTTTTTTGTCCAGCCAGGGCCAGCCCTTTTGTCCTCATCCATTTATGGGTTTCCTCTATTATTTTTTCGGCTCTCGCCTTTAGTCCAGCTTTCGTGGCCGCTTGGACCGTTATAATAATGTCGTCTGCAAACGCGTATCTATTTGTCATTTTGGGAGTTTTTCTTTTCAGAAGGTCATCGTAAACTAGGTTCCAAAGGAATGGTCCCATTACCGAACCTTGAGGTACTCCCATTTTCATTTTCCTCCATATTATTCCTTCTGAATTTTCATAGCAAATCGATCTGTCCTCGAAGTAGTCTTGCGTAAATTCAATCAGATATCTACTGAATCCTCGTTTTATCATTTGTTCGATAATTGCGCCCCAATTCAGAGAATTGAATGCATTTTTGACGTCAAGCGCAATCATCGCTCCGTATCTCCGTTTCTCTGAGGCTTTATTTACGTCTTCGGCTACCTTTATCATAGCATGAACTGTAGACTTTCCTTTTACGAATCCATATTGGTTCTCGTCAAATCCTTCCTCCCCCAATTCCTTCTCCAGTCTATCTCTCACGACATATTCTAATAATTTGGCCACTGCGTCTATTACACAGATCGGTCTGTATGCTGACGGCGTAGTCGGGTCTTTACCGGGCTTTCTCAACAGGATCGTCCTCGCCTTCTTCCATGGCTGCGGTATTTTTCCCCTTTTAAAAATTCCGTTAAATAAGGCCGCGAACCTATCCGGCCTCGTCTCAGCCATTTTTTTAATAATTTCAGGCACCATTCCGTCTAATCCCGCCGCCTTATTTGGCTTAAGCTTTTTTGCCGCTTCTAGTATTTCCTCTTCAGATAGATTAGGTATTTCCATGTTTTCTAATGCCCCTTCCGCTTCCTCTTCTCTCCTTCCTATTCTCTCTTCCCTTCTCATTTCTGTCTCTTCCCCTTTTTCTACTAGTGTTTCCTCCCCCTCTTCGGAAGGGAAGAGTTCGAGTAGCACCTTATTGGCCAATTCCATTGATATGTTAGCCGGTGGCGTATCCGGTTTTACTTGTTTCATGACTACTTTATAGGGCTTCCCCCATGGATCTTTATTAATGCTTTCGCATAACTCTTTCCATTTCCTTTCTTTTTCCTTAATTATCTTTCTTTGCAGTTCCTTTTTGGATTTTTTATATAAAAACTTAGCCACCTCTTCCATTTCTAGGTCCTTTCTCTTTTTATATTTCTGTACCTTTCTTCTCATTTTGTTCACCTTATTCCTTTGCTCTTTTATTTCTTCATTCCACCAGATATTATTTCTTTTCTTTTTGCCTTCTCCTCCTCTTATTCTTTCGAAGGCTTTATCGCAAATCTCTGGAATTGTATCTAAGAATAATTCTTCCTCTTTGGTTTGAAACGTATTTTGCGTTTCCAGTCCCTTGTCTTTTAAGATTTTATTCATAATTTCGGTGCACCTCTCCAATCCCGTTTTAGTTACTTTCCATCTGAAAGATAAACTTTTAGATTGTTTGCTTAGTTCTTCTTGTACTAACCTTAATTTTGTAAGTAAATATTTATGATCGGACGCCGATTCCATGTCCACTATCCTTGTTCTTATTTCCCTTTTTATTGTCCAGTCTCTTGTTACTGCTAGAAAGTCCAGATTCGATTTCGCCTTTCCCTTTTCGAACGTGTGACCTCCCTCCGGTTTAATCGGTGTAAGACCCCATTCTAGGAGACGGTCTAGCAGAACATTGCCCCTGTCGTTTTGAATGTCTGCACCCCAGCTCGGCGACTTCGCGTTGAAATCTCCCCCTATACAGACACTCCTGCCCTTTTTCCTCTCTTCTTTGATTGTTTCCGATAAGATTTCCAGTCTGAAAGCATATTCGTCGGTAGTCATATTCGGAGACAAATAAATACTTATGTATGTTTCTTTGTTGATTTTTATTGCAACAAAATCGTCTTCTATTATATCTCCGTCCTCTTGTCTTTTGGAGCCCTCGAGATCATTGGCCCATATTGCTGCTGTCCCTTTTTTAGAGTATATCCAGTTTCCTGGGTTGTATAGCGGTTCCGCAATGAAAACAATGTTTGCTTTCAGTTCAATCGCTGCCTGCATTAGCAGGTAATGTGCTAGTCGACAATGGTTTAGGTTTATTTGTAAAATATTCATAATTTGTTATTAAAAATTCCCCTCCGCCAGTCCCATAACATATTTCTTGTACTGCGGGCACCCCACTGCACCAGCCACGTGTTCCGCTTTTGCTGCCGGGATGCCTGCTCTAGTGCACAAAATGCAGCTCCTAATCGCCTCACACCCATTGATTTGGTGTCCGATTTTCCCACATCTCCGGCACAGCTCCTTCCCCTGTAACTCGACTTTGCAATTATAAGAGAGGTGGCCGAAATCGTGGCACTTGAAGCACCTAACTAGATTTTGCGTTCTCCTAATTCTACACGCTGTGTATCCAATTTTCATTTTATTCTCTTCCCCTATCTTTTCCAACATATTAGTTGGGACTGACATGATAACCGTTTTAGTTCCCCCGTAACCAAAACGGGCCGTTTTTATTTCTACTTCGCTAGTTTCCATTCTCAGTGCCCTGGCTATTTCACTTTTGATTTCATCCCTTTCCAGCGTTGGGTCAATATCTCTAACTTCGTACACAATTCTCGGGGCCACCCTTTTTACCTTGTGTTCCTCACCTAGAACCTCTTTAACCGTTTTTTCGAGGTTGCCCCCTTCCAGACCCTTCTCCATTTCTAAAACTAAATCCCCTCCCCTTGATTTCCTAATCGTCTGTATACCTTCTATCTTGTTTCCCGCCTTGTCCTTAATTTGCTTAAATAGATCCGCGAACGTTTTGTTCTCCGATGCCTTTATTATCACCGCTTCGTTCCTCGGTCCTACCGGCGGTTTCTTCTTCCCCACCCTCTCTTCTTTTTCCCTCTTTTTTCTCTCTAATTCCTCGTCCTCTTTTTTCTTGTTATTCTTGCTTCTCTTGTCCCCTCGATTCTTATTCCTGTTAACTATTTCCCATTTGTCCTCGTCTTTTTCCATCGCTTCCTTGTAGCTTACCTTTCTTGTCCCTTCCCTTTCTGCATCTGTTCTATATCCCCCCCTTTGTCCCTCTTCCCCTTCTGTTTCGTCCTCCATCCCGTCTGTTTCCCACTGCTGCTTTTGATTTTTCCTTCGTTCCCCGTTATCCCTCATCTTTCCCTCTCTACTTTTTTCCCTCGTATTTCCCCTCTTTTCTAGACACGGGGAGCTCTGTGTTCCCTGATCCCTTAATTGTAACGACCTTTTTAGCTTTTGATTTTCGTATCTTAGACCAATATTTATTATCCTGGTCAACGCGACTTCCAACTGCCTATCCGCTTGTGTAGCGTGATTCACTATATTTGGCCTAATGTTCTCACTTTTATCTATCACATAACTTTTAACCTCTTTTGTTGAGTTTCTTGTCTTTCTTAGTAAGCGTTCCAATTCCTTAATTTCTTCATATATATCCCCCTCAACCCCCTTTTCGTTTATTTCCCCCTCTGAGACCATTTCTTGTATTTTATTGTTAGGATTATTTGTTTCCTTCTCGCTTTTCTCACCTACCTTTTTCCTCTTGGTATTCTTTACGCGGTATATGTCATAAGATCCCGAGGAAGCCGAGTCTGTGTCGCTTTCGTCTGCGCTCATCCTATCTCTTTTTTCGCCTAATTTTTTACCTATCCTGCTATACGCCCCCCCAATTATATTTTTCCTCGTTTTCTCAAAATTGCGCGGTGGCTCCGGCGTTAGAAACTGCTCTGTTTCCCCCCCTCCCTTGTTGATTTTCTTGGGGCTGTGCTTAATCATGCCCCTTTATTTCTCTCCTGAATCTATCCCTATTGATTTCCTTCTTACTTGCTAAATTTCGGTATTCAAACCCTTGTCGCCCCAGAGCCCCGTCCCCCTCTTATATGCTCGAGTGGATTTTACTATTTCTGGGAGATGGTGGAGGTGAAAACACTTCCTTTAGTATCGAAATTTCCTCTATTTATTTTACATTTTTCTCTTTACAAATCTCGCTCGTTAGTTCGAATTCAGTTCGCTCGCCCTTATCCTATATCCTAAAAAACTAATGTATCTTACCCTCTAAATTTTTCGCAGAACTTATTACTATTTCGAGTCAACCATTTTTCCGTATCCGATCACTAACCCTAAAGTTTCAAAGCTTATCTCTAACACTGCACAATATACCCGAAAGTGCACTTTTTCAAAAAAATCCCAAGAGGGAAGTATGGTTTTTCCCCCACTTAACCCCCCCTTTTTTTTACCTCAACGGATAGGTCTTAGCCTACTTTACCCCCGACCTGCAGCGGTTTTTACTAAAAACCCCTCCTTCACCCCGCTGGTGCCTCTATCTCGGAAAGGGGGGGGGAGGGAGGATTTTTTCCGCAAGGGGGGGAACAATCGTTCCCCTATTTCCCCCACTTGTCTTCTTATCCACCCACACACACACCCCCACCCTCTGCAGAGAAGTTTTTTCCGATTTATTTTTCGGCCACCCGGTATATGGATTACCAAAAGTCTTTTGTTTCCTTCGGGCTTCGAACTTTCTGCAGTCCTGCCCGAAGACTCTTCGACCACTCTGGTACCTTTCCCCGCAGGTCAAGGGTTATACCCCCTCCCCTCGCTATCTCAGCAACGGGTGGGTATTTCTAAAAATTAATTTCAGGGGGGAGAATACTTCTCCGTTTGACCCCTTTATTGTTCCTCACCCCCGGAAATACTTGCACAAGAATTTTCACCCCTGTAGCAGCACTTTCGGTGTCTTATATGTATATACTATACTCACGTATGGTTACTCTTCTATACGCGTCTATCCTCCTGTATTCTCACTCTTTGATTTTTCTGATCCTGCTAACTCCTAGCACCTATTTTCCACTAACACTACTTACACTACTTCTTACTAACTAATAAATTAACACACTAATTATCTATCTATCTAACTAACTAACACTCACTAACACTAACACTAATCCTATCACTACCTTTTAAATGGCACTGCCCTATATTACACAGTTCTAATCTATGTTATATTATATATTTATTCTACCTATTTATATATTCTATTTATTTATTTATTCTATTTATTCCAGTTATCTATCTATTATCACTTTTCACTTATACTTATACACCCACCCCCTTTTGGGGTGTAGGAACCCTTTAAATTCTAACTAACTTTCCTATCTATCCTATCTATGCACTAACACATTCACTAATTAACTAACTAATAACAATATGACTAACTATGCACCAACTCCCGAGCTAGACTTGAAACTCGAAATTTTCTAACGGAAAATATCTCGGTTCACGACTTTGACTCGGACTCTACGCTCTTCGAAATTTCGAACCGCTCTCACTATTTGATCATCCTGAGCGGTTCTTGCTACATATTTTGTTAAATAACTCTGAGGTGTGCAGGTATTTGCAGTTCTAACTTCTGTAATATCAAAGTATACCATCCCACCAATACGACGCCATCAAAACCTCAGCGAAACTTTGCGGAACTTCATAACAAAGCGTAAACAAAGTTATACTATGCACGGATGTACTATTTGGTCATCCTGAGCGGTTCTTGGTACATATTTTGTTAAATAACTTTGAGGTGTGCAGGTATTTGCAGTTCTAACTTATATAATATCATAGTATACTATCTTACCAATACGACGCAATTAAAACATCAGCGACACTTTGCGGAATTTCATAACAAAGCGTAAACAAAGTTATACTATGCACGGATGTACTATTTGATAATCCAGAGCGGTTCTTGCTACATATTTAGTTAAATAACTCTGAGCTTTGCATCTGTTTGCAGTTCTAACTTATATAATATCAAAGTATTCTATCTTATCAATACGACGCAATCAAAACCTCAGCGAAACTTTGCGGGACTTCATAACAAAGCGTAAACAAAGTTATACTATGCAAGTATGTACTATTTGATCATCCCTAGCGGTTCTTGCTACATATTTTGTTAAATAACTATGAGGTTTTCATGTAGTTGCAGTTCTATCTTGTATAATATCAAAGTATACCATCCCACCAATACGACGCCATCAAAACCTCAGCGAAACTTTGCGGAACTTCATAACAAAGCGTAAACAAAGTTATACTATGCACGGATGTACTATTTGATCATCCTGAGCGGTTCTTGCTACATATTTTGTTAAATAACTCTGAGGTGTGCAGGTATTTGCAGTTCTAACTTATCTAATATCAATGTATACTATCTTATCAATACGACGCAATCAAAACATCAGTGAAACTTTACGGAACTTCTCAACAAAGCGTAAACAAAGTTATACTATGCACGTATGTACTATTTTATCATCCAGAGCGGTTCTTGCTACATATTTAGTTAAATAACTCTGAGCATTGCAGGTATTTGCAGTTCTAACTTATATAATATCAAAGTTTACTATCTTATCAATGCGACGCAATCAAAACCTCAGCGAAACTCTGCGGAACTTCATAACAAAGCGTAAACAAAGTTATACTATGGACGGATGTGCTATTTGATCATCCTGAGCGGTTCTTGCTACATATTTTGTTAAATAACTCTGAGGTGTGCAGGTATTTGCAGTTCTAACTTATCTAATATCAAAGTATACTATCCAACCAATTGCGACGAAATCAAAACCTCAGCGAAACATTGCGGAACTTCATAACAAAGCGTAAACAAAGTTATACTATGCACGTATGTACTATTTGATCATCCCTAGCGGTTCTTGCTACATATTTTGTTAAATAACTCTGAGCTTTGCATCTGTTAGCAGTTCTAACTTATATAATATCAAAGTATACTATCTTATCAATACGACGCAATCAAAACCTCAGCGAAACTTTGCGGGTCTTCATAACAAAGCGTAAACAAAGTTATACTATGCAAGTATGTACTATTTGATCATCCCTAGCGGTTCTTGCTACATATTTTGTTAAATAACTCTGAGGTTTTCATGTAGTTGCAATTCTATCTTGTATAATATCAAAGTATACCATCCCACCAATACGACGCCATCAAAACCTCAGCGAAACTTTGCGGAACTTCATAACAAAGCGTAAACAAAGTTATACTATGCACGGATGTACTATTTGATCATCCTGAGCGGTTCTTGCTACATATTTTGTTAAATAACTCTGAGGTGTGCAGGTATTTGCAGTTCTAACTTATCTAATATCAATGTATACTATCTTATCAATACGACGCAATCAAAACATCAGCGAAACTTTGCGGAACTTCATAACAAAGCGTAAACAAAGTTATACTATGCACGTATGTACTATTTGATCATCCTGAGCGGTTCTTGCTACATATTTAGTTAAATAACTCTGAGCATTGCAGGTATTTGCAGTTCTAACTTATATAATATCAAAGTTTACTATCTTATCAATACGACGCAATCAAAACCTCAGCGAAACTCTGCGGAACTTCATAACAAAGCGTAAACAAAGTTATACTATGCCCGGATGTACTATTTGATCATCCTGAGCGGTTCTTGCTACATATTTTGTTAAATAACTCTGAGGTTTTCATGTAGTTGCAGTTCTATCTTGTATAATATCAAAGTATACCATCCCACCAATACGACGCCATCAAAACCTCAGCGAAACTTTGCGGAACTTCATAACAAAGCGTAAACAAAGTTATACTATGCACGGATGTACTATTTGATCATCCTGAGCGGTTCTTGCTACATATTTTGTTAAATAACTCTGAGGTGTGCAGGTATTTGCAGTTCTAACTTCTCTAATATCAAAGTATACTATCTTATCAATACGACGCAATCAAAACATCAGTGAAACTTTGCGGAACTTCATAATAAAGCGTAAACAAAGTTATACTATGCACGTATGTACTATTTGATCATCCTGAGCGGTTCTTGCTACATATTTAGTTAAATAACTCTGAGCATTGCAGGTATTTGCAGTTCTAACTTATATAATATCAAAGTTTACTATCTTATCAATACGACGCAATCAAAACCTCAGCGAAACTCAGCGGAACTTCATAACAAAGCGTAAACAAAGTTATACTATGCACGGATGTACTATTTGATCATCCTGAGCGGTTCTTGCTACATATTTTGTTAAATAACTCTGAGGTGTGCAGGTATTTGCAGTTCTCACTTATCTAATATCAAAGTATACTATCTTACCAATTGCGACGCAATCAAAACCTCAGCAAAACATTGCGGAACTTCATAACAAAGCGTAAACAATGTTATACTATGCACGGATGCACTATTTGGTCATCCCTAGCGGTTCTTGCTACATATTTTGTTAAATAACTCTGAGGTTTTCATGTAGTTGCAATTCTATCTTGTATAATATCAAAGTATACCATCCCACCAATACGAGGCCATCAAAACCTCAGCGGAACTTTGCGGAACTTCATAACAAAGCGTAAACAAAGTTATACTATGCACGGATGTACTATTTGATCATCCTGAGCGGTTCTTGCTACATATTTTGTTAAATAACTCTGAGGTGTGCAGGTATTTGCAGTTCTAACTTCTGTAATATCAAAGTATACCATCCCACCAATACGACGCCATCAAAACCTCAGCGAAACTTTGCGGAACTTCATAACAAAGCGTAAACAAAGTTATACTATGCACGGATGTACTATTTGGTCATCCTGAGCGGTTCTTGGTACATATTTTGTTAAATAACTTTGAGGTGTGCAGGTATTTGCAGTTCTAACTTATATAATATCATAGTATATTATCTGACCAATACGACGCAATTAAAACATCAGCGACACTTTGCGGAATTTCATAACAAAGCGTAAACAAAGTTATACTATGCACGGATGTACAATTTGATCATCCTGAGCGGTTCTTCCTACATATTTTGCTAAATAACTCTGAGGTGTGGAGGTATTTGCAGTTCTAACTTGTCTAATATCAATGTATACTACCTTACCAATACGACGCAATCAATTCCTCAGCGAAACTTTGCGGAACTTCATAACAAAGCGTAAACAAAGTTATACTATGCACGGATGTACTATTTGATCATCCTGAGCGGTTCTTGCTACATATTTTGTTAAATAACTCTGAGGTGTGCAGGTATTTGCAGTTCTAACTTCTGTAATATCAAAGTATAGCATCCCACCAATACGACGCAATCAAAACCTCAGCGAAACTCTGCGGAACTTCATAACAAAGCGTAAACAAAGTTATACTATGGACGGATGTGCTATTTGATCATCCTGAGCGGTTCTTGCTACATATTTTGTTAAATAACTCTGAGGTGTGCAGGTATTTGCAGTTCTAACTTATCTAATATCAAAGTATACTATCCAACCAATTGCGACGAAATCAAAACCTCAGCGAAACATTGCGGAACTTCATAACAAAGCGTAAACAAAGTTATACTATGCACGGATGTACTATTTGGTCATCCTGAGCGGTTCTTGGTACATATTTTGTTAAATAACTTTGAGGTGTGCAGGTATTTGCAGTTCTAACTTCTCTAATATCAATGTATACTATCTTATCAATACGACGCAACCAAAACATCAGTGAAACTTTACGGAACTTCTCAACAAAGCGTAAACAAAGTTATACTATGCACGTATGTACTATTTTATCATCCAGAGCGGTTCTTGCTACATATTTAGTTAAATAACTCTGAGCATTGCAGGTATTTGCAGTTCTAACTTATATAATATCAAAGTTTACTATCTTATCAATACGACGCAATCAAAACCTCAGCGAAACTCAGCGGAACTTCATAACAAAGCGTAAAGAAAGTTATACTATGCACGGATGTACTATTTGATCATCCTGAGCGGTTCTTGCTACATATTTTGTTAAATAACTCTGAGGTGTGCAGGTATTTGCAGTTCTAACTTATCTAATATCAAAGTATACTATCTTACCAATTGCGACGCAATCAAAACCTCAGCAAAACATTGCGGAACTTCATAACAAAGCGTAAACAAAGTTATACTATGCACGGATGTACAATTTGATCATCCTGAGCGGTTCTTCCTACATATTTTGCTAAATAACTCTGAGCATTGCAGGTATTTGCAGTTCTAACTTATATAATATCAAAGTTTACTATCTTATCAATACGACGCAATCAAAACCTCAGCGAAACTCTGCGGAACTTCATAACAAAGCGTAAACAAAGTTATACTATGGACGGATGTACTATTTGATCATCCTGAGCGGTTCTTGCTACATATTTTGTTAAATAACTCTGAGGTGTGCAGGTATTTGCAGTTCTAACTTATCTAATATCAAAGTATACTATCCAACCAATTGCGACGAAATCAAAACCTCAGCGAAACATTGCGGAACTTCATAACAAAGCGTAAACAAAGTTATACTATGCACGGATGTACTATTTGGTCATCCTGAGCGGTTCTTGGTACATATTTTGTTAAATAACTTTGAGGTGTGCAGGTATTTGCAGTTCTAACTTATATAATATCATAGTATACTATCTTACCAATACGACGCAATTAAAACATCAGCGACACTTTGCGGAATTTCATAACAAAGCGTAAACAAAGTTATACTATGCACGGATGTACTATTTGATAATCCAGAGCGGTTCTTGCTACATATTTAGTTAAATAACTCTGAGCTTTGCATCTGTTTGCAGTTCTAACTTATATAATATCAAAGTATTCTATCTTATCAATACGACGCAATCAAAACCTCAGCGAAACTTTGCGGGACTTCATAACAAAGCGTAAACAAAGTTATACTATGCAAGTATGTACTATTTGATCATCCCTAGCGGTTCTTGCTACATATTTTGTTAAATAACTATGAGGTTTTCATGTAGTTGCAGTTCTATCTTGTATAATATCAAAGTATACCATCCCACCAATACGACGCCATCAAAACCTCAGCGAAACTTTGCGGAACTTCATAACAAAGCGTAAACAAAGTTATACTATGCACGGATGTACTATTTGATCATCCTGAGCGGTTCTTGCTACATATTTTGTTAAATAACTCTGAGGTGTGCAGGTATTTGCAGTTCTAACTTCTGTAATATCAAAGTATACCATCCCACCAATACGACGCCATCAAAACCTCAGCGAAACTTTGCGGAACTTCATAACAAAGCGTAAACAAAGTTATACTATGCACGGATGTACTATTTGGTCATCCTGAGCGGTTCTTGGTACATATTTTGTTAAATAACTTTGAGGTGTGCAGGTATTTGCAGTTCTAACTTATATAATATCATAGTATACTATCTTACCAATACGACGCAATTAAAACATCAGCGACACTTTGCGGAATTTCATAACAAAGCGTAAACAAAGTTATACTATGCACGGATGTACAATTTGATCATCCTGAGCGGTTCTTCCTACATATTTTGCTAAATAACTCTGAGGTGTGGAGGTATTTGCAGTTCTAACTTGTCTAATATCAATGTATACTACCTTACCAATACGACGCAATCAATTCCTCAGCGAAACTTTGCGGAACTTCATAACAAAGCGTAAACAAAGTTATACTATGCACGGATGTACTATTTGATCATCCCTAGCGGTTCTTGTTATATATTTTGTTAAATAACTCTGAGGTTTTCATGTAGTTGCAATTCTATCTTGTATAATATCAAAGTATACCATCCCACCAATACGACGCCATCAAAACCTCAGCGAAACTTTGCGGAACTTCATAACAAAGCGTAAACAAAGTTATACTATGCACGGATGTACTATTTGGTCATCCTGAGCGGTTCCTGCTTCATATTTTGTTAAATAAATCGGAGGTGTGCAGGTATTTGCAGTTCTAACTTATATAATATCAAAGTTTACTATCTTATCAATACGACGCAATCAAAACCTCAGCGAAACTCTGCGGAACTTCATAACAAAGCGTAAACAAAGTTATACTATGGACGGATGTACTATTTGATCATCCTAAGCGGTTCTTGCTACATATTTTGTTAAATAACTCTGAGGTGTGCAGGTATTTGCAGTTCTAACTTATCTAATATCAAAGTATACTATCCAACCAATTGCGACGAAATCAAAACCTCAGCGAAACATTGCGGAACTTCATAACAAAGCGTAAACAAAGTTATACTATGCACGTATGTACTATTTGATCATCCCTAGCGGTTCTTGCTACATATTTTGTTAAATAACTCTGAGCTTTGCATCTGTTTGCAGTTCTAACTTATATAATATCAAAGTATACTATCTTATCAATACGACGCAATCAAAACCTCAGCGAAACTTTGCGGGACTTCATAACAAAGGGTAAACAAAGTTATACTATGCAAGTATGTACTATTTGATCATCCCTAGCGGTTCTTGCTACATATTTTGTTAAATAACTCTGAGGTTTTCATGTAGTTGCAATTCTATCTTGTATAATATCAAAGTATACCATCCCACCAATACGACGCCATCAAAACCTCAGCGAAACTTTGCGGAACTTCATAACAAAGCGTAAACAAAGTTATACTATGCACGGATGTACAATTTGATCATCCTGAGCGGTTCTTGCTACATATTTTGTTAAATAACTCTGAGGTGTGCAGGTATTTGCAGTTCTAACTTCTCTAATATCAATGTATACTATCTTATCAATACGACGCAATCAAAACATCAGCGAAACTTTGCGGAACTTCATAACAAAGCGTAAACAAAGTTATACTATGCACGTATGTACTATTTGATCATCCTGAGCGGTTCTTGCTACATATTTAGTTAAATAACTCTGAGCATTGCAGGTATTTGCAGTTCTAACTTATATAATATCAAAGTTTACTATCTTATCAATACGACGCAATCAAAACCTCAGCGAAACTCTGCGGAACTTCATAACAAAGCGTAAACAAAGTTATACTATGCCCGGATGTACTATTTGATCATCCTGAGCGGTTCTTGCTACATATTTTGTTAAATAACTCTGAGGTTTTCTTGTAGTTGCAGTTCTATCTTGTATAATATCAAAGTATACCATCCCACCAATACGACGCCATCAAAACCTCAGCGAAACTTTGCGGAACTTCATAACAAAGCGTAAACAAAGTTATACTATGCACGGATGTACTATTTGATCATCCTGAGCGGTTCTTGCTACATATTTTGTTAAATAACTCTGAGGTGTGCAGGTATTTGCAGTTCTAACTTCTCTAATATCAATGTATACTATCTTATCAATACGACGCAATCAAAACATCAGTGAAACTTTGCGGAACTTCATAATAAAGCGTAAACAAAGTTATACTATGCACGTATGTACTATTTGATCATCCTGAGCGGTTCTTGCTACATATTTTGTTAAATAACTCTGAGCATTGCAGGTATTTGCAGTTCTAACTTATATAATATCAAAGTTTACTATCTTATCAATACGACGCAATCAAAACCTCAGCGAAACTCAGCGGAACTTCATAACAAAGCGTAAACAAAGTTATACTATGCACGGATGTACTATTTGATCATCCTGAGCGGTTCTTGCTACATATTTTGTTAAATAACTCTGAGGTGTGCAGGTATTTGCAGTTCTAACTTATCTAATATCAAAGTATACTATCTTACCAATTGCGACGCAATCAAAACCTCAGCAAAACATTGCGGAACTTCATAACAAAGCGTAAACAAAGTTATACTATGCACGGATGTACTATTTGGTCATCCCTAGCGGTTCTTGCTACATATTTTGTTAAATAACTCTGAGGTTTTCATGTAGTTGCAATTCTATCTTGTATAATATCAAAGTATACCATCCCACCAATACGAGGCCATCAAAACCTCAGCGAAACTTTGCGGAACTTCATAACAAAGCGTAAACAAAGTTATACTATGCACGGATGTACTATTTGATCATCCTGAGCGGTTCTTGCTACATATTTTGTTAAATAACTCTGAGGTGTGCAGGTATTTGCAGTTCTAACTTTCATAATATCAAAGTATACCATCCCACCAATACGACGCCATCAAAACCTCAGCGAAACTTTGCGGAACTTCATAACAAAGCGTAAACAAAGTTATACTATGCACGGATGTACTATTTGGTCATCCTGAGCGGTTCTTGGTACATATTTTGTTAAATAACTTTGAGGTGTGCAGGTATTTGCAGTTCTAACTTATATAATATCATAGTATACTATCTTACCAATACGACGCAATTAAAACATCAGGGACACTTTGCGGAATTTCATAACAAAGCGTAAACAAAGTTATACTATGCACGGATGTACAATTTGATCATCCTGAGCGGTTCTTCCTACATATTTTGCTAAATAACTCTGAGGTGTGGAGGTATTTGCAGTTCTAACTTGTCTAATATCAATGTATACTACCTTACCAATACGACGCAATCAATTCCTCAGCGAAACTTTGCGGAACTTCATAACAAAGCGTAAACAAAGTTATACTATGCACGGATGTACTATTTGATCATCCTGAGCGGTTCTTGCTACATATTTTGTTAAATAACTCTGAGGTGTGCAGGTATTTGCAGTTCTAACTTTTATAATATCAAAGTATACTATCCCACCAATACGACGCCATCAAAACCTCAGCGAAACTTTGCGGAACTTCATAACAAAGCGTAAACAAAGTTATACTATGCACGGATGTACTATTTGGTCATCCTGAGCGGTTCTTGGTACATATTTTGTTAAATAACTTTGAGGTGTGCAGGTATTTGCAGTTCTAACTTATATAATATCATAGTATACTATCTTACCAATACGACGCAATTAAAACATCAGCGACACTTTGCGGAATTTCATAACAAAGCGTAAACAAAGTTATACTATGCATGGATGTACTATTTGATAATCCAGAGCGGTTCTTGCTACATATTTTGTTAAATAACTATGAGGTTTTCATGTAGTTGCAGTTCTATCTTGTATAATATCAAAGTATACCATCCCACCAATACGACGCCATCAAAACCTCAGCGAAACTTTGCGGAACTTCATAACAAAGCGTAAACAAAGTTATACTATGCACGGATGTACTATTTGATCATCCTGAGCGGTTCTTGCTACATATTTTGTTAAATAACTCTGAGGTGTGCAGGTATTTGCAGTTCTAACTTCTCTAATATCAATGTATACTATCTTATCAATACGACGCAATCAAACATCAGTGAAACTTTGCGGAACTTCATAATAAAGCGTAAACAAAGTTATACTATGCACGTATGTACTATTTGATCATCCTGAGCGGTTCTTGCTACATATTTAGTTAAATAACTCTGAGCATTGCAGGTATTTGCAGTTCTAACTTATATAATATCAAAGTTTACTATCTTATCAATACGACGCAATCAAAACCTCAGCGAAACTCAGCGGAACTTCATAACAAAGCGTAAACAAAGTTATACTATGCACGGATGTACTATTTGGTCATCCTGAGCGGTTCTTGCTACATATTTTGTTAAATAACTCTGAGGTGTGCAGGTATTTGCAGTTCTAACTTATCTAATATCAAAGTATACTATCCAACCAATTGCGACGAAATCAAAACCTCAGCGAAACATTGCGGAACTTCATAACAAAGCGTAAACAAAGTTATACTATGCACGTATGTACTATTTGATCATCCCTAGCGGTTCTTGCTACATATTTTGTTAAATAACTCTGAGCTTTGCATCTGTTTGCAGTTCTAACTTATATAATATCAAAGTATACTATCTTATCAATACGACGCAATCAAAACCTCAGCGAAACTTTGCGGGACTTCATAACAAAGCGTAAACAAAGTTATACTATGCACGTATGTACTATTTGATCATCCTGAGCGGTTCTTGCTACATATTTAGTTAAATAACTCTGAGCATTGCAGGTATTTGCAGTTCTAACTTATATAATATCAAAGTTTACTATCTTATCAATACGACGCAATCAAAACCTCAGCGAAACTCTGCGGAACTTCATAACAAAGCGTAAACAAAGTTATACTATGCCCGGATGTACTATTTGGTCATCCTGAGCGGTTCTTGCTACATATTTTGTTAAATAACTCTGAGGTTTTCATGTAGTTGCAATTCTATCTTGTATAATATCAAAGTATACCATCCCACCAATACGACGCCATCAAAACCTCAGCGAAACTTTGCGGAACTTCATAACAAAGCGTAAACAAAGTTATACTATGCACGGATGTACTATTTGATCATCCTGAGCGGTTCTTGCTACATATTTTGTTAAATAACTCTGAGGTGTGCAGGTATTTGCAGTTCTAACTTCTCTAATATCAATGTATACTATCTTATCAATACGACGCAATCAAAACATCAGTGAAACTTTGCGGAACTTCATAATAAAGCGTAAACAAAGTTATACTATGCACGTATGTACTATTTGATCATCCTGAGCGGTTCTTGCTACATATTTAGTTAAATAACTCTGAGCATTGCAGGTATTTGCAGTTCTAACTTATATAATATCAAAGTTTACTATCTTATCAATACGACGCAATCAAAACCTCAGCGAAACTCAGCGGAACTTCATAACAAAGCGTAAACAAAGTTATACTATGCCCGGATGTACTATTTGGTCATCCTGAGCGGTTCTTGCTACATATTTTGTTAAATAACTCTGAGGTTTTCATGTAGTTGCAATTCTATCTTGTATAATATCAAAGTATACCATCCCACCAATACGACGCCATCAAAACCTCAGCGAAACTTTGCGGAACTTCATAACAAAGCGTAAACAAAGTTATACTATGCACGGATGTACTATTTGGTCATCCTGAGCGGTTCTTGCTACATATTTTGTTAAATAACTCTGAGGTGTGCAGGTATTTGCAGTTCTAACTTATCTAATATCAAAGTATACTATCCAACCAATTGCGACGAAATCAAAACCTCAGCGAAACATTGCGGAACTTCATAACAAAGCGTAAACAAAGTTATACTATGCACGGATGTACTATTTGATCATCCTGAGCGGTTCTTGCTACATATTTTGTTAAATAACTCTGAGGTGTGCAGGTATTTGCAGTTCTAACTTCTGTAATATCAAAGTATACCATCCCACCAATACGACGCCATCAAAACCTCAGCGAAACTTTGCGGAACTTCATAACAAAGCGTAAACAAAGTTATACTATGCACGGATGTACTATTTGGTCATCCTGAGCGGTTCTTGGTACATATTTTGTTAAATAACTTTGAGGTGTGCAGGTATTTGCAGTTCTAACTTATATAATATCATAGTATACTATCTTACCAATACGACGCAATTAAAACATCAGGGACACTTTGCGGAATTTCATAACAAAGCGTAAACAAAGTTATACTATGCACGGATGTACAATTTGATCATCCTGAGCGGTTCTTCCTACATATTTTGCTAAATAACTCTGAGGTGTGGAGGTATTTGCAGTTCTAACTTGTCTAATATCAATGTATACTACCTTACCAATACGACGCAATCAATTCCTCAGCGAAACTTTGCGGAACTTCATAACAAAGCGTAAACAAAGTTATACTATGCACGGATGTACTATTTGATCATCCTGAGCGGTTCTTGCTACATATTTTGTTAAATAACTCTGAGGTGTGCAGGTATTTGCAGTTCTAACTTCTGTAATATCAAAGTATACCATCCCACCAATACGACGCCATCAAAACCTCAGCGAAACTTTGCGGAACTTCATAACAAAGCGTAAACAAAGTTATACTATGCACGGATGTACTATTTGGTCATCCTGAGCGGTTCTTGGTACATATTTTGTTAAATAACTTTGAGGTGTGCAGGTATTTGCAGTTCTAACTTATATAATATCATAGTATACTATCTTACCAATACGACGCAATTAAAACATCAGCGACACTTTGCGGAATTTCATAACAAAGCGTAAACAAAGTTATACTATGCATGGATGTACTATTTGATAATCCAGAGCGGTTCTTGCTACATATTTAGTTAAATAACTCTGAGCTTTGCATCTGTTTGCAGTTCTAACTTATATAATATCAAAGTATTCTATCTTATCAATACGACGCAATGAAAACCTCAGCGAAACTTTGCGGGACTTCATAACAAAGCGTAAACAAAGTTATACTATGCAAGTATGTACTATTTGATCATCCCTAGCGGTTCTTGCTACATATTTTGTTAAATAACTATGAGGTTTTCATGTAGTTGCAGTTCTATCTTGTATAATATCAAAGTATACCATCCCACCAATACGACGCCATCAAAACCTCAGCGAAACTTTGCGGAACTTCATAACAAAGCGTAAACAAAGTTATACTATGCACGGATGTACTATTTGATCATCCTGAGCGGTTCTTGCTACATATTTTGTTAAATAACTCTGAGGTGTGCAGGTATTTGCAGTTCTAACTTCTCTAATATCAATGTATACTATCTTATCAATACGACGCAATCAAAACATCAGTGAAACTTTGCGGAACTTCATAATAAAGCGTAAACAAAGTTATACTATGCACGGATGTACTATTTGGTCATCCTGAGCGGTTCTTGCTACATATTTTGTTAAATAACTCTGAGCATTGCAGGTATTTGCAGTTCTAACTTATCTAATATCAAAGTATACTATCCAACCAATTGCGACGAAATCAAAACCTCAGCGAAACATTGCGGAACTTCATAACAAAGCGTAAACAAAGTTATACTATGCACGTATGTACTATTTGATCATCCCTAGCGGTTCTTGCTACATATTTTGTTAAATAACTCTGAGCTTTGCATCTGTTTGCAGTTCTAACTTATATAATATCAAAGTATACTATCTTATCAATACGACGCAATCAAAACCTCAGCGAAACTTTGCGGGACTTCATAACAAAGCGTAAACAAAGTTATACTATGCACGTATGTACTATTTGATCATCCTGAGCGGTTCTTGCTACATATTTAGTTAAATAACTCTGAGCATTGCAGGTATTTGCAGTTCTAACTTATATAATATCAAAGTTTACTATCTTATCAATACGACGCAATCAAAACCTCAGCGAAACTCTGCGGAACTTCATAACAAAGCGTAAACAAAGTTATACTATGCCCGGATGTACTATTTGGTCATCCTGAGCGGTTCTTGGTACATATTTTGTTAAATAACTTTCAGGTGTGCAGGTATTTGCAGTTCTAACTTACCAATACGACGCAATTAAAACATCAGCGACACTTTGCGGAATTTCATAACAAAGCGTAAACAAAGTTATACTATGCACGGATGTACTATTTGATAATCCAGAGCGGTTCTTGCTACATATTTAGTTAAATAACTCTGAGCTTTGCATCTGTTTGCAGTTCTAACTTATATAATATCAAAGTATTCTATCTTACCAATTGCGACGCAATCAAAACCTCAGCAAAACATTGCGGAACTTCATAACAAAGCGTAAACAATGTTATACTATGCACGGATGTACTATTTGGTCATCCCTAGCGGTTCTTGCTACATATTTTGTTAAATAACTCTGAGGTTTTCATGTAGTTGCAATTCTATCTTGTATAATATCAAAGTATACCATCCCACCAATACGAGGCCATCAAAACCTCAGCGGAACTTTGCGGAACTTCATAACAAAGCGTAAACAAAGTTATACTATGCACGGATGTACTATTTGATCATCCTGAGCGGTTCTTGCTACATATTTTGTTAAATAACTCTGAGGTGTGCAGGTATTTGCAGTTCTAACTTCTGTAATATCAAAGTATACCATCCCACCAATACGACGCCATCAAAACCTCAGCGAAACTTTGCGGAACTTCATAACAAAGCGTAAACAAAGTTATACTATGCACGGATGTACTATTTGGTCATCCTGAGCGGTTCTTGGTACATATTTTGTTAAATAACTTTGAGGTGTGCAGGTATTTGCAGTTCTAACTTATATAATATCATAGTATACTATCTTACCAATACGACGCAATTAAAACATCAGCGACACTTTGCGGAATTTCATAACAAAGCGTAAACAAAGTTATACTATGCACGGATGTACAATTTGATCATCCTGAGCGGTTCTTCCTACATATTTAGTTAAATAACTCTGAGCTTTGCATCTGTTTGCAGTTCTAACTTATATAATATCAAAGTATTCTATCTTATCAATACGACGCAATCAAAACCTCAGCGAAACTTTGCGGGACTTCATAACAAAGCGTAAACAAAGTTATACTATGCAAGTATGTACTATTTGATCATCCCTAGCGGTTCTTGCTACATATTTTGTTAAATAACTATGAGGTTTTCATGTAGTTGCAGTTCTATCTTGTATAATATCAAAGTATACCATCCCACCAATACGACGCCATCAAAACCTCAGCGAAACTTTGCGGAACTTCATAACAAAGCGTAAACAAAGTTATACTATGCACGGATGTACAATTTGATCATCCTGAGCGGTTCTTCCTACATATTTTGCTAAATAACTCTGAGGTGTGGAGGTATTTGCAGTTCTAACTTGTCTAATATCAATGTATACTACCTTACCAATACGACGCAATCAATTCCTCAGCGAAACTTTGCGGAACTTCATAACAAAGCGTAAACAAAGTTATACTATGCACGGATGTACTATTTGATCATCCTGAGCGGTTCTTGCTACATATTTTGTTAAATAACTCTGAGGTGTGCAGGTATTTGCAGTTCTAACTTCTGTAATATCAAAGTATACCATCCCACCAATACGACGCCATCAAAACCTCAGCGAAACTTTGCGGAACTTCATAACAAAGCGTAAACAAAGTTATACTATGCACGGATGTACTATTTGGTCATCCTGAGCGGTTCTTGGTACATATTTTGTTAAATAACTCTGAGGTGTGCAGGTATTTGCAGTTCTAACTTATCTAATATCAAAGTATACTATCTTACCAATTGCGACGCAATCAAAACCTCAGCGAAACATTGCGGAACTTCATAACAAAGCGTAAACAAAGTTATACTATGCACGTATGTACTATTTGATCATCCCTAGCGGTTCTTGCTACATATTTTGTTAAATAACTCTGAGCTTTGCAGGTATTTGCAGTTCTAACTTATATAATATCAAAGTATACTATCTTATCAATACGACGCAATCAAAACCTCAGCGAAACTCTGCGGAACTTCATAACAAAGCGTAAACAAAGTTATACTATGCACGGATCTACTATTTGATCATCCAGAGCGGTTCTTGCTACATATTTAGTTAAATAACTCTGAGCTTTGCATCTGTTTGCAGTTCTAACTTAAGTAATATCAAAGTATACTATCTTATCAATACGACGCAATCAAAACCTCAGCGAAACTTTGCGGGACTTCATAACAAAGCGTAAACAAAGTTATACTATGCAAGTATGTACTATTTGATCATCCCTAGCGGTTCTTGCTACATATTTTGTTAAATAACTCTGAGGTTTTCATGTAGTTGCAGTTCTATCTTTATAATATCAAAGTATACCATCCCACCAATACGACGCCATCAAAACCTCAGCGAAACTCTGCGGAACTTCATAACAAAGCGTAAACAAAGTTATACTATGCACGGATGTACTATTTGATCATCCTGAGCTGTTCTTGCTACATATTTTGTTAAATAACTCTGAGGTGTGCAGGTATTTGCAGTTCTAACTTATCTAATATCAAAGTATACTATCTTACCAATTGCGACGCAATCAACACCTCAGCGAAACATTGCGGAACTTCATAACAAAGCGTAAACAAAGTTATACTATGCACGTATGTACTATTTGATCATCCCTAGCGGTTCTTGCTACATATTTTGTTAAATAACTCTGAGCTTTGCATCTGTTTGCAGTTCTAACTTATATAATATCAAAGTATACTATCTTATCAATACGACGCAATCAAAACCTCAGCGAAACTCTGCGGAACTTCATAACAAAGCGTAAACAAAGTTATACTATGCACGGATCTACTATTTGATCATCCAGAGCGGTTCTTGCTACATATTTAGTTAAATAACTCTGAGCTTTGCATCTGTTTGCAGTTCTAACTTAAGTAATATCAAAGTATACTATCTTATCAATACGACGCAATCAAAACCTCAGCGAAACTTTGCGGGACTTCATAACAAAGCGTAAACAAAGTTATACTATGCAAGTATGTATTATTTGATCATCACTAGCGGTTCTTGATACATATTTTGTTAAATAACTCTGAGCTTTGCATCTGTTTGCAGTTCTAACTTATATAATATCAAAGTATACTATCTTATCAATACGACGCAATCAAAACATCAGTGAAACTTTGCGGAACTTCATAACAAAGCGTAAACAAAGTTATACTATGCACGGATCTACTATTTGATCATCCAGAGCGGTTCTTGCTACATATTTAGTTAAATAACTCTGAGCTTTGCATCTGTTTGCAGTTCTAACTTAAGTAATATCAAAGTATACTATCTTATCAATACGACGCAATCAAAACCTCAGCGAAACTTTGCGGGACTTCATAACAAAGCGTAAACAAAGTTATACTATGCAAGTATGTACTATTTGATCATCACTAGCGGTTCTTGCTACATATTTTGTTAAATAACTCTGAGCTTTGCATCTGTTTGCAGTTCTAACTTATATAATATCAAAGTTTACTATCTTATCAATACGACGCAATCAAAACATCAGTGAATCTTTGCGGAACTTCATAACAAAGCGTAAACAAAGTTATACTATGCACGTATGTACTATTTGATCATCCAGAGCGGTTCTTGCTACATATTTAGTTAAATAACTCTGAGCATTGCAGGTATTTGCAGTTCTAACTTATATAATATCAAAGTTTACTATCTTATCAATACGACGCAATCAAAACCTCAGCGAAACTCTGCGGAACTTCATAACAAAGCGTAAACAAAGTTATACTATGCACGTATGTACTATTTGATCATCCTGAGCGGTTCTTGCTACATATTTAGTTAAATAACTCTGAGCATTGCAGGTATTTGCAGTTCTAACTTATATAATATCAAAGTTTACTATCTTATCAACACGACGCAATCAAAACATCAGTGAAACTTTGCGGAACTTCTCAACAAAGCGTAAACAAAGTTATACTATGCACGTATGTACTATTTGATCATCCAGAGCGGTTCTTGCTACATATTTAGTTAAATAACTCTGAGCATTGCAGGTATTTGCAGTTCTAACTTATATAATATCAAAGTTTACTATCTTATCAATACGACGCAATCAAAACCTCAGCGAAACTCTGCGGAACTTCATAACAAAGCGTAAACAAAGTTATACTATGGACGGATGTACTATTTGATCATCCTGAGCGGTTCTTGCTACATATTTTGTTAAATAACTCTGAGGTGTGCAGGTATTTGCAGTTCTAACTTAAGTAATATCAAAGTATACTATCTTATCAATACGGCGCAATCAAAAACTCAGCGAAACTTTGCGGGACTTCATAACAAAGCGTAAACAAAGTTATACTATGCAAGTATGTACTATTTGATCATCCCTAGCGGTTCTTGCTACATATTTTGTTAAATAACTCTGAGGTGTGCAGGTATTTGCAGTTCTAACTTATCTAATATCAAAGTATACTATCTTACCAATTGCGACGCAATCAAAACCTCAGCGAAACATTGCGGAACTTCATAACAAAGCGTAAACAAAGTTATACTATGCACGTATGTACTATTTGATCATCCCTAGCGGTTCTTGCTACATATTTTGTTAAATAACTCTGAGCTTTGCATCTGTTTGCAGTTCTAACTTATATAATATCAAAGTATACTATCTTATCAATACGACGCAATCAAAACCTCAGCGAAACTCTGCGGAACTTCATAACAAAGCGTAAACAAAGTTATACTATGCACGGATCTACTATTTGATCATCCAGAGCGGTTCTTGCTACATATTTAGTTAAATAACTCTGAGCTTTGCATCTGTTTGCAGTTCTAACTTAAGTAATATCAAAGTATACTATCTTATCAATACGACGCAATCAAAACCTCAGCGAAACTTTGCGGGACTTCATAACAAAGCGTAAACAAAGTTATACTATGCAAGTATGTACTATTTGATCATCATTAGCGGTTCTTGCTACATATTTTGTTAAATAACTCTGAGCTTTGCATCTGTTTGCAGTTCTAACTTATATAATATCAAAGTATACTATCTTATCAATACGACGCAATCAAAACATCAGTGAAACTTTGCGGAACTTCATAACAAAGCGTAAACAAAGTTATACTATGCACGTATGTACTATTTGATCATCCTGAGCGGTTCTTGCTACATATTTTGTTAAATAACTCTGAGGTGTGCAGGTATTTGCAGTTCTAACTTCTGTAATATCAAAGTATACCATCCCACCAATACGACGCCATCAAAACCTCAGCGAAACTTTGCGGAACTTCATAACAAAGCGTAAACAAAGTTATACTATGCACGGATGTACTATTTGGTCATCCTGAGCGGTTCTTGGTACATATTTTGTTAAATAACTCTGAGGTGTGCAGGTATTTGCAGTTCTAACTTATCTAATATCAAAGTATACTATCTTACCAATTGCGACGCAATCAAAACCTCAGCGAAACATTGCGGAACTTCATAACAAAGCGTAAACAAAGTTATACTATGCACGTATGTACTATTTGATCATCCCTAGCGGTTCTTGCTACATATTTAGTTAAATAACTCTGAGCTTTGCATCTGTTTGCAGTTCTAACTTATATAATATCAAAGTATACTATCTTATCAATACGACGCAATCAAAACCTCAGCGAAACTCTGCGGAACTTCATAACAAAGCGTAAACAAAGTTATACTATGCACGGATGTACTATTTGATCATCCAGAGCGGTTCTTGCTACATATTTAGTTAAATAACTCTGAGCTTTGCATCTGTTTGCAGTTCTAACTTAAGTAATATCAAAGTATACTATCTTATCAATACGACGCAATCAAAACCTCAGCGAAACTTTGCGGGACTTCATAACAAAGCGTAAACAAAGTTATACTATGCAAGTATGTACTATTTGATCATCCCTAGCGGTTCTTGCTACATATTTTGTTAAATAACTCTGAGGTTTTCATGTAGTTGCAGTTCTATCTTGTATAATATCAAAGTATACCATCCCACCAATACGACGCCATCAAAATCTCAGCGAAACTCTGCGGAACTTCATAACAAAGCGTAAACAAAGTTATACTATGCACGGATGTACTATTTGATCATCCTGAGCTGTTCTTGCTACATATTTTGTTAAATAACTCTGAGGTGTGCAGGTATTTGCAGTTCTAACTTATCTAATATCAAAGTATACTATCTTACCAATTGCGACGCAATCAACACCTCAGCGAAACATTGCGGAACTTCATAACAAAGCGTAAACAAAGTTATACTATGCACGTATGTACTATTTGATCATCCGTAGCGGTTCTTGCTACATATTTTGTTAAATAACTCTGAGCTTTGCATCTGTTTGCAGTTCTAACTTATATAATATCAAAGTATACTATCTTATCAATACGACGCAATCAAAACCTCAGCGAAACTCTGCGGAACTTCATAACAAAGCGTAAACAAAGTTATACTATGCACGGATCTACTATTTGATCATCCAGAGCGGTTCTTGCTACATATTTAGTTAAATAACTCGGAGGTTTGCATCTGTTTGCAGTTCTAACTTAAGTAATATCAAAGTATACTATCTTATCAATACGACGCAATCAAAACCTCAGCGAAACTTTGCGGGACTTCATAACAAAGCGTAAACAAAGTTATACTATGCAAGTATGTACTATTTGATCATCCCTAGCGGTTCTTGCTACATATTTTGTTAAATAACTCTGAGGTTTTCATGTAGTTGCAGTTCTATCTTGTATAATATCAAAGTATACCATCCCACCAATACGACGCCATCAAAACCTCAGCGAAACTTTGCGGAACTTCATAACAAAGCGTAAACAAAGTTATACTATGCACGGATGTACTATTTGATCATCCTGAGCGGTTCTTGCTACATATTTTGTTAAATAACTCTGAGGTGTGCAGGTATTTGCAGTTCTAACTTATATAATATCAAAGTATACTATCTTACCAATTGCGACGCAATCAAAACCTCAGCGAAACTCTGCGGAACTTCATAACAAAGCGTAAACAAAGTTATACTATGCACGGATGTACTATTTGATCATCCAGAGCGGTTCTTGCTACATATTTAGTTAAATAACTCTGAGCTTTGCATCTGTTTGCAGTTCTAACTTAAGTAATATCAAAGTATACTATCTTATCAATACGACGCAATCAAAACCTCAGCGAAACTTTGCGGGACTTCATAACAAAGCGTAAACAAAGTTATACTATGCAAGTATGTATTATTTGATCATCACTAGCGGTTCTTGCTACATATTTTGTTAAATAACTCTGAGCTTTGCATCTGTTTGCAGTTCTAACTTATATAATATCAAAGTATACTATCTTATCAATACGACGCAATCAAAACATCAGTGAAACTTTGCGGAACTTCATAACAAAGCGTAAACAAAGTTATACTATGCACGGATCTACTATTTGATCATCCAGAGCGGTTCTTGCTACATATTTAGTTAAATAACTCTGAGCTTTGCATCTGTTTGCAGTTCTAACTTAAGTAATATCAAAGTATACTATCTTATGAATACGACGCAATCAAAACCTCAGCGAAACTTTGCGGGACTTCATAACAAAGCGTAAACAAAGTTATACTATGCAAGTATGTACTATTTGATCATCACTAGCGGTTCTTGCTACATATTTTGTTAAATAACTCTGAGCTTTGCATCTGTTGGCAGTTCTAACTTATATAATATCAAAGTTTACTATCTTATCAATACGACGCAATCAAAACATCAGTGAATCTTTGCGGAACTTCATAACAAAGCGTAAACAAAGTTATACTATGCACGTATGTACTATTTGATCATCCAGAGCGGTTCTTGCTACATATTTAGTTAAATAACTCTGAGCATTGCAGGTATTTGCAGTTCTAACTTATATAATATCAAAGTTTACTATCTTATCAATACGACGCAATCAAAACCTCAGCGAAACTCTGCGGAACTTCATAACAAAGCGTAAACAAAGTTATACTATGGACGGATGTACTATTTGATCATCCTGAGCGGTTCTTGCTACATATTTTGTTAAATAACTCTGAGCTTTGCATCTGTTTGCAGTTCTAACTTATATAATATCAAAGTATACTATCTTATCAATACGACGCAATCAAAACCTCAGCGAAACTCTGCGGAACTTCATAACAAAGCGTAAACAAAGTTATACTATGCACGGAACTACTATTTGATCATCCAGAGCGGTTCTTGCTACATATTTAGTTAAATAACTCTGAGCTTTGCATCTGTTTGCAGTTCTAACTTAAGTAATATCAAAGTATACTATCTTATCAATACGACGCAATCAAAACCTCAGCGAAACTTTGCGGAACTTCATAACAAAGCGTAAACAAAGTTATACTATGCAAGTATGTACTATTTGATCATCCCTAGCGGTTCTTGCTACATATTTTGTTAAATAACTCTGAGGTGTGCAGGTATTTGCAGTTCTAACTTATCTAATATCAAAGTATACTATCTTACCAATTGCGACGCAATCAAAACCTCAGCGAAACATTGCGGAACTTCATAACAAAGCGTAAACAAAGTTATACTATGCACGTATGTACTATTTGATCATCCCTAGCGGTTCTTGCTACATATTTTGTTAAATAACTCTGAGCTTTGCATCTGTTTGCAGTTCTAACTTATATAATATCAAAGTATACTATCTTATCAATACGACGCAATCAAAACCTCAGCGAAACTCTGCGGAACTTCATAACAAAGCGTAAACAAAGTTATACTATGCACGGATCTACTATTTGATCATCCAGAGCGGTTCTTGCTACATATTTAGTTAAATAACTCTGAGCTTTGCATCTGTTTGCAGTTCTAACTTAAGTAATATCAAAGTATACTATCTTATGAATACGACGCAATCAAAACCTCAGCGAAACTTTGCGGGACTTCATAACAAAGCGTAAACAAAGTTATACTATGCAAGTATGTACTATTTGATCATCCCTAGCGGTTCTTGCTACATATTTTGTTAAATAACTCTGAGGTTTTCATGTAGTTGCAGTTCTATCTTGTATAATATCAAAGTATACCATCCCACCAATACGACGCCATCAAAATCTCAGCGAAACTCTGCGGAACTTCATAACAAAGCGTAAACAAAGTTATACTATGCACGGATGTACTATTTGATCATCCTGAGCTGTTCTTGCTACATATTTTGTTAAATAACTCTGAGGTGTGCAGGTATTTGCAGTTCTAACTTATCTAATATCAAAGTATACTATCTTCCCAATTGCGACGCAATCAACACCTCAGCGAAACATTGCGGAACTTCATAACAAAGCGTAAACAAAGTTATACTATGCACGTATGTACTATTTGATCATCCGTAGCGGTTCTTGCTACATATTTTGTTAAATAACTCTGAGCTTTGCATCTGTTTGCAGTTCTAACTTATATAATATCAAAGTATACTATCTTATCAATACGACGCAATCAAAACCTCAGCGAAACTCTGCGGAACTTCATAACAAAGCGTAAACAAAGTTATACTATGCACGGATCTACTATTTGATCATCCAGAGCGGTTCTTGCTACATATTTAGTTAAATAACTCGGAGGTTTGCATCTGTTTGCAGTTCTAACTTAAGTAATATCAAAGTATACTATCTTATCAATACGACGCAATCAAAACCTCAGCGAAACTTTGCGGGACTTCATAACAAAGCGTAAACAAAGTTATACTATGCAAGTATGTACTATTTGATCATCCCTAGCGGTTCTTGCTACATATTTTGTTAAATAACTCTGAGGTTTTCATGTAGTTGCAGTTCTATCTTGTATAATATCAAAGTATACCATCCCACCAATACGACGCCATCAAAACCTCAGCGAAACTTTGCGGAACTTCATAACAAAGCGTAAACAAAGTTATACTATGCACGGATGTACTATTTGATCATCCTGAGCGGTTCTTGCTACATATTTTGTTAAATAACTCTGAGGTGTGCAGGTATTTGCAGTTCTAACTTATATAATATCAAAGTATACTATCTTACCAATTGCGACGCAATCAAAACCTCAGCGAAACTCTGCGGAACTTCATAACAAAGCGTAAACAAAGTTATACTATGCACGGATGTACTATTTGATCATCCAGAGCGGTTCTTGCTACATATTTAGTTAAATAACTCTGAGCTTTGCATCTGTTTGCAGTTCTAACTTAAGTAATATCAAAGTATACTATCTTATCAATACGACGCAATCAAAACCTCAGCGAAACTTTGCGGGACTTCATAACAAAGCGTAAACAAAGTTATACTATGCAAGTATGTATTATTTGATCATCACTAGCGGTTCTTGCTACATATTTTGTTAAATAACTCTGAGCTTTGCATCTGTTTGCAGTTCTAACTTATATAATATCAAAGTATACTATCTTATCAATACGACGCAATCAAAACATCAGTGAAACTTTGCGGAACTTCATAACAAAGCGTAAACAAAGTTATACTATGCACGGATCTACTATTTGATCATCCAGAGCGGTTCTTGCTACATATTTAGTTAAATAACTCTGAGCTTTGCATCTGTTTGCAGTTCTAACTTAAGTAATATCAAAGTATACTATCTTATGAATACGACGCAATCAAAACCTCAGCGAAACTTTGCGGGACTTCATAACAAAGCGTAAACAAAGTTATACTATGCAAGTATGTACTATTTGATCATCACTAGCGGTTCTTGCTACATATTTTGTTAAATAACTCTGAGCTTTGCATCTGTTTGCAGTTCTAACTTATATAATATCAAAGTTTACTATCTTATCAATACGACGCAATCAAAACATCAGTGAATCTTTGCGGAACTTCATAACAAAGCGTAAACAAAGTTATACTATGCACGTATGTACTATTTGATCATCCAGAGCGGTTCTTGCTACATATTTAGTTAAATAACTCTGAGCTTTGCAGGTATTTGCAGTTCTAACTTATATAATATCAAAGTTTACTATCTTATCAATACGACGCAATCAAAACCTCAGCGAAACTCTGCGGAACTTCATAACAAAGCGTAAACAAAGTTATACTATGGACGGATGTACTATTTGATCATCCTGAGCGGTTCTTGCTACATATTTTGTTAAATAACTCTGAGCTTTGCATCTGTTTGCAGTTCTAACTTATATAATATCAAAGTATACTATCTTATCAATACGACGCAATCAAAACCTCAGCGAAACTCTGCGGAACTTCATAACAAAGCGTAAACAAAGTTATACTATGCACGGAACTACTATTTGATCATCCAGAGCGGTTCTTGCTACATATTTAGTTAAATAACTCTGAGCTTTGCATCTGTTTGCAGTTCTAACTTAAGTAATATCAAAGTATACTATCTTATCAATACGACGCAATCAAAACCTCAGCGAAACTTTGCGGGACTTCATAACAAAGCGTAAACAAAGTTATACTATGCAAGTATGTACTATTTGATCATCCCTAGCGGTTCTTGCTACATATTTTGTTAAATAACTCTGAGGTGTGCAGGTATTTGCAGTTCTAACTTATCTAATATCAAAGTATACTATCTTACCAATTGCGACGCAATCAAAACCTCAGCGAAACATTGCGGAACTTCATAACAAAGCGTAAACAAAGTTATACTATGCACGTATGTACTATTTGATCATCCCTAGCGGTTCTTGCTACATATTTTGTTAAATAACTCTGAGCTTTACAGGTATTTGCAGTTCTAACTTATATAATATCAAAGTATACTATCTTATCAATACGACGCAATCAAAACCTCAGCGAAACTCTGCGGAACTTCATAACAAAGCGTAAACAAAGTTATACTATGCACGGATCTACTATTTGATCATCCAGAGCGGTTCTTGCTACATATTTAGTTAAATAACTCTGAGCTTTGCATCTGTTTGCAGTTCTAACTTAAGTAATATCAAAGTATACTATCTTATGAATACGACGCAATCAAAACCTCAGCGAAACTTTGCGGGACTTCATAACAAAGCGTAAACAAAGTTATACTATGCAAGTATGTACTATTTGATCATCCCTAGCGGTTCTTGCTACATATTTTGTTAAATAACTCTGAGGTTTTCATGTAGTTGCAGTTCTATCTTGTATAATATCAAAGTATACCATCCCACCAATACGACGCCATCAAAACCTCAGCGAAACTCTGCGGAACTTCATAACAAAGCGTAAACAAAGTTATACTATGCACGGATGTACTATTTGATCATCCTGAGCTGTTCTTGCTACATATTTTGTTAAATAACTCTGAGGTGTGCAGGTATTTGCAGTTCTAACTTATCTAATATCAAAGTATACTATCTTACCAATTGCGACGCAATCAACACCTCAGCGAAACATTGCGAAACTTCATAACAAAGCGTAAACAAAGTTATACTATGCACGGATCTACTATTTGATCATCCAGAGCGGTTCTTGCTACATATTTAGTTAAATAACTCTGAGCTTTGCATCTGTTTGCAGTTCTAACTTAAGTAATATCAAAGTATACTATCTTATCAATACGACGCAATCAAAACCTCAGCGAAACTTTGCGGGACTTCATAACAAAGCGTAAACAAAGTTATACTATGCAAGTATGTACTATTTGATCATCCCTAGCGGTTCTTGCTACATATTTTGTTAAATAACTCTGAGGTTTTCATGTAGTTGCAGTTCTATCTTGTATAATATCAAAGTATACCATCCCACCAATACGACGCCATCAAAACCTCAGCGAAACTTTGCGGAACTTCATAACAAAGCGTAAACAAAGTTATACTATGCACGGATGTACTATTTGATCATCCTGAGCGGTTCTTGCTACATATTTTGTTAAATAACTCTGAGGTGTGCAGGTATTTGCAGTTCTAACTTATATAATATCAAAGTATACTATCTTACCAATTGCGACGCAATCAAAACCTCAGCGAAACTTTGCGGAACTTCATAACAAAGCGTAAACAAAGTTATACTATGCACGGAACTACTATTTGATCATCCAGAGCGGTTCTTGCTACATATTTAGTTAAATAACTCTGAGCTTTGCATCTGTTTGCAGTTCTAACTTAAGTAATATCAAAGTATACTATCTTATCAATACGACGCAATCAAAACCTCAGCGAAACTTTGCGGGACTTCATAACAAAGCGTAAACAAAGTTATACTATGCAAGTATGTACTATTTGATCATCCCTAGCGGTTCTTGCTACATATTTTGTTAAATAACTCTGAGGTGTGCAGGTATTTGCAGTTCTAACTTATCTAATATCAAAGTATACTATCTTACCAATTGCGACGCAATCAAAACCTCAGCGAAACATTGCGGAACTTCATAACAAAGCGTAAACAAAGTTATACTATGCACGTATGTACTATTTGATCATCCCTAGCGGTTCTTGCTACATATTTTGTTAAATAACTCTGAGCTTTGCATCTGTTTGCAGTTCTAACTTATATAATATCAAAGTATACTATCTTATCAATACGACGCAATCAAAACCTCAGCGAAACTCTGCGGAACTTCATAACAAAGCGTAAACAAAGTTATACTATGCACGGATCTACTATTTGATCATCCAGAGCGGTTCTTGCTACATATTTAGTTAAATAACTCTGAGCTTTGCATCTGTTTGCAGTTCTAACTTAAGTAATATCAAAGTATACTATCTTATCAATACGACGCAATCAATACCTCAGCGAAACTTTGCGGGACTTCATAACAAAGCGTAAACAAAGTTATACTATGCAAGTATGTATTATTTGATCATCACTAGCGGTTCTTGCTACATATTTTGTTAAATAACTCTGAGCTTTGCATCTGTTTGCAGTTCTAACTTATATAATATCAAAGTATACTATCTTATCAATACGACGCAATCAAAACATCAGTGAAACTTTGCGGAACTTCATAACAAAGCGTAAACAAAGTTATACTATGCACGGATCTACTATTTGATCATCCAGAGCGGTTCTTGCTACATATTTAGTTAAATAACTCTGAGCTTTGCATCTGTTTGCAGTTCTAACTTAAGTAATATCAAAGTATACTATCTTATCAATACGACGCAATCAAAACCTCAGCGAAACTTTGCGGGACTTCATAACAAAGCGTAAACAAAGTTATACTATGCAAGTATGTACTATTTGATCATCACTAGCGGTTCTTGCTACATATTTTGTTAAATAACTCTGAGCTTTGCATCTGTTTGCAGTTCTAACTTATATAATATCAAAGTTTACTATCTTATCAATACGACGCATTCAAAACATCAGTGAAACTTTGCGGAACTTCATAACAAAGCGTAAACAAAGTTATACTATGCACGTATGTACTATTTGATCATCCAGAGCAGTTCTTGCTACATATTTAGTTAAATAACTCTGAGCATTGCAGGTATTTGCAGTTCTAACTTATATAATATCAAAGTTTACTATCTTATCAATACGACGCAATCAAAACCTCAGCGAAACTCTGCGGAACTTCATAACAAAGCGTAAACAAAGTTATACTATGCACGGATCTACTATTTGATCATCCAGAGCGGTTCTTGCTACATATTTAGTTAAATAACTCTGAGCTTTGCATCTGTTTGCAGTTCTAACTTAAGTAATATCAAAGTATACTATCTTATCAATACGACGCAATCAAAACCTCAGCGAAACTTTGCGGGACTTCATAACAAAGCGTAAACAAAGTTATACTATGCAAGTATGTACTATTTGATCATCTCTAGCGGTTCTTGCTACATATTTTGTTAAATAACTCTGAGGTGTACAGGTATTTGCAGTTCTAACTTATCTAATATCAAATTATACTATCTTACCAATTGCGACGCAATCAAAACCTCAGCGAAACATTGCGGAACTTCATAACAAAGCGTAAACAAAGTTATACTATGCACGTATGTACTATTTGATCATCCCTAGCGGTTCTTGCTACATATTTTGTTAAATAACTCTGAGCTTTGCATCTGTTTGCAGTTCTAACTTATATAATATCAAAGTATACTATCTTATCAATACGACGCAATCAAAACCTCAGCGAAACTTTGCGGGACTTCATAACAAAGCGTAAACAAAGTTATACTATGCAAGTATGTACTATTTGATCATCCCTAGCGGTTCTTGCTACATATTTAGTTAAATAACTCTGAGCTTTGCATCTGTTTGCAGTTCTAACTTAAGTAATATCAAAGTATACTATCTTATCAATACGACGCAATCAAAACCTCAGCGAAACTTTGCGGGACTTCATAACAAAGCGTAAACAAAGTTATACTATGCAAGTATGTACTATTTGATCATCCCTAGCGGTTCTTGCTACATATTTTGTTAAATAACTCTGAGGTGTGCAGGTATTTGCAGTTCTAACTTATCTAATATCAAAGTATACTATCTTACCAATTGCGACGCAATCAAAACCTCAGCGAAACATTGCGGAACTTCATAACAAAGCGTAAACAAAGTTATACTATGCACGGATGTACTATTTGATCATCCAGAGCGGTTCTTGCTACATATTTAGTTAAATAACTCTGAGCTTTGCATCTGTTTGCAGTTCTAACTTAAGTAATATCAAAGTATACTATCTTATCAATACGACGCAATCAAAACCTCAGCGAAACTTTGCGGGACTTCATAACAAAGCGTAAACAAAGTTATACTATGCAAGTATGTACTATTTGATCATCCCTAGCGGTTCTTGCTACATATTTAGTTAAATAACTCTGAGCTTTGCATCTGTTTGCAGTTCTAACTTAAGTAATATCAAAGTATACTATCTTATCAATACGACGCAATCAAAACCTCAGCGAAACTTTGCGGGACTTCATAACAAAGCGTAAACAAAGTTATACTATGCAAGTATGTACTATTTGATCATCCCTAGCGGTTCTTGCTACATATTTTGTTAAATAACTCTGAGCTTTGCATCTGTTTGCAGTTCTAACTTATATAATATCAAAGTATACTATCTTATCAATACGACGCAATCAAAACCTCAGCGAAACTCTGCGGAACTTCATAACAAAGCGTAAACAAAGTTATACTATGCACGGATCTACTATTTGATCATCCAGAGCGGTTCTTGCTACATATTTAGTTAAATAACTCTGAGCTTTGCATCTGTTTGCAGTTCTAACTTAAGTAATATCAAAGTATACTATCTTATCAATACGACGCAATCAAAACCTCAGCGAAACTTTGCGGGACTTCATAACAAAGCGTAAACAAAGTTATACTATGCAAGTATGTACTATTTGATCATCACTAGCGGTTCTTGCTACATATTTTGTTAAATAACTCTGAGCTTTGCATCTGTTTGCAGTTCTAACTTATATAATATCAAAGTATACTATCTTATCAATACGACGCAATCAAAACATCAGTGAAACTTTGCGGAACTTCATAACAAAGCGTAAACAAAGTTATACTATGCACGGATCTACTATTTCATCATCCAGAGCGGTTCTTGCTACATATTTAGTTAAATAACTCTGAGCTTTGCATCTGTTTGCAGTTCTAACTTAAGTAATATCAAAGTATACTATCTTATCAATACGACGCAATCAAAACCTCAGCGAAACTTTGCGGGACTTCATAACAAAGCGTAAACAAAGTTATACTATGCAAGTATGTACTATTTGATCATCACTAGCGGTTCTTGCTACATATTTTGTTAAATAACTCTGAGCTTTGCATCTGTTTGCAGTTCTAACTTATATAATATCAAAGTTTACTATCTTATCAATACGACGCAATCAAAACATCAGTGAAACTTTGCGGAACTTCATAACAAAGCGTAAACAAAGTTATACTATGCACGTATGTACTATTTGATCATCCAGAGCGGTTCTTGCTACATATTTAGTTAAATAACTCTGAGCATTGCAGGTATTTGCAGTTCTAACTTATATAATATCAAAGTATACTATCTTATCAATACGACGCAATCAAAACCTCAGCGAAATTCTGCGGAACTTCATAACAAAGCGTAAACAAAGTTATACTATGCACGGATGTACTATTTGATCATCCTGAGCGGTTCTTGCTACATATTTTGTTCAATAACTCTGAGGTGTGCAGGTATTTGCAGTTCTAACTTAAATAATATCAAAGTATACTATCTTATCAATACGACGCAATCAAAACCTCAGCAAAACATTGCGGAACTTCATAACAAAGCGTAAACAAAGTTATAATATGCACGTATGTACTATTTGATCATCCCTAGCGGTTCTTGCTACATATTTTGTTAAATAACTCTGAGCTTTGCATCTGTTTGCAGTTCTAACTTATATAATATCAAAGTATACTATCTTATCAATACGACGCAATCAAAACCTCAGCGAAACTCTGCGGAACTTCATAACAAAGCGTAAACAAAGTTATACTATGCACGGATCTACTATTTGATCATCCAGAGCGGTTCTTGCTACATATTTAGTTAAATAACTCTGAGCTTTGCATCTGTTTGCAGTTCTAACTTAAGTAATATCAAAGTATACTATCTTATCAATACGACGCAATCAAAACCTCAGCGAAACTTTGCGGGACTTCATAACAAAGCGTAAACAAAGTTATACTATGCAAGTATGTACTATTTGATCATCCCTAGCGGTTCTTGCTACATATTTTGTTAAATAACTCTGAGGTTTTCATGGAGTTGCAGTTCTATCTTGTATAATATCAAAGTATACCATCCCACCAATACGACGCCATCAAAACCTCAGCGAAACTTTGCGGAACTTCATAACAAAGCGTAAACAAAGTTATACTATGCACGGATCTACTATTTCATCATCCAGAGCGGTTCTTGCTACATATTTAGTTAAATAACTCTGAGCTTTGCATCTGTTTGCAGTTCTAACTTAAGTAATATCAAAGTATACTATCTTATCAATACGACGCAATCAAAACCTCAGCGAAACTTTGCGGGACTTCATAACAAAGCGTAAACAAAGTTATACTATGCAAGTATGTACTATTTGATCATCACTAGCGGTTCTTGCTACATATTTTGTTAAATAACTCTGAGCTTTGCATCTGTTTGCAGTTCTAACTTATATAATATCAAAGTTTACTATCTTATCAATACGACGCAATCAAAACCTCAGCGAAATTCTGCGGAACTTCATAACAAAGCGTAAACAAAGTTATACTATGGACGGATGTACTATTTGATCATCCTGAGCGGTTCTTGCTACATATTTTGTTCAATAACTCTGAGGTGTGCAGGTATTTGCAGTTCTAACTTAAGTAATATCAAAGTATACTATCTTATCAATACGACGCAATCAAAACCTCAGCAAAACATTGCGGAACTTCATAACAAAGCGTAAACAAAGTTATAATATGCACGTATGTACTATTTGATCATCCCTAGCGGTTCTTGCTACATATTTTGTTAAATAACTCTGAGCTTTGCATCTGTTTGCAGTTCTAACTTATATAATATCAAAGTATACTATCTTATCAATACGACGCAATCAAAACCTCAGCGAAACTCTGCGGAACTTCATAACAAAGCGTAAACAAAGTTATACTATGCACGGATCTACTATTTGATCATCCAGAGCGGTTCTTGCTACATATTTAGTTAAATAACTCTGAGCTTTGCATCTGTTTGCAGTTCTAACTTAAGTAATATCAAAGTATACTATCTTATCAATACGACGCAATCAAAACCTCAGCGAAACTTTGCGGGACTTCATAACAAAGCGTAAACAAAGTTATACTATGCAAGTATGTACTATTTGATCATCCCTAGCGGTTCTTGCTACATATTTTGTTAAATAACTCTGAGGTTTTCATGGAGTTGCAGTTCTATCTTGTATAATATCAAAGTATACCATCCCACCAATACGACGCCATCAAAACCTCAGCGAAACTTTGCGGAACTTCATAACAAAGCGTAAACAAAGTTATACTATGCACGGATGTACTATTTGATCATCCTGAGCGGTTCTTGCTACATATTTTGTTAAATAACTCTGAGGTGTGCAGGTATTTGCAGTTCTAACTTATCTAGTATCAAAGTATACTATCTTACCAATTGCGACGCAATCAAAACCTCAGCGAAACATTGCGGAACTTCATAACAAAGCGTAAACAAAGTTATACTATGCAAGTATGTACTATTTGATCATCCCTAGCGGTTCTTGCTACATATTTTGTTAAATAACTCTGAGGTTTTCATGTAGTTGCAGTTCTATCTTGTATAATATCAAAGTATACCATCCCACCAATACGACGCCATCAAAACCTCAGCGAAACTTTGCGGAACTTCATAACAAAGCGTAAACAAAGTTATACTATGCAAGTATGTACTATTTGATCATCACTAGCGGTTCTTGCTACATATTTTGTTAAATAACTCTGAGCTATGCATCTGTTTGCAGTTCTAACTTATATAATATCAAAGTATACTATCTTATCAATACGACGCAATCAAAACATCAGTGAAACTTTGCGGAACTTCATAACAAAGCGTAAACAAAGTTATACTATGCACGGATCTACTATTTGATCATCCAGAGCGGTTCTTGCTACATATTTAGTTAAATAACTCTGAGCTTTGCATCTGTTTGCAGTTCTAACTTAAGTAATATCAAAGTATACTATCTTATCAATACGACGCAATCAAAACCTCAGCGAAACTTTGCGGGACTTCATAACAAAGCGTAAACAAAGTTATACTATGCAAGTATGTACTATTTGATCATCACTAGCGGTTCTTGCTACATATTTTGTTAAATAACTCTGAGCTTTGCATCTGTTTGCAGTTCTAACTTATATAATATCAAAGTTTACTATCTTATCAATACGACGCAATCAAAACATCAGTGAAACTTTGCGGAACTTCATAACAAAGCGTAAACAAAGTTATACTATGCACGTATGTACTATTTGATCATCCAGAGCGGTTCTTGCTACATATTTAGTTAAATAACTCTGAGCATTGCAGGTATTTGCAGTTCTAACTTATATAATATCAAAGTATACTATCTTATCAATACGACGCAATCAAAACCTCAGCGAAACTCTGCGGAACTTCATAACAAAGCGTAAACAAAGTTATACTATGGACGGATGTACTATTTGATCATCCTGAGCGGTTCTTGCTACATATTTTGTTAAATAACTCTGAGGTGTGCAGGTATTTGCAGTTCTAACTTATATAATATCAAAGTATACTATCTTATCAATACGACGCAATCAAAACCTCAGCGAAACATTGCGGAACTTCATAACAAAGCGTAAACAAAGTTATACTATGCACGTATGTACTATTTGATCATCCCTAGCGGTTCTTGCTACATATTTTGTTAAATAACTCTGAGCTTTGCATCTGTTTGCAGTTCTAACTTATATAATATCAAAGTATACTATCTTATCAATACGACGCAATCAAAACCTCAGCGAAACTCTGCGGAACTTCATAACAAAGCGTAAACAAAGTTATACTATGCACGGATGTACTATTTGATCATCCAGAGCGGTTCTTGCTACATATTTAGTTAAATAACTCTGAGCTTTGCATCTGTTTGCAGTTCTAACTTAAGTAATATCAAAGTATACTATCTTATCAATACGACGCAATCAAAACCTCAGCGAAACTTTGCGGGACTTCATAACAAAGCGTAAACAAAGTTATACTATGCAAGTATGTACTATTTGATCATCCCTAGCGGTTCTTGCTACATATTTTGTTAAATAACTCTGAGGTTTTCATGGAGTTGCAGTTCTATCTTGTATAATATCAAAGTATACCATCCCACCAATACGACGCCATCAAAACCTCAGCGAAACTTTGCGGAACTTCATAACAAAGCGTAAACAAAGTTATACTATGCACGGATGTACTATTTGATCATCCTGAGCGGTTCTTGCTACATATTTTGTTAAATAACTCTGAGGTGTGCAGGTATTTGCAGTTCTAACTTATATAATATCAAAGTATACTATCTTACCAATTGCGACGCAATCAAAACCTCAGCGAAACATTGCGGAACTTCATAACAAAGCGTAAACAAAGTTATACTATGCAAGTATGTACTATTTGATCATCCCTAGCGGTTCTTGCTACATATTTTGTTAAATAACTCTGAGGTTTTCATGTAGTTGCAGTTCTATCTTGTATAATATCAAAGTATACCATCCCACCAATACGACGCCATCAAAACCTCAGCGAAACTTTGCGGAACTTCATAACAAAGCGTAAACAAAGTTATACTATGCACGGATGTACTATTTGATCATCCTGAGCGGTTCTTGCTACATATTTTGTTAAATAACTCTGAGGTGTGCAGGTATTTGCAGTTCTAACTTATCTAGTATCAAAGTATACTATCTTACCAATTGCGACGCAATCAAAACCTCAGCGAAACATTGCGGAACTTCATAACAAAGCGTAAACAAAGTTATACTATGCACGGAACTACTATTTGATCATCCAGAGCGGTTCTTGCTACATATTTAGTTAAATAACTCTGAGCTTTGCATCTGTTTGCAGTTCTAACTTAAGTAATATCAAAGTATACTATCTTATCAATACGACGCAATCAAAACCTCAGCGAAACTTTGCGGAACTTCATAACAAAGCGTAAACAAAGTTATACTATGCAAGTATGTACTATTTGATCATCCCTAGCGGTTCTTGCTACATATTTTGTTAAATAACTCTGAGGTGTGCAGGTATTTGCAGTTCTAACTTATCTAATATCAAAGTATACTATCTTACCAATTGCGACGCAATCAAAACCTCAGCGAAACATTGCGGAACTTCATAACAAAGCGTAAACAAAGTTATACTATGCACGGATCTACTATTTGATCATCCAGAGCGGTTCTTGCTACATATTTAGTTAAATAACTCTGAGCTTTGCATCTGTTTGCAGTTCTAACTTATATAATATCAAAGTTTACTATCTTATCAATACGACGCAATCAAAACATCAGTGAAACTTTGCGGAACTTCATAACAAAGCGTAAACAAAGTTATACTATGCACGTATGTACTATTTGATCATCCAGAGCGGTTCTTGCTACATATTTAGTTAAATAACTCTGAGCATTGCAGGTATTTGCAGTTCTAACTTATATAATATCAAAGTTTACTATCTTATCAATACGACGCAATCAAAACCTCAGCGAAATTCTGCGGAACTTCATAACAAAGCGTAAACAAAGTTATACTATGGACGGATGTACTATTTGATCATCCTGAGCGGTTCTTGCTACATATTTTGTTCAATAACTCTGAGGTGTGCAGGTATTTGCAGTTCTAACTTAAGTAATATCAAAGTATACTATCTTATCAATACGACGCAATCAAAACCTCAGCGAAACATTGCGGAACTTCATAACAAAGCGTAAACAAAGTTATACTATGCACGTATGTACTATTTGATCATCCCTAGCGGTTCTTGCTACATATTTTGTTAAATAACTCTGAGCTTTGCATCTGTTTGCAGTTCTAACTTATATAATATCAAAGTATACTATCTTATCAATACGACGCAATCAAAACCTCAGCGAAACTCTGCGGAACTTCATAACAAAGCGTAAACAAAGTTATACTATGCACGGATCTACTATTTGATCATCCAGAGCGGTTCTTGCTACATATTTAGTTAAATAACTCTGAGCTTTGCATCTGTTTGCAGTTCTAACTTAAGTAATATCAAAGTATACTATCTTATCAATACGACGCAATCAAAACCTCAGCGAAACATTGCGGGACTTCATAACAAAGCGTAAACAAAGTTATACTATGCAAGTATGTACTATTTGATCATCCCTAGCGGTTCTTGCTACATATTTTGTTAAATAACTCTGAGGTTTTCATGGAGTTGCAGTTCTATCTTGTATAATATCAAAGTATACCATCCCACCAATACGACGCCATCAAAACCTCAGCGAAACTTTGCGGAACTTCATAACAAAGCGTAAACAAAGTTATACTATGCACGGATGTACTATTTGATCATCCTGAGCGGTTCTTGCTACATATTTTGTTAAATAACTCTGAGGTGTGCAGGTATTTGCAGTTCTAACTTTCATAATATCAAAGTATACTATCTTACCAATTGCGACGCAATCAAAACCTCAGCGAAACATTGCGGAACTTCATAACAAAGCGTAAACAAAGTTATACTATGCAAGTATGTACTATTTGATCATCCCTAGCGGTTCTTGCTACATATTTTGTTAAATAACTCTGAGGTTTTCATGTAGTTGCAGTTCTATCTTGTATAATATCAAAGTATACCATCCCACCAATACGACGCCATCAAAACCTCAGCGAAACTTTGCGGAACTTCATAACAAAGCGTAAACAAAGTTATACTATGCAAGTATGTACTATTTGATCATCACTAGCGGTTCTTGCTACATATTTTGTTAAATAACTCTGAGCTTTGCATCTGTTTGCAGTTCTAACTTATATAATATCAAAGTATACTATCTTATCAATACGACGCAATCAAAACATCAGTGAAACTTTGCGGAACTTCATAACAAAGCGTAAACAAAGTTATACTATGCACGGATCTACTATTTGATCATCCAGAGCGGTTCTTGCTACATATTTAGTTAAATAACTCTGAGCTTTGCATCTGTTTGCAGTTCTAACTTAAGTAATATCAAAGTATACTATCTTATCAATACGACGCAATCAAAACCTCAGCGAAACTTTGCGGGACTTCATAACAAAGCGTAAACAAAGTTATACTATGCAAGTATGTACTATTTGATCATCACTAGCGGTTCTTGCTACATATTTTGTTAAATAACTCTGAGCTTTGCATCTGTTTGCAGTTCTAACTTATATAATATCAAAGTTTACTATCTTATCAATACGACGCAATCAAAACATCAGTGAAACTTTGCGGAACTTCATAACAAAGCGTAAACAAAGTTATACTATGCACGTATGTACTATTTGATCATCCAGAGCGGTTCTTGCTACATATTTAGTTAAATAACTCTGAGCATTGCAGGTATTTGCAGTTCTAACTTATATAATATCAAAGTTTACTATCTTATCAATACGACGCAATCAAAACCTCAGCGAAACTGTGCGGAACTTCATAACAAAGCGTAAACAAAGTTATACTATGCAAGTATGTACTATTTGATCATCACTAGCGGTTCTTGCTACATATTTTGTTAAATAACTCTGAGCTTTGCATCTGTTTGCAGTTCTAACTTATATAATATCAAAGTATACTATCTTATCAATACGACGCAATCAAAGATCAGTGAAACTTTGCGGAACTTCATAACAAAGCGTAAACAAAGTTATACTATGCACGTATGTACTATTTGATCATCCCTAGTGGTTCTTGCTACATATTTTGTTAAATAACTCTGAGCTTTGCATCTGTTTGCAGTTCTAACTTATATAATATCAAAGTATACTATCTTATCAATACGACGCAATCAAAACCTCAGCGAAACTCTGCGGAACTTCATAACAAAGCGTAAACAAAGTTATACTATGCACGGATCTACTATTTGATCATCCAGAGCGGTTCTTGCTACATATTTTGTTAAATAACTCTGAGGTGTGCAGGTATTTGCAGTTCTAACTTATCTAGTATCAAAGTATACTATCTTACCAATTGCGACGCAATCAAAACCTCAGCGAAACATTGCGGAACTTCATAACAAAGCGTAAACAAAGTTATACTATGCAAGTATGTACTATTTGATCATCCCTAGCGGTTCTTGCTACATATTTTGTTAAATAACTCTGAGGTTTTCATGTAGTTGCAGTTCTATCTTGTATAATATCAAAGTATACCATCCCACCAATACGACGCCATCAAAACCTCAGCGAAACTTTGCGGAACTTCATAACAAAGCGTAAACAAAGTTATACTATGCACGGATGTACTATTTGATCATCCTGAGCGGTTCTTGCTACATATTTTGTTAAATAACTCTGAGGTGTGCAGGTATTTGCAGTTCTAACTTATATAATAACAAAGTATACTATCTTACCAATTGCGACGCAATCAAAACCTCAGCGAAACATTGCGGAACTTCATAACAAAGCGTAAACAAAGTTATACTATGCACGGAACTACTATTTGATCATCCAGAGCGGTTCTTGCTACATATTTAGTTAAATAACTCTGAGCTTTGCATCTGTTTGCAGTTCTAACTTAAGTAATATCAAAGTATACTATCTTATCAATACGACGCAATCAAAACCTCAGCGAAACTTTGCGGGACTTCATAACAAAGCGTAAACAAAGTTATACTATGCAAGTATGTACTATTTGATCATCACTAGCGGTTCTTGCTACATATTTTGTTAAATAACTCTGAGCTTTGCATCTGTTTGCAGTTCTAACTTAAGTAATATCAAAGTATACTATCTTATCAATACGACGCAATCAAAACCTCAGCGAAACTTTGCGGGACTTCATAACAAAGCGTAAACAAAGTTATACTATGCAAGTATGTACTATTTGATCATCACTAGCGGTTCTTGCTACATATTTTGTTAAATAACTCTGAGCTTTGCATCTGTTTGCAGTTCTAACTTATATAATATCAAAGTTTACTATCTTATCAATACGACGCAATCAAAACATCAGTGAAACTTTGCGGAACTTCATAACAAAGCGTAAACAAAGTTATACTATGCACGTATGTACTATTTGATCATCCAGAGCGGTTCTTGCTACATATTTAGTTAAATAACTCTGAGCATTGCAGGTATTTGCAGTTCTAACTTATATAATATCAAAGTTTACTATCTTATCAATACGACGCAATCAAAACCTCAGCGAAACTCTGCGGAACTTCATAACAAAGCGTAAACAAAGTTATACTATGGACGGATGTACTATTTGATCATCCTGAGCGGTTCTCGCTACATATTTTGTTAAATAACTCTCAGGTGTGCAGGTATTTGCAGTTCTAACTTAAGTAATATCAAAGTATACTATCTTATCAATACGACGCAATCAAAACCTCAGCAAAACATTGCGGAACTTCATAACAAAGCGTAAACAAAGTTATACTATGCACGTATGTACTATTTGATCATCCCTAGCGGTTCTTGCTACATATTTTGTTAAATAACTCTGAGCTTTGCATCTGTTTGCAGTTCTAACTTATATAATATCAAAGTATACTATCTTATCAATACGACGCAATCAAAACCTCAGCGAAACTCTGCGGAACTTCATAACAAAGCGTAAACAAAGTTATACTATGCACGGATCTACTATTTGATCATCCAGAGCGGTTCTTGCTACATATTTAGTTAAATAACTCTGAGCTTTGCATCTGTTTGCAGTTCTAACTTAAGTAATATCAAAGTATACTATCTTATCAATACGACGCAATCAAAACCTCAGCGAAACTTTGCGGGACTTCATAACAAAGCGTAAACAAAGTTATACTATGCAAGTATGTACTATTTGATCATCCCTAGCGGTTCTTGCTACATATTTTGTTAAATAACTCTGAGGTGTGCAGGTATTTGCAGTTCTAACTTATCTAATATAAAATTATACTATCTTACCAATTGCGACGCAATCAAAACCTCAGCGAAACATTGCGGAACTTCATAACAAAGCGTAAACAAAGTTATACTATGCACGGAACTACTATTTGATCATCCAGAGCGGTTCTTGCTACATATTTAGTTAAATAACTCTGAGCTTTGCATCTGTTTGCAGTTCTAACTTAAGTAATATCAAAGTATACTATCTTATCAATACGACGCAATCAAAACCTCAGCGAAACTTTGCGGGACTTCATAACAAAGCGTAAACAAAGTTATACTATGCACGGATGTACTATTTGATCATCCTGAGCGGTTCTTGCTACATATTTTGTTAAATAACTCTGAGGTGTGCAGGTATTTGCAGTTCTAACTTATCTAGTATCAAAGTATACTATCTTACCAATTGCGACGCAATCAAAACCTCAGCGAAACATTGCGGAACTTCATAACAAAGCGTAAACAAAGTTATACTATGCAAGTATGTACTATTTGATCATCCCTAGCGGTTCTTCCTACATATTTTGTTAAATAACTCTGAGGTTTTCATGTAGTTGCAGTTCTATCTTGTATAATATCAAAGTATACCATCCCACCAATACGACGCCATCAAAACCTCAGCGAAACTTTGCGGAACTTCATAACAAAGCGTAAACAAAGTTATACTATGCACGGATGTACTATTTGATCATCCTGAGCGGTTCTTGCTACATATTTTGTTAAATAACTCTGAGGTGTGCAGGTATTTGCAGTTCTAACTTATCTAGTATCAAAGTATACTATCTTACCAATTGCGACGCAATCAAAACCTCAGCGAAACATTGCGGAACTTCATAACAAAGCGTAAACAAAGTTATACTATGCACGGAACTACTATTTGATCATCCAGAGCGGTTCTTGCTACATATTTAGTTAAATAACTCTGAGCTTTGCATCTGTTTGCAGTTCTAACTTAAGTAATATCAAAGTATACTATCTTATCAATACGACGCAATCAAAACCTCAGCGAAACTTTGCGGGACTTCATAACAAAGCGTAAACAAAGTTATACTATGCAAGTATGTACTATTTGATCATCCCTAGCGGTTCTTGCTACATATTTTGTTAAATAACTCTGAGGTGTGCAGGTATTTGCAGTTCTAACTTATCTAATATCAAAGTATACTATCTTACCAATTGCGACGCAATCAAAACCTCAGCGAAACATTGCGGAACTTCATAACAAAGCGTAAACAAAGTTATACTATGCACGGATGTACTATTTGATCATCCAGAGCGGTTCTTGCTACATATTTAGTTAAATAACTCTGAGCTTTGCATCTGTTTGCAGTTCTAACTTAAGTAATATCAAAGTATACTATCTTATCAATACGACGCAATCAAAACCTCAGCGAAACTTTGCGGGACTTCATAACAAAGCGTAAACAAAGTTATACTATGCAAGTATGTACTATTTGATCATCCAGAGCGGTTCTTGCTACATATTTAGTTAAATAACTCTGAGCTTTGCATCTGTTTGCAGTTCTAACTTAAGTAATATCAAAGTATACTATCTTATCAATACGACGCAATCAAAACCTCAGCGAAACTTTGCGGGACTTCATAACAAAGCGTAAACAAAGTTATACTATGCAAGTATGTACTATTTGATCATCCCTAGCGGTTCTTGCTACATATTTTGTTAAATAACTCTGAGCTTTAGATCTGTTTGCAGTTCTAACTTATATAATATCAAAGTATACTATCTTATCAATACGACGCAATCAAAACCTCAGCGAAACTCTGCGGAACTTCATAACAAAGCGTAAACAAAGTTATACTATGCACGGATCTACTATTTGATCATCCAGAGCGGTTCTTGCTACATATTTAGTTAAATAACTCTGAGCTTTGCATCTGTTTGCAGTTCTAACTTAAGTAATATCAAAGTATACTATCTTATCAATACGACGCAATCAAAACCTCAGCGAAACTTTGCGGGACTTCATAACAAAGCGTAAACAAAGTTATACTATGCAAGTATGTACTATTTGATCATCCCTAGCGGTTCTTGCTACATATTTTGTTAAATAACTCTGAGGTGTGCAGGTATTTGCAGTTCTAACTTATCTAATATAAAATTATACTATCTTACCAATTGCGACGCAATCAAAACCTCAGCGAAACATTGCGGAACTTCATAACAAAGCGTAAACAAAGTTATACTATGCACGGAACTACTATTTGATCATCCAGAGCGGTTCTTGCTACATATTTAGTTAAATAACTCTGAGCTTTGCATCTGTTTGCAGTTCTAACTTAAGTAATATCAAAGTATACTATCTTATCAATACGACGCCATCAAAACCTCAGCGAAACTTTGCGGAACTTCATAACAAAGCGTAAACAAAGTTATACTATGCAAGTATGTACTATTTGATCATCCCTAGCGGTTCTTGCTACATATTTTGTTAAATAACTCTGAGGTTTTCATGGAGTTGCAGTTCTATCTTGTATAATATCAAAGTATACTATCCCACCAATACGACGCCATCAAAACCTCAGCGAAACTTTGCGGAACTTCATAACAAAGCGTAAACAAAGTTATACTATGCACGGATGTACTATTTGATCATCCTGAGCGGTTCTTGCTACATATTTTGTTAAATAACTCTGAGGTGTGCAGGTATTTGCAGTTCTAACTTATCTAGTATCAAAGTATACTATCTTACCAATTGCGACGCAATCAAAACCTCAGCGAAACATTGCGGAACTTCATAACAAAGCGTAAACAAAGTTATACTATGCAAGTATGTACTATTTGATCATCCCTAGCGGTTCTTGCTACATATTTTGTTAAATAACTCTGAGGTTTTCATGTAGTTGCAGTTCTATCTTGTATAATATCAAAGTATACCATCCCACCAATACGACGCCATCAAAACCTCAGCGAAACTTTGCGGAACTTCATAACAAAGCGTAAACAAAGTTATACTATGCAAGTATGTACTATTTGATCATCACTAGCGGTTCTTGCTACATATTTTGTTAAATAACTCTGAGCTTTGCATCTGTTTGCAGTTCTAACTTATATAATATCAAAGTATACTATCTTATCAATACGACGCAATCAAAAGATCAGTGAAACTTTGCGGAACTTCATAACAAAGCGTAAACAAAGTTATACTATGCACGGATCTACTATTTGATCATCCAGAGCGGTTCTTGCTACATATTTAGTTAAATAACTCTGAGCTTTGCATCTGTTTGCAGTTCTAACTTAAGTAATATCAAAGTATACTATCTTATCAATACGACGCAATCAAAACCTCAGCGAAACTTTGCGGGACTTCATAACAAAGCGTAAACAAAGTTATACTATGCAAGTATGTACTATTTGATCATCACTAGCGGTTCTTGCTACATATTTTGTTAAATAACTCTGAGCTTTGCATCTGTTTGCAGTTCTAACTTATATAATATCAAAGTTTACTATCTTATCAATACGACGCAATCAAAACATCAGTGAAACTTTGCGGAACTTCATAACAAAGCGTAAACAAAGTTATACTATGCACGTATGTACTATTTGATCATCCAGAGCGGTTCTTGCTACATATTTAGTTAAATAACTCTGAGCATTGCAGGTATTTGCAGTTCTAACTTATATAATATCAAAGTTTACTATCTTATCAATACGACGCAATCAAAACCTCAGCGAAACTCTGCGGAACTTCATAACAAAGCGTAAACAAAGTTATACTATGGACGGATGTACTATTTGATCATCCTGAGCGGTTCTTGCTACATATTTTGTTAAATAACTCTGAGGTGTGCAGGTATTTGCAGTTCTAACTTAAGTAATATCAAAGTATACTATCTTATCAATACGACGCAATCAAAACTTCAGCAAAACATTGCGGAACTTCATAACAAAGCGTAAACAAAGTTATACTATGCACGTATGTACTATTTGATCATCCCTAGCGGTTCTTGCTACATATTTTGTTAAATAACTCTGAGCTTTGCATCTGTTTGCAGTTCTAACTTATATAATATCAAAGTATACTATCTTATCAATACGACGCAATCAAAACCTCAGCGAAACTCTGCGGAACTTCATAACAAAGCGTAAACAAAGTTATACTATGCACGGATCTACTATTTGATCATCCAGAGCGGTTCTTGCTACATATTTAGTTAAATAACTCTGAGCTTTGCATCTGTTTGCAGTTCTAACTTAAGTAATATCAAAGTATACTATCTTATCAATACGACGCAATCAAAACCTCAGCGAAACTTTGCGGGACTTCATAACAAAGCGTAAACAAAGTTATACTATGCAAGTATGTACTATTTGATCATCCCTAGCGGTTCTTGCTACATATTTTGTTAAATAACTCTGAGGTGTGCAGGTATTTGCAGTTCTAACTTATCTAATATAAAATTATACTATCTTACCAATTGCGACGCAATCAAAACCTCAGCGAAACATTGCGGAACTTCATAACAAAGCGTAAACAAAGTTATACTATGCACGGAACTACTATTTGATCATCCAGAGCGGTTCTTGCTACATATTTAGTTAAATAACTCTGAGCTTTGCATCTGTTTGCAGTTCTAACTTAAGTAATATCAAAGTATACTATCTTATCAATACGACGCAATCAAAACCTCAGCGAAACTTTGCGGGACTTCATAACAAAGCGTAAACAAAGTTATACTATGCAAGTATGTACTATTTGATCATCCCTAGCGGTTCTTGCTACATATTTTGTTAAATAACTCTGAGGTTTTCATGGAGTTGCAGTTCTATCTTGTATAATATCAAAGTATACCATCCCACCAATACGACGCCATCAAAACCTCAGCGAAACTTTGCGGAACTTCATAACAAAGCGTAAACAAAGTTATACTATGCACGGATGTACTATTTGATCATCCTGAGCGGTTCTTGCTACATATTTTGTTAAATAACTCTGAGGTGTGCAGGTATTTGCAGTTCTAACTTATCTAATATCAAAGTATACTATCTTACCAATTGCGACGCAATCAAAACCTCAGCGAATCATTGCGGAACTTCATAACAAAGCGTAAACAAAGTTATACTATGCAAGTATGTACTATTTGATCATCCCTAGCGGTTCTTGCTACATATTTTGTTAAATAACTCTGAGGTTTTCATGTAGTTGCAGTTCTATCTTGTATAATATCAAAGTATACCATCCCACCAATACGACGCCATCAAAACCTCAGCGAAACTTTGCGGAACTTCATAACAAAGCGTAAACAAAGTTATACTATGCACGGATGTACTATTTGATCATCCTGAGCGGTTCTTGCTACATATTTTGTTAAATAACTCTGAGGTGTGCAGGTATTTGCAGTTCTAACTTATCTAATATCAAAGTATACTATCTTACCAATTGCGACGCAATCAAAACCTCAGCGAAACATTGCGGAACTTCATAACAAAGCGTAAACAAAGTTATACTATGCACGTATGTACTATTTGATCATCCCTAGCGGTTCTTGCTACATATTTTGTTAAATAACTCTGAGCTTTGCATCTGTTTGCAGTTCTAACTTATATAATATCAAAGTATACTATCTTATCAATACGACGCAATCAAAACCTCAGCGAAACTCTGCGGAACTTCATAACAAAGCGTAAACAAAGTTATACTATGCACGGATGTACTATTTGATCATCCAGAGCGGTTCTTGCTACATATTTAGTTAAATAACTCTGAGCTTTGCATCTGTTTGCAGTTCTAACTTAAGTAATATCAAAGTATACTATCTTATCAATACGACGCAATCAAAACCTCAGCGAAACTTTGCGGGACTTCATAACAAAGCGTAAACAAAGTTATACTATGCAAGTATGTACTATTTGATCATCACTAGCGGTTCTTGCTACATATTTTGTTAAATAACTCTGAGCTTTGCATCTGTTTGCAGTTCTAACTTATATAATATCAAAGTATACTATCTTATCAATACGACGCAATCAAAACCTCAGCGAAACTCTGCGGAACTTCATAACAAAGCGTAAACAAAGTTATACTATGCACGGATCTACTATTTGATCATCCAGAGCGGTTCTTGCTACATATTTAGTTAAATAACTCTGAGCTTTGCATCTGTTTGCAGTTCTAACTTAAGTAATATCAAAGTATATTATCTTATCAATACGACGCAATCAAAACCTCAGCGAAACTTTGCGGGACTTCATAACAAAGCGTAAACAAAGTTATACTATGCAAGTATGTACTATTTGATCATCCCTAGCGGTTCTTGCTACATATTTTGTTAAATAACTCTGAGGTGTGCAGGTATTTGCAGTTCTAACTTATCTAATATCAAATTATACTATCTTACCAATTGCGACGCAATCAAAACCTCAGCGAAACATTGCGGAACTTCATAACAAAGCGTAAACAAAGTTATACTATGCACGTATGTACTATTTGATCATCCCTAGCGGTTCTTGCTACATATTTTGTTAAATAACTCTGAGCTTTGCATCTGTTTGCAGTTCTAACTTATATAATATCAAAGTATACTATCTTATCAATACGACGCAATCAAAACCTCAGCGAAACTCTGCGGAACTTCATAACAAAGCGTAAACAAAGTTATACTATGCACGGATGTACTATTTGATCATCCTGAGCTGTTCTTGCTACATATTTTGTTAAATAACTCGGAGGTGTGCAGGTATTTGCAGTTCTAACTTATCTAATATCAAAGTATACTATCTTACCAATTGCGACGCAATCAAAACCTCAGCGAAACATTGCGGAACTTCATAACAAAGCGTAAACAAAGTTATACTATGCACGGAACTACTATTTGATCATCCAGAGCGGTTCTTGCTACATATTTAGTTAAATAACTCTGAGCTTTGCATCTGTTTCCAGTTCTAACTTAAGTAATATCAAAGTATACTATCTTATCAATACGACGCAATCAAAACCTCAGCGAAACTTTGCGGGACTTCATAACAAAGCGTAAACAAAGTTATACTATGCAAGTATGTACTATTTGATCATCCCTAGCGGTTCTTGCTACATATTTTGTTAAATAACTCTGAGGTTTTCATGTAGTTGCAGTTCTATCTTGTATAATATCAAAGTATACCATCCCACCAATACGACGCCATCAAAACCTCAGCGAAACTTTGCGGAACTTCATAACAAAGCGTAAACAAAGTTATACTATGCACGGATGTACTATTTGATCATCCTGAGCGGTTCTTGCTACATATTTTGTTAAATAACTCTGAGGTGTGCAGGTATTTGCAGTTCTAACTTATCTAGTATCAAAGTATTCTATCTTACCAATTGCGACGCAATCAAAACCTCAGCGAAACATTGCGGAACTTCATAACAAAGCGTAAACAAAGTTATACTATGCACGGAACTACTATTTGATCATCCAGAGCGGTTCTTGCTACATATTTAGTTAAATAACTCTGAGCTTAGCATCTGTTTGCAGTTCTAACTTAAGTAATATCAAAGTATACTATCTTATCAATACGACGCAATCAAAACCTCAGCGAAACTTTGCGGGACTTCATAACAAAGCGTAAACAAAGTTATACTATGCAAGTATGTACTATTTGATCATCCCTAGCGGTTCTTGCTACATATTTTGTTAAATAACTCTGAGGTTTTCATGGAGTTGCAGTTCTATCTTGTATAATATCAAAGTATACCATCCCACCAATACGACGCCATCAAAACCTCAGCGAAACTTTGCGGAACTTCATAACAAAGCGTAAACAAAGTTATACTATGCACGGATGTACTATTTGATCATCCTGAGCGGTTCTTGCTACATATTTTGTTAAATAACTCTGAGGTGTGCAGGTATTTGCAGTTCTAACTTATCTAGTATCAAAGTATACTATCTTACCAATTGCGACGCAATCAAAACCTCAGCGAAACATTGCGGAACTTCATAACAAAGCGTAAACAAAGTTATACTATGCACGTATGTACTATTTGATCATCCCTAGCGGTTCTTGCTACATATTTTGTTAAATAACTCTGAGGTTTTCATGTAGTTGCAGTTCTATCTTGTATAATATCAAAGTATACCATCCCACCAATACGACGCCATCAAAACCTCAGCGAAACTTTGCGGAACTTCATAACAAAGCGTAAACAAAGTTATACTATGCACGGATGTACTATTTGATCATCCTGAGCGGTTCTTGCTACATATTTTGTTAAATAACTCTGAGGTGTGCAGGTATTTGCAGTTCTAACTTATCTAGTATCAAAGTATACTATCTTACCAATTGCGACGCAATCAAAACCTCAGCGAAACATTGCGCAACTTCATAACAAAGCGTAAACAAATTTATACTATGCACGGAACTACTATTTGATCATCCAGAGCGGTTCTTGCTACATATTTAGTTAAATAACTCTGAGCTTTGCATCTGTTTGCAGTTCTAACTTAAGTAATATCAAAGTATACTATCTTATCAATACGACGCAATCAAAACCTCAGCGAAACTTTGCGGAACTTCATAACAAAGCGTAAACAAAGTTATACTATGCAAGTATGTACTATTTGATCATCCCTAGCGGTTCTTGCTACATATTTTGTTAAATAACTCTGAGGTGTGCAGGTATTTGCAGTTCTAACTTATCTAATATCAAAGTATACTATCTTACCAATTGCGACGCAATCAAAACCTCAGCGAAACATTGCGGAACTTCATAACAAAGCGTAAACAAAGTTATACTATGCACGTATGTACTATTTGATCATCCCTAGCGGTTCTTGCTACATATTTTGTTAAATAACTCTGAGCTTTGCATCTGTTTGCAGTTCTAACTTATATAATATCAAAGTATACTATCTTATCAATACGACGCAATCAAAACCTCAGCGAAACTCTGCGGAACTTCATAACAAAGCGTAAACAAAGTTATACTATGCACGGATCTACTATGTGATCATCCAGAGCGGTTCTTGCTACATATTTAGTTAAATAACTCTGAGCTTTGCATCTGTTTGCAGTTCTAACTTAAGTAATATCAAAGTATACTATCTTATCAATACGACGCAATCAAAACCTCAGCGAAACTTTGCGGGACTTCATAACAAAGCGTAAACAAAGTTATACTATGCAAGTATGTACTATTTGATCATCACTAGCGGTTCTTGCTACATATTTTGTTAAATAACTCTGAGCTTTGCATCTGTTTGCAGTTCTAACTTCTATAATATCAAAGTATACTATCTTATCAATACGACGCAATCAAAACCTCAGCGAAACTCTGCGGAACTTCATAACAAAGCGTAAACAAAGTTATACTATGCACGGATCTACTATTTGATCATCCAGAGCGGTTCTTGCTACATATTTAGTTAAATAACTCTGAGCTTTGCATCTGTTTGCAGTTCTAACTTAAGTAATATCAAAGTATACTATCTTATCAATACGACGCAATCAAAACCTCAGCGAAACTTTGCGGGACTTCATAACAAAGCGTAAACAAAGTTATACTATGCAAGTATGTACTATTTGATCATCCCTAGCGGTTCTTGCTACATATTTTGTTAAATAACTCTGAGGTGTGCAGGTATTTGCAGTTCTAACTTATCTAATATCAAATTATACTATCTTACCAATTGCGACGCAATCAAAACCTCAGCGAAACATTGCGGAACTTCATAACAAAGCGTAAACAAAGTTATACTATGCACGTATGTACTATTTGATCATCCCTAGCGGTTCTTGCTACATATTTTGTTAAATAACTCTGAGCTTTGCATCTGTTTGCAGTTCTAACTTATATAATATCAAAGTATACTATCTTATCAATACGACGCAATCAAAACCTCAGCGAAACTCTGCGGAACTTCATAACAAAGCGTAAACAAAGTTATACTATGCACGGATCTACTATGTGATCATCCAGAGCGGTTCTTGCTACATATTTAGTTAAATAACTCTGAGCTTTGCATCTGTTTGCAGTTCTAACTTAAGTAATATCAAAGTATACTATCTTATCAATACGACGCAATCAAAACCTCAGCGAAACTTTGCGGGACTTCATAACAAAGCGTAAACAAAGTTATACTATGCAAGTATGTACTATTTGATCATCACTAGCGGTTCTTGCTACATATTTTGTTAAATAACTCTGAGCTTTGCATCTGTTTGCAGTTCTAACTTATATAATATCAAAGTATACTATCTTATCAATACGACGCAATCAAAACCTCAGCGAAACTCTGCGGAACTTCATAACAAAGCGTAAACAAAGTTATACTATGCACGGATCTACTATGTGATCATCCAGAGCGGTTCTTGCTACATATTTAGTTAAATAACTCTGAGCTTTGCATCTGTTTGCAGTTCTAACTTATATAATATCAAAGTTTACTATCTTATCAATACGACGCAATCAAAACCTCAGCGAAACTCTGCGGAACTTCATAACAAAGCGTAAACAAAGTTATACTATGCACGGATGTACTATTTGATCATCCTGAGCTGTTCTTGCTACATATTTTGTTAAATAACTCTGAGGTGTGCAGGTATTTGCAGTTCTAACTTATCTAATATCAAAGTATACTATCTTACCAATTGCGACGCAATCAAAACCTCAGCGAAACATTGCGCAACTTCATAACAAAGCGTAAACAAATTTATACTATGCACGGAACTACTATTTGATCATCCAGAGCGGTTCTTGCTACATATTTAGTTAAATAACTCTGAGCTTTGCATCTGTTTGCAGTTCTAACTTAAGTAATATCAAAGTATACTATCTTATCAATACGACGCAATCAAAACCTCAGCGAAACTTTGCGGGACTTCATAACAAAGCGTAAACAAAGTTATACTATGCAAGTATGTACTATTTGATCATCCCTAGCGGTTCTTGCTACATATTTTGTTAAATAACTCTGAGGTGTGCAGGTATTTGCAGTTCTAACTTATCTAATATCAAAGTATACTATCTTACCAATTGCGACGCAATCAAAACCTCAGCGAAACATTGCGGAACTTCATAACAAAGCGTAAACAAAGTTATACTATGCACGTATGTACTATTTGATCATCCCTAGCGGTTCTTGCTACATATTTTGTTAAATAACTCTGAGCTTTGCATCTGTTTGCAGTTCTAACTTATATAATATCAAAGTATACTATCTTATCAATACGACGCAATCAAAACCTCAGCGAAACTCTGCGGAACTTCATAACAAAGCGTAAACAAAGTTATACTATGCACGGATCTACTATGTGATCATCCAGAGCGGTTCTTGCTACATATTTAGTTAAATAACTCTGAGCTTTGCATCTGTTTGCAGTTCTAACTTAAGTAATATCAAAGTATACTATCTTATCAATACGACGCAATCAAAACCTCAGCGAAACTTTGCGGGACTTCATAACAAAGCGTAAACAAAGTTATACTATGCAAGTATGTACTATTTGATCATCACTAGCGGTTCTTGCTACATATTTTGTTAAATAACTCTGAGCTTTGCATCTGTTTGCAGTTCTAACTTCTATAATATCAAAGTATACTATCTTATCAATACGACGCAATCAAAACCTCAGCGAAACTCTGCGGAACTTCATAACAAAGCGTAAACAAAGTTATACTATGCACGGATCTACTATTTGATCATCCAGAGCGGTTCTTGCTACATATTTAGTTAAATAACTCTGAGCTTTGCATCTGTTTGCAGTTCTAACTTAAGTAATATCAAAGTATACTATCTTATCAATACGACGCAATCAAAACCTCAGCGAAACTTTGCGGGACTTCATAACAAAGCGTAAACAAAGTTATACTATGCAAGTATGTACTATTTGATCATCCCTAGCGGTTCTTGCTACATATTTTGTTAAATAACTCTGAGGTGTGCAGGTATTTGCAGTTCTAACTTATCTAATATCAATTTATACTATCTTACCAATTGCGACGCAATCAAAACCTCAGCGAAACATTGCGGAACTTCATAACAAAGCGTAAACAAAGTTATACTATGCACGTATGTACTATTTGATCATCCCTAGCGGTTCTTGCTACATATTTTGTTAAATAACTCTGAGCTTTGCATCTGTTTGCAGTTCTAACTTATATAATATCAAAGTATACTATCTTATCAATACGACGCAATCAAAACCTCAGCGAAACTCTGCGGAACTTCATAACAAAGCGTAAACAAAGTTATACTATGCACGGATCTACTATTTGATCATCCAGAGCGGTTCTTGCTACATATTTAGTTAAATAACTCTGAGCTTTGCATCTGTTTGCAGTTCTAACTTAAGTAATATCAAAGTATACTATCTTATCAATACGACGCAATCAAAACCTCAGCGAAACTTTGCGGGACTTCATAACAAAGCGTAAACAAAGTTATACTATGCAAGTATGTACTATTTGATCATCACTAGCGGTTCTTGCTACATATTTTGTTAAATAACTCTGAGCTTTGCATCTGTTTGCAGTTCTAACTTATATAATATCAAAGTATACTATCTTATCAATACGAAGCAATCAAAACATCAGTGAAACTTTGCGGAACTTCATAACAAAGCGTAAACAAAGTTATACTATGCACGTATGTACTATTTGATCATCCTGAGCTGTTCTTGCTACATATTTTGTTAAATAACTCTGAGGTGTGCAGGTATTTGCAGTTCTAACTTATCTAATATCAAAGTATACTATCTTACCAATTGCGACGCAATCAAAACCTCAGCGAAACATTGCGGAACTTCATAACAAAGCGTAAACAAAGTTATACTATGCACGTATGTACTATTTGATCATCCTGAGCGGTTCTTGCTACATATTTTGTTAAATAACTCTGAGGTGTGCAGGTATTTGCAGTTCTAACTTATCTAGTATCAAAGTATACTATCTTACCAATTGCGACGCAATCAAAACCTCAGCGAAACATTGTGGAACTTCATAACGAAGCGTAAACAAAGTTATACTATGCACGGAACTACTATTTGATCATCCAGAGCGGTTCTTGCTACATATTTAGTTAAATAACTCTGAGCTTTGCATCTGTTTGCAGTTCTAACTTAAGTAATATCAAAGTATACTATCTTATCAATACGACGCAATCAAAACCTCAGCGAAACTTTGCGGGACTTCATAACAAAGCGTAAACAAAGTTATACTATGCAAGTATGTACTATTTGATCATCCCTAGCGGTTCTTGCTACATATTTTGTTAAATAAATCTGAGGTGTGCAGGTATTTGCAGTTCTAACTTATCTAATATCAAAGTATACTATCTTACCAATTGCGACGCAATCAAAACCTCAGCGAAACATTGCGGAACTTCATAACAAAGCGTAAACAAAGTTATACTATGCACGTATGTACTATTTGATCATCCCTAGCGGTTCTTGCTACATATTTTGTTAAATAACTCTGAGCTTTGCATCTGTTTGCAGTTCTAACTTATATAATATCAAAGTATACTATCTTATCAATACGACGCAATCAAAACCTCAGCGAAACATTGTGGAACTTCATAACAAAGCGTAAACAAAGTTATACTATGCACGGATCTACTATTTGATCATCCAGAGCGGTTCTGGCTACATATTTAGTTAAATAACTCTGAGCTTTGCATCTGTTTGCAGTTCTAACTTAAGTAATATCAAAGTATACTATCTTATCAATACGACGCAATCAAAACCTCAGCGAAACTTTGCGGGACTTCATAACAAAGCGTAAACAAAGTTATACTATGCAAGTATGTACTATTTGATCATCCCTAGCGGTTCTTGCTACATATTTTGTTAAATAACTCTGAGGTGTGCAGGTATTTGCAGTTCTAACTTATCTAATATCAAATTATACTATCTTACCAATTGCGACGCAATCAAAACCTCAGCGAAACATTGCGGAACTTCATAACAAAGCGTAAACAAAGTTATACTATGCACGTATGTACTATTTGATCATCCCTAGCGGTTCTTGCTACATATTTTGTTAAATAACTCTGAGCTTTTCATCTGTTTGCAGTTCTAACTTATATAATATCAAAGTATACTATCTTATCAATACGACGCAATCAAAACCTCAGCGAAACTCTGCGGAACTTCATAACAAAGCGTAAACAAAGTTATACTATGCACGGATCTACTATTTGATCATCCAGAGCGGTTCTTGCTACATATTTAGTTAAATAACTCTGAGCTTTGCATCTGTTTGCAGTTCTAACTTAAGTAATATCAAAGTATACTATCTTATCAATACGACGCAATCAAAACATCAGTGAAACTTTGCGGAACTTCATAACAAAGCGTAAACAAAGTTATACTATGCACGGATCTACTATTTGATCATCCAGAGCGGTTCTTGCTACATATTTTGTTAAATAACTCTGAGCTTTGCATCTGTTTGCAGTTCTAACTTATATAATATCAAAGTATACTATCTTATCAATACGACGCAATCAAAACCTCAGCGAAACTTTGCGGGACTTCATAACAAAGCGTAAACAAAGTTATACTATGCAAGTATGTACTATTTGATCATCACTAGCGGTTCTTGCTACATATTTTGTTAAATAACTCGGAGCTTTGCATCTGTTTGCAGTTCTAACTTAAGTAATATCAAAGTATACTATCTTATCAATACGACGCAATCAAAACCTCAGCGAAACTTTGCGGGACTTCATAACAAAGCGTAAACAACGTTATACTATGCAAGTATGTACTATTTGATCATCCCTAGCGGTTCTTGCTACATATTTTGTTAAATAACTCTGAGGTGTGCAGGTATTTGCAGTTCTAACTTATCTAATATCAAATTATACTATCTTACCAATTGCGACGCAATCAAAACCTCAGCGAAACATTGCGGAACTTCATAACAAAGCGTAAACAAAGTTATACTATGCACGTATGTACTATTTGATCATCCCTAGCGGTTCTTGCTACATATTTTGTTAAATAACTCTGAGCTTTGCATCTGTTTGCAGTTCTAACTTATATAATATCAAAGTATACTATCTTATCAATACGACGCAATCAAAACCTCAGCGAAACTCTGCGGAACTTCATAACAAAGCGTAAACAAAGTTATACTATGCACGGATCTACTATTTGATCATCCAGAGCGGTTCTTGCTACATATTTAGTTAAATAACTCTGAGCTTTGCATCTGTTTGCAGTTCTAACTTAAGTAATATCAAAGTATACTATCTTATCAATACGACGCAATCAAAACCTCAGCGAAACTTTGCGGGACTTCATAACAAAGCGTAAACAAATTTATACTATGCAAGTATGTACTATTTGATCATCACTAGCGGTTCTTGCTACATATTTTGTTAAATAACTCTGAGCTTTGCATCTGTTTGCAGTTCTAACTTATATAATATCAAAGTATACTATCTTATCAATACGACGCAATCAAAACATCAGTGAAACTTTGCGGAACTTCATAACAAAGCGTAAACAAAGTTATACTATGCACGTATGTACTATTTGATCATCCTGAGCGGTTCTTGCTACATATTTAGTTAAATAACTCTGAGCATTGCAGGTATTTGCAGTTCTAACTTATATAATATCAAAGTTTACTATCTTATCAATACGACGCAATCAAAACCTCAGCGAAACTCTGCGGAACTTCATAACAAAGCGTAAACAAAGTTATACTATGCACGGATGTACTATTTGATCATCCTGAGCTGTTCTTGCTACATATTTTGTTAAATAACTCTGAGGTGTGCAGGTATTTGCAGTTCTAACTTATCTAATATCAAAGTATACTATCTTACCAATTGCGACGCAATCAAAACCTCAGCGAAACATTGCGGAACTTCATAACAAAGCGTAAACAAAGTTATACTATGCACGTATGTACTATTTGATCATCCCTAGCGGTTCTTGCTACATATTTTGTTAAATAACTCTGAGGTGTGCAGGTATTTGCAGTTCTAACTTATCTAATATCAAAGTATACTATCTTACCAATTGCGACGCAATCAAAACCTCAGCGAAACATTGCGGAACTTCATAACAAAGCGTAAACAAAGTTATACTATGCACGTATGTACTATTTGATCATCCCTAGCGGTTCTTGCTACATATTTTGTTAAATAACTCTGAGCTTTGCATGTATTTGCAGTTCTAACTTATATAATATCAAAGTATACTATCTTATCAATACGACGCAATCAAAACCTCAGCGAAACTCTGCGGAACTTCATAACAAAGCGTAAACAAAGTTATACTATGCACGGATCTACTATTTGATCATCCAGAGCGGTTCTTGCTACATATTTAGTTAAATAACTCTGAGCTTTGCATCTGTTTGCAGTTCTAACTTAAGTAATATCAAAGTATACTATCTTATCAATACGACGCAATCAAAACCTCAGCGAAACTTTGCGGGACTTCATAACAAAGCGTAAACAAAGTTATACTATGCAAGTATGTACTATTTGATCATCCCTAGCGGTTCTTGCTACACATTTTGTTAAATAACTCTGAGGTTTTCATGTAGTTGCAGTTCTATCTTGTATAATATCAAAGTATACCATCCCACCAATACGACGCCATCAAAACCTCAGCGAAACTCTGCGGAACTTCATAACAAAGCGTAAACAAAGTTATACTATGCACGGATGTACTATTTGATCATCCTGAGCTGTTCTTGCTACATATTTTGTTAAATAACTCTGAGGTGTGCAGGTATTTGCAGTTCTAACTTATATAATATCAAAGTATACTATCTTACCAATTGCGACGCAATCAACACCTCAGCGAAACATTGCGGAACTTCATAACAAAGCGTAAACAAAGTTATACTATGCACGTATGTACTATTTGATCATCCCTAGCGGTTCTTGCTACATATTTTGTTAAATAACACTGAGCTTTGCATCTGTTTGCAGTTCTAACTTATATAATATCAAAGTATACTATCTTATCAATACGACGCAATCAAAACCTCAGCGAAACTCTGCGGAACTTCATAACAAAGCGTAAACAAAGTTATACTATGCACGGATCTACTATTTGATCATCCAGAGCGGTTCTTGCTACATATTTAGTTAAATAACTCTGAGCTTTGCATCTGTTTGCAGTTCTAACTTAAGTAATATCAAAGTATACTATCTTATCAATACGACGCAATCAAAACCTCAGCGAAACTTTGCGGAACTTCATAACAAAGCGTAAACAAAGTTATACTATGCACGTATGTACTATTTGATCATCCCTAGCGGTTCTTGCTACATATTTTGTTAAATAACTCTGAGGTTTTCATGTAGTTGCAGTTCTATCTTGTATAATATCAAAGTATACCATCCCACCAATACGACGCCATCAAAACCTCAGCGAAACTTTGCGGAACTTCATAACAAAGCGTAAACAAAGTTATACTATGCACGGATGTACTATTTGATCATCCTGAGCGGTTCTTGCTACATATTTTGTTAAATAACTCTGAGGTGTGCAGGTATTTGCAGTTCTAACTTATCTAGTATCAAAGTATACTATCTTACCAATTGCGACGCAATCAAAACCTCAGCGAAACATTGCGGAACTTCATAACAAAGCGTAAACAAAGTTATACTATGCAAGTATGTACTATTTGATCATCCCTAGCGGTTCTTGCTACATATTTTGTTAAATAACTCTGAGGTGTGCAGGTATTTGCAGTTCTAACTTATCTAATATCAAAGTATACTATCTTACCAATTGCGACGCAATCAAAACCTCAGCGAAACATTGCGGAACTTCATAACAAAGCGTAAACAAAGTTATACTATGCACGTATGTACTATTTGATCATCCCTAGCGGTTCTTGCTACATATTTTGTTAAATAACTCTGAGCTTTGCATCTGTTTGCAGTTCTAACTTATATAATATCAAAGTATACTATCTTATCAATACGACGCAATCAAAACCTCAGCGAAACTCTGCGGAACTTCATAACAAAGCGTAAACAAAGTTATACTATGCACGGATGTACTATTTGATCATCCAGAGCGGTTCTTGCTACATATTTAGTTAAATAACTCTGAGCTTTGCATCTGTTTGCAGTTCTAACTTAAGTAATATCAAAGTATACTATCTTATCAATACGACGCAATCAAAACCTCAGCGAAACTTTGCGGGACTTCATAACAAAGCGTAAACAAAGTTATACTATGCAAGTATGTACTATTTGATCATCCCTAGCGGTTCTTGCTACACATTTTGTTAAATAACTCTGAGGTTTTCATGTAGTTGCAGTTCTATCTTGTATAATATCAAAGTATACCATCCCACCAATACGACGCCATCAAAACCTCAGCGAAACTCTGCGGAACTTCATAACAAAGCGTAAACAAAGTTATACTATGCACGGATGTACTATTTGATCATCCTGAGCTGTTCTTGCTACATATTTTGTTAAATAACTCTGAGGTGTGCAGGTATTTGCAGTTCTAACTTATATAATATCAAAGTATACTATCTTACCAATTGCGACGCAATCAACACCTCAGCGAAACATTGCGGAACTTCATAACAAAGCGTAAACAAAGTTATACTATGCACGTATGTACTATTTGATCATCCCTAGCGGTTCTTGCTACATATTTTGTTAAATAACACTAAGCTTTGCATCTGTTTGCAGTTCTAACTTATATAATATCAAAGTATACTATCTTATCAATACGACGCAATCAAAACCTCAGCGAAACTCTGCGGAACTTCATAACAAAGCGTAAACAAAGTTATACTATGCACGGATGTACTATTTGATCATCCAGAGCGGTTCTTGCTACATATTTAGTTAAATAACTCTGAGCTTTGCATCTGTTTGCAGTTCTAACTTAAGTAATATCAAAGTATACTATCTTATCAATACGACGCAATCAAAACCTCAGCGAAACTTTGCGGGACTTCATAACAAAGCGTAAACAAAGTTATACTATGCAAGTATGTACTATTTGATCATCCCTAGCGGTTCTTGCTACATATTTTGTTAAATAACTCTGAGGTTTTCATGTAGTTGCAGTTCTATCTTGTATAATATCAAAGTATACCATCCCACCAATACGACGCCATCAAAACCTCAGCGAAACATTGCGGAACTTCATAACAAAGCGTAAACAAAGTTATACTATGCACGTATGTACTATTTGATCATCCAGAGCGGTTCTTGCTACATATTTAGTTAAATAACTCTGAGCATTGCAGGTATTTGCAGTTCTAACTTATATAATATCAAAGTTTACTATCTTATCAATACGACGCAATCAAAACCTCAGCGAAACTCTGCGGAACTTCATAACAAAGCGTAAACAAAGTTATACTATGGACGGATGTACTATTTGATCATCCTGAGCGGTTCTTGCTACATATTTTGTTAAATAACTCTGAGGTGTGCAGGTATTTGCAGTTCTAACTTAAGTAATATCAAACTATACTATCTTATCAATACGACGCAATCAAAACCTCAGCAAAACATTGCGGAACTTCATAACAAAGCGTAAACAAAGTTATACTATGCACGTATGTACTATTTGATCATCCCTAGCGGTTCTTGCTACATATTTTGTTAAATAACTCTGAGCTTTGCATCTGTTTGCAGTTCTAACTTATATAATATCAAAGTATACTATCTTATCAATACGACGCAATCAAAACCTCAGCGAAACTTTGCGGAACTTCATAACAAAGCGTAAACAAAGTTATACTATGCAAGTATGTACTATTTGATCATCCCTAGCGGTTCTTGCTACATATTTTGTTAAATAACTCTGAGGTGTGCAGGTAGTTGCAGTTCTATCTTACATAATATCAAATTATACTATCTTACCAATTGCAACGCAATCAAAACCTCAGCGAAACATTGCGGAACTTCATAACAAAGCGTAAACAAAGTTATACTATGCACGTATGTACTATTTGATCATCCCTAGCGGTTCTTGCTACATATTTTGTTAAATAACTCTGAGCTTTGCATCTGTTTGCAGTTCTAACTTATATAATATCAAAGTATACTATCTTATCAATACGACGCAATCAAAACCTCAGCGAAACTCTGCGGAACTTCATAACAAAGCGTAAACAAAGTTATACTATGCACGGATCTACTATTTGATCATCCAGAGCGGTTCTTGCTACATATTTAGTTAAATAACTCTGAGCTTTGCATCTGTTTGCAGTTCTAACTTAAGTAATATCAAAGTATACTATCTTATCAATACGACGCAATCAAAACCTCAGCGAAACTTTGCGGGACTTCATAACAAAGCGTAAACAAAGTTATACTATGCAAGTATGTACTATTTGATCATCACTAGCGGTTCTTGCTACATATTTTGTTAAATAACTCTGAGCTTTGCATCTGTTTGCAGTTCTAACTTATATAATATCAAAGTTTACTATCTTATCAATACGACGCAATCAAAACCTCAGCGAAACTCTGCGGAACTTCATAACAAAGCGTAAACAAAGTTATACTATGCAAGTATGTACTATTTGATCATCACTAGCGGTTCTTGCTACATATTTTGTTAAATAACTCTGAGGTGTGCAGGTATTTGCAGTTCTAACTTAAGTAATATCAAACTATACTATCTTATCAATACGACGCAATCAAAACCTCAGCAAAACATTGCGGAACTTCATAACAAAGCGTAAACAAAGTTATACTATGCACGTATGTACTATTTGATCATCCCTAGCGGTTCTTGCTACATATTTTGTTAAATAACTCTGAGCTTTGCATCTGTTTGCAGTTCTAACTTATATAATATCAAAGTATACTATCTTATCAATACGACGCAATCAAAACCTCAGCGAAACTCTGCGGAACTTCATAACAAAGCGTAAACAAAGTTATACTATGCACGGATCTACTATTTGATCATCCAGAGCGGTTCTTGCTACATATTTAGTTAAATAACTCTGAGCTTTGCATCTGTTTGCAGTTCTAACTTAAGTAATATCAAAGTATACTATCTTATCAATACGACGCAATCAAAACCTCAGCGAAACTTTGCGGGACTTCATAACAAAGCGTAAACAAAGTTATACTATGCAAGTATGTACTATTTGATCATCACTAGCGGTTCTTGCTACATATTTTGTTAAATAACTCTGAGCTTTGCATCTGTTTGCAGTTCTAACTTATATAATATCAAAGTTTACTATCTTATCAATACGACGCAATCAAAACATCAGTGAAACTTTGCGGAACTTCATAACAAAGCGTAAACAAAGTTATACTATGCAAGTATGTACTATTTGATCATCCCTAGCGGTTCTTGCTACATATTTTGTTAAATAACTCTGAGGTGTGCAGGTATTTGCAGTTCTAACTTATCTAGTATCAAAGTATACTATCTTACCAATTGCGACGCAATCAAAACCTCAGCGAAACATTGCGGAACTTCATAACAAAGCGTAAACAAAGTTATACTATGCACGTATGTACTATTTGATCATCCAGAGCGGTTCTTGCTACATATTTAGTTAAATAACTCTGAGCATTGCAGGTATTTGCAGTTCTAACTTATATAATATCAAAGTTTACTATCTTATCAATACGACGCAATCAAAACCTCAGCGAAACTCTGCGGAACTTCATAACAAAGCGTAAACAAAGTTATACTATGGACGGATGTACTATTTGATCATCCCTAGCGGTTCTTGCTACATATTTTGTTAAATAACACTGAGCTTTGCATCTGTTTGCAGTTCTAACTTATATAATATCAAAGTATACTATCTTATCAATACGACGCAATCAAAACCTCAGCGAAACTCTGCGGAACTTCATAACAAAGCGTAAACAAAGTTATACTATGCACGGATCTACTATTTGATCATCCAGAGCGGTTCTTGCTACATATTTAGTTAAATAACTCTGAGCTTTGCATCTGTTTGCAGTTCTAACTTAAGTAATATCAAAGTATACTATCTTATCAATACGACGCAATCAAAACCTCAGCGAAACTTTGCGGGACTTCATAACAAAGCGTAAACAAAGTTATACTATGCAAGTATGTACTATTTGATCATCCCTAGCGGTTCTTGCTACATATTTTGTTAAATAACTCTGAGGTTTTCATGTAGTTGCAGTTCTATCTTGTATAATATCAAAGTATACCATCCCACCAATACGACGCCATCAAAACCTCAGCGAAACTTTGCGGAACTTCATAACAAAGCGTAAACAAAGTTATACTATGCACGGATGTACTATTTGATCATCCTGAGCGGTTCTTGCTACATATTTTGTTAAATAACTCTGAGGTGTGCAGGTATTTGCAGTTCTAACTTATCTAGTATCAAAGTATACTATCTTACCAATTGCGACGCAATCAAAACCTCAGCGAAACATTGCGGAACTTCATAACAAAGCGTAAACAAAGTTATACTATGCACGGAACTACTATTTGATCATCCAGAGCGGTTCTTGCTACATATTTAGTTAAATAACTCTGAGCTTTGCATCTGTTTGCAGTTCTAACTTAAGTAATATCAAAGTATACTATCTTATCAATACGACGCAATCAAAACCTCAGCGAAACTTTGCGGGACTTTATAACAAAGCGTAAACAAAGTTATACTATGCAAGTATGTACTATTTGATCATCCCTAGCGGTTCTTGCTACATATTTTGTTAAATAACTCTGAGGTGTGCAGGTATTTGCAGTTCTAACTTATCTAATATCAAATTATACTATCTTACCAATTGCAACGCAATCAAAACCTCAGCGAAACATTGCGGAACTTCATAACAAAGCGTAAACAAAGTTATACTATGCACGTATGTACTATTTGATCATCCAGAGCGGTTCTTGCTACATATTTAGTTAAATAACTCTGAGCATTGCAGGTATTTGAAGTTCTAACTTATATAATATCAAAGTTTACTATCTTATCAATACGACGCAATCAAAACCTCAGCGAAACTCTGCGGAACTTCATAACAAAGCGTAAACAAAGTTATACTATGGACGGATGTACTATTTGATCATCCTGAGCGGTTCTTGCTACATATTTTGTTAAATAACTCTGAGGTGTGCAGGTATTTGCAGTTCTAACTTAAGTAATATCAAACTATACTATCTTATCAATACGACGCAATCAAAACCTCAGCAAAACATTGCGGAACTTCATAACAAAGCGTAAACAAAGTTATACTATGCACGTATGTACTATTTGATCATCCCTAGCGGTTCTTGCTACATATTTTGTTAAATAACTCTGAGCTTTGCATCTGTTTGCAGTTCTAACTTATATAATATCAAAGTATACTATCTTATCAATACGACGCAATCAAAACCTCAGCGAAACTTTGCGGGACTTCATAACAAAGCGTAAACAAAGTTATACTATGCAAGTATGTACTATTTGATCATCCCTAGCGGTTCTTGCTACATATTTTGTTAAATAACTCTGAGGTGTGCAGGTATTTGCAGTTCTAACTTATCTAATATCAAATTATACTATCTTACCAATTGCAACGCAATCAAAACCTCAGCGAAACATTGCGGAACTTCATAACAAAGCGTAAACAAAGTTATACTATGCACGTATGTACTATTTGATCATCCCTAGCGGTTCTTGCTACATATTTTGTTAAATAACTCTGAGCTTTGCATCTGTTTGCAGTTCTAACTTATATAATATCAAAGTATACTATCTTATCAATACGACGCAATCAAAACCTCAGCGAAACTCTGCGGAACTTCATAACAAAGCGTAAACAAAGTTATACTATGCACGGATCTACTATTTGATCATCCAGAGCGGTTCTTGCTACATATTTAGTTAAATAACTCTGAGCTTTGCATCTGTTTGCAGTTCTAACTTAAGTAATATCAAAGTATACTATCTTATCAATACGACGCAATCAAAACCTCAGCGAAACTTTGCGGGACTTCATAACAAAGCGTAAACAAAGTTATACTATGCAAGTATGTACTATTTGATCATCACTAGCGGTTCTTGCTACATATTTTGTTAAATAACTCTGAGCTTTGCATCTGTTTGCAGTTCTAACTTATATAATATCAAAGTATACTATCTTATCAATACGACGCAATCAAAACCTCAGCGAAACTTTGCGGGACTTCATAACAAAGCGTAAACAAAGTTATACTATGGACGGATGTACTATTTGATCATCCTGAGCGGTTCTTGCTACATATTTTGTTAAATAACTCTGAGGTGTGCAGGTATTTGCAGTTCTAACTTAAGTAATATCAAACTATACTATCTTATCAATACGACGCAATCAAAACCTCAGCAAAACATTGCGGAACTTCATAACAAAGCGTAAACAAAGTTATACTATGCACGTATGTACTATTTGATCATCCCTAGCGGTTCTTGCTACATATTTTGTTAAATAACTCTGAGCTTTGCATCTGTTTGCAGTTCTAACTTATATAATATCAAAGTATACTATCTTATCAATACGACGCAATCAAAACCTCAGCGAAACTCTGCGGAACTTCATAACAAAGCGTAAACAAAGTTATACTATGCACGGATCTACTATTTGATCATCCAGAGCGGTTCTTGCTACATATTTAGTTAAATAACTCTGAGCTTTGCATCTGTTTGCAGTTCTAACTTAAGTAATATCAAAGTATACTATCTTATCAATACGACGCAATCAAAACCTCAGCGAAACTTTGCGGGACTTCATAACAAAGCGTAAACAAAGTTATACTATGCAAGTATGTACTATTTGATCATCACTAGCGGTTCTTGCTACATATTTTGTTAAATAACTCTGAGCTTTGCATCTGTTTGCAGTTCTAACTTATATAATATCAAAGTTTACTATCTTATCAATACGACGCAATCAAAACATCAGTGAAACTTTGCGGAACTTCATAACAAAGCGTAAACAAAGTTATACTATGCAAGTATGTACTATTTGATCATCCCTAGCGGTTCTTGCTACATATTTTGTTAAATAACTCTGAGGTTTTCATGTAGTTGCAGTTCTATCTTGTATAATATCAAAGTATACCATCCCACCAATACGACGCCATCAAAACCTCAGCGAAACTCTGCGGAACTTCATAACAAAGCGTAAACAAAGTTATACTATGCACGGATGTACTATTTGATCATCCTGAGCTGTTCTTGCTACATATTTTGTTAAATAACTCTGAGGTGTGCAGGTATTTGCAGTTCTAACTTATCTAATATCAAAGTATACTATCTTACCAATTGCGACGCAATCAACACCTCAGCGAAACATTGCGGAACTTCATAACAAAGCGTAAACAAAGTTATACTATGCAAGTATGTACTATTTGATCATCCCTAGCGGTTCTTGCTACATATTTTGTTAAATAACTCTGAGCTTTGCATCTGTTTGCAGTTCTAACTTATATAATATCAAAGTATACTATCTTATCAATACGACGCAATCAAAACCTCAGCGAAACTCTGCGGAACTTCATAACAAAGCGTAAACAAAGTTATACTATGCACGGATCTACTATTTGATCATCCAGAGCGGTTCTTGCTACATATTTAGTTAAATAACTCTGAGCTTTGCATCTGTTTGCAGTTCTAACTTAAGTAATATCAAAGTATACTATCTTATCAATACGACGCAATCAAAACCTCAGCGAAACTTTGCGGAACTTCATAACAAAGCGTAAACAAAGTTATACTATGCACGTATGTACTATTTGATCATCCCTAGCGGTTCTTGCTACATATTTTGTTAAATAACTCTGAGGTTTTCATGTAGTTGCAGTTCTATCTTGTATAATATCAAAGTATACCATCCCACCAATACGACGCCATCAAAACCTCAGCGAAACTTTGCGGAACTTCATAACAAAGCGTAAACAAAGTTATACTATGCACGGATGTACTATTTGATCATCCTGAGCGGTTCTTGCTACATATTTTGTTAAATAACTCTGAGGTGTGCAGGTATTTGCAGTTCTAACTTATCTAGTATCAAAGTATACTATCTTACCAATTGCGACGCAATCAAAACCTCAGCGAAACATTGCGGAACTTCATAACAAAGCGTAAACAAAGTTATACTATGCACGGAACTACTATTTGATCATCCAGAGCGGTTCTTGCTACATATTTAGTTAAATAACTCTGAGCTTTGCATCTGTTTGCAGTTCTAACTTAAGTAATATCAAAGTATACTATCTTATCAATACGACGCAATCAAAACCTCAGCGAAACTTTGCGGAACTTCATAACAAAGCGTAAACAAAGTTATACTATGCAAGTATGTACTATTTGTTCATCCCTAGCGGTTCTTGCTACATATTTTGTTAAATAACTCTGAGGTGTGCAGGTATTTGCAGTTCTAACTTATCTAATATCAAAGTATACTATCTTACCAATTGCGACGCAATCAAAACCTCAGCGAAACATTGCGGAACTTCATAACAAAGCGTAAACAAAGTTATACTATGCACGTATGTACTATTTGATCATCCCTAGCGGTTCTTGCTACATATTTTGTTAAATAACTCTGAGCTTTGCATCTGTTTGCAGTTCTAACTTATATAATATCAAAGTATACTATCTTATCAATACGACGCAATCAAAACCTCAGCGAAACTCTGCGGAACTTCATAACAAAGCGTAAACAAAGTTATACTATGCACGGATGTACTATTTGATCATCCAGAGCGGTTCTTGCTACATATTTAGTTAAATAACTCTGAGCTTTGCATCTGTTTGCAGTTCTAACTTAAGTAATATCAAAGTATACTATCTTATCAATACGACGCAATCAAAACCTCAGCGAAACTTTGCGGGACTTCATAACAAAGCGTAAACAAAGTTATACTATGCAAGTATGTACTATTTGATCATCACTAGCGGTTCTTGCTACATATTTTGTTAAATAACTCTGAGCTTTGCATCTGTTTGCAGTTCTAACTTATATAATATCAAAGTATACTATCTTATCAATACGACGCAATCAAAACCTCAGCGAAACTCTGCGGAACTTCATAACAAAGCGTAAACAAAGTTATACTATGCACGGATCTACTATTTGATCATCCAGAGCGGTTCTTGCTACATATTTAGTTAAATAACTCTGAGCTTTGCATCTGTTTGCAGTTCTAACTTAAGTAATATCAAAGTATACTATCTTATCAATACGACGCAATCAAAACCTCAGCGAAACTTTGCGGAACTTCATAACAAAGCGTAAACAAAGTTATACTATGCAAGTATGTACTATTTGATCATCACTAGCGGTTCTTGCTACATATTTTGTTAAATAACTCTGAGCTTTGCATCTGTTTGCAGTTCTAACTTATCTAGTATCAAAGTATACTATCTTACCAATTGCGACGCAATCAAAACCTCAGCGAAACATTGCGGAACTTCATAACAAAGCGTAAACAAAGTTATACTATGCACGGAACTACTATTTGATCATCCAGAGCGGTTCTTGCTACATATTTAGTTAAATAACTCTGAGCTTTGCATCTGTTTGCAGTTCTAACTTAAGTAATATCAAAGTATACTATCTTATCAATACGACGCAATCAAAACCTCAGCGAAACTTTGCGGGACTTCATAACAAAGCGTAAACAAAGTTATACTATGCAAGTATGTACTATTTGTTCATCCCTAGCGGTTCTTGCTACATATTTTGTTAAATAACTCTGAGGTGTGCAGGTATTTGCAGTTCTAACTTATCTAATATCAAAGTATACTATCTTACCAATTGCGACGCAATCAAAACCTCAGCGAAACATTGCGGAACTTCATAACAAAGCGTAAACAAAGTTATACTATGCACGTATGTACTATTTGATCATCCCTAGCGGTTCTTGCTACATATTTTGTTAAATAACTCTGAGCTTTGCATCTGTTTGCAGTTCTAACTTATATAATATCAAAGTATACTATCTTATCAATACGACGCAATCAAAACCTCAGCGAAACTTTGCGGGACTTCATAACAAAGCGTAAACAAAGTTATACTATGCAAGTATGTACTATTTGATCATCACTAGCGGTTCTTGCTACATATTTTGTTAAATAACTCTGAGCTTTGCATCTGTTTGCAGTTCTAACTTATATAATATCAAAGTATACTATCTTATCAATACGACGCAATCAAAACATCAGTGAAACTTTGCGGAACTTCATAACAAAGCGTAAACAAAGTTATACTATGCACGGATCTACTATTTGATCATCCAGAGCGCTTCTTGCTACATATTTAGTTAAATAACTCTGAGCTTTGCATCTGTTTGCAGTTCTAACTTAAGTAATATCAAAGTATACTATCTTATCAATACGACGCAATCAAAACCTCAGCGAAACTTTGCGGGACTTCATAACAAAGCGGAAACAAAGTTATACTATGCAAGTATGTACTATTTGATCATCACTAGCGGTTCTTGCTACATATTTTGTTAAATAAATCTGAGGTGTGCAGGTATTTGCAGTTCTAACTTATCTAATATCAAAGTATACTATCTTACCAATTGCGACGCAATCAAAACCTCAGCGAAACATTGCGGAACTTCATAACAAAGCGTAAACAAAGTTATACTATGCACGTATGTACTATTTGATCATCCCTAGCGGTTCTTGCTACATATTTTGTTAAATAACTCTGAGCTTTGCATCTGTTTGCAGTTCTAACTTATATAATATCAAAGTATACTATCTTATCAATACGACGCAATCAAAACCTCAGCGAAACTCTGCGGAACTTCATAACAAAGCGTAAACAAAGTTATACTATGCACGGATCTACTATTTGATCATCCAGAGCGGTTCTGGCTACATATTTAGTTAAATAACTCTGAGCTTTGCATCTGTTTGCAGTTCTAACTTAAGTAATATCAAAGTATACTATCTTATCAATACGACGCAATCAAAACCTCAGCGAAACTTTGCGGGACTTCATAACAAAGCGTAAACAAAGTTATACTATGCAAGTATGTACTATTTGTTCATCCCTAGCGGTTCTTGCTACATATTTTGTTAAATAACTCTGAGGTGTGCAGGTATTTGCAGTTCTAACTTATCTAATATCAAAGTATACTATCTTATCAATACGACGCAATCAAAACCTCAGCGAAACTCTGCGGAACTTCATAACAAAGCGTAAACAAAGTTATACTATGCACGGATCTACTATTTGATCATCCAGAGCGGTTCTGGCTACATATTTAGTTAAATAACTCTGAGCTTTGCATCTGTTTGCAGTTCTAACTTAAGTAATATCAAAGTATACTATCTTATCAATACGACGCAATCAAAACCTCAGCGAAACTTTGCGGGACTTCATAACAAAGCGTAAACAAAGTTATACTATGCACGGATGTACTATTTGATCATCACTAGCGGTTCTTGCTACATATTTTGTTAAATAACTCTGAGCTTTGCATCTGTTTGCAGTTCTAACTTATATAATATCAAAGTATACTATCTTATCAATACGACGCAATCAAAACCTCAGCGAAACTCTGCGGAACTTCATAACAAAGCGTAAACAAAGTTATACTATGCACGGATCTACTATTTGATCATCCAGAGCGGTTCTTGCTACATATTTAGTTAAATAACTCTGAGCTTTGCATCTGTTTGCAGTTCTAACTTAAGTAATATCAAAGTATACTATCTTATCAATACGACGCAATCAAAACCTCAGCGAAACTTTGCGGGACTTCATAACAAAGCGTAAACAAAGTTATACTATGCAAGTATGTACTATTTGATCATCACTAGCGGTTCTTGCTACATATTTTGTTAAATAACTCTGAGCTTTGCATCTGTTTGCAGTTCTAACTTATCTAGTATCAAAGTATACTATCTTACCAATTGCGACGCAATCAAAACCTCAGCGAAACATTGCGGAACTTCATAACAAAGCGTAAACAAAGTTATACTATGCACGGAACTACTATTTGATCATCCAGAGCGGTTCTTGCTACATATTTAGTTAAATAACTCTGAGCTTTGCATCTGTTTGCAGTTCTAACTTAAGTAATATCAAAGTATACTATCTTATCAATACGACGCAATCAAAACCTCAGCGAAACTTTGCGGGACTTCATAACAAAGCGTAAACAAAGTTATACTATGCAAGTATGTACTATTTGTTCATCCCTAGCGGTTCTTGCTACATATTTTGTTAAATAACTCTGAGGTGTGCAGGTATTTGCAGTTCTAACTTATCTAATATCAAAGTATACTATCTTACCAATTGCGACGCAATCAAAACCTCAGCGAAACATTGCGGAACTTCATAACAAAGCGTAAACAAAGTTATACTATGCACGTATGTACTATTTGATCATCCCTAGCGGTTCTTGCTACATATTTTGTTAAATAACTCTGAGCTTTGCATCTGTTTGCAGTTCTAACTTATATAATATCAAAGTATACTATCTTATCAATACGACGCAATCAAAACCTCAGCGAAACTTTGCGGAACTTCATAACAAAGCGTAAACAAAGTTATACTATGCAAGTATGTACTATTTGATCATCACTAGCGGTTCTTGCTACATATTTTGTTAAATAACTCTGAGCTTTGCATCTGTTTGCAGTTCTAACTTATATAATATCAAAGTATACTATCTTATCAATACGACGCAATCAAAACATCAGTGAAACTTTGCGGAACTTCATAACAAAGCGTAAACAAAGTTATACTATGCACGGATCTACTATTTGATCATCCAGAGCGCTTCTTGCTACATATTTAGTTAAATAACTCTGAGCTTTGCATCTGTTTGCAGTTCTAACTTAAGTAATATCAAAGTATACTATCTTATCAATACGACGCAATCAAAACCTCAGCGAAACTTTGCGGGACTTCATAACAAAGCGGAAACAAAGTTATACTATGCAAGTATGTACTATTTGATCATCACTAGCGGTTCTTGCTACATATTTTGTTAAATAAATCTGAGGTGTGCAGGTATTTGCAGTTCTAACTTATCTAATATCAAAGTATACTATCTTACCAATTGCGACGCAATCAAAACCTCAGCGAAACATTGCGGAACTTCATAACAAAGCGTAAACAAAGTTATACTATGCACGTATGTACTATTTGATCATCCCTAGCGGTTCTTGCTACATATTTTGTTAAATAACTCTGAGCTTTGCATCTGTTTGCAGTTCTAACTTATATAATATCAAAGTATACTATCTTATCAATACGACGCAATCAAAACCTCAGCGAAACTCTGCGGAACTTCATAACAAAGCGTAAACAAAGTTATACTATGCACGGATCTACTATTTGATCATCCAGAGCGGTTCTGGCTACATATTTAGTTAAATAACTCTGAGCTTTGCATCTGTTTGCAGTTCTAACTTAAGTAATATCAAAGTATACTATCTTATCAATACGACGCAATCAAAACCTCAGCGAAACTTTGCGGGACTTCATAACAAAGCGTAAACAAAGTTATACTATGCAAGTATGTACTATTTGTTCATCCCTAGCGGTTCTTGCTACATATTTTGTTAAATAACTCTGAGGTGTGCAGGTATTTGCAGTTCTAACTTATCTAATATCAAAGTATACTATCTTATCAATACGACGCAATCAAAACCTCAGCGAAACTTTGCGGGACTTCATAACAAAGCGTAAACAAAGTTATACTATGCAAGTATGTACTATTTGATCATCACTAGCGGTTCTTGCTACATATTTTGTTAAATAACTCTGAGCTTTGCATCTGTTTGCAGTTCTAACTTATATAATATCAAAGTATACTATCTTATCAATACGACGCAATCAAAACCTCAGTGACACTTTGCGGAACTTCATAACAAAGCGTAAACAAAGTTATACTATGCACGGATCTACTATTTGATCATCCAGAGCGCTTCTTGCTACATATTTAGTTAAATAACTCTGAGCTTTGCATCTGTTTGCAGTTCTAACTTAAGTAATATCAAAGTATACTATCTTATCAATACGACGCAATCAAAACCTCAGCGAAACTTTGCGGGACTTCATAACAAAGCGGAAACAAAGTTATACTATGCAAGTATGTACTATTTGATCATCACTAGCGGTTCTTGCTACATATTTTGTTAAATAAATCTGAGGTGTGCAGGTATTTGCAGTTCTAACTTATCTAATATCAAAGTATACTATCTTACCAATTGCGACGCAATCAAAACCTCAGCGAAACATTGCGGAACTTCATAACAAAGCGTAAACAAAGTTATACTATGCACGTATGTACTATTTGATCATCCCTAGCGGTTCTTGCTACATATTTTGTTAAATAACTCTGAGCTTTGCATCTGTTTGCAGTTCTAACTTATATAATATCAAAGTATACTATCTTATCAATACGACGCAATCAAAACCTCAGCGAAACTCTGCGGAACTTCATAACAAAGCGTAAACAAAGTTATACTATGCACGGATCTACTATTTGATCATCCAGAGCGGTTCTGGCTACATATTTAGTTAAATAACTCTGAGCTTTGCATCTGTTTGCAGTTCTAACTTAAGTAATATCAAAGTATACTATCTTATCAATACGACGCAATCAAAACCTCAGCGAAACTTTGCGGGACTTCATAACAAAGCGTAAACAAAGTTATACTATGCAAGTATGTACTATTTGATCATCCCTAGCGGTTCTTGCTACATATTTTGTTAAATAACTCTGAGGTTTTCATGTAGTTGCAGTTCTATCTTGTATAATATCAAAGTATACCATCCCACCAATACGACGCCATCAAAACCTCAGCGAAACTTTGCGGAACTTCATAACAAAGCGTAAACAAAGTTATACTATGCACGGATGTACTATTTGATCATCCTGAGCGGTTCTTGCTACATATTTTGTTAAATAACTCTGAGGTGTGCAGGTATTTGCAGTTCTAACTTATCTAGTATCAAAGTATACTATCTTACCAATTGCGACGCAATCAAAACCTCAGCGAAACATTGCGGAACTTCATAACAAAGCGTAAACAAAGTTATACTATGCACGGAACTACTATTTGATCATCCAGAGCTGTTCTTGCTACATATTTAGTTAAATAACTCTGAGCTTTGCATCTGTTTGCAGTTCTAACTTAAGTAATATCAAAGTATACTATCTTATCAATACGACGCAATCAAAACCTCAGCGAAACTTTGCGGGACTTCATAACAAAGCGTAAACAAAGTTATACTATGCAAGTATGTACTATTTGTTCATCCCTAGCGGTTCTTGCTACATATTTTGTTAAATAACTCTGAGGTGTGCAGGTATTTGCAGTTCTAACTTATCTAATATCAAAGTATACTATCTTACCAATTGCGACGCAATCAAAACCTCAGCGAAACATTGCGGAACTTCATAACAAAGCGTAAACAAAGTTATACTATGCACGTATGTACTATTTGATCATCCCTAGCGGTTCTTGCTACATATTTTGTTAAATAACTCTGAGCTTTGCATCTGTTTGCAGTTCTAACTTATATAATATCAAAGTATACTATCTTATCAATACGACGCAATCAAAACCTCAGCGAAACTCTGCGGAACTTCATAACAAAGCGTAAACAAAGTTATACTATGCACGGATCTACTATTTGATCATCCTGAGCGGTTCTTGCTACATATTTAGTTAAATAACTCTGAGCTTTGCATCTGTTTGCAGTTCTAACTTAAGTAATATCAAAGTATACTATCTTATCAATACGACGCAATCAAAACCTCAGCGAAACTTTGCGGGACTTCATAACAAAGCGTAAACAAAGTTATACTATGCAAGTATGTACTATTTGATCATCACTAGCGGTTCTTGCTACATATTTTGTTAAATAACTCTGAGCTTTGCATCTGTTTGCAGTTCTAACTTATCTAGTATCAAAGTATACTATCTTACCAATTGCGACGCAATCAAAACCTCAGCGAAACATTGCGGAACTTCATAACAAAGCGTAAACAAAGTTATACTATGCACGGATCTACTATTTCATCATCCAGAGCGGTTCTTGCTACATATTTAGTTAAATAACTCTGAGCTTTGCATCTGTTTGCAGTTCTAACTTAAGTAATATCAAAGTATACTATCTTATCAATACGACGCAATCAAAACCTCAGCGAAACTTTGCGGGACTTCATAACAAAGCGTAAACAAAGTTATACTATGCAAGTATGTACTATTTGATCATCACTAGCGGTTCTTGCTACATATTTTGTTAAATAACTCTGAGGTGTGCAGGTATTTGCAGTTCTAACTTATCTAATATCAAAGTATACTATCTTACCAATTGCGACGCAATCAAAACCTCAGCGAAACATTGCGGAACTTCATAACAAAGCGTAAACAAAGTTATACTATGCACGTATGTACTATTTGATCATCCCTAGCGGTTCTTGCTACATATTTTGTTAAATAACTCTGAGCTTTGCATCTGTTTGCAGTTCTAACTTATATAATATCAAAGTATACTATCTTATCAATACGACGCAATCAAAACCTCAGCGAAACTCTGCGGAACTTCATAACAAAGCGTAAACAAAGTTATACTATGCACGGATCTACTATTTGATCATCCAGAGCGGTTCTTGCTACATATTTAGTTAAATAACTCTGAGCTTTGCATCTGTTTGCAGTTCTAACTTAAGTAATATCAAAGTATACTATCTTATCAATACGACGCAATCAAAACCTCAGCGAAACTTTGCGGGACTTCATAACAAAGCGTAAACAAAGTTATACTATGCAAGTATGTACTATTTGATCATCACTAGCGGTTCTTGCTACATATTTTGTTAAATAACTCTGAGCTTTGCATCTGTTTGCAGTTCTAACTTATATAATATCAAAGTATACTATCTTATCAATACGACGCAATCAAAACATCAGTGAAACTTTGCGGAACTTCATAACAAAGCGTAAACAAAGTTATACTATGCACGGATCTACTATTTGATCATCCAGAGCGGTTCTTGCTACATATTTAGTTAAATAACTCTGAGCTTTGCATCTGTTTGCAGTTCTAACTTAAGTAATATCAAAGTATACTATCTTATCAATACGACGCAATCAAAACCACAGCGAAACTTTGCGGGACTTCATAACAAAGCGTAAACAAAGTTATACTATGCAAGTATGTACTATTTGATCATCACTAGCGGTTCTTGCTACATATTTTGTTAAATAAATCTGAGGTGTGCAGGTATTTGCAGTTCTAACTTATCTAATATCAAAGTATACTATCTTACCAATTGCGACGCAATCAAAACCTCAGCGAAACATTGCGGAACTTCATAACAAAGCGTAAACAAAGTTATACTATGCACGTATGTACTATTTGATCATCCCTAGCGGTTCTTGCTACATATTTTGTTAAATAACTCTGAGCTTTGCATCTGTTTGCAGTTCTAACTTATATAATATCAAAGTATACTATCTTATCAATACGACGCAATCAAAACCTCAGCGAAACTCTGCGGAACTTCATAACAAAGCGTAAACAAAGTTATACTATGCACGGATCTACTATTTGATCATCCAGAGCGGTTCTGGCTACATATTTAGTTAAATAACTCTGAGCTTTGCATCTGTTTGCAGTTCTAACTTATATAATATCAAAGTATACTATCTTATCAATACGACGCAATCAAAACATCAGTGAAACTTTGCGGAACTTCATAACAAAGCGTAAACAAAGTTATACTATGCACGGATCTACTATTTGATCATCCAGAGCGGTTCTTGCTACATATTTAGTTAAATAACTCTGAGCTTTGCATCTGTTTGCAGTTCTAACTTAAGTAATATCAAAGTATACTATCTTATCAATACGACGCAATCAAAACCTCAGCGAAACTTTGCGGGACTTCATAACAAAGCGTAAACAAAGTTATACTATGCAAGTATGTACTATTTGATCATCACTAGCGGTTCTTGCTACATATTTTGTTAAATAACTCTGAGCTTTGCATCTGTTTGCAGTTCTAACTTATATAATATCAAAGTTTACTATCTTATCAATACGACGCAATCAAAACATCAGTGAAACTTTGCGGAACTTCGTAACAAAGCGTAAACAAAGTTATACTATGCACGTATGTACTATTTGATCATCCAGAGCGGTTCTTGCTACATATTTAGTTAAATAACTCTGAGCATTGCAGGTATTTGCAGTTCTAACTTATATAATATCAAAGTTTACTATCTTATCAATACGACGCAATCAAAACCTCAGCGAAACTCTGCGGAACTTCATAACAAAGCGTAAACAAAGTTATACTATGGACGGATGTACTATTTGATCATCCTGAGCGGTTCTTGCTACATATTTTGTTAAATAACTCTGAGGTGTGCAGGTATTTGCAGTTCTAACTTAAGTAATATCAAAGTATACTATCTTATCAATACGACGCAATCAAAACCTCAGCAAAACATTGCGGAACTTCATAACAAAGCGTAAACAAAGTTATACTATGCACGTATGTACTATTTGATCATCCCTAGCGGTTCTTGCTACATATTTTGTTAAATAACTCTGAGCTTTGCATCTGTTTGCAGTTCTAACTTATATAATATCAAAGTATACTATCTTATCAATACGACGCAATCAAAACCTCAGCGAAACTCTGCGGAACTTCATAACAAAGCGTAAACAAAGTTATACTATGCACGGATCTACTATTTGATCATCCAGAGCGGTTCTTGCTACATATTTAGTTAAATAACTCTGAGCTTTGCATCTGTTTGCAGTTCTAACTTAAGTAATATCAAAGTATACTATCTTATCAATACGACGCAATCAAAACATCAGTGAAACTTTGCGGAACTTCATAACAAAGCGTAAACAAAGTTATACTATGCACGGATCTACTATTTGATCATCCAGAGCGGTTCTTGCTACATATTTTGTTAAATAACTCTGAGCTTTGCATCTGTTTGCAGTTCTAACTTATATAATATCAAAGTATACTATCTTATCAATACGACGCAATCAAAACCTCAGCGAAACTTTGCGGGACTTCATAACAAAGCGTAAACAAAGTTATACTATGCAAGTATGTACTATTTGATCATCACTAGCGGTTCTTGCTACATATTTTGTTAAATAACTCTGAGCTTTGCATCTGTTTGCAGTTCTAACTTAAGTAATATCAAAGTATACTATCTTATCAATACGACGCAATCAAAACCTCAGCGAAACTTTGCGGGACTTCATAACAAAGCGTAAACAAAGTTATACTATGCAAGTATGTACTATTTGATCATCCCTAGCGGTTCTTGCTACATATTTTGTTAAATAACTCTGAGGTGTGCAGGTATTTGCAGTTCTAACTTATCTAATATCAAATTATACTATCTTACCAATTGCGACGCAATCAAAACCTCAGCGAAACATTGCGGAACTTCATAACAAAGCGTAAACAAAGTTATACTATGCACGTATGTACTATTTGATCATCCCTAGCGGTTCTTGCTACATATTTTGTTAAATAACTCTGAGCTTTGCATCTGTTTGCAGTTCTAACTTATATAATATCAAAGTATACTATCTTATCAATACGACGCAATCAAAACCTCAGCGAAACATTGCGGAACTTCATAACAAAGCGTAAACAAAGTTATACTATGCAGGATGTACTATTTGATCATCCAGAGCGGTTCTTGCTACATATTTAGTTAAATAACTCTGAGCTTTGCATCTGTTTGCAGTTCTAACTTAAGTAATATCAAAGTATACTATCTTATCAATACGACGCAATCAAAACCTCAGCGAAACTTTGCGGGACTTCATAACAAAGCGTAAACAAAGTTATACTATGCAAGTATGTACTATTTGATCATCCCTAGCGGTTCTTGCTACATATTTTGTTAAATAACTCTGAGGTTTTCATGTAGTTGCAGTTCTATCTTGTATAATATCAAAGTATACCATCCCACCAATACGACGCCATCAAAACCTCAGCGAAACTCTGCGGAACTTCATAACAAAGCGTAAACAAAGTTATACTATGCACGGATGTACTATTTGATCATCCTGAGCTGTTCTTGCTACATATTTTGTTAAATAACTCTGAGGTGTGCAGGTATTTGCAGTTCTAACTTATCTAATATCAAAGTATACTATCTTACCAATTGCGACGCAATCAACACCTCAGCGAAACATTGCGGAACTTCATAACAAAGCGTAAACAAAGTTATACTATGCACGTATGTACTATTTGATCATCCCTAGCGGTTCTTGCTACATATTTTGTTAAATAACACTGAGCTTTGCATCTGTTTGCAGTTCTAACTTATATAATATCAAAGTATACTATCTTATCAATACGACGCAATCAAAACCTCAGCGAAAATCTGCGGAACTTCATAACAAAGCGTAAACAAAGTTATATTATGCACGGATCTACTATTTGATCATCCAGAGCGGTTCTTGCTACATATTTAGTTAAATAACTCTGAGCTTTGCATCTGTTTGCAGTTCTAACTTAAGTAATATCAAAGTATACTATCTTATCAATACGACGCAATCAAAACCTCAGCGAAACTTTGCGGAACTTCATAACAAAGCGTAAACAAAGTTATACTATACAAGTATGTACTATTTGATCATCACTAGCGGTTCTTGCTACATATTTTGTTAAATAACTCTGAGCTTTGCATCTGTTTGCAGTTCTAACTTATATAATATCAAAGTATACTATCTTATCAATACGACGCAATCAAAACATCAGTGAAACTTTGCGGAACTTCATAACAAAGCGTAAACAAAGATATACTATGCACGTATGTACTATTTGATCATCCAGAGCGGTTCTTGCTACATATTTAGTTAAATAACTCTGAGCTTTGCATTTGTTTGCAGTTCTAACTTAAGTAATATCAAAGTATACTATCTTATCAATACGACGCAATCAAAACCTCAGCGAAACTTTGCGGGACTTCATAACAAAGCGTAAACAAAGTTATACTATGCAAGTATGTACTATTTGATCATCCCTAGCGGTTCTTGCTACATATTTTGTTAAATAACTCTGAGGTGTGCAGGTTTTTGCAGTTCTAACTCATATAATATCAAATTATACTATCTTACCAATTGCAACGCAATCAAAACCTCAGCGAAACATTGCGGAACTTCATAACAAAGCGTAAACAAAGTTATACTATGCACGTATGTACTATTTGATCATCCCTAGCGGTTCTTGCTACATATTTTGTTAAATAACTCTGAGCTTTGCATGTAGTTGCAGTTCTAACTTATATATTATCAAAGTATACTATCTTATCAATACGACGCAATCAAAACCACAGCGAAACTCTGCTGAACTTCATAACAAAGCGTAAACAAAGTTATACTATGCACGGATGTACTATTTGATCATCCAGAGCGGTTCTTGCTACATATTTAGTTAAATAACTCTGAGCTTTGCATCTGTTTGCAGTTCTAACTTAAGTAATATCAAAGTATACTATCTTATCAATACGACGCAATCAAAACCTCAGCGAAACTTTGCGGGACTTCATAACAAAGCGTAAACAAAGTTATACTATGCAAGTATGTACTATTTGATCATCACTAGCGGTTCTTGCTACATATTTTGTTAAATAACTCTGAGCTTTGCATCTGTTTGCAGTTCTAACTTATATAATATCAAAGTATACTATCTTATCAATACGACGCAATCAAAACATCAGTGAAACTTTGCGGAACTTCATAACAAAGCGTAAACAAAGTTATACTATGCACGGATCTACTATTTGATCATCTAGAGCGGTTCTTGCTACATATTTAGTTAAATAACTCTGAGCTTTGCATCTGTTTGCAGTTCTAACTTAAGTAATATCAAAGTATACTATCTTATCAATACGACGCAATCAAAACCTCAGCGAAACTTTGCGGGACTTCATAACAAAGCGTAAACAAAGTTATACTATGCAAGTATGTACTATTTGATCATCACTAGCGGTTCTTGCTACATATTTTGTTAAATAACTCTGAGCTTTGCATCTGTTTGCAGTTCTAACTTATATAATATCAAAGTTTACTATCTTATCAATACGACGCAATCAAAACATCAGTGAAACTTTGCGGAACTTCATAACAAAGCGTAAACAAAGTTATACTATGCACGTATGTACTATTTGATCATCCAGAGCGGTTCTTGCTACATATTTAGTTAAATAACTCTGAGCATTGCAGGTATTTGCAGTTCTAACTTATATAATATCAAAGTTTACTATCTTATCAATACGACGCAATCAAAACCTCAGCGAAACTCTGCGGAACTTCATAACAAAGCGTAAACAAAGTTATACTATGGACGGATGTACTATTTGATCATCCTGAGCGGTTCTTGCTACATATTTTGTTAAATAACTCTGAGGTGTGCAGGTATTTGCAGTTCTAACTTAAGTAATATCAAACTATACTATCTTATCAATACGACGCAATCAAAACCTCAGCAAAACATTGCGGAACTTCATAACAAAGCGTAAACAAAGTTATACTATGCACGTATGTACTATTTGATCATCCCTAGCGGTTCTTGCTACATATTTTGTTAAATAAATCTGAGCTTTGCATCTGTTTGCAGTTCTAACTTATATAATATCAAAGTATACTATCTTATCAATACGACGCAATCAAAACCTCAGCGAAACTCTGCGGAACTTCATAACAAAGCGTAAACAAAGTTATACTATGCACGGATCTACTATTTGATCATCCAGAGCGGTTCTTGCTACATATTTAGTTAAATAACTCTGAGCTTTGCATCTGTTTGCAGTTCTAACTTAAGTAATATCAAAGTATACTATCTTATCAATACGACGCAATCAAAACATCAGTGAAACTTTGCGGAACTTCATAACAAAGCGTAAACAAAGTTATACTATGCACGGATGTACTATTTGATCATCCAGAGCGGTTCTTGCTACATATTTTGTTAAATAACTCTGAGCTTTGCATCTGTTTGCAGTTCTAACTTATATAATATCAAAGTATACTATCTTATCAATACGACGCAATCAAAACCTCAGCGAAACTTTGCGGGACTTCATAACAAAGCGTAAACAAAGTTATACTATGCAAGTATGTACTATTTGATCATCACTAGCGGTTCTTGCTACATATTTTGTTAAATAACTCTGAGCTTTGCATCTGTTTGCAGTTCTAACTTAAGTAATATCAAAGTATACTATCTTATCAATACGACGCAATCAAAACCTCAGCGAAACTTTGCGGGACTTCATAACAAAGCGTAAACAAAGTTATACTATGCAAGTATGTACTATTTGATCATCCCTAGCGGTTCTTGCTACATATTTTGTTAAATAACTCTGAGGTGTGCAGGGATTTGCAGTTCTAACTTATCTAATATCAAATTATACTATCTTACCAATTGCGACGCAATCAAAACCTCAGCGAAACATTGCGGAACTTCATAACAAAGCGTAAACAAAGTTATACTATGCACGTATGTACTATTTGATCATCCCTAGCGGTTCTTGCTACATATTTTGTTAAATAACTCTGAGCTTTGCATCTGTTTGCAGTTCTAACTTATATAATATCAAAGTATACTATCTTATCAATACGACGCAATCAAAACCTCAGCGAAACTCTGCGGAACTTCATAACAAAGCGTAAACAAAGTTATACTATGCACGGATCTACTATTTGATCATCCAGAGCGGTTCTTGCTACATATTTAGTTAAATAACTCTGAGCTTTGCATCTGTTTGCAGTTCTAACTTAAGTAATATCAAAGTATACTATCTTATCAATACGACGCAATCAAAACCTCAGCGAAACTTTGCGGGACTTCATAACAAAGCGTAAACAAATTTATACTATGCAAGTATGTACTATTTGATCATCACTAGCGGTTCTTGCTACATATTTTGTTAAATAACTCTGAGCTTTGCATCTGTTTGCAGTTCTAACTTATATAATATCAAAGTATACTATCTTATCAATACGACGCAATCAAAACATCAGTGAAACTTTGCGGAACTTCATAACAAAGCGTAAACAAAGATATACTATGCACGTATGTACTATTTGATCATCCTGAGCGGTTCTTGCTACATATTTAGTTAAATAACTCTGAGCATTGCAGGTATTTGCAGTTCTAACTTATATAATATCAAAGTTTACTATCTTATCAATACGACGCAATCAAAACCTCAGCGAAACTCTGCGGAACTTCATAACAAAGCGTAAACAAAGTTATACTATGCACGGATGTACTATTTGATCATCCTGAGCTGTTCTTGCTACATATTTTGTTAAATAACTCTGAGGTGTGCAGGTATTTGCAGTTCTAACTTATCTAATATCAAAGTATACTATCTTACCAATTGCGACGCAATCAAAACCTCAGCGAAACATTGCGGAACTTCATAACAAAGCGTAAACAAAGTTATACTATGCACGTATGTACTATTTGATCATCCCTAGCGGTTCTTGCTACATATTTTGTTAAATAACTCTGAGGTGTGCAGGTATTTGCAGTTCTAACTTATCTAATATCAAAGTATACTATCTTACCAATTGCGACGCAATCAAAACCTCAGCGAAACATTGCGGAACTTCATAACAAAGCGTAAACAAAGTTATACTATGCACGTATGTACTATTTGATCATCCCTAGCGGTTCTTGCTACATATTTTGTTAAATAACTCTGAGCTTTGCATCTGTTTGCAGTTCTAACTTATATAATATCAAAGTATACTATCTTATCAATACGACGCAATCAAAACCTCAGCGAAACTCTGCGGAACTTCATAACAAAGCGTAAACAAAGTTATACTATGCAGGATGTACTATTTGATCATCCAGAGCGGTTCTTGCTACATATTTAGTTAAATAACTCTGAGCTTTGCATCTGTTTGCAGTTCTAACTTAAGTAATATCAAAGTATACTATCTTATCAATACGACGCAATCAAAACCTCAGCGAAACTTTGCGGAACTTCATAACAAAGCGTAAACAAAGTTATACTATGCAAGTATGTACTATTTGATCATCCCTAGCGGTTCTTGCTACATATTTTGTTAAATAACTCTGAGGTTTTCATGTAGTTGCAGTTCTATCTTGTATAATATCAAAGTATACAATCCCACCAATACGACGCCATCAAAACCTCAGCGAAACTCTGCGGAACTTCATAACAAAGCGTAAACAAAGTTATACTATGCACGGATGTACTATTTGATCATCCTGAGCTGTTCTTGCTACATATTTTGTTAAATAACTCTGAGGTGTGCAGGTATTTGCAGTTCTAACTTATCTAATATCAATGTATACTATCTTACCAATTGCGACGCAATCAACACCTCAGCGAAACATTGCGGAACTTCATAACAAAGCGTAAACAAAGTTATACTATGCACGTATGTACTATTTGATCATCCCTAGCGGTTCTTGCTACATATTTTGTTAAATAACACTGAGCTTTGCATCTGTTTGCAGTTCTAACTTATATAATATCAAAGTATACTATCTTATCAATACGACGCAATCAAAACCTCAGCGAAACTCTGCGGAACTTCATAACAAAGCGTAAACAAAGTTATACTATGCACGGATCTACTATTTGATCATCCAGAGCGGTTCTTGCTACATATTTAGTTAAATAACTCTGAGCTTTGCATCTGTTTGCAGTTCTAACTTAAGTAATATCAAAGTATACTATCTTATCAATACGACGCAATCAAAACCTCAGCGAAACTTTGCGGGACTTCATAACAAAGCGTAAACAAAGTTATACTATGCAAGTATGTACTATTTGATCATCCCTAGCGGTTCTTGCTACATATTTTGTTAAATAACTCTGAGGTTTTCATGTAGTTGCAGTTCTATCTTGTATAATATCAAAGTATACCATCCCACCAATACGACGCCATCAAAACCTCAGCGAAACTTTGCGGAACTTCATAACAAAGCGTAAACAAAGTTATACTATGCAAGTATGTACTATTTGATCATCACTAGCGGTTCTTGCTACATATTTTGTTAAATAACTCTGAGCTTTGCATCTGTTTGCAGTTCTAACTTATATAATATCAAAGTATACTATCTTATCAATACGACGCAATCAAAACATCAGTGAAACTTTGCGGAACTTCATAACAAAGCGTAAACAAAGATATACTATGCACGTATGTACTATTTGATCATCCAGAGCGGTTCTTGCTACATATTTAGTTAAATAACTCTGAGCTTTGCATTTGTTTGCAGTTCTAACTTAAGTAATATCAAAGTATACTATCTTATCAATACGACGCAATCAAAACCTCAGCGAAACTTTGCGGGACTTCATAACAAAGCGTAAACAAAGTTATACTATGCAAGTATGTACTATTTGATCATCCCTAGCGGTTCTTGCTACATATTTTGTTAAATAACTCTGAGGTGTGCAGGTATTTGCAGTTCTAACTTATCTAATATCAAATTATACTATCTTACCAATTGCAACGCAATCAAAACCTCAGCGAAACATTGCGGAACTTCATAACAAAGCGTAAACAAAGTTATACTATGCACGTATGTACTATTTGATCATCCCTAGCGGTTCTTGCTACATATTTTGTTAAATAACTCTGAGCTTTGCATCTGTTTGCAGTTCTAACTTATATAATATCAAAGTATACTATCTTATCAATACGACGCAATCAAAACCACAGCGAAACTCTGCGGAACTTCATAACAAAGCGTAAACAAAGTTATACTATGCACGGATGTACTATTTGATCATCCAGAGCGGTTCTTGCTACATATTTAGTTAAATAACTCTGAGCTTTGCATCTGTTTGCAGTTCTAACTTAAGTAATATCAAAGTATACTATCTTATCAATACGACGCAATCAAAACCTCAGCGAAACTTTGCGGGACTTCATAACAAAGCGTAAACAAAGTTATACTATGCAAGTATGTACTATTTGATCATCACTAGCGGTTCTTGCTACATATTTTGTTAAATAACTCTGAGCTTTGCATCTGTTTGCAGTTCTAACTTATATAATATCAAAGTATACTATCTTATCAATACGACGCAATCAAAACATCAGTGAAACTTTGCGGAACTTCATAACAAAGCGTAAACAAAGTTATACTATGCACGGATCTACTATTTGATCATCTAGAGCGGTTCTTGCTACATATTTAGTTAAATAACTCTGAGCTTTGCATCTGTTTGCAGTTCTAACTTAAGTAATATCAAAGTATACTATCTTATCAATACGACGCAATCAAAACCTCAGCGAAACTTTGCGGGACTTCATAACAAAGCGTAAACAAAGTTATACTATGCAAGTATGTACTATTTGATCATCACTAGCGGTTCTTGCTACATATTCTGTTAAATAACTCTGAGCTTTGCATCTGTTTGCAGTTCTAACTTATATAATATCAAAGTTTACTATCTTATCAATACGACGCAATCAAAACATCAGTGAAACTTTGCGGAACTTCATAACAAAGCGTAAACAAAGTTATACTATGCACGTATGTACTATTTGATCATCCAGAGCGGTTCTTGCTACATATTTAGTTAAATAACTCTGAGCATTGCAGGTATTTGCAGTTCTAACTTATATAATATCAATGTATACTATCTTATCAATACGACGCAATCAAAACATCAGCGGAACTTTGCGGAATTTCATAACAAAGCGTAAACAAAGTTATACTATGCACGGATGTACTATTTGATCATCCTGAGCTGTTCTTGCTACATATTTTGTTAAATAACTCTGAGGTGTGCAGGGATTTGCAGTTCTAACTTAACTAATATCAATGTATACTCTCTTATCAATACGACGCAATCAAAACATCAGCGGAACTTTGCGGAATTTCATAACAAAGCGTAAACAAAGTTATACTATGCACGGATGTACTATATGATCATCCTGAGCGGTTCTTGCTACATATTTTGTTAAATAACTCTGAGGTGTGCAGGTATTTGCAGTTCTAACTTATCTAATATCAATGTATACTATCTTATCAATACGACGGAATCAAAATCTCAGCGAAACTCTGCGTAACTTCATAATAAAGCGTAAACAAAGTTATACTACGCACGTATGTACTATTTGATCATCCTGAGCTGTTCTTGCTACATATTTTGTTAAATAACTCTGAGCTTTGCAGGTATTTGCAGTTCTAACTTATATAATATGAAAGTATACCTATCTTATCAATACGACGCAATCAAAACATCAGCGAAACTCTGCGGAACTTCATAACAAAGCGTAAACAAAGTTGTACTATGCACGGATGTACTATATGATCATCCTGAGCGGTTCTTGCTAAATATTTTGTTAAATAACTCTGAGGTGTGCAGGTATTTGCAGTTCTAACATATCTAATATCAATGTATACTATCTTATCAATACGACGCAATCAAAACATCACCGAAACTTTGCGGAACTTCATAACAAAGCGTAAACAAAGTTATACTATGCACGGATGTACTATTTGATCATCCTGAGCGGTTCTTGCTACATATTTAGTTAAATAACTCTGAGCTTTGCAGGTAGTTGCAGTTCTTACTTATATATTATCAAAGTATACTATCTTATCAATACGTACGCAATCACAATATCAGCGAAACTTTGCGGAACTTCAAAACAAAGCGTAAACAAAGTTATACTATGCACGGATATACTATGTGATCATCCTGAGCGGTTCTTGCTACATATTTAGTTAAATAACTCTAAGCTTTGCAGGTATTTGCAGATCTAACTTATATATTATCAAAGTATACTATCTTATCAATACGTACGCAATCAAAACATCAGCGAAACTTTGCGGAACTTCATAACAAAGCGTAAACAAAGTTATACTATGCACGGATGTACTATTTGATCATCCTGAGCGGTTCTTGCTACATATTTAGTTAAATAAATCTGAGGTGTGCAGGGATTTGCAGTTCTAACTTATCTAATATCAATGTATACTATCTTATCAATACGACGCAATCAAAACATCAGCGGAACTTTGCGGAATTTCATAACAAAGCGTAAACAAAGTTATACTATGCACGGATGTACTATTTGATCATCCTGAGCTGTTCTTGCTACATATTTTGTTAAATAACTCTGAGGTGTGCAGGTATTTGCAGTTCTAACTTATATAATATAAAAGTATACCTATCTTATCAATACGACGCAATCAAAACCTCAGCGAAACTTTGCGGAACTTCAAAACAAAGCGTAAACAAAGTTATACTATGCACGGATGTACTATTTATTCATCACGAGCGGTTCTTGTTACATATTTTGTTAAATAACTCTGAGGTGTGCAGGGATTTGCAGTTCTAACTTATATATTATCAAAGTATACTATCTTATCAATACCGTACGCAATAAAAACATCAGCGAAACTTTGCGGAACTTCATAACAAAGCGTAAACAAAGTTGTACTATGCACGGATGTACTATATGATCATCCTGAGCGGTTCTTGCTACATATTTTGTTAAATAACTCTGAGGTGTGCAGGGATTTGCAGTTCTAACTTATCTAATATCAATGTATACTATCTTATCAATACGACGCAATCAAAACATCAGCGGAACTTTGCGGAACTTCATAACAAAGCGTAAACAAAGTTATACTACGCACGTATGTACTATTTGATCATCCTGAGCGGTTCTAGCTACATATTTTGTTAAATAACTCTGAGGTGTGCAGGTATTTGCAGTTCTAACTTATATAATATAAAAGTATACCTATCTTATCAATACGACGCAATCAAAACCTCAGCGAAACTTTGCGGAACTTCATAACAAAGCGTAAACAACGTTATACTATGCACGGATGTACTATTTGATCATCCTGAGCGGTTCTTGCTACATATTTTGTTAAATAACTCTGAGCTTTGCAGGTAGTTGCAGTTCTTACTTATATATTATCAAAGTATACTATCTTATCAATACGTACGCAATCAAAACATCAGCGAAACTTTGCGGAACTTCAAAACAAAGCGTAAACAAAGTTATACTATGCACGGATGTACTATGTGATCATCCTGAGCGGTTCTTGCAACATATTTAGTTAAATAACTCTAAGCTTTGCAGGTATTTTCAGTTCTAACTTATATATTATCAAAGTATACTATCTTATCAATACGTACGCAATCAAAACATCAGCGAAACTTTGCGGAACTTCATAACAAAGCGTAAACAAAGTTATACTATGCACGGATGTACTATTTGATCATCCTGAGCGGTTCTTGCTACATATTTAGTTAAATAACTCTGAGGTGTGTAGGTATTTGCAGTTCTAACTTATCTAATATCAATGTATACTATCTTATCAATACGACGCAATCAAAACATCAGCGGAACTTTGCGGAATTCCATAACAAAGCGTAAACAAAGTTATACTATGCACGGATGTACTATATGATCATCCTGAGCGGTTCTTGCTACATATTTTGTTAAATAACTCTGAGGTGTGCAGGTATTTGCAGTTCTAACTTATCTAATATCAATGTATACTATCTTATCAATACGACGGAATCAAAATCTCAGCGAAACTCTGCGGAACTTCATAACAAAGCGTAAACAAAGTTATACTAGGCACGGATGTACTATTTGATCATCCTGAGCGGTTCTTGCTACATATTTAGTTAAATAACTCTGAGGTGTGCAGGGATTTGCAGTTCTAACTTATCTAATATCAATGTATACTATCTTATGAATACGACGCAATCAAAACATCAGCGGAACTTTGCGGAATTTCATAACAAAGCGTAAACAAAGTTATACTATGCACGGATGTACTATTTGATCATCCTGAGCTGTTCTTGCTACATATTTTGTTAAATAACTCTGAGGTGTGCAGGGATTTGCAGTTCTAACTTATCTAATATCAATGTATACTATCTTATCAATACGACGCAATCAAAACATCAGCGGAACTTTGCGGAATTTCATAACAAAGCGTAAACAAAGTTATACTATGCACGGATGTACTATATGATCATCCTGAGCGGTTCTTGCTACATATTTTGTTAAATAACTCTGAGGTGTGCAGGTATTTGCAGTTCTAACTTATCTAATATCAATGTATACTATCTTATCAATACGACGGAATCAAAATCTCAGCGAAACTCTGCGTAACTTCATAATAAAGCGTAAACAAAGTTATACTACGCACGTATGTACTATTTGATCATCCTGAGCTGTTCTTGCTACATATTTTGTTAAATAACTCTGAGCTTTGCAGGTATTTGCAGTTCTAACTTATATAATATGAAAGTATACCTATCTTATCAATACGACGCAATCAAAACATCAGCGAAACTCTGCGGAACTTCATAACAAAGCGTAAACAAAGTTGTACTATGCACGGATGTACTATATGATCATCCTGAGCGGTTCTTGCTAAATATTTTGTTAAATAACTCTGAGGTGTGCAGGTATTTGCAGTTCTAACATATCTAATATCAATGTATACTATCTTATCAATAGGACGCAAACAAAACATCACCGAAACTTTGCGGAACTTCATAACAAAGCGTAAACAAAGTTATACTATGCACGGATGTACTATTTGATCATCCTGAGCGGTTCTTGCTACATATTTAGTTAAATAACTCTGAGCTTTGCAGGTAGTTGCAGTTCTTACTTATATATTATCAAAGTATACTATCTTATCAATACGTACGCAATCACAATATCAGCGAAACTTTGCGGAACTTCAAAACAAAGCGTAAACAAAGTTATACTATGCACGGATGTACTATGTGATCATCCTGAGCGGTTCTTGCAACATATTTAGTTAAATAACTCTAAGCTTTGCAGGTATTTTCAGTTCTAACTTATATATTATCAAAGTATACTATCTTATCAATACGTACGCAATCAAAACATCAGCGAAACTTTGCGGAACTTCATAACAAAGCGTAAACAAAGTTATACTATGCACGGATGTACTATTTGATCATCCTGAGCGGTTCTTGCTACATATTTAGTTAAATAAATCTGAGGTGTGCAGGGATTTGCAGTTCTAACTTATCTAATATCAATGTATACTATCTTATCAATACGACGCAATCAAAACATCAGCGGAACTTTGCGGAATTTCATAACAAAGCGTAAACAAAGTTATACTATGCACGTATGTACTATTTGATGATCCTGAGCTATTCTTGCTACATATTTTGTTAAATAACTCTGAGGTGTGCAGGTATTTGCAGTTCTAACTTATATAATATAAAAGTATACTATCTTATCAATACGACGCAATCAAAACCTCAGCGAAACTTTGCGGAACTTCAAAACAAAGCGTAAACAAAGTTATACTATGCACGGATGTACTATTTATTCATCACGAGCGGTTCTTGTTACATATTTTGTTAAATAACTCTGAGGTGTGCAGGGATTTGCAGTTCTAACTTATATATTATCAAAGTATACTATCTTATCAATACCGTACGCAATAAAAACATCAGCGAAACTTTGCGGAACTTCATAACAAAGCGTAAACAAAGTTGTACTATGCACGGATGTACTATATGATCATCCTGAGCGGTTCTTGCTACATATTTTGTTAAATAACTCTGAGGTGTGCAGGGATTTGCAGTTCTAACTTATCTAATATCAATGTATACTATCTTATCAATACGACGCAATCAAAACATCAGCGGAAGTTTGCGGAACTTCATAACAAAGCGTAAACAAAGTTATACTACGCACGTATGTACTATTTGATCATCCTGAGCGGTTCTTGCTACATATTTTGTTAAATAACTCTGAGGTGTGCAGGTATTTGCAGTTCTAACTTATATAATATAAAAGTATACCTATCTTATCAATACGACGCAATCAAAACCTCAGCGAAACTTTGCGGAACTTCATAACAAAGCGTAAACAACGTTATACTATGCACGGATGTACTATTTGATCATCCTGAGCGGTTCTTGCTACATATTTTGTTAAATAACTCTGAGCTTTGCAGGTAGTTGCAGTTCTTACTTATATATTATCAAAGTATACTATCTTATCAATACGTACGCAATCAAAACATCAGCGAAACTTTGCGGAACTTCAAAACAAAGCGTAAACAAAGTTATACTATGCACGGATGTACTATGTGATCATCCTGAGCGGTTCTTGCAACATATTTAGTTAAATAACTCTAAGCTTTGCAGGTATTTTCAGTTCTAACTTATATATTATCAAAGTATACTATCTTATCAATACGTACGCAATCAAAACATCAGCGAAACTTTGCGGAACTTCATAACAAAGCGTAAACAAAGTTATACTATGCACGGATGTACTATTTGATCATCCTGAGCGGTTCTTGCTACATATTTAGTTAAATAACTCTGAGGTGTGCAGGGATTTGCAGTTCTAACTTATCTAATATCAATGTATACTATCTTATCAATACGACGCAATCAAAACATCAGCGGAACTTTGCGGAATTCCATAACAAAGCGTAAACAAAGTTATACTATGCACGGATGTACTATATGATCATCCTGAGCGGTTCTTGCTACATATTTTGTTAAATAACTCTGAGGTGTGCAGGTATTTGCAGTTCTAACTTATCTAATATCAATGTATACTATCTTATCAATACGACGGAATCAAAATCTCAGCGAAACTCTGCGGAACTTCATAACAAAGCGTAAATAAAGTTATACTACGCACGTATGTACTATTTGATCATCCTGAGCTGTTCTTGCTACATATTTTGTTAAATAACTCTGAGCTTTGCAGGTATTTGCAGTTCTAACTTATATAATATGAAAGTATACCTATCTTATCAATACGACGCAATCAAAACCTCAGCGAAACTTTGCGGAACTTCATAACAAAGCGTAAACAAAGTTATACTATGCACGGATGTACTATTTGATCATCCTGAGCGGTTCTAGCTACATATTTTGTTAAATAACTCTGAGGTGTGCAGGTATTTGCAGTTGTAACTTATCTAATATCAATGGATACTATCTTATCAATACGACGGAAACAAAACATCAGCGAAACTCTGCGGAACTTCATAACAAAGCGTAAACAAAGTTGTACTATGCACGGATGTACTATATGATCATCCTGAGCGGTTCTTGCTAAATATTTTGTTAAATAACTCTGAGGTGTGCAGGTATTTGCAGTTCTAACATATCTAATATCAATGTATACTATCTTATCAATAGGACGCAAACAAAACATCACCGAAACTTTGCGGAACTTCATAACAATGCGTAAACAAAGTTATACTAGGCACGGATGTACTATTTGATCATCCTGAGCGGTTCTTGCTACATATTTAGTTAAATAACTCTAAGCTTTGCGGGTATTTTCAGTTCTACCTTATATAATATCATAGTATACTATCTTACCAGTACGACGCCGTCTAAACCTCAGCGAAACTTTGCGGAACTTCATAACAAAGCGTAAACAACGTTGTACTATGCACGGATGTACTATATGACCATCCTGAGCGGTTCTTGCTACATATTTTGTTAAATAACTCTGAGGTGTGCAGGTATTTGCAGTTCTAACTTATATAATATCATAGTATACTATCTCACCAGTACGACGCCATCTAAACCTCAGCGAAACTTTGCGGAACTTCATAACAAAGCGTAAACAAAGTTATACTAAGCACGGATGTACTATTTGATCTTCCTGCCGCTCCTGGATACATATTTTGTTAAATAACTCTGAGCTTTGCAGGTATTTGCATTTCTAACTTATATAATATGAAAGTATACCTATCTTATCAATACGACGCAATCAAAACCTCAGCGAAACTTTGCGGAACTTCATAACAAAGCGTAAACAAAGTTATACTATGCACGGATGTACTATTTGATCATCCTGAGCGGTTCTTGCAACATATTTAGTTAAATAACTCTAAGCTTTGCAGGTATTTGCAGTTCTAACTTATCTAATATCAATGTATACTATCTTATCAATACGACGCAATCAAAACATCTGCGAAACTTTGCGGAATTTCATAACACAGCGTAAACAAAGTTATACTATGCACGGATGTACTATTTGATCATCCTGAGAGGTTCTTGCTACATATTTTGTTAAATAACTCTGAGCGTTGCAGGTATTTGCAGTTCTAACTTATATAATATCATAGTATACTATCTCACCAGTACGACGCCATCTAAACCTCAGCGAAACTTTGCGGAACTTCATAACAAAGCGTAAACAAAGTTGTACTATGCACGGATGTACTATATGATCATCCTGAGCGGTTCTTGCTAAATATATTGTTAAATAACTCTGAGGTGTGCAGGTATTTGCAGTTCTAACTTATCTAATATCAATGTATACTATCTTATCATTAGGACGCAAACAAAATATCAGCGAAACTTTGCGGAAATTCATAACAAATCGTAAACAAAGTTATACCATGCACGGATGTACTATTTGATCATCCTGAGCGTTTCTTGCAACATATTTAGTTAAATAACTCTAAGCTTTGCAGGTATTTTCAGTACTAACTTATATAATATCATAGTATAGTATCTTACCAATACGACGCAATCAAAACCTCAGCGAAACTCTGCGGAACTTCATAACAAAGCGTAAACAAAGTTATACTATGCACGGATGTACTATTTGATCATCCTGAGCTGTTCTTGCTACATATTTTGTTAAATAACTCTGAGCTTTGCAGATATTTGCAGTTCTAACTTATATAATATAAAAGTATACCTATCTTATCAATACGACGCAATCAAAACCTCAGCGAAACTTTGCGGAACTTCATAACAAAGCGTAAACAAAGTTATACTATGCACGGATGTACTATTTGAACATCCTGAGCGGTTCTTGCTACATATTTTGTTAAATAACTCTGAGGTGTGCAGGTATTTGCAGTTCTAACTTATCTAATACCAATGTATACTATCTTATCAATACGACGGAATCAAAATCTCAGCGAAACTCTGCGGAACTTCATAACAAAGCGTAAACAAAGTTATACTATGCACGGATGTACTATATGATCATCCTGAGCGGTTCTTGCTACATATTTTGTTAAATAACTCTGAGGTGTGCAGGTATTTGCAGTTCTAACTTATCTAATATCAATGTATACTATCTTATCAATACGACGGAATCAAAATCTCAGCGAAACTCTGCGGAACTTCATAACAAAGCGTAAACAAAGTTATACTACGCACGTATGTACTATTTGATCATCCTGAGCGGTTCTTGCTACATATTTTGTTAAATAACTCTGAGGTGTGCAGGGATTTGCAGTTCTAACTTATCTAATATCAATTTATACTATCTTATCAATACGACGCAATCAAAACATCAGCGGAACTTTGCGGAATTTCATAACAAAGCGTAAACAAAGTTATACTATGCACGGATGTACTATTTGATCATCCTGAGCGGTTCTTGCAACATATTTAGTTTAATAACTCTAAGCTTTGCAGGTATTTTCAGTTCTAACTTATATATTATCAAAGTATACTATCTTATCAATACCGTACGCAATAAAAACATCAGCGAAACTTTGCGGAACTTCATAACAATGCGTAAACAAAGTTATACTAGGCACGGATGTACTATTTGATCATCCTGAGCGGTTCTTGCTACATATTTTGTTAAATAACTCTGAGGTGTGCAGGGATTTGCAGTTCTAACTTATCTAATATCAATGTATACTATCTTATCAATACGACGCAATCAAAACATCAGCGGAACTTTGCGGAATTTCATAACAAAGCGTAAACAAAGGTATACTATGCACGGATGTACTATTTGATCATCCTGAGCGGTTCTTGCTACATATTTTGTTAAATAACTCTGAGGTGTGCAGGGATTTGCAGTTCTAACTTATCTAATATCAATTTATACTATCTTATCAATACGACGCAATCAAAATCTCAGCGAAACTCTGCGGAACTTCATAACAAAGCGTAATCAAAGTTATACTATGCACGGATGTACTATATGATCATCCTGAGCGGTTCTTGCTACACATTTTGTTAAATAACTCTGAGCTTTGCAGATATTTGCAGTTCTAACTTATATAATATAAAAGTATACCTATCTTATCAATACGACGCAATCAAAACCTCAGCGAAACTTTGCGGAACTTCATAACAAAGCGTAAACAAAGTTATACTATGCACGGATGTACTATTTGATCATCCTGAGCGGTTCTTGCTACATATTTTGTTAAATAACTCTGAGGTGTGCAGGGATTTGCAGTTCTAACTTATCTAATATCAATGTATACTATCTTATCAATACGACGCAATCAAAACATCAGCGGAACTTTGCGGAATTTCATAACAAAGCGTAAACAAAGGTATACTATGCACGTGTGTACTATTTGATCATCCTGAGCGGTTCTTGCTACATATTTTGTTAAATAACTCTGAGGTGTGCAGGGATTTGCAGTTCTAACTTATCTAATATCAATTTATACTATCTTATCAATACGACGCAATCAAAACATCAGCGAAACTTTGCGGAACTTCATAACAAAGCGTAAACAAAGTTATACTACGCACGTATGTACTATTTGATCATCCTGAGCGGTTCTTGCTACATATTTAGTTAAATAACTCTAAGCTTTGCGCGTATTTTCAGTTCTACCTTATATAATATCATAGTATAGTATCTTACCAATACGACGCCATCAAAACCTCAGCGAAACTTTGCGGAACTTCATAACAAAGCGTAAACAAAGTTGTACTATGCACGGATGTACTATATGATCATCCTGAGCGGTTCTTGCTACATATTTTGTTAAATAACTCTGAGGTGTGCAGGTATTTGCAGTTCTAACTTATATAATATCATAGTATACTATCTCACCAGTACGACGCCATCTAAACCTCAGCGAAACTTTGCGGAACTTCATAACAAAGCGTAAACAAAATTGTACTATGCACGGATGTACTATATGATCATCCTGAGCGTTTCTTGCTAAATATTTTGTTAAATAACTCTGAGGTGTGCAGGTATTTGCAGTTCTAACTTATCTAATATCAATGTATACTATCTTATCAATAGGACGCAAACACTACATCAGCGGAACTTTGCGGAATTTCATAACAAAGCGTAAACAAAGTTGTACTATGCACGGATGTACTATATGATCATCCTGAGCGGTTCTTGCTAAATATTTTGTTAAATAACTCTGAGGTGTGCAGGTATTTGCAGTTCTGACATATCTAATATCAATGTATACTATCTTATCAATAGGACGCAAACAAAACATCAGCGGAACTTTGCGGAATTTCATAACAAAGCGTAAACAAAGTTATACTATGCACGGATTTACTATTTGATCATCCTGAGCGTTTCTTTGCAACATATTTAGTTAAATAACTCTAAGCTTTGCAGGTATTTTCAGTACTAACTTATATAATATCATAGTATAGTATCTTACCAATCCGACGCAATCAAAACCTCAGCGAAACATTGCGGAACTTCATAACAAACGGTAAACAAAGTTATACTATGCACGTATGTACTATTTGATCATCCCTAGCGGTTCTTGCTACATATTTTGTTAAATAACTCTGAGGTGTGCAGGTATTTGCAGTTCTAACTTATATAATATCATAGTATACTATCTCACCAGTACGACGCCATCTAAACCTCAGCGAAACTTTGCGGAACTTCATAACAAAGCGTAAACAAAGTTGTATTATGCACGGATGTACTATATGATCATCCTGAGCGGTTCTTGCTAAATATATTGTTAAATAACTCTGAGGTGTGCAGGTATTTGCAGTTCTAACTTATCTAATATCAATGTATACTATCTTATCATTAGGACGCAAACAAAATATCAGCGAAACTTTGCGGAAATTCATAACAAATCGTAAACAAAGTTATACTACGCACGTATGTACTATTTGATCATCCTGAGCGTTTCTTGCAACATATTTAGTTAAATAACTCTAAGCTTTGCAGGTATTTTCAGTACTAACTTATATAATATCATAGTATAGTATCTTACCAATACGACGCAATCAAAACCTCAGCGAAACATTGCGGAACTTCATAACAAAGGGTAAACAAAGTTATACTATGCACGTATGTACTATTTGATCATCCCTAGCGGTTCTTGCTACATATTTAGTTAAATAACTCTGAGGTGTGCAGGTATTTGCAGTTCTAACTTATATAATATCAAAGTATACTATCTTATCAATACGACGCAATCAAAACCTCAGCGAAACTCTGCGGAACTTCATAACAAAGCGTAAACAAAGTTATACTATGCACGGATGTACTATTTGATCATCCTGAGCGGTTCTTGCTACATATTTTGTTATATAACTCTGAGGTGTGCAGGTATTTGAAGTTCCAACTTATCTAATATCAATGTATACTTTCTTATCATTACGACGCAATCAAAACATCAGCGAAACTTTGCGGAATTTCATAACACAGCGTAAACAAAGTTATACTATGCACGGATGTACTATTTGATCATCCTGAGCGGTTCTTGTTACATATTTTGTTAAATAACTCTGAGGTGTGCAGGTATTTGCAGTTCTAACTTATATAATATCAATGTATACTTTCTTATCAATACGACGCAATCAAAACATCAGCGAAACTTTGCGGAATTTCATAACACAGCGTAAACAAATTTATACTATGCACGGATGTACTATTTGATCATCCTGAGCGGTTCTTGCTACATATTTTGTTAAATAAATCTGAGGTGTGCAGGTATTTGCAGTTCTAACTTATATAATATCAATGTATACTATCTTATCAATACGACGCAATCAAAACATCAGCGAAACTTTGCGGAATTTCATAACAAAGCGTAAACAAAGTTATAGTATGCACGGATGTACTATTTGATCATCCAGAGCGGTTCTTGCTACATATTTTGTTAAATAACTCTGAGGTGTGCAGGTATTTGCAGTTCTAACTTATATAATATCAAAGTATACTATCTTACCAGTACGACGCCATCTAAACCTCAGCAAACTTTGCGGAACTTCATAACAAAGCGTAAACAAAGTTGTACTATGCACGGATGTACTATATGATCATCCTGAGCGGTTCTTGCTACATATTTTGTTAAATAACTCTGAGGTGTGCAGGTATTTGCAGTTCTAACTTATATAATATCAAAGTATACTATCTTACCAGTACGACGCCATCTAAACCTCAGCGAAACTTTGCGGAACTTCATAACAAAGCGTAAACAAAGTTATACTATGCACGGATGTACTATTTGATCATCCAGAGCGGTTCTTGCTACATATTTAGTTAAATAACTCTAAGCTTTGCAGGTATTTTCAGTTCTAACTTATATAATATCAAAGTATACCACCTTACCAATTGCGACGTAATCAAAACATCAGCGAAACATTGCGGAACTTCATAACAAAGCGTAAACAAAGTTATACTATGCACGTATGTACTATTTGATCATCCCTAGCGGTTCTTGCTATATATTTTGTTAAATAACTCTGAGGTTTGCATGTAGTTGCAGTTCTATCTTGTATAATATCAAAGATTACTATCTTATCAATACGACGCAATCAAAACCTCAGCGAAACTTTGCGGAACTTCATAACAAAGTGTAAACAAAGTTATAAAATGCACGGATGTACTATTTGATCATCCAGAGCCGTTCTTGCTACATATTTAGTTAAATAAATCTAAGCTTTGCAGGTATTTTCAGTCCTACCTTATATAATATCATAGCATAGTATCTTACCAATACCACGCAATCAAAACCTCAGCGAAACTTTGCGGAACTTCATAACAAAGGGTAAACAAAGTCATACTATGCACGTATGTACTATTTGATCATACCTAGCGGTTCTTGCTACATATTTTGTTAAATAACTCTGAGGTGTGCAGGGATTTGCAGTTCCAACTTATCTAATACCAATGTATACTATCTTATCAATACGACGCAATCAAAACATCAGCGGAACTTTGCGGAATTTCATAACAAAGCGTAAACAAAGTTATACTATGCACGGATGTACTATATGATCATCCTGAGCGGTTCTTGCTACATATTTTGTTAAATAACTCTGAGGTGTGCAGGGATTTGCAGTTCTAACTTATCTAATATCAATGTATACTATCTTATCAATACGACGGAATCAAAATCTCAGCGAAACTCTGCGGAACTTCATAACAAAGCGTAAACAAAGTTATCCTACGCACGTATGTACTATTTGATCATCCTGAGCGGTTCTTGCTACATATTTTGTTAAATAACTCTGAGGTGTGCAGGTATTTGCAGTTCTAACTTATCTAATATCAATGTATACTATCTTATCATTAGGACGCAAACAAAATATCAGCGAAACTTTGCGGAAATTCATAACAAATCGTAAACAAAGTTATACCATGCACGGATGTACTATTTGATCATCCTGAGCGTTTCTTGCAACATATTTAGTTAAATAACTCTAAGCTTTGCAGGTATTTTCAGTACTAACTTATATAATATCATAGTATAGTATCTTACCAATACGACGCAATCAAAACCTCAGCGAAACATTGCGGAACTTCATAACAAACGGTAAACAAAGTTATACTATGCACGTATGTACTATTTGATCATCCCTAGCGGTTCTTGCTACATATTTTGTTAAATAACTCTGAGGTGTGCAGGTATTTGCAGTTCTAACTTATATAATATCATAGTATACTATCTCACCAGTACGACGCCATCTAAACCTCAGCGAAACTTTGCGGAACTTCATAACAAAGCGTAAACAAAGTTGTATTATGCACGGATGTACTATATGATCATCCTGAGCGGTTCTTGCTAAATATATTGTTAAATAACTCTGAGGTGTGCAGGTATTTGCAGTTCTAACTTATATAATATCATAGTATACTATCTTACCAGTACGACGCCATCTAATCCTCAGCGAAACTTTGCGGAACTTCATAACAAAGCGTAAACAAAGTTGTACTATGCACGGATGTACTATATGATCATCCTGAGCGGTTCTTGCTACATATTTTGTTAAATAACTCTGAGGTGTGCAGGTATTTGCAGTTCTAACTTATATAATATCATAGTATACTATCTCACCAGTACGACGCCATCTAAACCTCAGCGAAACTTTGCGGAACTTCATAACAAAGCGTAAACAAAGTTATACTATGCACGGATGTACTATTTGATCAACCTGAGCGGTTCTTGCTACATATTTAGTTAAATAACTCTAAGCTTTGCAGGTATTTTCAGTTCTAACTTATATATTATAAAAGTATACCACCTTACCAATTGCGACGTAATCAAAACATCAGCGAAACATTGCGGAACTTCATAACAAAGCGTAAACAAAGTTATACTATGCACGTATGTACTATTTCATCATCCCTAGCGGTTCTTGATACATATTTTGTTAAATAACTCTGAGGTTTGCATGTAGTTGCAGTTCTATCTTGTATAATATCAAAGGTTACTATCTTATCAATACGACGCAATCAAAACCTCAGCGAAACTTTGCGGAACTTCATAACAAAGTGTAAACAAAGTTATAAAATGCACGGATGTACTATTTGATCATCCAGAGCCGTTCTTGCTACATATTTAGTTAAATAACTCTAAGCTTAGCAGGTATTTTCAGTTCTACCTTATATAATATCATAGCATAGTATCTTACCAATACCACGCAATCAAAACCTCAGCGAAACATTGCGGAACTTCATAACAAAGGGTAAACAAAGTCATACTATGCACGTATGTACTATTTGATCATACCTAGCGGTTCTTGCTACATATTTTGTTAAATAACTCTGAGGTGTGCAGGGATTTGCAGTTCCAACTTATCTAATACCAATGTATACTATCTTATCAATACGACGCAATCAAAACATCAGCGGAACTTTGCGGAATTTCATAACAAAGCGTAAACAAAGTTATACTATGCACGGATGTACTATATGATCATCCTGAGCGGTTCTTGCTACATATTTTGTTAAATAACTCTGAGGTGTGCAGGGATTTGCAGTTCTAACTTATCTAATATCAATGTATACTATCTTATCAATACGACGGAATCAAAATCTCAGCGAAACTCTGCGGAACTTCATAACAAAGCGTAAACAAAGTTATCCTACGCACGTATGTACTATTTGATCATCCTGAGCGGTTCTTGCTACATATTTTGTTAAATAACTCTGAGGTGTGCAGGTATTTGCAGTTCTAACTTATCTAATATCAATGTATACTATCTTATCATTAGGACGCAAACAAAATATCAGCGAAACTTTGCGGAAATTCATAACAAATCGTAAACAAAGTTATACCATGCACGGATGTACTATTTGATCATCCTGAGCGTTTCTTGCAACATATTTAGTTAAATAACTCTAAGCTTTGCAGGTATTTTCAGTACTAACTTATATAATATCATAGTATAGTATCTTACCAATACGACGCAATCAAAACCTCAGCGAAACATTGCGGAACTTCATATCAAAGGGTAAACAAAGTTATACTATGCACGTATGTACTATTTGATCATCCCTAGCGGTTCTTGCTACATATTTAGTTAAATAACTCTGAGGTGTGCAGGTATTTGCAGTTCTAACTTATATAATATCAAAGTATACTATCTTATCAATACGACGCAATCAAAACATCAGCGGAACTATGCGGAATTTCATAACAAAGCGTAAACAAAGTTATACTATGCACGGATGTACTATATGATCATCCTGAGCGGTTCTTGCTACATATTTTGTTAAATAACTCTGAGGTGTGCAGGGATTTGCAGTTCTAACTTATCTAATATCAATTTATACTATCTTATCAATACGACGCAATCAAAACATCAGCGGAACTTTGCGGAATTTCATAACAAAGCGTAAACAAAGTTATACTATGCACGGATGTACTATATGATCATCCTGAGCGGTTCTTGCTACATATTTTGTTAAATAACTCTGAGGTGTGCAGGTATTTGCAGTTCTAACTTATCTAATATCAATGTATACTATCTTATCAATACGACGGAATCAAAATCTCAGCGAAACTCTGCGGAACTTCATAACAAAGCGTAAACAAAGTTATCCTACGCACGTATGTACTATTTGATCATCCTGAGCGGTTCTTGCTACATATTTTGTTAAATAACTCTGAGGTGTGCAGGGATTTGCAGGTCTAACTTATCTAATATCAATGTATACTATCTTATCAATACGACGCAATCAAAACATCAGCGGAACTTTGCGGAATTTCATAACAAAGCGTAAACAAAGTTATACTATGCACGGATGTACTATTTGATCATCCTGAGCTGTTCTTGCTACATATTTTGTTAAATAACTCTGAGCTTTGCAGGTATTTGCAGTTCTAACTTATATAATATAAAAGTATACCTATCTTATCAATACGACGCAAACAAAACCTCAGCGAAACTTTGCGGAACTTCATAACAAAGCGTAAACAAAGTTATACTATGCACGGATGTACTATTTGAACATCCTGAGCGGTTCTTGCTACATATTTTGTTAAATAACTCTGAGGTGTGCAGGGATTTGCAGTTCTAACTTATCTAATACCAATGTATACTATCTTATCAATACGACGGAATCAAAATCTCAGCGAAACTCTGCGGAACTTCATAACAAAGCGTAAACAAAGTTATACTATGCACGGATGTACTATATGATCATCCTGAGCGGTTCTTGCTACATATTTTGTTAAATAACTCTGAGGTGTGCAGGTATTTGCAGTTCTAACTTATCTAATATCAATGTATACTATCTTATCAATACGACGGAATCAAAATCTCAGCGAAACTCTGCGGAACTTCATAACAAAGCGTAAACAAAGTTATACTACGCACGTATGTACTATTTGATCATCCTGAGCGGTTCTTGCTACATATTTTGTTAAATAACTCTGAGGTGTGCAGGGATTTGCAGTTCTAACTTATCTAATATCAATTTATACTATCTTATCAATACGACGCAATCAAAACATCAGCGGAACTTTGCGGAATTTCATAACAAAGCGTAAACAAAGTTATACTACGCACGTATGTACTATTTGATCATCCTGAGCGGTTCTTGCTACATATTTTGTTAAATAACTCTGAGGTGTGCAGGGATTTGCAGTTCTAACTTATCTAATATCAATGTATACTATCTTATCAATACGACGCAATCAAAACATCAGCGGAACTTTGCGGAATTTCATAACAAAGCGTAAACAAAGGTATACTATGCACGGATGTACTATTTGATCATCCTGAGCGGTTCTTGCTACATATTTTGTTAAATAACTCTGAGGTGTGCAGGGATTTGCAGTTCTAACTTATCTAATATCAATTTATACTATCTTATCAATACGACGCAATCAAAACATCAGCGAAACTTTGCGGAACTTCATAACAAAGCGTAAACAAAGTTATACTACGCACGTATGTACTATTTGATCATCCTGAGCGGTTCTTGCTACATATTTAGTTAAATAACTCTAAGCTTTGCAGGTATTTTCAGTTCTACCTTATATAATATCATAGTATAGTATCTTACCAATACGACGCCATCAAAACCTCAGCGAAACTTTGCGGAACTTCATAACAAAGCGTAAACAAAGTTATACTATGCACGGATGTACTATATGATCATCCTGAGCGGTTCTTGCTACATATTTTGTTAAATAACTCTGAGGTGTGCAGGTATTTGCAGTTCTAACTTATCTAATATCAATGTATACTATCTTATCAATACGACGCAATCAAAATCTCAGCGAAACTCTGCGGAACTTCATAACAAAGCGTAAACAAAGTTATACTACGCACGTATGTACTATTTGATCATCCTGAGCGGTTCTTGCTACATATTTTGTTAAATAACTCTGAGGTGTGCAGGGATTTGCAGTTCTAACTTATCTAATATCAATTTATACTATCTTATCAATACGACGCAATCAAAACATCAGCGAAACTTTGCGGAATTTCATAACAAAGCGTAAACAAAGTTATACTATGCACGGATGTACTATATGATCATCCTGAGCGGTTCTTGCTACATATTTTGTTAAATAACTCTGAGGTGTGCAGGTATTTGCAGTTCTAACTTATCTAATATCAATGTATACTATCTTATCAATACGACGGAATCAAAATCTCAGCGAAACTCTGCGGAACTTCATAACAAAGCGTAAACAAAGTTATACTACGCACGTATGTACTATTTGATCATCCTGAGCTGTTCTTGCTACATATTTTGTTAAATAACTCTGAGCTTTGCAGGTATTTGCAGTTCTAACTTATATAATATAAAAGTATACCTATCTTATCAATACGACGCAAACAAAACCTCAGCGAAACTCTGCGGAACTTCATAACAAAGCGTAAACAAAGTTATACAATGCACGGATGTACTATTTGAACATCCTGAGCGGTTCTTGCTACATATTTTGTTAAATAACTCTGAGGTGTGCAGGTATTTGCAGTTCTAACTTATCTAATATCAATGTATACTATCTTATCAATACGACGGAATCAAAATCTCAGCGAAACTCTGCGGAACTTCATAACAAAGCGTAAACAAAGTTATACTATGCACGGATGTACTATATGATCATCCTGAGCGGTTCTTGCTACATATTTTGTTAAATAACTCTGAGGTGTGCAGGTATTTGCAGTTCTAACTTATCTAATATCAATGTATACTATCTTATCAATACGACGGAATCAAAATCTCAGCGAAACTCTGCGGAACTTCATAACAAAGCGTAAACAAAGTTATACTACGCACGTATGTACTATTTGATCATCCTGAGCGGTTCTTGCTACATATTTTGTTAAATAACTCTGAGGTGTGCAGGGATTTGCAGTTCCAACTTATCTAATATCAATGTATACTATCTTATCAATACGACGCAATCAAAACATCAGCGGAACTTTGCGGAATTTCATAACAAAGCGTAAACAAAGGTATACTATGCACGGATGTACTATTTGATCATCCTGAGCGGTTCTTGCTACATATTTTGTTAAATAACTCTGAGGTGTGCAGGGATTTGCAGTTCTAACTTATCTAATATCAATTTATACTATCTTATCAATACGACGCAATCAAAACATCAGCGAAACTTTGCGGAACTTCATAACAAAGCGTAAACAAAGTTATACTACGCACGTATGTACTATTTGATCATCCTGAGCGGTTCTTGCTACATATTTAGTTAAATAACTCTAAGCTTTGCGCGTATTTTCAGTTCTACCTTATATAATATCATAGTATAGTATCTTACCAATACGACGCCATCAAAACCTCAGCGAAACTTTGCGGAACTTCATAACAAAGCGTAAACAAAGTTATACTATGCACGGATGTACTATATGATCATCCTGAGCGGTTCTTGCTACATATTTTGTTAAATAACTCTGAGGTGTGCAGGTATTTGCAGTTCTAACTTATCTAATATCAATGTATACTATCTTATCAATACGACGGAATCAAAATCTCAGCGAAACTCTGCGGAACTTCATAACAAAGCGTAAACAAAGTTATACTACGCACGTATGTACTATTTGATCATCCTGAGCGGTTCTTGCTACATATTTTGTTAAATAACTCTGAGGTGTGCAGGTATTTGCAGTTCTAACTTATCTAATATCAATTTATACTATCTTATCAATACGACGCAATCAAAACATCAGCGAAACTTTGCGGAACTTCATAACAAAGCGTAAACAAAGTTATACTATGCACGGATGTACTATATGATCATCCTGAGCGGTTCTTGCTACATATTTTGTTAAATAACTCTGAGGTGTGCAGGTATTTGCAGTTCTAACTTATCTAATATCAATGTATACTATCTTATCAATACGACGGAATCAAAATCTCAGCGAAACTCTGCGGAACTTCATAACAAAGCGTAAACAAAGTTATACTACGCACGTATGTACTATTTGATCATCCTGAGCTGTTCTTGCTACATATTTTGTTAAATAACTCTGAGCTTTGCAGGTATTTGCAGTTCTAACTTATATAATATAAAAGTATACCTATCTTATCAATACGACGCAAACAAAACCTCAGCGAAACTTTGCGGAACTTCATAACAAAGCGTAAACAAAGTTATACAATGCACGGATGTACTATTTGAACATCCTGAGCGGTTCTTGCTACATATTTTGTTAAATAACTCTGAGGTGTGCAGGTATTTGCAGTTCTAACTTATCTAATATCAATGTATACTATCTTATCAATACGACGGAATCAAAATCTCAGCGAAACTCTGCGGAACTTCATAACAAAGCGTAAACAAAGTTATACTATGCACGGATGTACTATATGATCATCCTGAGCGGTTCTTGCTACATATTTTGTTAAATAACTCTGAGGTGTGCAGGTATTTGCAGTTCTAACTTATCTAATATCAATGTATACTATCTTATCAATACGACGGAATCAAAATCTCAGCGAAACTCTGCGGAACTTCATAACAAAGCGTAAACAAAGTTATACTACGCACGTATGTACTATTTGATCATCCTGAGCGGTTCTTGCTACATATTTTGTTAAATAACTCTGAGGTGTGCAGGTATTTGCAGTTCTAACTTATCTAATATCAATGTATACTATCTTATCAATACGACGGAATCAAAATCTCAGCGAAACTTTGCGGAACTTCATAACAAAGCGTAAACAAAGTTGTACTATGCACGGATGTACTATATGATCATCCTGAGCGGTTCTTGCTACATATTTTGTTAAATAACTCTGAGGTGTGCAGGTATTTGCAGTTCTAACTTATCTAATATCAATGTATACTATCTTATCAATACGACGGAATCAAAATCTCAGCGAAACTCTGCGGAACTTCATAACAAAGCGTAAACAAAGTTATACTACGCACGTATGTACTATTTGATCATCCTGAGCGGTTCTTGCTACATATTTTGTTAAATAACTCTGAGGTGTGCAGGGATTTGCAGTTCTAACTTATCTAATATCAATTTATACTATCTTATCAATACGACGCAATCAAAACATCAGCGGAACTTTGCGGAATTTCATAACAAAGCGTAAACAAAGTTATACTATGCACGGATGTACTATATGATCATCCTGAGCGGTTCTTGCTACATATTTTGTTAAATAACTCTGAGGTGTGCAGGTATTTGCAGTTCTAACTTATCTAATATCAATGTATACTATCTTATCAATACGACGGAATCAAAATCTCAGCGAAACTCTGCGGAACTTCATAACAAAGCGTAAACAAAGTTATACTACGCACGTATGTACTATTTGATCATCCTGAGCTGTTCTTGCTACATATTTTGTTAAATAACTCTGAGCTTTGCAGGTATTTGCAGTTCTAACTTATATAATATAAAAGTATACCTATCTTATCAATACGACGCAAACAAAACCTCAGCGAAACTCTGCGGAACTTCATAACAAAGCGTAAACAAAGTTATACAATGCACGGATGTACTATTTGAACATCCTGAGCGGTTCTTGCTACATATTTTGTTAAATAACTCTGAGGTGTGCAGGTATTTGCAGTTCTAACTTATCTAATATCAATGTATACTATCTTATCAATACGACGGAATCAAAATCTCAGCGAAACTCTGCGGAACTTCATAACAAAGCGTAAACAAAGTTATACTATGCACGGATGTACTATATGATCATCCTGAGCGGTTCTTGCTACATATTTTGTTAAATAACTCTGAGGTGTGCAGGTATTTGCAGTTCTAACTTATCTAATATCAATGTATACTATCTTATCAATACGACGGAATCAAAATCTCAGCGAAACTCTGCGGAACTTCATAACAAAGCGTAAACAAAGTTATACTACGCACGTATGTACTATTTGATCATCCTGAGCGGTTCTTGCTACATATTTTGTTAAATAACTCTGAGGTGTGCAGGGATTTGCAGTTCTAACTTATCTAATATCAATTTATACTATCTTATCAATACGACGCAATCAAAACATCAGCGGAACTTTGCGGAATTTCATAACAAAGCGTAAACAAAGGTATACTATGCACGGATGTACTATTTGATCATCCTGAGCGGTTCTTGCTACATATTTTGTTAAATAACTCTGAGGTGTGCAGGTATTTGCAGTTCTAACTTATCTAATATCAATTTATACAATCTTATCAATACGACGCAATCAAAACATCAGCGGAACTTTGCGGAACTTCATAACAAAGCGTAAACAAAGTTATACTACGCACGTATGTACTATTTGATCATCCTGAGCGGTTCTTGCTACATATTTAGTTAAATAACTCTAAGCTTTGCGCGTATTTTCAGTTCTACCTTATATAATATCATAGTATAGTATCTTACCAATACGACGCCATCAAAACCTCAGCGAAACTTTGCGGAACTTCATAACAAAGCGTAAACAAAGTTGTACTATGCACGGATGTACTATATGATCATCCTGAGCGGTTCTTGCTACATATTTTGTTAAATAACTCTGAGGTGTGCAGGTATTTGCAGTTCTAACTTATCTAATATCAATGTATACTATCTTATCAATACGACGGAATCAAAATCTCAGCGAAACTCTGCGGAACTTCATAACAAAGCGTAAACAAAGTTATACTACGCACGTATGTACTATTTGATCATCCTGAGCGGTTCTTGCTACATATTTTGTTAAATAACTCTGAGGTGTGCAGGGATTTGCAGTTCTAACTTATCTAATATCAATTTATACTATCTTATCAATACGACGCAATCAAAACATCAGCGGAACTTTGCGGAATTTCATAACAAAGCGTAAACCAAGTTATACTATGCACGGATGTACTATATGATCATCCTGAGCGGTTCTTGCTACATATTTTGTTAAATAACTCTGAGGTGTGCAGGTATTTGCAGTTCTAACTTATCTAATATCAATGTATACTATCTTATCAATACGACGGAATCAAAATCTCAGCGAAACTCTGCGGAACTTCATAACAAAGCGTAAACAAAGTTATACTACGCACGTATGTACTATTTGATCATCCTGAGCGGTTCTTGCTACATATTTTGTTAAATAACTCTGAGGTGTGCAGGGATTTGCAGTTCTAACTTATCTAATATCAATGTATACTATCTTATCAATACGACGCAATCAAAACATCAGCGGAACTTTGCGGAATTTCATAACAAAGCGTAAACAAAGGTATACTATGCACGGATGTACTATTTGATCATCCTGAGCGGTTCTTGCTACATATTTTGTTAAATAACTCTGAGGTGTGCAGGGATTTGCAGTTCTAACTTATCTAATATCAATTTATACTATCTTATCAATACGACGCAATCAAAACATCAGCGGAACTTTGCGGAACTTCATAACAAAGCGTAAACAAAGTTATACTACGCACGTATGTACTATTTGATCATCCTGAGCGGTTCTTGCTACATATTTAGTTAAATAACTCTAAGCTTAGCAGGTATTTTCAGTTCTACCTTATATAATATCATAGTATACTATCTCACCAGTACGACGCCATCTAAACCTCAGCGAAACTTTGCGGAACTTCATAACAAAGCGTAAACAAAATTGTACTATGCACGGATGTACTATATGATCATCCTGAGCGTTTCTTGCTAAATATTTTGTTAAATAACTCTGAGGTGTGCAGGTATTTGCAGTTCTAACTTATCTAATATCAATGTATACTATCTTATCAATAGGACGCAAACACTACATCAGCGAAACTTTGCGGAACTTCATAACAAAGCGTAAACAAAGTTATACTATGCACGGATGTACTATTTGATCATCCTGAGCGGTTCTTGCAACATATTTAGTTAAATAACTCTAAGCTTTGCAGGTATTTTCAGTTCTAACTTATATATTATCAAAGTATACTATCTTATCAATACGTACGTAATCAAAACATCAGCGAAACTTTGCGGAACTTCATAACAAATCGTAAACAAAGTTATACTATGCACGGATGTACTATTTGATCATCCTGAGCGGTTCTTGCTACATGTTTAGTTAAATAACTCTGAGGTGTGCAGGGATTTGCAGTTCTAACTTATCTAATATCAATGGATACTATCTTATCAATACGACGCAATCAAAACATCAGCGGAACTTTGCTGAATTTCATAACAAAGTGTAAACAAAGTTATACTATGCACGGATGTACTATTTGATCATCCTGAGCGGTTCTTGCTACATATTTTGTTAAATAACTCTGAGGTGTGCAGGTATTTGCAGTTCTAACTTATCTAATATCAATGTATACTATCTTATCAATACGACGCAAACAAAACATCAGCGAAACTCTGCGGAACTTCATAACAAAGCGTAAACAAAGTTGTACTATGCACGGATGTACTATATGATCATCCTGAGCGGTTCTTGCTAAATATTTTGTTAAATAACTCTGAGGTGTGCAGGTATTTGCAGTTCTGACATATCTAATATCAATGTATACTATCTTATCAATAGGACGCAAACAAAACATCAGCGGAACTTTGCGGAATTTCATAACAAAGCGTAAACAAAGTTATACTATGCACGGATGTACTATTTGATCATCCTGAGCGTTTCTTTGCAACATATTTAGTTAAATAACTCTAAGCTTTGCAGGTATTTTCAGTACTAACTTATATAATATCATAGTATAGTATCTTACCAATCCGACGCAATCAAAACCTCAGCGAAACATTGCGGAACTTCATAACAAACGGTAAACAAAGTTATACTATGCACGTATGTACTATTTGATCATCCCTAGCGGTTCTTGCTACATATTTTGTTAAATAACTCTGAGGTGTGCAGGTATTTGCAGTTCTAACTTATATAATATCAAAGTATACTATCTCACCAGTACGACGCCATCTAAACCTCAGCGAAACTTTGCGGAACTTCATAACAAAGCGTAAACAAAGTTGTACTATGCACGGATGTACTATATGATCATCCTGAGCGGTTCTTGCTAAATATATTGTTAAATAACTCTGAGGTGTGCAGGTATTTGCAGTTCTAACTTATCTAATATCAATGTATACTATCTTATCATTAGGACGCAAACAAAATATCAGCGAAACTTTGCGGAAATTCATAACAAATCGTAAACAAAGTTATACCATGCACGGATGTACTATTTGATCATCCTGAGCGTTTCTTGCTACATATTTAGTTAAATAACTCTAAGCTTTGCAGGTATTTTCAGTACTAACTTATATAATATCATAGTATAGTATCTTACCAATACGACGCAATCAAAACCTCAGCGAAACATTGCGGAACTTCATAACAAAGCGTAAACAAAGTTATACTATGCACGTATGTACTATTTGATCATCCCTAGCGGTTCTTGCTACATATTTAGTTAAATAACTCTGAGGTGTGCAGGTATTTGCAGTTCTAACTTATATAATATCAAAGTATACTATCTTATCAATACGACGCAATCAAAACCTCAGCGAAACTCTGCGGAACTTCATAACAAAGCGTAAACAAAGTTATACTATGCACGGATGTACTATTTGATCATCCTGAGCGGTTCTTGCTACATATTTTGTTAAATAACTCTGAGGTGTGCAGGGATTTGCAGTTCTAACTTATCTAATATCAATGTATACTATCTTATCAATACGACGCAATCAAAACATCAGCGGAACTTTGCGGAATTTCATAACAAAGCGTAAACAAAGTTATACTACGCACGTATGTACTATTTGATCATCCTGAGCTGTTCTTGCTACATATTTAGTTAAATAACTCTGAGCTTTGCAGGTATTTTCAGTTCTAACTTATATATTATCAAAGTATACTATCTTATCAATACGTACGCAATCAAAACATCAGCGAAACTTTGCGGAACTTCATAACAAATCGTAAACAAAGTTATACTATGCACGGATGTACTATTTGATCATCCTGAGCGGTTCTTGCTACATGTTTAGTTAAATAACTCTGAGGTGTGCAGGGATTTGCAGTTCTAACTTATCTAATATCAATGGATACTATCTTATCAATACGACGCAATCAAAACATCAGCGGAACTTTGCTGAATTTCATAACAAAGTGTAAACAAAGTTATACTATGCACGGATGTACTATTTGATCATCCTGAGCGGTTCTTGCTACATATTTTGTTAAATAACTCTGAGGTGTGCAGGTATTTGCAGTTCTAACTTATCTAATATCAATGTATACTATCTTATCAATACGACGCAAACAAAACATCAGCGAAACTCTGCGGAACTTCATAACAAAGCGTAAACAAAGTTGTACTATGCACGGATGTACTATATGATCATCCTGAGCGGTTCTTGCTAAATATTTTGTTAAATAACTCTGAGGTGTGCAGGTATTTGCAGTTCTGACATATCTAATATCAATGTATACTATCTTATCAATAGGACGCAAACAAAACATCAGCGGAACTTTGCGGAATTTCATAACAAAGCGTAAACAAAGTTATACTATGCACGGATGTACTATTTGATCATCCTGAGCGTTTCTTTGCAACATATTTAGTTAAATAACTCTAAGCTTTGCAGGTATTTTCAGTACTAACTTATATAATATCATAGTATAGTATCTTACCAATCCGACGCAATCAAAACCTCAGCGAAACATTGCGGAACTTCATAACAAACGGTAAACAAAGTTATACTATGCACGTATGTACTATTTGATCATCCCTAGCGGTTCTTGCTACATATTTTGTTAAATAACTCTGAGGTGTGCAGGTATTTGCAGTTCTAACTTATATAATATCATAGTATACTATCTCACCAGTACGACGCCATCTAAACCTCAGCGAAACTTTGCGGAACTTCATAACAAAGCGTAAACAAAGTTGTACTATGCACGGATGTACTATATGATCATCCTGAGCGGTTCTTGCTAAATATATTGTTAAATAACTCTGAGGTGTGCAGGTATTTGCAGTTCTAACTTATCTAATATCAATGTATACTATCTTATCATTAGGACGCAAACAAAATATCAGCGAAACTTTGCGGAAATTCATAACAAATCGTAAACAAAGTTATACCATGCACGGATGTACTATTTGATCATCCTGAGCGTTTCTTGCAACATATTTAGTTAAATAACTCTAAGCTTTGCAGGTATTTTCAGTACTAACTTATATAATATCATAGTATAGTATCTTACCAATACGACGCAATCAAAACCTCAGCGAAACATTGCGGAACTTCATAACAAAGGGTAAACAAAGTTATACTATGCACGTATGTACTATTTGATCATCCCTAGCGGTTCTTGCTACATATTTAGTTAAATAACTCTGAGGTGTGCAGGTATTTGCAGTTCTAACTTATATAATATCAAAGTATACTATCTTATCAATACGACGCAATCAAAACCTCAGCGAAACTCTGCGGAACTTCATAACAAAGCGTAAACAAAGTTATACTATGCACGGATGTACTATTTGATCATCCTGAGCGGTTCTTGCTACATATTTTGTTAAATAACTCTGAGGTGTGCAGGGATTTGCAGTTCTAACTTATCTAATATCAATGTATACTATCTTATCAATACGACGCAATCAAAACATCAGCGGAACTTTGCGGAATTTCATAACAAAGCGTAAACAAAGTTATACTACGCACGTATGTACTATTTGATCATCCTGAGCTGTTCTTGCTACATATTTAGTTAAATAACTCTGAGCTTTGCAGGTATTTTCAGTTCTAACTTATATAATATGAAAGTATACCTATCTTATCAATACGACGCAATCAAAACTTCAGCGAAACTTTGCGGAACTTCATAACAAAGCGTAAGCAAAGATGTACTATGCACGGATGTACTATATGATCATCCTGAGCGGTTCTTGCTACATATTTTGTTAAATAACTCTGAGGTGTGCAGGTATTTGCAGTTCTAACTTATATAATATCATAGTATACTATCTCACCAGTACGACGCCATCTAAACCTCAGCGAAACTTTGCGGAACTTCATAACAAAGCGTAAACAAAGTTGTACTATGCACGGATGTACTATATGATCATCCTGAGCGGTTCTTGCTAAATATTTTGTTAAATAGCTCTGAGGTGTGCAGGTATTTGCAGTTCTAACTTATCTAATAACAATGTATACTATCTTATCAATAGGACGCAAACAAAATCTCAGCGAAACTTTGCGGAAATTGATAACAAAGCGTAAACAAAGTTATACTATGCACGGATGTACTATTTGATCATCCTGAGCGTTTCTTGCAACATATTTAGTTAAATAACTCTAAGCTTTGCAGGTATTTTCAGTACTAACTTATATAATATCATAGTATAGTATCTTACCAATCCGACGCAATCAAAACCTCAGCGAAACATTGCGGAACTTCATAACAAACGGTAAACAAAGTTATACTATGCACGTATGTACTATTTGATCATCCCTAGCGGTTCTTGCTACATATTTTGTTAAATAACTCTGAGATGTGCAGGTATTTGCAGTTCTAACTTATATAATATCATAGTATACTATCTCACCAGTACGACGCCATCTAAACCTCAGCGAAACTTTGCGGAACTTCATAACAAAGCGTAAACAAAGTTGTACTATGCACGGATGTACTATATGATCATCCTGAGCGGTTCTTGCTAAATATATTGTTAAATAACTCTGAGGTGTGCAGGTATTTGCAGTTCTAACTTATCTAATATCAATGTATACTATCTTATCATTAGGACGCAAACAAAATATCAGCGAAACTTTGCGGAAATTCATAACAAATCGTAAACAAAGTTATACCATGCACGGATGTACTATTTGATCATCCTGAGCGTTTCTTGCAACATATTTAGTTAAATAACTCTAAGCTTTGCAGGTATTTTCAGTACTAACTTATATAATATCATAGTATAGTATCTTACCAATACGACGCAATCAAAACCTCAGCGAAACATTGCGGAACTTCATAACAAAGCGTAAACAAAGTTAAACTACGCACGTATGTACTATTTGATCATCCTGAGCGGTTCTTGCTACATATTTTGTTAAATAACTCTGAGGTGTGCAGGGATTTGCAGTTCTAACTTACCTAATATCAATGTATACTATCTTATCAATACGACGCAATCAAAACATCAGCGGAACTTTGCGGAATTTCATAACAAAGCGTAAACAAAGGTATACTATGCACGGATGTACTATTTGATCATCCTGAGCGGTTCTTGCTACATATTTTGTTAAATAACTCTGAGGTGTGCAGGGATTTGCAGTTCTAACTTATCTAATATCAATGTATACTATCTTATCAATACGACGGAATCAAAACATCAGCGGAACTTTGCGGAACTTCATAACAAAGCGTAAACAAAGTTATACTACGCACGTATGTACTATTTGATCATCCTGAGCGGTTCTTGCTACATATTTTGTTAAATAACTCTGAGGTGTGCAGGGATTTGCAGTTCTAACTTATCTAATATCAATGTATACTATCTTATCAATACGACGCAATCAAAACATCGGCGGAACTTTGCGGAATTTCATAACAAAGCGTAAACAAAGTTATACTATGCACGGATGTACTATTTGATCATCCTGAGCTGTTCTCGCTACATATTTTGTTAAATAACTCTGAGCTTTGCAGGTATTTGCAGTTCTAACTTATATAATATAAAAGTATACCTATCTTATCAATACGACGCAATCAAAACCTCAGCGAAACTTTGCGGAACTTCATAACAAAGCGTAAATAAAGTTATACTATGCACGGATGTACTATTTGAACATCCTGAGCGGTTCTTGCTACATATTTTGTTAAATAACTCTGAGGTGTGCAGGTATTTGCAGTTCTAACTTATCTAATATCAATGTATACTATCTTATCAATACGACGGAATCAAAATCTCAGCGAAACTCTGCGGAACTTCATAACAAAGCGTAAACAAAGTTATACTACGCACGTATGTACTATTTGATCATCCTGAGCTGTTCTTGCTACATATTTTGTTAAATAACTCTGAGCTTTGCAGGTATTTGCAGTTCTAACTTATATATTATGAAAGTATACCTATCTTATCAATACGACGCAATCAAAACCTCAGCGAAACTTTGCGGAACTTCATAACAAAGCGTAAGCAAAGATGTACTATGCACGGATGTACTATATGATCATCCTGAGCGGTTCTTGCTACATATTTTGTTAAATAACTCTGAGGTGTGCAGGTATTTGCAGTTCTAACTTATATAATATCATGGTATACTATCTCACCAGTACGACGCCATCTAAGCCTCAGCGAAACTTTGCGGGACTTCATAACAAAGCGTAAACAAAGTTGTACTATGCACGGATGTACTATATGATCATCCTGAGCGGTTCTTGCTAAATATTTTGTTAAATAACTCTGAGGTGTGCAGGTATTTGCAGTTCTAACTTATCTAATATCAATGTATACTATCTTATCAATAGGACGCAAACAAAACATCAGCGGAACTTTGCGGAATTTCATAACAAAGCGTAAACAAAGTTATACTATGCACGGATGTACTATTTGATCATCCTGAGCGGTTCTTGCTAAATATTTTGTTAAATAACTCTGAGGTGTGCAGGTATTTGCAGTTCTAACTTATCTAATATCAATGTATACTATCTTATCATTAGGACGCAAACAAAATATCAGCGAAACTTTGCGGAAATTCATAACAAATCGTAAACAAAGTTATACCATGCACGGATGTACTATTTGATCATCCTGAGCGTTTCTTGCAACATATTTAGTTAAATAACTCTAAGCTTTGCAGGTATTTTCAGTACTAACTTATATAATATCATAGTATAGTATCTTACCAATACGACGCAATCAAAACCTCAGCGAAACATTGCGGAACTTCATAACAAAGGGTAAACAAAGTTATACTATGCACGTATGTACTATTTGATCATCCCTAGCGGTTCTTGCTACATATTTAGTTAAATAACTCTGAGGTGTGCAGGTATTTGCAGTTCTAACTTATATAATATCAAAGTATACTATCTTATCAATACGACGCAATCAAAACCTCAGCGAAACTCTGCGGAACGTCATAACAAAGCGTAAACAAAGTTATACTATTCACGGATGTACTATTTGATCATCCTGAGCTGTTCTTGCTACATATTTTGTTAAATAACTCTGAGCTTTGCAGGTATTTGCAGTTCTAACTTATATAATATAAAAGTATACCTATCTTATCAATACGACGCAATCAAAACCTCAGCGAAACTTTGCGGAACTTCATAACAAAGCGTAAACAAAGTTATACTATGCACGGATGTACTATTTGAACATCCTGAGCGGTTCTTGCTACATATTTTGTTAAATAACTCTGAGGTGTGCAGGGATTTGCAGTTCTAACATATCTAATATCAATGTATACTATCTTATCAATAGGACACAAACAAAACATCAGCGGAACTTTGCGGAATTTCATAACAAAGCGTAAACAAAGTTATACTATGCACGGATGTACTATTTGATCATCCTGAGCGGTTCTTGCAACATATTTAGTTAAATAACTCTAAGCTTTGCAGGTATTTTCAGTTCTAACTTATATATTATCAAAGTATACTATCTTATCAATACGTACGCAATCAAAACATCAGCGAAACTTTGCGGAACTTCATAACAAAGCGTAAACAAAGTTATACTATGCACGGATGTACTATTTGATCATCCTGAGCGGTTCTTGCAACATATTTAGTTAAATAACTCTAAGCTTTGCAGGTATTTTCAGTTCTAACTTATATATTATCAAAGTATACTATCTTATCAATACGTACGCAATCAAAACATCAGCGAAACTTTGCGGAACTTCATAACAAAGCGTAAACAAAGTTATACTAGGCACGGATGTACTATTTGATCATCCTGAGCGGTTCTTGCTACATATTTAGTTAAATAACTCTAAGCTTTGCAGGTATTTTCAGTTCAACCTTATATAATATCATAGTATAGTATCTTACCAATACGACGCAATCAAAACCTCAGCGAAACATTGCGGAACTTCATAACAAGGGGTAAACAAAGTTATACTTTGCACGTATGTACTATTTGATCATCCCTAGCGGTTCTTGCTACATATTTTGTTAAATAACTCTGAGGTGTGCAGGTATTTGCAGTTCTAACTTATATAATATCAAAGTATACTATCTTATCAATACGACGCAATCAAAACATCAGTGACACTTTGCGGAACTTCATAACAAAGCGTAAACAAAGTTATACTACGCACGTATGTACTATTTGATCATCCGTGAGCGGTTCTTGCAACATATTTAGTTAAATAACTCTAAGCTTGGCAGGTATTTTCAGTTCTAACTTATATATTATCAAAGTATACTATCTTATCAATACCGTACGCAATAAAAACATCAGCGAAACTTTGCGGAACTTCATAACAAAGCGTAAACAAAGTTATACTAGGCACGGATGTACTATTTGAACATCCTGAGCGGTTCTTGCTACATATTTAGTTAAATAACTCTAAGCTTTGCAGGTATTTGCAGTTCTAACTTATATAATATCATAGTATACTATCTCACCAGTACGACGCCATCTAAACCTCAGCGAAACTTTGCGGAACTTCATAACAAAGCGTAAACAAAGTTGTACTATGCACGGATGTACTATATGATCATCCTGAGCGGTTCTTGCTAAATATATTGTTAAATAACTCTGAGGTGTGCAGGTATTTGCAGTTCTAACTTATCTAATATCAATGTATACTATCTTATCATTAGGACGCAAACAAAATATCAGCGAAACTTTGCGGAAATTCATAACAAATCGTAAACAAAGTTATACCATGCACGGATGTACTATTTGATCATCCTGAGCGTTTCTTGCAACATATTTAGTTAAATAACTCTAAGCTTTGCAGGTATTTTCAGTACTAACTTATATAATATCATAGTATAGTATCTTACCAATACGACGCAATCAAAACCTCAGCGAAACATTGCGGAACTTCATAACAAAGGATAAACAAAGTTATACTATGCACGTATGTACTATTTGATCATCCCTAGCGGTTCTTGCTACATATTTAGTTAAATAACTCTGAGGTGTGCAGGTATTTGCAGTTCTAACTTATATAATATCAAAGTATACTATCTTATCAATACGACGCAATCAAAACCTCAGCGAAACTCTGCGGAACGTCATAACAAAGCGTAAACAAAGTTATACTATGCACGGATGTACTATTTGATCATCCTGAGCTGTTCTTGCTACATATTTTGTTAAATAACTCTGAGCTTTGCAGGTATTTGCAGTTCTAACTTATATAATATAGAAGTATACCTATCTTATCAATACGACGGAATCAAAATCTCAGCGAAACTCTGCGGAACTTCATAACAAAGCGTAAACAAAGTTATACTATGCACGGATGTACTATATGATCATCCTGAGCGGTTCTTGCTACATATTTTGTTAAATAACTCTGAGGTGTGCAGGTATTTGCAGTTCTAACTTATCTAATATCAATGTATACTATCTTATCAATACGACGGAATCAAAATCTCAGCGAAACTCTGCGGAACTTCATAACAAAGCGTAAACAAAGTTATACTACGCACGTATGTACTATTTGATCATCCTGAGCGGTTCTTGCTACATATTTTGTTAAATAACTCTGAGGTGTGCAGGGATTTGCAGTTCTAACTTATCTAATACCAATGTATACTATCTTATCAATACGACGCAATCAAAACATCAGCGGAACTTTGCGGAATTTCATAACAAAGCGTAAACAAAGTTATACTATTCACGGATGTACTATATGATCATCCTGAGCGGTTCTTGCTACATATTTTGTTAAATAACTCTGAGGTGTGCAGGTATTTGCAGTTCTAACTTATCTAATATCAATGTATACTATCTTATCAATACGACGCAATCAAAACATCAGCGGAACTTTGCGGAATTTCATAACAAAGCGTAAACAAAGTTATACTATGCACGGATGTACTATTTGATCATCCTGAGCTGTTTCGCTACATATTTTGTTAAATAACTCTGAGCTTTGCAGGTATTTTCAGTTCTACCTTATATAATATAAAAGTCTACCTATCTTATCAATACGACGCAATCAAAACCTCAGCGAAACTTTGCGGAACTTCATAACAAAGCGTAAACAAAGTTATACTATGCACGGATGTACTATTTGAACATCCTGAGCGGTTCTTGCTACATATTTTGTTAAATAACTCTGAGCTTTGCAGGTATTTGCAGTTCTAACTTATCTAATATCAATGTATACTATCTTATCAATACGACGCAATCAAAACATCAGCGGAACTTTGCGGAATTTCATAACAAAGCGTAAACAAAGGTATACTATGCACGGATGTACTATTTGATCATCCTGAGCGGTTCTTGCTACATATTTTGTTAAATAACTCTGAGGTGTGCAGGGATTTGCAGTTCCAACTTATCTAATATCAATGTATACTATCTTATCAATACGACGCAATCAAAACATCAGCGAAACTTTGCGGAACTTCATAACAAAGCGTAAACAAAGTTATACTATGCACGGATGTACTATTTGATCATCCTGAGCGGTTCTTGCTACATATTTTGTTAAATAACTCTAAGCTTTGCAGGTATTTTCAGTTCTACCATATATAATATCATAGTATACTATCTTACCATTACGATGCAATCAAAACATCAGTGACACTTTGCGGAACTTCATAACAAAGCGTAAACAAAGTTATACTATGCACGTATGTACTATTTAATCATCCTGAGCTGTTCTTGCTACATATTTTGTTAAATAACTCTGAGCTTTGCAGGTATTTTCAGTTCTACCTTATATAATATCATAGTATAATATCTTACCAATACGACGCAATCAAAACATCAGTGACACTTTGCGGAACTTCATAACAAAGCGTAAACAAAGTTATACTATGCACGTATGTACTATTTGATCATCCTGAGCTGTTTTTGCTACATATTTTGTTAAATAACTCTGAGCTTTGCAGGTATTTGCAGTTCTAACTTATATAATATGAAAGTATACCTATCTTATCAATACGACGCAATCAAAACCTCAGCGAAACTTTGCGGAACTTCATAACAAAGCGTAAACAAAGTTATACTATGCACGGATGTACAATTTGATCACCCTGAGCGGTTCTTGCTACATATTTTGTTAATTAACTCTGAGGTGTGCAGGTATTTGGAGTTCTAACTTATCTAATATCAATGTATACTATCTTATCAATACGACGCAATCAAAACATCAGCGAAACTTTGCGTAACTTCATAACAAAGCGTAAACAAAGTTATACTATGCACGTATGTACTATTTAATCATCCTGAGCTGTTCTTGCTACATATATTGTTAAATAACTCTGAGCTTTGCAGGTATTTTCAGTTCTACCTTATATAATATCATAGTATAATATCTTATCAATACGACGCAATCAAAACATCAGCGAAACTTTGCGGAACTTCATAACAAAGCGTAAACAAAGTTATACTATGCACGGATGTACTATTTGATCTTCCTGAGCGGTTCTTGCTACATATTTTGTTAAATAACTCTAAGCTTTGCAGGTATTTTCAGTTCTACCATATATAATATCATAGTATAGTATCTTACCATTACGATGCAATCAAAACATCAGTGACACTTTGCGGAACTTCATAACAAAGCGTAAACAAAGTTATACTATGCACGTATGTACTATTTAATCATCCTGAGCTGTTCTTGCTACATATTTTGTTAAATAACTCTGAGCTTTGCAGGTATTTTCAATTCTACCTTATATAATATCATAGTATAATATCTTACCAATACGACGCAATCAAAACATCAGTGACACTTTGCGGAACTTCATAACAAAGCGTAAACAATGTTATACTATGCACGTATGTACTATTTAAACATCCTGAGCTGTTCTTGCTACATATTTTGTTAAATAACTCTGAGCTTTGCAGGTATTTGCAGTTCTAACTTATCTAATATCAATGTATACTATCTTACCAATACGACGCAATCAAAACAATAGCGAAACTTTGCGGAATTTCATAACACAGCGTAAACAAAGTTATACTATGCACGGATGGACTATTTGATCATCCTGAGAGGTTCTTGCTACATATTTAGTTAAATAACTCTAAGCTTTGCAGGTATTTTCAGTTCTACCTTATATAATATCATAGTATACTATCTTACCAATACGACGCAATCAAAACATCAGTGACAATTTGCGGAACTTCATCACAAAGCGTAAACAAAGTTATACTATGCACGTTTGTACTATTTGATCATCCTGAGCTGTTCTTGCTACATATTTTGTTAAATAATTCTGAGCTTTGCATATATTTGCAGTTCTAACTTATCTAATATCAATGTATACTATCTTATTAATACGACGCAATCAAAACATCAGCGAAACTTTGCGGAATTTCATAACACAGCGTAAACAAAGTTATACTATGCACGGATGGACTATTTGATCATCCTGAGAGGTTCTTGCTACATATTTTGTTAAATAACTCTGAGCTTTGCAGGTATTTGCAGTTCTAACTTATCTAATATCAATGTATACTATCTTATCAATACGACGCAATCAAAACAATAGCGAAACTTTGCGGAATTTCATAACACAGCGTAAACAAAGTTATACTATGCACGGATGTAAAATTTGATCATCCTGAGAGGTTCTTGCTACATATTTAGTTAAATAACTCTAAGCTTTGCAGGTATTTTCAGTTCTACCTTATCTAATATCAATGTATACTATCTTATCAATACGACGCAATCAAAACATCAGCGAAACTTTGCGTAACTTCATAACAAAGCGTAAACAAAGTTATACTATGCACGGATGTACTATTTGATCATCCTGAGCGGTTCTTGCTATATATTTTGTTATATAACTCTGAGGCGTGCAGGTATTTGCAGTTCTAACTTATCTAATATCAATGTATACTATCTTATCAATACGACGCAATCAAAACATCAGCGAAACTTTGCGGAACTCCATAACAAAGCGTAAACAAAGTTATACTATGCACGTATGTACTATTTAACCATCCTGAGCTGTTCTTGCTACATATTTTGTTAAATAACTCTGAGCTTTGCAGGTATTTGCAGTTCTAACTTATATAATATGAAAGTATACCTATCTTATCAATACGACACAATCAAAAGCTCAGCGAAACTTTGCGGAATTTCATAACACAGCGTAAACAAAATTATACTATGCACGGATGTACTATTCGATCACCCTGAGCGGTACTTGCTACATATTTAGTTAAATAACTCTAAGCTTTGCAGGTATTTTCAGTTCCACCTTATATAATATCATAGTATACTATCTTACAAATACGATGCAATCAAATCATCAGTGACACTTTGCGGAACTTCATAACAAAGCGTAAACAAAGTTATACTATGCACGGATGTACTATTCGATCATCCTGAGCGGTTCTTGCTACATATTTAGTTAAATAACTCTAAGCTTTGCAGGTATTTTCAGTTCTACCTTATATAATATCATAGTATACTATCTTACCAATACGATGCAATCAAAACCTCAGCGAAACTTTGCGGAACTTCATAACAAAGCGTAAACAATGTTGTACTATGCACGGATGTACTATATGATCATCCTGAGCGGTTCTTGCTACATATTTTGATAAATAACTCTGAAGTTTGCAGGTAGTTGAGGTTCTATCTTACATAATATCAAATTATACTATCTTATCAATACGACGCAATCAAAACATCAGCGAAACTTTGCGGAACTCCATAACAAAGCGTAAACAAAGTTATACTATGCACGTATGTACTATTTAACCATCCTGAGCTGTTCTTGCTACATATTTTGTTAAATAACTCTGAGCTTTGCAGGCATTTGCAGTTCTAACTTATATAATATGAAAGTATACCTATCTTATCAATACGACGCAATCAAAAGCTCAGCGAAACTTTGCGGAATTTCATAACACAGCGTAAACAAAATTATACTATGCACGGATGTACTATTCGATCACCCTGAGCGGTACTTTCTACATATTTAGTTAAATAACTCTAAGCTTTGCAGGTATTTTCAGTTCCACCTTATATAATATCATAGTATACTATCTTACAAATACGATGCAATCAAATCATCAGTGACACTTTGCGGAACTTCATAACAAAGCGTAAACAAAGTTATACTATGCACGGATGTACTATTCGATCATCCTGAGCGGTTCTTGCTACATATTTAGTTAAATAACTCTAAGCTTTGCAGGTATTTTCAGTTCTATCTTACATAATATCAAATTATACTATCTTATCAATACGACGCAATCAAAACATCAGCGAAACTTTGCGGTATTTCATAACACAGCATAAACAAAGTTATACTATGCACGGATGTACTATTTGATCATCCTGAGCGGTTCTTGCTACATATTTAGTTAAATAACTCTAAGCTTTGCAGGTATTTTCAGTTCTACCTTATATAATATCATAGTATACTATCTTACCAGTGTGACGCCATCTAAACCTCAGCGAAACTTTGCGGAACTTCATATCAAAGCGTAATCAAAGTTATACTATGCACGTATGTACTATTTGATCATCCTGAGCGGTCGTTGCTACATATTTAGTTAAATAACTCTGAGCTTTGCAGGTATTTGCAGTTCTAACTTATATAATATCAAAGTATACCATCTTACCAATTGCGACGCAATCAAAACCTCAGCGAAACATTGCGGAACTTCATAACTAAGCGTAAACAAAGTTATACTATGCACGGATGTACTATTTGATCGTCCTGAGCGGTTCTTGCTACATATTTAGTTAAATAACTCTAAGCATGCAGGTATTTTCAGTTCTACCTTATATAATATCAGATTATAGTATCTTACCATACGAGGCCATCAAAACCTCAGCCAAACTCATCGGAACTTCATAACAAAGCGTAAACAAAGTTATACTATGCACGGATGTACTATTTGATCATGCTGAGCGGTTCTTGCTACAAATTTAGTTAAATAACTCTGAGGTTTGCATGTAGTTGCAGTTCTAACTTATATAATATCAAAGTATACTATCTTACCAATTGCGACGCAATCAAATCCTCAGCGAAACTTTGCGGAACTTCATAACAAAGCGTAAACAATGTTGTACTATGCACGGATGTACTATATGATCATCCTGAGCGGTTCTTGCTACATATTTTGATAAATAACTCTGAGGTTTGCAGGTAGTTGCAGTTCTATCTTACATAATATCAAATTATACTATCTTATCAATACGACGCAATCAAAACATCAGCGAAACTTTGCGGTATTTCATAACACAGCGTAAACAAAGTTATACTATGCACGGATGTACTATTTGATCATGCTGAGCGGTTCTTGCTACATATTTAGTTAAATAACTCTAAGCTTTGCAGGTATTTGCAGTTCTAACTTATCTAATATCAATGTATACTATCTTATCAATACGACGCAATCAAAACATCAGCGAAACTTTGCGGAACTTCATAACAAAGCGTAAACAAAGTTATACTATGCACGTATGTACTATTTGATCATCGTGAGCTGTTTTTGCTACATATTTTGTTAAATAACTCTGAGCATTGCAGGTATTTGCAGTTCTAACTTATATAATATGAAAGTATACCTATCTTATCAATACGACGCAATCAAAACCTCAGCGAAACTTTGCGGAATTTCATAACACAGCGTAAACAAAGTTATACTATGCACGGATGTACTATTCGATCACCCTGAGCGGTTCTTGCTACATACTTAGTTAAATAACTCTAAGCTTTGCAGGTATTTACAGTTCTACCTTATATAATATCATAGTATACTATCTTACCAGTACGACGCCATCTAAACCTCAACGAAACTTTGCGGAACTTCATAACAAAGCGTAAACAAAGTTATACTATGCACGTATGTACTATTTGATCATCCTGAGCGGTTGTTGCTACATATTTCGTTAAATAACTCTGAGCTTTGCAGGTATTTGCAGTTCTAACTTATATAATATCAGAATATAGTATCTTACCAATACGAGGCCATCAAAACCTCAGCCAAACTCATCGGAACTTCATAACAAAGCGTAAACAAAGTTATACTATGCACGGATGTACTATTTGATCATGCTGAGCGGTTCTTGCTACAAATTTAGTTAAATAACTCTGAGGTTTGCATGTAGTTGCAGTTCTAACTTATATAATATCAAAGTATACTATCTTACCAATTGCGACGCAATCAAAACCTCAGCGAAACTTTGCGGAACTTCATAACAAAGCGTAAACAAAGTTATACTATGCACGGATGTACTATTTGATCATTCTGAGCGGTTCTTGCTACATATTTAGTTAAATAACTCTAAGCTTTGCGCGTATTTTCAGTTCTACCTTATATAATATCATAGTATAGTATCTTACCAATACGACGCCATCAAAACCTCAGCGAATCTCATCGGAACTTCATAACAAAGCGTAAACAAAGTTATACTATGCACGTATGTAGTATTTGATCATCCCTAGCGGATCTTACTACATATTTTGTTAAATAACTCTGAGGTTTGCATGTAGTTGCAGTTCTATCTTATATAATATCAAAGTATACTATCCCACCAATACGACGCCATCAAAACCTCAGCGAAACTTTGCGGAACTTCATAACAAAGCGTAAACGAAGTTATACAATGCACGGATGTACTATTTGATCGTCCTGAGCGGTTCTTGCTACATATTTAGTTAAATAACTCTAAGCATGCAGGTATTTTCAGTTCTACCATATATAATATCAGATTATAGTATCTTACCAATACGAGGCCATCAAAACCTCAGCCAAACTCATCGGAACTTCATAACAAAGCGTAAACAAAGTTATACTATGCACGGATGGACTATTTGATCATCCTGAGAGGTTCTTGCTACATATTTAGTTAAATAACTCTAAGCTTTGCAGGTATTTTCAGTTCTACCTTATATAATATCATAGTATACTATCTTACCAATACGACGCAATCAAAACATCAGTGACACTTTGCGAAACTTCATAACAAAGCGTAAACAAAGTTATACTATGCACGTTTGTACTATTTGATCATCCTGAGCTGTTCTTGCTACATATTTTGTTAAATAATTCTGAGCTTTGCATATATTTGCAGTTCTAACTTATCTAATATCAATGTATACTATCTTATCAATACGACGCAATCAAAACATCAGCGAAACTTTGCGGAACTTCATAACAAAGCGTAAACAAAATTATACTATGCACGGATGTACTATTTGATCATCCTGAGCGGTTCTTGCTACATATTTTGTTAAATAACTCTAAGCTTTGCAGGTATTTTCTGTTCTACCATATATAATATCATAGTATACTATCTTACCAATACGATGCAATCAAAACATCAGTGACACTTTGCGGAACTTCATAACAAAGCGTAAACAAAGTTATACTATGCACGTATGTACTATTTGATCATCGTGAGCTGTTTTTGCTACATATTTTGTTAAATAACTCTGAGCTTTGCAGGAATTTGCAGTTCTAACTTATATAATATGAAAGTATACCTATCTTATCAATACGACGCATTCAAAACCTCAGCGAAACTTTGCGGAACTTCATAACAAAGCGTAAACAAAGTTATACTATGCACGTTTGTACTATTTGATCATCCTGAGCTGTTCTTGCTACATATTTTGTTAAATAATTCTGAGCTTTGCATATATTTGCAGTTCTAACTTATCTAATATCAATGTATACTATCTTATCAATACGACGCAATCAAAACATCAGCGAAACTTTGCGGAACTTCATAACAAAGCGTAAACAAAGTTATACTATGCACGTATGTACTATTTAATCATCCTGAGCTGTTCTTGCCACATATTTTGTTAAATAACTCTGACAATTGCAGGTATATGCAGTTCTAACTTATATAATATGAAAGTATACCTATCTTATCAATACGACGCAATCAAAACCTCAGCGAAACTTTGCGGAACTTCATAACAAAGCGTAAACAAAGTTATACTATGCACGGATGTACTATTTGATCATCCTGAGCGGTTCATGCTACATATTTTGTTAAATAACTCTGAGGTGTGCAGGTATTTGCAGTTCTAACTTATCTAATATCAATGTATACTATCTTATCAATACGACGCAATCAAAACATCAGCGAAACTTTGCGGAACTTCATAACAAAGCGTAAACAAAGTTATACTATGCACGTATGTACTATTTAATCATCCTGAGCTGTTCTTGCCACATATTTTGTTAAATAACTCTGACAATTGCAGGTATATGCAGTTCTAACTTATATAATATGAAAGTATACCTATCTTATCAATACGACGCAATCAAAACCTCAGCGAAACTTTGCGGAACTTCATAACAAAGCGTAAACAAAGTTATACTATGCACGTATGTACTATTTAATCATCCTGAGCTGTTCTTGCTACATATTTTGTTAAATAACTCTGAGATTTGCAGGTATTTGCAGTTCTAACTTATATAATATGAAAGTATACCTATCTTATCAATACGACGCAATCAAAACCTCAGCGAAACTTTGCGGAATTTCATAACACAGCGTAAACAAAGTTATACTATGCACGGATGTACTATTCGATCACCCTGAGCGGTTCTTGCTACACATTTAGTTAAATAACTCTAAGCTTTGCAGGTATTTTCAGTTCCACCTTATATAATATCAAATTATACTATCTTATCAATACGACGCAATCAAAACATCAGCGAAACTTTGCGGTATTTCATAACACAGCGTAAACAAAGTTATACTATGCACGGATGTACTATTTGATCATCCTGAGCGGTTCTTGCTACATATTTAGATAAATAACTCTAAGCTTTGCAGGTATTTTCAGTTCTACCTTATATAATATCGTAGTATACTATCTTACCAGTACGACGCCATCTAAACCTCAGCGAAACTTTGCGGAACTTCATAACAAAGCGTAAACAATGTTGTACTATGCACGGATGTACTGTATGATCATCCTGAGCTGTTCTTGCTACATATTTTGATAAATAACTCTGAGGTTTGCAGGTAGTTGCAGTTCTATCTTACATAATATCAAATTATACTATCTTATCAATACGACGCAATCAAAACATCAGCGAAACTTTGCGGTATTTCATAACACAGCGTAAACAAAGTTATACTATGCACGGATGTACTATTTGATCATCCTGAGCGGTTCTTGCTACATATTTAGATAAATAACTCTAAGCTTTGCAGGTATTTTCAGTTCTACCTTATATAATATCATAGTATACTATCTTACCAGTACGACGCCATCTAAACCTCAGCGAAACTTTGCCGAACTTCATAACAAAGCGTAAACAAAGTTATACTATGCACGTATGTACTATTTGATCATCCTGAGCGGTTGTTGCTACATATTTAGTTAAATAACTCTGAGCTTTGCAGGTATTTGCAGTTCTATCTTACATAATATCAAATTATACTATTTTATCAATACGACGCAATCAAAACATCAGCGAAACTTTGCGGTATTTCATAACACAGCGTAAACAAAGTTATACTATGCACGGATGTACTATTTGATCATCCTGAGCGGTTCTTGCTACATATTTAGTTAAATAACTCTAAGCTTTGCAGGTATTTTCAGTTCTACCTTATATAATATCATAGTATTCTATCTTACCAGTACGACGCCATCAAAACGTCAGCGAAACTTTGCGGAACTTCATAACAAAGCGTAAACAAAGTTATAGTATGCACGGATGTACTATTTGATCATCCAGAGCGGTTCTTGCTACATATTTAGTTAAATAACTCTGAGCTTTGCAGGTAGTTGCAGTTCTATCTTACATAATATCAAAGTATACCACCTTACCAATTGCGACGTAATCAAAACATCAGCGAAACTTTGCGGAACTTCATAACAAAGCGTAAACAAAGTTATACTATGCACGGATGTACTATTTGATCATCCTGAGCGGTTCTTGCTACATATTTAGTTAAATAACTCTAAGCTTTGCAGGTATTTTCAGTTCTACCTTATATAATATCATAGTATACTATCTTACCAATACGACGCAATCAAAACATCAGTGACACTTTGCGGAACTTCATAACAAAGCGTAAACAAAGTTATACTATGCACGTATGTACTATTTAATCATCCTGAGCTGTTCTTGCTACATATTTTGTTAAATAACTCTGAGCTTTGCAGGTATTTTCAGTTCTACCTTATCTAATATCAATGTATACTATCTTATCAATACGACGCAATCAAAACATCAGCGAAACTTTGCGGAACTTCATAACAAAGCGTAAACAAAGTTATAAAATGCACGGATGTACTATTTGATCATCCTGAGCGGTTCTTGCTACATATTTAGTTAAATAACTCTAAGCTTAGCAGGTATTTTCAGTTCTACCTTATATAATATCATAGTATAGTATCTTACCAATACCACGCAATCAAAACCTCAGCGAAACATTGCGGAACTTCATAACAAAGGGTAAACAAAGTTATACTATGCACGGATGTACTATTTGATCATCCTGAGCGGTTCTTGTTACATATTTAGTTAAATAACTCTAAGCTTTGCAGGTATTTGCAGTTCTAACTTATATAATATGAAAGTATACATATCTTAACAATACGACGCACCAACTCCTCAGCGAAACTTTGCGGAACTTCATAACAAAGCGTAAACAAAGTTATACTATGCACGGATGTATTATTTGATCATCCTGAGCGGTTCTTGCTACATATTTTGTTAAATAACTCTGAGGTGTGCAGGTATTTGCAGTTCTAACTTATCTAATATCAATGTATACTTTCTTATCAATACGACGCAATCAAAACATCAGCGAAACTTTGCGGAACTTCATAACAAAGCGTAAACAAAGTTATACTATGCACTGATGTACTATTTGATCATCCTGAGCGGTTCTTGCTACATATTTTGTTAAATAACTCTGAGGTGTGCAGGTATTTGCAGTTCCAACTTATCTAATATCAATGTATACTATCTTATCAATACGCCGCAATCAAAACCTCAGCGAAACCCTGCGGAACTTCATAACAAAGCGTAAACAAAGTTATAGTATGCACGGATGTACTATTTGATCATCCAGAGCGGTTCTTGCTACATATTTTGTTAAATAACTCCGAGCTTTGCAGGTAGTTGCAGTTCTATCTTACATAATATCAAAGTATACCACCTTACCAATTGCGACGTAATCAAAACATCAGCGAAACTTTGCGGAACTTCATAACAAAGCGTAAACAAAGTTATAAAATGCACGGATGTACTATTTGATCATCCAGAGCGGTTCTTGCTACATATTTAGTTAAATAACTCTGAGCTTTGCAGGTAGTTGCAGTTCTATCTTACATAACATCAAAGTATACCACCTTACCAATTGCGACGTAATCAAAACATCAGCGAAACTTTGCGGAACTTCATAACAAAGCGTAAACAAAGTTATACTATGCACGGATGTATTATTTGATCATCCTGAGCGGTTCTTGCTACATATTTTGTTAAATAACTCTGAGGTGTGCAGGTATTTGCAGTTCTAACTTATCTAATATCAATGTATACTTTCTTATCAATGCGACGCAATCAAAACATCAGCGAAACTTTGCGGAACTTCATAACTAAGCGTAAACAAAGTTATACTATGCACTGATGTACTATTTGATCATCCTGAGCGGTTCTTGCTACATATTTTGTTAAATAACTCTGAGGTGTGCAGGTATTTGCAGTTCTAACTTATCTAATATCAATGTATACTATCTTATCAATACGCCGCAATCAAAACCTCAGCGAAACCCTGCGGAACTTCATAACAAAGCGTAAACAAAGTTATAGTATGCACGGATGTACTATTTGATCATCCAGAGCGGTTCTTGCTACATATTTTGTTAAATAACTCCGAGCTTTGCAGGTAGTTGCAGTTCTATCTTACATAATATCAAAGTATACCACCTTACCAATTGCGACGTAATCAAAACATCAGCGAAACTTTGCGGAACTTCATAACAAAGCGTAAACAAAGTTATAAAATGCACGGATGTACTATTTGATCATCCAGAGCGGTTCTTGCTACATATTTAGTTAAATAACTCTGAGCTTTGCAGGTAGTTGCAGTTCTATCTTACATAACATCAAAGTATACCACCTTACCAATTGCGACGTAATCAAAACATCTGCGAAACTTTGCGGAATTTCATAACACAGCGTAAACAAAGTTATACTATGCACGGATGTACTATTTGATCATCCTAAGCTGTTTTTGCTACATATTTTGTTAAATAACTCTGAGCTTTGCAGGTATTTGCAGTTCTAACTTATATAATATGAAAGTATACATATCTTAACAATACGACGCACCAACTCCTCAGCGAAACTTTGCGGAACTTCATAACAAAGCGTAAACAAAGTTATACTATGCACGGATGTATTATTTGATCATCCTGAGCGGTTCTTGCTACATATTTTGTTAAATAACTCTGAGGTGTGCAGGTATTTGCAGTTCTAACTTATCTAATATCAATGTATACTTTCTTATCAATGCGACGCAATCAAAACATCAGCGAAACTTTGCGGAACTTCATAACTAAGCGTAAACAAAGTTATACTATGCACTGATGTACTATTTGATCATCCTGAGCGGTTCTTGCTTCATATTTTGTTAAATAACTCTGAGGTGTGCAGGTATTTGCAGTTCCAACTTATCTAATATCAATGTATACTATCTTAACAATACGCCGCAATCAAAACCTCAGCGAAACCCTGCGGAACTTCATAACAAAGCGTAAACAAAGTTATAGTATGCACGGATGTACTATTTGATCATCCAGAGCGGTTCTTGCTACATATTTTGTTAAATAACTCCGAGCTTTGCAGGTAGTTGCAGTTCTATCTTACATAATATCAAAGTATACCACCTTACCAATTGCGACGTAATCAAAACATCAGCGAAACTTTGCGGAACTTCATAACAAAGCGTAAACAAAGTTATAAAATGCACGGATGTACTATTTGATCATCCAGAGCGGTTCTTGCTACATATTTAGTTAAATAACTCTGAGCTTTGCAGGTAGTTGCAGTTCTATCTTACATAACATCAAAGTATACCACCTTACCAATTGCGACGTAATCAAAACATCAGCGAAACTTTGCGGAACTTCATAACAAAGCGTAAACAAAGTTATAAAATGCACGGATGTACTATTTGATCAACCTGAGCGGTTCTTGCTACATATTTAGTTAAATAACTCTAAGCTTAGCAGGTATTTTCAGTTCTACCTTATATAATATCATAGTATAGTATCTTACCAATACCACGCAATCAAAACCTCAGCGAAACATTGCGGAACTTCATAACAAAGGGTAAACAAAGTCATACTATGCACGTATGTACTATTTGATCATACCTAGCGGTTCTTGCTACATATTTTGTTAAATAACTCTGAGGTGTGCAGGTATTTGCAGTTCTAACTTATATAATATCAATGTATACTTTCTTATCAATACGACGCAATCAAAACATCAGCGAAACTTTGCGGAATTTCATAACACACCGTAAACAAATTTATACTATGCACGGATGTACTATTTGATCATCCTGAGCGGTTCTTGTTACATATTTAGTTAAATAACTCTAAGCTTTGCAGGTATTTTCAGTACTACCTTATATAATATCATAGTATAGTATCTTACCAGTACGACGCCATCTAAACCTCAGCGAAACTTTGCGGAACTTCATAACAAAGCGTAAACAAAGTTATACTATGCACGGATGTACTATTTGATCATCCTGAGCGGTTCTTGCTTCATATTTTGTTAAATAACTCTGAGGTGTGCAGGTATTTGCAGTTCTAACTTATCTAATATCAATGTATACTATCTTATCAATACGCCGCAATCAAAACCTCAGCGAAACCCTGCGGAACTTCATAACAAAGCGTAAACAAAGTTATAGTATGCACGGATGTACTATTTGATCATCCAGACCGGTTCTTGCTACATATTTTGTTAAATAACTCTGATGTTTGCAGGTAGTTGCAGTTCTATCTTGTATAATATCAAGGTATACTATCTTACCAGTACGACGCCATCTAAACCTCAGCGAAACTTTGCGGAACTTCATAACAAAGCGTAAACAAAGTTATACTATGCACGTATGTACTATTTGATCATCCTGAGCTGTTTTTGCTACATATTTTGTTAAATAACTCTGAGCTTTGCAGGTATTTGCAGTTCTAACTTATATAATATGAAAGTATACATATCTTAACAATACGACGCACCAACTCCTCAGCGAAACTTTGCGGAACTTCATAACACAGCGTAAACAAAGTTATACTATGCACGGATGTACTATTTGATCATCCTGAGCGGTTCTTGCTACATATTTTGTTAAATAACTCTGAGGTGTGCAGGTATTTGCAGTTCTAACTTATATAATATCAATGTATACTTTCTTATCAATACGACGCAATCAAAACATCAGCGAAACTTTGCGGAATTTCATAACACAGCGTAAACAAATTTATACTATGCACGGATGTACTATTTGATCATCATGAGCGGTTCTTGCTACATATTTTGTTAAATAAATCTGAGGTGTGCAGGTATTTGCAGTTCTAACTTATATAATATCAATGTATACTTTCTTATCAATACGACGCAATCAAAACATCAGCGAAACTTTGCGGAACTTCATAACAAAGCGTAAACAAAGTTATAGTATGCACGGATGTACTATTTGATCATCCAGAGCGGTTCTTGCTACATATTTTGTTAAATAACTCTGAGGTTTGCAGGTAGTTGCAGTTCTATCTTATATAATATCAAGGTATACTATCTTACCAATACGACGCCATCAAAACCTCAGCGAAACTTTGCGGAACTTCATAACACAGCGTAAACAAATTTATACTATGCACGGATGTACTATTTGATCATCATGAGCGGTTCTTGCTACATATTTTGTTAAATAAATCTGAGGTGTGCAGGTATTTGCAGTTCTAACTTATATAATATCAATGTATACTTTCTTATCAATACGACGCAATCAAAACATCAGCGAAACTTTGCGGAACTTCATAACAAAGGGTAAACAAAGTTATACTATGCACGTATGTACTATTTGATCATCCAGAGCGGTACTTGCTACATATTTTCTTAAATAACTCTAAGCTTTGCAGGTATTTTCAGTTCCACCTTATATAATATCATAGTATACTATCTTACCAATACGATGCAATCAAATCATCAGTGACACTTTGCGGAACTTCATAACAAAGCGTAAAGAAAGTTATACTATGCACGGATGTACCATTCGATCATCCTGAGCGGTTCTTGCTACATATTTAGTTAAATAACTCTAAGCTTTGCAGGTATTTTCAGTTCTACCTTATATAATATCATAGTATACTATCTTACCAGTACGACGCCATCTAATCCTCAGCGAAACTTTGCGGAACTTCATAACAAAGCGTAAACAATGTTGTACTATGCACGGATGTACTATATGATCATCCTGAGCGGTTCTTGCTACATATTTTGATAAATAACTCTGAGGTTTGCAGGTAGTTGCAGTTCTATCTTACATAATATCAAATTATACTATTTTATCAATACGACGCAATCAAAACATCAGCGAAACTTTGCGGTATTTCATAACACAGCGTAAACAAAGTTATAGTATGCACGGATGTACTATTTGATCATCCAGAGCGGTTCTTGCTACATATTTTGTTAAATAACTCTGAGCTTTGCAGGTAGTTGCAGTTCTATCTTACATAATATCAAAGTATACCACCTTACCAATTGCGACGTAATCAAAACATCAGCGAAACTTTGCGGAACTTCATTACAAAGCGTAAACAAAGTTATAAAATGCACGGATGTACTATTTGATCATCCAGAGCGGTTCTTGCTACATATTTAGTTAAATAACTCTGAGCTTTGCAGGTAGTTGCAGTTCTATCTTACATAACATCAAAGTATACCACCTTACCAATTGCGACGTAATCAAAACATCAGCGAAACTTTGCGGAACTTCATAACAAAGCGTAAACAAAGTTATAAAATGCACGGATGTACTATTTGATCATCCTGAGCGGTTCTTGCTACATATTTAGTTAAATAACTCTAAGCTTTGCAGGTATTTTCAGTTCTACCTTATCTAATATCAATGTATACTATCTTATCAATACGACGCAATCAAAACATCAGCGAAACTTTGCGGAACTTCATAACAAAGCGTAAACAAAGTTATAAAATGCACGGATGTACTATTTGATCATCCAGAGCGGTACTTGCTACATATTTAGTTAAATAACTCTGAGCTTTGCAGGTAGTTGCAGTTCTATCTTACATAATATCAAAGTATACCACCTTACCAATTGCGACGTAATCAAAACATCAGCGAAACTTTGCGGAACTTCATAACAAAGCGTAAACAAAGTTATAAAATGCACGGATGTACTATTTGATCATCCTGAGCGGTTCTTGCTACATATTTAGTTAAATAACTCTAAGCTTAGCAGGTATTTTCAGTTCTACCTTATATAATATCATAGTATAGTATCTTACCAATACCACGCAATCAAAACGTCAGCGAAACATTGCGGAACTTCATAACAAAGGGTAAACAAAGTTATACTATGCACGTATGTACTATTTGATCATCCAGAGCGGTACTTGCTACATATTTAGTTAAATAACTCTGAGCTTTGCAGGTAGTTGCAGTTCTATCTTACATAATATCGAAGTATACCACCTTACCAATTGTGACGTAATCAAAACATCAGCGAAACTTTGCGGAACTTCATAACAAAGCGTAAACAAAGTTATAAAATGCACGGATGTACTATTTGATCATCCTGAGCGGTTCTTGCTACATATTTAGTTAAATAACTCTAAGCTTAGCAGGTATTTTCAGTTCTACCTTATATAATATCATAGTATAGTATCTTACCAATACCACGCAATCAAAACGTCAGCGAAACATTGCGGAACTTCATAACAAAGGGTAAACAAATTTATACTATGGACGGATGTACTATTTGATCATCATGAGCGGTTCTTGCTAAATATTTTGTTAAATAACTCTGAGGTGTGCAGGTATTTGCAGTTCTGACTTATCTAATATCAATGTATACTATCTTATCAATAAGACGTAATCAAAACATCAGCGAAACATTGCGGAACTTCATAACAAAGCGTAAACAAAGTTATACTATGCACGTATGTACTATTTGATCATCCTGAGCGGTTCTTGCTACATATTTTGTTAAATAACTCTGAGGTGTGCAGGTATTTGCAGTTCTAACTTATCTAATATCAATGTATACTATCTTATCAATACGCCGCAATCAAAACCTCAGCGAAACTCTGCGGAACTTCATAACAAAGCGTAAACAAAGTTATACTATGCACGTATGTACTATTTGATCATCCTGAGCGGTTGTTGCTACATATTTAGTTAAATAACTCTGAGCTTTGCAGGTATTTGCAGTTCTAACTTATATAATATCAAAGTATATTATCTTACCAATTGCGACGCAATCAAAACCTCAGCGAAACTTTGCGGAACTTCATAACTAAGCGTAAACAAAGTTATACTATGCACTGATGTACTATTTGATCATCCTGAGCGGTTCTTGCTTCATATTTTGTTAAATAACTCTGAGGTGTGCAGGTATTTGCAGTTCCAACTTATCTAATATCAATGTATACTATCTTATCAATAGGACGTAATCAAAACATCAGCGAAACATTGCGGAACTTCATAACAAAGCGTAAACAAAGTTATACTATGCACGTATGTACTATTTGATCATCCTGAGCGGTTCTTGCTACATATTTTGTTAAATAACTCTGAGGTGTGCAGGTATTTGCAGTTCTAACTTATCTAATATCAATGTATACTATCTTATCAATACGCCGCAATCAAAACCTCAGCGAAACTCTGCGGAACTTCATAACAAAGCGTAAACAAAGTTATACTATGCACGTATGTACTATTTGATCATCCTGAGCGGTTGTTGCTACATATTTTGTTAAATAACTCTGAGCTTTGCAGGTAGTTGCAGTTCTATCTTACATAATATCAAAGTATACCACCTTACCAATTGCGACGTAATCAAAACATCAGCGAAACTTTGCGGAACTTCATTACAAAGCGTAAACAAAGTTATAAAATGCACGGATGTACTATTTGATCATCCAGAGCGGTTCTTGCTACATATTTAGTTAAATAACTCTGAGCTTTGCAGGTAGTTGCAGTTCTATCTTACATAACATCAAAGTATACCACCTTACCAATTGCGACGTAATCAAAACATCAGCGAAACTTTGCGGAACTTCATAACAAAGCGTAAACAAAGTTATAAAATGCACGGATGTACTATTTGATCATCCTGAGCGGTTCTTGCTACATATTTAGTTAAATAACTCTAAGCTTTGCAGGTATTTTCAGTTCTACCTTATATAATATCATAGAATACTATCTTACCAATACGACGCAATCAAAACATCAGTGACACTTTGCGGAACTTCATAACAAAGCGTAAACAAAGTTATACTATGCACGTATGTACTATTTAATCATCCTGAGCTGTTCTTGCTACATATTTTGTTAAATAACTCTGAGCTTTGCAGGTATTTTCAGTTCTACCTTATCTAATATCAATGTATACTATCTTATCAATACGACGCAATCAAAACATCAGCGAAACGTTTCGGAACTTCATAACAAAGCGTAAACAAAGTTATACTATGCACGGATGTACTATTTGATCATCCTGAGCGGTTCTTGCTACATATTTTGTTAAATAACTCTAAGCTTTGCAGGTATTTTCAGTTCTACCATATATAATATCATAGTATACTATCTTTCCAATACAATGCAATCAAAACATCAGTGACACTTTGCGGAACTTCATCACAAAGCGTAAACAAAGTTATACTATGCAGGGATGTACTATTTGATCATCCTGAGCGGTTCTTGCTACATAGTTTGTTAAATAACTCTGAGGCGTGCAGGTATTTGCAGTTCTAACTTATATAATATGAAAGTATACCTATCTTATCAATACGACGCAATCAAAACATCAGCGAAACTTTGCGGAATTTCATAACACAGCGTAAACAAAGTTACACTATGCACGGATGTACTATTCGATCACCCTGAGCGGTTCTTGCTACATATTTTCTTAAATAACTCTAAGCTTTGCAGGTATTTTCAGTTCCACCTTATATAATATCATAGTATACTATCTTACCAATACGATGCAATCAAATCATCAGTGACACTTTGCGGAACTTCATAACAAAGCGTAAAGAAAGTTATACTATGCACGGATGTACCATTCGATCATCCTGAGCGGTTCTTGCTACATATTTAGTTAAATAACTCTAAGCTTTGCAGGTATTTTCAGTTCTACCTTATATAATATCATAGTATACTATCTTACCAGTACGACGCCATCTAATCCTCAGCGAAACTTTGCGGAACTTCATAACAAAGCGTAAACAATGTTGTACTATGCACGGATGTACTATATGATCATCCTGAGCGGTTCTTGCTACATATTTTGATAAATAACTCTGAGGTTTGCAGGTAGTTGCAGTTCTATCTTACATAATATCAAATTATACTATTTTATCAATACGACGCAATCAAAACATCAGCGAAACTTTGCGGTATTTCATAACACAGCGTAAACAAAGTTATAGTATGCACGGATGTACTATTTGATCATCCAGAGCGGTTCTTGCTACATATTTTGTTAAATAACTCTGAGCTTTGCAGGTAGTTGCAGTTCTATCTTACATAATATCAAAGTATACCACCTTACCAATTGCGACGTAATCAAAACATCAGCGAAACTTTGCGGAACTTCATTACAAAGCGTAAACAAAGTTATAAAATGCACGGATGTACTATTTGATCATCCAGAGCGGTTCTTGCTACATATTTAGTTAAATAACTCTGAGCTTTGCAGGTAGTTGCAGTTCTATCTTACATAACATCAAAGTATACCACCTTACCAATTGCGACGTAATCAAAACATCAGCGAAACTTTGCGGAACTTCATAACAAAGCGTAAACAAAGTTATAAAATGCACGGATGTACTATTTGATCATCCTGAGCGGTTCTTGCTACATATTTAGTTAAATAACTCTAAGCTTTGCAGGTATTTTCAGTTCTACCTTATCTAATATCAATGTATACTATCTTATCAATACGACGCAATCAAAACATCAGCGAAACTTTGCGGAACTTCATAACAAAGCGTAAACAAAGTTATAAAATGCACGGATGTACTATTTGATCATCCTGAGCGGTTCTTGCTACATATTTAGTTAAATAACTCTAAGCTTAGCAGGTATTTTCAGTACTACCTTATATAATATCATAGTATAGTATCTTACCAATACCACGCAATCAAAACCTCAGCGAAACATTGCGGAACTTCATAACAAAGGGTAAACAAAGTTATACTATGCACGGATGTACTATTTGATCATCCTGAGCGGTTCTTGTTACATATTTAGTTAAATAACTCTAAGCTTTGCAGGTATTTTCAGTACTACCTTATATAATATCATAGTATAGTATCTTACCAGTACGACGCCATCTAAACCTCAGCGAAACTTTGCGGAACTTCATAACAAAGCGTAAACAAAGTTATACTATGCACGTATGTACTATTTGATCATACTGAGCGGTTGTTGCTACATATTTAGTTAAATAACTCTGAGCTTTGCAGGTATTTGCAGTTCTAACTTATATAATATGAAAGTATACATATCTTATCAATACGACGCAATCAAAACATCTGCGAAACTTTGCGGAATTTCATAACACAGCGTAAACAAAGTTATACTATGCACGGATGTACCATTCGATCATCCTGAGCGGTTCTTGCTACATATTTAGTTAAATAACTCTAAGCTTTGCAGGTATTTTCAGTTCTACCTTATATAATATCATAGTATTCTATCTTACCAGTACGACGCCATCAAAACGTCAGCGAAACTTTGCGGAACTTCATAACAAAGCGTAAACAAAGTTATAAAATGCACGGATGTACTATTTGATCATCCAGAGCGGTTCTTGCTACATATTTAGTTAAATAACTCTGAGCTTTGCAGGTAGTTGCAGTTCTATCTTACATAATATCAAAGTATACCACCTTACCAATTGCGACGTAATCAAAACATCAGCGAAACTTTGCGGAACTTCATAACAAAGCGTAAACAAAGTTATAAAATGCACGTATGTACTATTTGATCATCCTGAGCTGTTTTTGCTACATATTTTGTTAAATAACTCTGAGCTTTGCAGGTATTTGCAGTTCTAACTTATATAATATGAAAGTATACATATCTTAACAATACGACGCACCAACTCCTCAGCGAAACTTTGCGGAACTTCATAACAAAGCGTAAACAACGTTATACTATGCACGGATGTACTATTTGATCATTCTGAGCGGTTCTTGCTACATATTTTGTTAAATAACTCTGAGGTGTGCAGGTATTTGCAGTTCTAACTTATATAATATCAATGTATACTTTCTTATCAATACGACGCAATCAAAACATCAGCGAAACTTTGCGGAATTTCATAACACACCGTAAACAAATTTATACTATGCACGGATGTACTATTTGATCATCCTGAGCGGTTCTTGTTACATATTTAGTTAAATAACTCTAAGCTTTGCAGGTATTTTCAGTACTACCTTATATAATATCATAGTATAGTATCTTACCAGTACGACGCCATCTAAACCTCAGCGAAACTTTGCGGAACTTCATAACAAAGCGTAAACAAAGTTATACTATGCACGGATGTACTATTTGATCATCCTGAGCGGTTCTTGCTTCATATTTTGTTAAATAACTCTGAGGTGTGCAGGTATTTGCAGTTCTAACTTATCTAATATCAATGTATACTATCTTATCAATACGCCGCAATCAAAACCTCAGCGAAACCCTGCGGAACTTCATAACAAAGCGTAAACAAAGTTATAGTATGCACGGATGTACTATTTGATCATCCAGACCGGTTCTTGCTACATATTTTGTTAAATAACTCTGATGTTTGCAGGTAGTTGCAGTTCTATCTTGTATAATATCAAGGTATACTATCTTACCAATACGACGCCATCAAAACCTCAGCGAAACTTTGCGGAACTTCATAACAAAGCGTAAACAAAGTTATAAAATGCACGGATGTACTATTTGATCATCCAGAGCGGTTCTTGCTACATATTTAGTTAAATAACTCTAAGCTTAGCAGGTATTTTCAGTTCTACCTTATATAATATCATAGTATAGTATCTTACCAATACCACGCAATCAAAACCTCAGCGAAACATTGCGGAACTTCATAACAAAGGGTAAACAAAGTCATACTATGCACGTATGTACTATTTGATCATACCTAGCGGTTCTTGCTACATATTTTGTTAAATAACTCTGAGGTGTGCAGGTATTTTCAGTACTACCTTATATAATATCATAGTATAGTATCTTACCAGTACGACGCCATCTAAACCTCAGCGAAACTTTGCGGAACTTCATAACAAAGCGTAAACAAAGTTATACTATGCACGTATGTACTATTTGATCATCCTGAGCTGTTTTTGCTACATATTTTGTTAAATAACTCTGAGCTTTGCAGGTATTTGCAGTTCTAACTTATATAATATGAAAGTATACATATCTTAACAATACGACGCACCAACTCCTCAGCGAAACTTTGCGGAACTTCATAACACAGCGTAAACAAAGTTATACTATGCACGGATGTACTATTTGATCATCCTGAGCGGTTCTTGCTACATATTTTGTTAAATAACTCTGAGGTGTGCAGGTATTTGCAGTTCTAACTTATATAATATCAATGTATACTTTCTTATCAATACGACGCAATCAAAACATCAGCGAAACTTTGCGGAATTTCATAACACAGCGTAAACAAATTTATACTATGCACGGATGTACTATTTGATCATCATGAGCGGTTCTTGCTACATATTTTGTTAAATAAATCTGAGGTGTGCAGGTATTTGCAGTTCTAACTTATATAATATCAATGTATACTATCCCACCAATACGACGCAATCAAAACATCAGCGAAACTTTGCGGAATTTCATAACAAAGCGTAAACAAAGTTATAGTATGCACGGATGTACTATTTGATCATCCAGAGCGGTTCTTGCTATATATTTAGTTAAATAACTCTGAGGTTTGCAGGTAGTTGCAGTTCTATCTTATATAATATCAAGGTATACTATCTTACCAATACGACGCCATCAAAACCTCAGCGAAACTTTGCGGAACTTCATAACAAAGCGTAAACAAAGTTATAAAATGCACGGATGTACTATTTGATCATCCAGAGCGGTACTTGCTACATATTTAGTTAAATAACTCTGAGCTTTGCAGGTAGTTGCAGTTCTATCTTACATAATATCAAAGTATACCACCTTACCAATTGCGACGTAATCAAAACATCAGCGAAACTTTGCGGAACTTCATAACAAAGCGTAAACAAAGTTATAAAATGCACGGATGTACTATTTGATCATCCTGAGCGGTTCTTGCTACATATTTAGTTAAATAACTCTAAGCTTAGCAGGTATTTTCAGTTCTACCTTATATAATATCATAGTATAGTATCTTACCAATACCACGCAATCAAAACGTCAGCGAAACATTGCGGAACTTCATAACAAAGGGTAAACAAAGTTATACTATGCACGTATGTACTATTTGATCATCCAGAGCGGTTCTTGCTACATATTTAGTTAAATAACTCTGAGCTTTGCAGGTAGTTGCAGTTCTATCTTACATAATATCAAAGTATACAACCTTACCAATTGCGACGTAATCAAAACATCAGCGAAACTTTGCGGAACTTCATAACAAAGCGTAAACAAAGTTATACTATGCACGGATGTACTATTTGATCATCCCTAGCGGTTCTTGCTACATATTTTGTTAAATAACTCTGAGGTGTGCAGGTATTTGCAGTTCTAACTTATATAATATCATAGTATACTATCTCACCAGTACGACGCCATCTAAACCTCAGCGAAACTTTGCGGAACTTCATAACAAAGCGTAAACAAAATTGTACTATGCACGGATGTACTATATGATCATCCTGAGCGGTTCTTGCTAAATATTTTGTTAAATAACTCTGAGGTGTGCAGGTATTTGCAGTTCTGACTTATCTAATATCAATGTATACTATCTTATCAATAGGACGTAATCAAAACATCAGCGAAACATTGCGGAACTTCATAACAAAGCGTAAACAAAGTTATACTATGCACGTATGTACTATTTGATCATCCTGAGCGGTTCTTGCTACATATTTTGTTAAATAACTCTGAGGTGTGCAGGTATTTGCAGTTCTAACTTATCTAATATCAATGTATACTATCTTATCAATACGCCGCAATCAAAACCTCAGCGAAACTCTGCGGAACTTCATAACAAAGCGTAAACAAACTTATACTATGCACGTATGTACTATTTGATCATCCTGAGCGGTTGTTGCTACATATTTAGTTAAATAACTCTGAGCTTTGCAGGTATTTGCAGTTCTAACTTATATAATATCAAAGTATATTATCTTACCAATTGCGACGCAATCAAAACCTCAGCGAAACTTTGCGGAACTTCATAACAAAGCGTAAACAAAGTTATACTATGCACGGATGTACTATTTGATCATCCTGAGCGGTTCTTGCTTCATATTTTGTTAAATAACTCTGAGGTGTGCAGGAATTTGCAGTTCCAACTTATCTAATATCAATGTATACTATCTTATCAATACGCCGCAATCAAAACCTCAGCGAAACCCTGCGGAACTTCATAACAAAGCGTAAACAAAGTTATAGTATGCACGGATGTACTATTTGATCATCCAGAGCGGTTCTTGCTACATATTTTGTTAAATAACTCTGAGCTTTGCAGGTAGTTGCAGTTCTATCTTACATAATATCAAAGTATACCACCTTACCAATTGCGACGTAATCAAAACATCAGCGAAACTTTGCGGAACTTCATAACAAAGCGTAAACAAAGTTATAAAATGCACGGATGTACTATTTGATCATCCAGAGCGGTTCTTGCTACATATTTAGTTAAATAACTCTGAGCTTTGCAGGTAGTTGCAGTTCTATCTTACATAACATCAAAGTATACCACCTTACCAATTGCGACGTAATCAAAACATCAGCGAAACTTTGCGGAACTTCATAACAAAGCGTAAACAAAGTTATAAAATGCACGGATGTACTATTTGATCAACCTGAGCGGTTCTTGCTACATATTTAGTTAAATAACTCTAAGCTTAGCAGGTATTTTCAGTTCTACCTTATATAATATCATAGTATAGTATCTTACCAATACCACGCAATCAAAACCTCAGCGAAACATTGCGGAACTTCATAACAAAGGGTAAACAAAGTCATACTATGCACCTATGTACTATTTGATCATCCCTAGCGGTTCTTGCTACATATTTTGTTAAATAACTCTGAGGTTTGCAGGTAAATGCAGTTCTACCTTATATAATATCATAGTATACTATCTTACCAATACGACGCAATCAAAACATCAGTGACACTTTGCGGAACTTCATAACAAAGCGTAAACAAAGTTATACTATGCACGGATGTACTATTTGATCATCCAGAGCGGTTCTTGCAACATATTTAGTTAAATAACTCTAAGCTTTGCAGGTATTTTCAGTTCTAACTTATATATTGTAAAAGTATACCACCTTACCAATTGCGACGTAATCAAAACATCTGCGAAACATTGCGGAACTTCATAACAAAGCGTAAACAAAGTTATACTATGCACGTATGTACTATTTCATCATCCCTAGCGGTTCTCGATACATATTTTGTTAAATAACTCTGAGGTTTGCATGTAGTTGCAGTTCTATCTTGTATAATATCAAAGCATACTATCTTATCAATTCGACGCAATCAAAACCTCAGCGAAACTCTGCGGAACTTCATAACAAAGCGTAAACAAAGTTATAATATGCACGGATGTACTATTTGATCATCCAGAGCGGTTCTTGCATCATATTTAGTTAAATAACTCTAAGCTTTGCAGGTATTTTCAGTTCTAACTTATATATTATCAAAGTATACTATCTTATCAATACGTACGCAATAAAAACATCAGCGAAACTTTGCGGAACTTCATAACAAAGCGTAAACAAAGTTGTACTATGCACGGATGTACTATATGATCATCCTGAGCGGTTCTTGCTAAATATTTTGTTAAATAACTCTGAGGTGTGCAGGTATTTGCAGTTCTAACATATCTAATATCAATGTATACTATCTTATCAATAGGACGCAAACAAAACATCAGCGAAACTTTGCGGAACTTCATAACAAAGCGTAAACAAAGTTATACTATGCACTGATGTACTATTTGATCATCCTGAGCGGTTCTTGCTACATATTTTGTTAAATAACTCTGAGGTGTGCAGGTATTTGCAGTTCTAACTTATATAATATCAATGTATACTATCTTATCAATACGACGCAATCAAAACATCAGCGAAACTTTGCGGAATTTCATAACACACGTAAACAAATTTATACTATGCACGGATGTACTATTTGATCATCCTGAGCGGTTCTTGTTACATATTTAGTTAAATAACTCTAAGCTTTGCAGGTATTTTCAGTACTACCTTATATAATATCATAGTATAGTATCTTACCAGTACGACGCCATCTAAACCTCAGCGAAACTTTGCGGAACTTCATAACAAAGCGTAAACAAAGTTATACTATGCACGGATGTACTATTTGATCATCCTGAGCGGTTCTTGCTTCATATTTTGTTAAATAACTCTGAGGTGTGCAGGTATTTGCAGTTCTAACTTATCTAATATCAATGTATACTATCTTATCAATACGCCGCAATCAAAACCTCAGCGAAACCCTGCGGAACTTCATAACATAGCGTAAACAAAGTTATAGTATGCACGGATGTACTATTTGATCATCCAGACCGGTTCTTGCTACATATTTTGTTAAATAACTCTGATGTTTGCAGGTAGTTGCAGTTCTATCTTGTATAATATCAAGGTATACTATCTTACCAATACGACGCCATCAAAACCTCAGCGAAACTTTGCGGAACTTCATAACAAAGTGTAAACAAAGTTATAAAATGCACGGATGTACTATTTGATCATCCAGAGCGGTTCTTGCTACATATTTTGTTAAATAACTCTGAGGTGTGCAGGTATTTTCAGTACTACCTTATATAATATCATAGTATAGTATCGTACCAGTACGACGCCATCTAAACCTCAGCGAAACTTTGCGGAACTTCATAACAAAGCGTAAACAAAGTTATACTATGCACGTATGTACTATTTGATCATCCTGAGCTGTTTTTGCTACATATTTTGTTAAATAACTCTGAGCTTTGCAGGTATTTGCAGTTCTAACTTATCTAATATCAATGTATACTTTCTTATCAATACGACGCAATCAAAACATCAGCGAAACTTTGCGGAATTTCATAACACAGCGTAAACAAATTTATACTATGCACGGATGTACTATTTGATCATCATGAGCGGTTCTTGCTACATATTTTGTTAAATAAATCTGAGGTGTGCAGGTATTTGCAGTTCTAACTTATATAATATCAATGTATACTTTCTTATCAATACGACGCAATCAAAACCTCAGCGAAACTTTGCGGAACTTCCTAACAAAGCGTAAACAAAGTTATAGTATGCACGGATGTACTATTTGATCATCCAGAGCGGTTCTTGCTACATATTTTGTTAAATAACTCTGAGGTTTGCAGGTAGTTGCAGTTCTATCTTATATAATATCAAAGTATACTATCTTACCAATACGACGCCATCAAAACCTCAGCGAAACTTTGCGGAACTTCATAACAAAGCGTAAACAAAGTTATACTATGCACGGATGTACTATTTGATCATCCAGAGCGGTACTTGCTACATATTTAGTTAAATAACTCTGAGCTTTGCAGGTAGTTGCAGTTCTATCTTACATAATATCAAAGTATACCACCTTACCAATAGCGACGCAATCAAAACATCAGCGAAACTTTGCGGAACTTCATAACAAAGCGTAAACAAAGTTATACTATGCACGGATGTACTATTTGATCATCCTGAGCGGTTCTTGCTACATATTTAGTTAAATAACTCTAAGCTTAGCAGGTATTTTCAGTTCTACCTTATATAATATCATAGTATAGTATCTTACCAATACCACGCAATCAAAACGTCAGCGAAACATTGCGGAACTTCATAACAAAGGGTAAACAAAGTTATACTATGCACGTATGTACTATATGATCATCCAGAGCGGTACTTGCTACATATTTAGTTAAATAACTCTGAGCTTTGCAGGTAGTTGCAGTTCTATCTTACATAATATCAAAGTATACCACCTTACCAATTGCGACGTAATCAAAACATCAGCGAAACTTTGCGGAACTTCATAACAAAGCGTAAACAAAGTTATAAAATGCACGGATGTACTATTTGATCATCCCTAGCGGTTCTTGCTACATATTTTGTTAAATAACTCTGAGGTGTGCAGGTATTTGCAGTTCTAACTTATATAATATCATAGTATACTATCTCACCAGTACGACGCCATCTAAACCTCAGCGAAACTTTGCGGAACTTCATAACAAAGCGTAAACAAAATTGTACTATGCACGGATGTACTATATGATCATCCTGAGCGGTTCTTGCTAAATATTTTGTTAAATAACTCTGAGGTGTGCAGGTATTTGCAGTTCTAACTTATCTAATATCAATGTATACTATCTTATCAATACGCCGCAATCAAAACCTCAGCGAAACTCTGCGGAACTTCATAACAAAGCGTAAACAAAGTTGTACTATGCACGGATGTACTATTTGATCATCCTGAGCGGTTCTTGCTACATATTTTGTTAAATAACTCTGAGGTGTGCAGGTATTTGCAGGTTTAACATATCTAATATCAATGTATACTATCTTATCAATAGGACGCAAACAAAACATCGGCGAAACTTTGCGGAACTTCATAACAAAGCGTAAACAAAGTTATACTATGCACGGATGTACTATTTGATCATCCTGAGCGGTTCTTGCAACATATTTAGTTAAATAACTCTAAGCTTTGCAGGTATTTTCAGTTCTAACTTATATATTATCAAAGTATACTATCCCACCAGTACGACGCCATCAAAAGCTCAGCCAAACATTGCGGAACTTCATAACAAAGCGTAAACAAAGTTATACTATGCACGGATGTACTATTTGATCATCCTGAGCGGTTCTTGCTACATATTTAGTTAAATAACTCTGAGCTTTGCAGGTAGTTGCAGTTCTATCTTATATAATATCAAAGTATACTATCCCACCAGTACGACGCCATCAAAAGCTCAGCCAAACATTGCGGAACTTCATAACAAAGCGTAAACAAAGTTATACTATGCACGGATGTACTATTTGATTATCCTGAGCTGTTCTTGCTACATATTTTGTTAAATAACTCTAAGCTTTGCAGGTATTTTCAGTTCTAACTTATATATTATCAAAGTATACTATCCCACCAGTACGACGCCATCAAAAGCTCAGCCAAACATTGCGGAACTTCATAACAAAGCGTAAACAAAGTTATAGTATGCACGGATGTACTATTTGATCATCCAGAGCGGTTCTTGCTACATATTTTGTTAAATAACTCTGAGGTTTGCATCTAGTTGCAGTTCTATCTTATATAATATCAAAGTATACTATCCCACCAAGACGACGCCATCAAAAGCTCAGCCAAACTTTGCGGAACTTCATAACAAAGCGTAAACAATGTTATACTATGCACGGATGTACTATTTGATTATCCTGAGCTGTTCTTGCTACATATTTTGTTAAATAACTCTGAGCTTTGCAGGTATTTTCGGTTCTAACTTATCTAATATCAATGTATACTATCTTATCAATACGCCGCAATCAAAACCTCAGCGAAACTCTGCGGACCTTCATAACAAAGCGTGAACAAAGTTGTACTATGCACGGATGTACTATATGATCATCCTGAGCTGTTCTTGCTACATATTTTGTTAAATAACTCTGAGCTTTGCAGGTATTTTCAGTTCTACCTTATATAATATCATAGTATACTATCTTACCAATACGATGCAATCGAAACATCAGTGACACTTTGCGGAACTCCATAACAAAGCGTAAACAAAGTTATACTATGCACGGATGTACTATTTGACCATCCTGAGCGGTTCTTGCTACATATTTAGTTACATAACTCTAAGCTTTGCGGGTATTTTCAGTTCTACCTTATATAATATCATAGTATACTATCTTACCAGTACGACGCCATCTAAACCTCAGCGAAACTTTGCGGAACTTCATAACAAAGCGTAAACAAAGTTGTACTATGCACGGATGTACTATATGATCATCCTGAGCGGTTCTTGCTACATATTTTGTTAAATAACTCTGAGGTGTGCAGGTATTTGCAGTTCTAACTTATCTAATATCAATGTATACTATCTCATCAATAGGACGTAATCAAAACATCAGCGAAACATTGCGGAACTTCATAACAAAGCGCAAACAAAGTTATACTATGCACGTATGTACTATTTCATCATCCGTAGCGGTTCTTGATACATATTTTGTTAAATAACTCTGAGGTTTGCGCGGCGAGTGGTGGCTCGTCCGGTGGTGTTGTGGTATGGTGATCGTGGAGGTTAAGCGACGTTGGTTTGGGGCCCGTCGAAAGATGGGTGAACGCATAGGTTAGGTGTGAACCTATAGCGAGGATTGTAACCCTGAGGGGAACAACAATAAAAGAATAGAATAGAACTCTCAGGTTTGCATGTAGTTGCAGTTCTATCTTGTATAATATCAAAGCATACTATCTTATCAATACGACGCAATCAAAACCTCAGCGAAACTCTGCGGATCTTCATAACAAAGCGTAAACAAAGTTATACTATGCACGGATGTACTATTTGATCATCCAGAGCGGTTCTTGCAACATATTTAGTTAAATAACTCTAAGCTTTGCAGGTATTTTCAGTTCTAACTTATATATTATAAAAGTATACCACCTTACCAATTGCGACGTAATCAAAACATCAGCGAAACATTGCGGAACTTCATAACAAAGCGTAAACAAAGTTATACTATGCACGGATGTACTATTTGATCATCCCTAGCGGTTCTTGCTACATATTTTGTTAAATAACTCTGAGGTTTGCAGGTAGTTGTAGTTCTATCTTACATAATATCAAATTATACTATCTTACCAATTGCGACGCAATCAAAAGCTCAGCGAAACTCTGCGGAACTTCATAACAAAGCGTAAACAAAGTTATACTATGCACGGATGTACTATTTGATCATCCTGAGCGGTTCTTGCTACATATTTTGTTAAATAACTCTGAGGTGTGCAGGTATTTGAAGTTCCAACTTATCTAATATCAATGTATACTTTCTTATCAATACGACGCAATCAAAACATCAGCGAAACTTTGCGGAATTTCATAACACAGCGTAAACAAAGTTATACTATGCACGGATGTACTATTTGATCATCCTGAGCGGTTCTTGCTACATATTTTGTTAAATAACTCTGAGGTGTGCAGGTATTTTCAGTACTACCTTATATAATATCATAGTATAGTATCTTACCAGTACGACGCCATCTAAACCTCAGCGAAACTTTGCGGAACTTCATAACAAAGCGTAAACAAAGTTATACTATGCACGTATGTACTATTTGATCATCCTGAGCGGTTGTTGCTACATATTTAGTTAAATAACTCTGAGCTTTGCAGGTATTTGCAGTTCTAACTTATATAATATCAAAGTATATTATCTTACCAATTGCGACGCAATCAAAACCTCAGCGAAACTTTGCGGAACTTCATAACTAAGCGTAAACAAAGTTATACTATGCACTGATGTACTATTTGATCATCCTGAGCGGTTCTTGCTTCATATTTTGTTAAATAACTCTGAGGTGTGCAGGAATTTGCAGTTCCAACTTATCTAATATCAATGTATACTATCTTATCAATACGCCGCAATCAAAACCTCAGCGAAACCCTGCGGAACTTCATAACTAAGCGTAAACAAAGTTATACTATGCACTGATGTACTATTTGATCATCCTGAGCGGTTCTTGCTACATATTTTGTTAAATAACTCTGAGCTTTGCAGGTATTTGCAGTTCTAACTTATATAATATGAAAGTATACATATCTTAACAATACGACGCACCAACTCCTCAGCGAAACTTTGCGGAACTTCATAACACAGCGTAAACAAAGTTATACTATGCACGGATGTACTATTTGATCATCCTGAGCGGTTCTTGTTACATATTTTGTTAAATAACTCTGAGGTGTGCAGGTATTTGCAGTTCTAACTTATATAATATCAATGTATACTTTCTTATCAATACGACGCAATCAAAACATCAGCGAAACTTTGCGGAATTTCATAACACAGCGTAAACAAATTTATACTATGCACGGATGTACTATTTGATCATCATGAGCGGTTCTTGCTACATATTTTGTTAAATAAATCTGAGGTGTGCAGGTATTTGCAGTTCTAACTTATATAATATCAATGTATACTTTCTTATCAATACGACGCAATCAAAACATCAGCGAAACTTTGCGGAATTTCATAACACAGCGTAAACAAATTTATACTATGCACGGATGTACTATTTGATCATCATGAGCGGTTCTTGCTACATATTTTGTTAAATAAATCTGAGGTGTGCAGGTATTTGCAGTTCTAACTTATATAATATCAATGTATACTTTCTTATCAACACGACGCAATCAAAACATCAGCGAAACTTTGCGGAACTTCATAACAAAGCGTAAACAAAGTTATAGTATGCACGGATGTACTATTTGATCATCCAGAGCGGTTCTTGCTATATATTTTGTTAAATAACTCTGAGGTTTGCAGGTAGTTGCAGTTCTATCTTATATAATATCAAGGTATACTATCTTACCAATACGACGCCATCAAAACCTCAGCGAAACTTTGCGGAACTTCATAACAAAGCGTAAACAAAGTTATAAAATGCACGGATGTACTATTTGATCATCCAGAGCGGTACTTGCTACATATTTAGTTAAATAACTCTGAGCTTTGCAGGTAGTTGCAGTTCTATCTTACATAATATCAAAGTATACCACCTTACCAATTGCGACGTAATCAAAACATCAGCGAAACTTTGCGGAACTTCATAACAAAGCGTAAACAAAGTTATAAAATGCACGGATGTACTATTTGATCATCCTGAGCGGTTCTTGCTACATATTTAGTTAAATAACTCTAAGCTTAGCAGGTATTTTCAGTTCTACCTTATATAATATCATAGTATAGTATCTTACCAATACCACGCAATCAAAACGTCAGCGAAACATTGCGGAACTTCATAACAAAGGGTAAACAAAGTTATACTATGCACGTATGTACTATTTGATCATCCAGAGCGGTACTTGCTACATATTTAGTTAAATAACTCTGAGCTTTGCAGGTAGTTGCAGTTCTATCTTACATAATATCAAAGTATACCACCTTACCAATTGCGACGTAATCAAAACATCAGCGAAACTTTGCGGAACTTCATAACAAAGCGTAAACAAAGTTATACTATGCACGGATGTACTATTTGATCATCCCTAGCGGTTCTTGCTACATATTTTGTTAAATAACTCTGAGGTGTGCAGGTATTTGCAGTTCTAACTTATATAATATCATAGTATACTATCTCACCAGTACGACGCCATCTAAACCTCAGCGAAACTTTGCGGAACTTCATAACAAAGCGTAAACAAAATTGTACTATGCACGGATGTACTATATGATCATCCTGAGCGGTTCTTGCTAAATATTTTGTTAAATAACTCTGAGGTGTGCAGGTATTTGCAGTTCTGACTTATCTAATATCAATGTATACTATCTTATCAATAGGACGTAATCAAAACATCAGCGAAACATTGCGGAACTTCATAACAAAGCGTAAACAAAGTTATACTATGCACGTATGTACTATTTGATCATCCTGAGCGGTTCTTGCTACATATTTTGTTAAATAACTCTGAGGTGTGCAGGTATTTGCAGTTCTAACTTATCTAATATCAATGTATACTATCTTATCAATACGCCGCAATCAAAACCTCAGCGAAACTCTGCGGAACTTCATAACAAAGCGTAAACAAAGTTATACTATGCACGTATGTACTATTTGATCATCCTGAGCGGTTGTTGCTACATATTTAGTTAAATAACTCTGAGGTGTGCAGGTATTTGCAGTTCTAACTTATATAATATCAAAGTATATTATCTTACCAATTGCGACGCAATCAAAACCTCAGCGAAACTTTGCGGAACTTCATAACAAAGCGTAAACAAAGTTATACTATGCACGGATGTACTATTTGATCATCCTGAGCGGTTCTTGCTTCATATTTTGTTAAATAACTCTGAGGTGTGCAGGAATTTGCAGTTCCAACTTATCTAATATCAATGTATACTATCTTATCAATACGCCGCAATCAAAACCTCAGCGAAACCCTGCGGAACTTCATAACAAAGCGTAAACAAAGTTATAGTATGCACGGATGTACTATTTGATCATCCAGAGCGGTTCTTGCTACATATTTTGTTAAATAACTCTGAGCTTTGCAGGTAGTTGCAGTTCTATCTTACATAATATCAAAGTATACCACCTTACCAATTGCGACGTAATCAAAACATCAGCGAAACTTTGCGGAACTTCATAACAAAGCGTAAACAAAGTTATAAAATGCACGGATGTACTATTTGATCATCCAGAGCGGTTCTTGCTACATATTTAGTTAAATAACTCTGAGCTTTGCAGGTAGTTGCAGTTCTATCTTACATAACATCAAAGTATACCACCTTACCAATTGCGACGTAATCAAAACATCAGCGAAACTTTGCGGAACTTCATAACAAAGCGTAAACAAAGTTATAAAATGCACGGATGTACTATTTGATCAACCTGAGCGGTTCTTGCTACATATTTAGTTAAATAACTCTAAGCTTAGCAGGTATTTTCAGTTCTACCTTATATAATATCATAGTATAGTATCTTACCAATACCACGCAATCAAAACCTCAGCGAAACATTGCGGAACTTCATAACAAAGGGTAAACAAAGTCATACTATGCACCTATGTACTATTTGATCATCCCTAGCGGTTCTTGCTACATATTTTGTTAAATAACTCTGAGGTGTGCAGGTATTTGCAGTTCTAACTTATATAATATCAAAGTATACTATCTTATCAATACGACGCCATCAAAACCTCAGCGAAACTTTGCGGAACTTCATAACAATGCGTAAACAAAGTTATACTATGCACGGATTTACTGTATGATCATCCTGCCCGTTCTTGAAACATATTTTGCCAAATAACTCTGAGGTTTGCAGGTAAATGCAGTTCTACCTTATATAATATCATAGTATACTATCTTACCAATACGACGCAATCAAAACATCAGTGACACTTTGCGGAACTTCATAACAAAGCGTAAACAAAGTTATACTATGCACGGATGTACTATTTGATCATCCAGAGCGGTTCTTGCAACATATTTAGTTAAATAACTCTAAGCTTTGCAGGTATTTTCAGTTCTAACTTATATATTGTAAAAGTATACCACCTTACCAATTGCGACGTAATCAAAACATCTGCGAAACATTGCGGAACTTCATAACAAAGCGTAAACAAAGTTATACTATGCACGTATGTACTATTTCATCATCCCTAGCGGTTCTCGATACATATTTTGTTAAATAACTCTGAGGTTTGCATGTAGTTGCAGTTCTATCTTGTATAATATCAAAGCATACTATCTTATCAATTCGACGCAATCAAAACCTCAGCGAAACTCTGCGGAACTTCATAACAAAGCGTAAACAAAGTTATAATATGCACGGATGTACTATTTGATCATCCAGAGCGGTTCTTGCATCATATTTAGTTAAATAACTCTAAGCTTTGCAGGTATTTTCAGTTCTAACTTATATATTATCAAAGTATACTATCTTATCAATACGTACGCAATAAAAACATCAGCGAAACTTTGCGGAACTTCATAACAAAGCGTAAACAAAGTTGTACTATGCACGGATGTACTATATGATCATCCTGAGCGGTTCTTGCTAAATATTTTGTTAAATAACTCTGAGGTGTGCAGGTATTTGCAGTTCTAACATATCTAATATCAATGTATACTATCTTATCAATAGGACGCAAACAAAACATCAGCGAAACTTTGCGGAACTTCATAACAAAGCGTAAACAAAGTTATACTATGCACTGATGTACTATTTGATCATCCTGAGCGGTTCTTGCTACATATTTTGTTAAATAACTCTGAGGTGTGCAGGTATTTGCAGTTCTAACTTATATAATATCAATGTATACTTTCTTATCAATACGACGCAATCAAAACATCAGCGAAACTTTGCGGAATTTCATAACACACGTAAACAAATTTATACTATGCACGGATGTACTATTTGATCATCCTGAGCGGTTCTTGTTACATATTTAGTTAAATAACTCTAAGCTTTGCAGGTATTTTCAGTACTACCTTATATAATATCATAGTATAGTATCTTACCAGTACGACGCCATCTAAACCTCAGCGAAACTTTGCGGAACTTCATAACAAAGCGTAAACAAAGTTATACTATGCACGGATGTACTATTTGATCATCCTGAGCGGTTCTTGCTTCATATTTTGTTAAATAACTCTGAGGTGTGCAGGTATTTGCAGTTCTAACTTATCTAATATCAATGTATACTATCTTATCAATACGCCGCAATCAAAACCTCAGCGAAACCCTGCGGAACTTCATAACAAAGCGTAAACAAAGTTATAGTATGCACGGATGTACTATTTGATCATCCAGACCGGTTCTTGCTACATATTTTGTTAAATAACTCTGATGTTTGCAGGTAGTTGCAGTTCTATCTTGTATAATATCAAGGTATACTATCTTACCAATACGACGCCATCAAAACCTCAGCGAAACTTTGCGGAACTTCATAACAAAGTGTAAACAAAGTTATAAAATGCACGGATGTACTATTTGATCATCCAGAGCGGTTCTTGCTACATATTTTGTTAAATAACTCTGAGGTGTGCAGGTATTTTCAGTACTACCTTATATAATATCATAGTATAGTATCTTACCAGTACGACGCCATCTAAACCTCAGCGAAACTTTGCGGAACTTCATAACAAAGCGTAAACAAAGTTATACTATGCACGTATGTACTATTTGATCATCCTGAGCTGTTTTTGCTACATATTTTGTTAAATAACTCTGAGCTTTGCAGGTATTTGCAGTTCTAACTTATATAATATGAAAGTATACATATCTTAACAATACGACGCACCAACTCCTCAGCGAAACTTTGCGGAATTTCATAACACAGCGTAAACAAAGTTATACTATGCACGGATGTACTATTTGATCATCCTGAGCGGTTCTTGTTACATATTTTGTTAAATAACTCTGTGGTGTGCAGGTATTTGCAGTTCTAACTTATATAATATCAATGTATACTTTCTTATCAATACGACGCAATCAAAACATCAGCGAAACTTTGCGGAATTTCATAACACAGCGTAAACAAATTTATACTATGCACGGATGTACTATTTGATCATCATGAGCGGTTCTTGCTACATATTTTGTTAAATAAATCTGAGGTGTGCAGGTATTTGCAGTTCTAACTTATATAATATCAATGTATACTTTCTTATCAATACGACGCAATCAAAACATCAGCGAAACTTTGCGGAACTTCCTAACAAAGCGTAAACAAAGTTATAGTATGCACGGATGTACTATTTGATCATCCAGAGCGGTTCTTGCTACATATTTTGTTAAATAACTCTGAGGTTTGCAGGTAGTTGCAGTTCTATCTTATATAATATCAAGGTATACTATCTTACCAATACGACGCCATCAAAACCTCAGCGAAACTTTGCGGAACTTCATAACAAAGCGTAAACAAAGTTATAAAATGCACGGATGTACTATTTGATCATCCAGAGCGGTACTTGCTACATATTTAGTTAAATAACTCTGAGCTTTGCAGGTAGTTGCAGTTCTATCTTACATAATATCAAAGTATACCACCTTACCAATTGCGACGCAATCAAAACATCAGCGAAACTTTGCGGAACTTCATAACAAAGCGTAAACAAAGTTATAAAATGCACGGATGTACTATTTGATCATCCTGAGCGGTTCTTGCTACATATTTAGTTAAATAACTCTAAGCTTAGCAGGTATTTTCAGTTCTACCTTATATAATATCATAGTATAGTATCTTACCAATACCACGCAATCAAAACGTCAGCGAAACATTGCGGAACTTCATAACAAAGGGTAAACAAAGTTATACTATGCACGTATGTACTATATGATCATCCAGAGCGGTACTTGCTACATATTTAGTTAAATAACTCTGAGCTTTGCAGGTAGTTGCAGTTCTATCTTACATAATATCAAAGTATACCACCTTACCAATTGCGACGTAATCAAAACATCAGCGAAACTTTGCGGAACTTCATAACAAAGCGTAAACAAAGTTATAAAATGCACGGATGTACTATTTGATCATCCCTAGCGGTTCTTGCTACATATTTTGTTAAATAACTCTGAGGTGTGCAGGTATTTGCAGTTCTAACTTATATAATATCATAGGATACTATCTCACCAGTACGACGCCATCTAAACCTCAGCGAAACTTTGCGGAACTTCATAACAAAGCGTAAACAAAATTGTACTATGCACGGATGTACTATATGATCATCCTGAGCGGTTCTTGCTAAATATTTTGTTAAATAACTCTGAGGTGTGCAGGTATTTGCAGTTCTAACTTATCTAATATCAATGTATACTATCTTATCAATACGCCGCAATCAAAACCTCAGCGAAACTCTGCGGAACTTCATAACAAAGCGTAAACAAAGTTGTACTATGCACGGATGTACTATATGATCATCCTGAGCGGTTCTTGCTAAATATTTTGTTAAATAACTCTGAGGTGTGCAGGTATTTGCAGGTTTAACATATCTAATATCAATGTATACTATCTTATCAATAGGACGCAAACAAAACATCGGCGAAACTTTGCGGAACTTCATAACAAAGCGTAAACAAAGTTATACTATGCACGGATGTACTATTTGATCATCCTGAGCGGTTCTTGCAACATATTTAGTTAAATAACTCTGAGCTTTGCAGGTAGTTGCAGTTCTATCTTATATAATATCAAAGTATACTATCCCACCAGTACGACGCCATCAAAAGCTCAGCCAAACATTGCGGAACTTCATAACAAAGCGTAAACAAAGTTATACTATGCACGGATGTACTATTTGATCATCCTGAGCGGTTCTTGCTACATATTTAGTTAAATAACTCTGAGCTTTGCAGGTAGTTGCAGTTCTATCTTATATAATATCAAAGTATACTATCCCACCAGTACGACGCCATCAAAAGCTCAGCCAAACATTGCGGAACTTCATAACAAAGCGTAAACAAAGTTATACTATGCACGGATGTACTATTTGATTATCCTGAGCTGTTCTTGCTACATATTTTGTTAAATAACTCTAAGCTTTGCAGGTATTTTCAGTTCTAACTTATATATTATCAAAGTATACTATCCCACCAGTACGACGCCATCAAAAGCTCAGCCAAACATTGCGGAACTTCATAACAAAGCGTAAACAAAGTTATAGTATGCACGGATGTACTATTTGATCATCCAGAGCGGTTCTTGCTACATATTTAGTTAAATAACTCTGAGGTTTGCATCTAGTTGCAGTTCTATCTTATATAATATCAAAGTATACTATCCCACCAGTACGACGCCATCAAAAGCTCAGCCAAACTTTGCGGAACTTCATAACAAAGCGTAAACAATGTTATACTATGCACGGATGTACTATTTGATTATCCTGAGCTGTTCTTGCTACATATTTTGTTAAATAACTCTGAGCTTTGCAGGTATTTTCGGTTCTAACTTATCTAATATCAATGTATACTATCTTATCAATACGCCGCAATCAAAACCTCAGCGAAACTCTGCGGACCTTCATAACAAAGCGTGAACAAAGTTGTACTATGCACGGATGTACTATATGATCATCCTGAGCTGTTCTTGCTACATATTTTGTTAAATAACTCTGAGCTTTGCAGGTATTTTCAGTTCTACCTTATATAATATCATAGTATACTATCTTACCAATACGATGCAATCAAAACATCAGTGACACTTTGCGGAACTTCATAACAAAGCGTAAACAAAGTTATACTATGCACGGATGTACTATTTCATCATCCTGAGCGGTTCTTGCTACATATTTAGTTACATAACTCTAAGCTTTGCGGGTATTTTCAGTTCTACCTTATATAATATCATAGTATACTATCTTACCAGTACGACGCCATCTAAACCTCAGCGAAACTTTGCGGAACTTCATAACAAAGCGTAAACAAAGTTATACTATGCACGGATGTACTATATGATCATCCTGAGCGGTTCTTGCTACATATTTTGTTAAATAACTCTGAGGTGTGCAGGTATTTGCAGTTCTAACTTATCTAATATCAATGTATACTATCTCATCAATAGGACGTAATCAAAACATCAGCGAAACATTGCGGAACTTCATAACAAAGCGCAAACAAAGTTATACTATGCACGTATGTACTATTTCATCATCCGTAGCGGTTCTTGATACATATTTTGTTAAATAACTCTGAGGTTTGCGCGGCGAGTGGTGGCTCGTCCGGTGGTGTTGTGGTATGGTGATCGTGGAGGTTAAGCGACGTTGGTTTGGGGCCCGTCGAAAGATGGGTGAACGCATAGGTTAGGTGTGAACCTATAGCGAGGATTGTAATCCTGAGGGGAACAACAATAAAAGAATAGAATAGAACTCTCAGGTTTGCATGTAGTTGCAGTTCTATCTTGTATAATATCAAAGCATACTATCTTATCAATACGACGCAATCAAAACCTCAGCGAAACTCTGCGGATCTTCATAACAAAGCGTAAACAAAGTTATACTATGCACGGATGTACTATTTGATCATCCAGAGCGGTTCTTGCAACATATTTAGTTAAATAACTCTAAGCTTTGCAGGTATTTTCAGTTCTAACTTATATATTATAAAAGTATACCACCTTACCAATTGCGACGTAATCAAAACATCAGCGAAACATTGCGGAACTTCATAACAAAGCGTAAACAAAGTTATACTATGCTCGTATGTACTATTTGATCATCCCTAGCGGTTCTTGCTACATATTTTGTTAAATAACTCTGAGGTGTGCAGGTATTTGCAGTTCTAACTTATCTAATATCAATGTATACTATCTCATCAATAGGACGTAATCAAAACATCAGCGAAACATTGCGGAACTTCATAACAAAGCGCAAACAAAGTTATACTATGCTCGTATGTACTATTTGATCATCCCTAGCGGTTCTTGCTACATATTTTGTTAAATAACTCTGAGGTTTGCAGGTAGTTGTAGTTCTATCTTACATAATATCAAATTATACTATCTTACCAATTGCGACGCAATCAAAAGCTCAGCGAAACTCTGCGGAACTTCATAACAAAGCGTAAACAAAGTTATACTATGCACGGATGTACTATTTGATCATCCTGAGCGGTTCTTGCTACATATTTAGTTAAATAACTCTGAGCTTTGTAGGTATTTGCAGTTCTAACTTATATATTATCAAAGTATACTATCTTATCAATACTTACGCAAACAAAACCTCAGCAAAACTTTGCGGAACTTCATAACAAAGCGTAAACAAAGTTATAAAATGCACGGATGTACTATTTGATCATCCAGAGCGTTTCTTGCAACATATTTAGTTAAATAACTCTGAGCTTTGCAGGTAGTTGCAGTTCTATCTTATATAATATCAAAGTATACTATCCCACCAGTACGACGCCATCAAAAGCTCAGCCAAACATTGCGGAACTTCATAACAAAGCGTAAACAAAGTTATAGTATGCACGGATGTACTATTTGATCATCCAGAGCGGTTCTTGCTACATATTTTGTTAAATAACTCTGAGGTTTGCATCTAGTTGCAGTTCTATCTTATATAATATCAAAGTATACTATCCCACCAGTACGACGCCATCAAAAGCTCAGCCAAACTTTGCGGAACTTCATAACAAAGCGTAAACAATGTTATACTATGCACGGATGTACTATTTGATTATCCTGAGCTGTTCTTGCTACATATTTTGTTAAATAACTCTGAGCTTTGCAGGTATTTTCGGTTCTAACTTATCTAATATCAATGTATACTATCTTATCAATACGCCGCAATCAAAACCTCAGCGAAACTCTGCGGACCTTCATAACAAAGCGTGAACAAAGTTGTACTATGCACGGATGTACTATATGATCATCCTGAGCTGTTCTTGCTACATATTTTGTTAAATAACTCTGAGCTTTGCAGGTATTTTCAGTTCTACCTTATATAATATCATAGTATACTATCTTACCAATACGATGCAATCGAAACATCAGTGACACTTTGCGGAACTTCATAACAAAGCGTAAACAAAGTTATACTATGCACGGATGTACTATTTGATCATCCTGAGCGGTTCTTGCTACATATTTAGTTACATAACTCTAAGCTTTGCGGGTATTTTCAGTTCTACCTTATATAATATCATAGTATACTATCTTACCAGTACGACGCCATCTAAACCTCAGCGAAACTTTGCGGAACTTCATAACAAAGCGTAAACAAAGTTATACTATGCACGGATGTACTATATGATCATCCTGAGCGGTTCTTGCTACATATTTTGTTAAATAACTCTGAGGTGTGCAGGTATTTGCAGTTCTAACTTATCTAATATCAATGTATACTATCTCATCAATAGGACGTAATCAAAACATCAGCGAAACATTGCGGAACTTCATAACAAAGCGCAAACAAAGTTATACTATGCACGTATGTACTATTTCATCATCCGTAGCGGTTCTTGATACATATTTTGTTAAATAACTCTGAGGTTTGCGCGGCGAGTGGTGGCTCGTCCGGTGGTGTTGTGGTATGGTGATCGTGGAGGTTAAGCGACGTTGGTTTGGGGCCCGTCGAAAGATGGGTGAACGCATAGGTTAGGTGTGAACCTATAGCGAGGATTGTAACCCTGAGGGGAACAACAATAAAAGAATAGAATAGAACTCTCAGGTTTGCATGTAGTTGCAGTTCTATCTTGTATAATATCAAAGCATACTATCTTATCAATACGACGCAATCAAAACCTCAGCGAAACTCTGCGGATCTTCATAACAAAGCGTAAACAAAGTTATACTATGCACGGATGTACTATTTGATCATCCAGAGCGGTTCTTGCAACATATTTAGTTAAATAACTCTAAGCTTTGCAGGTATTTTCAGTTCTAACTTATATATTATAAAAGTATACCACCTTACCAATTGCGACGTAATCAAAACATCAGCGAAACATTGCGGAACTTCATAACAAAGCGTAAACAAAGTTATACTATGCTCGTATGTACTATTTGATCATCCCTAGCGGTTCTTGCTACATATTTTGTTAAATAACTCTGAGGTTTGCAGGTAGTTGTAGTTCTATCTTACATAATATCAAATTATACTATCTTACCAATTGCGACGCAATCAAAAGCTCAGCGAAACTCTGCGGAACTTCATAACAAAGCGTAAACAAAGTTATACTATGCACGGATGTACTATTTGATTATCCTGAGCTGTTCTTGCTACATATTTTGTTAAATAACTCTGAGCTTTGCAGGTATTTTCGGTTCTAACTTATCTAATATTAATGTATACTATCTTATCAATACGCCGCAATCAAAACCTCAGCGAAACTCTGCGGACCTTCATAACAAAGCGTAAACAAAGTTGTACTATGCACGGATGTACTATATCATCATCCTGAGCTGTTCTTGCTACATATTTTGTTAAATAACTCTAAGCTTAGCAGGTATTTTCAGTTCTACCTTATATAATATCATAGTATAGTATCTTACCAATACCACGCAATCAAAACCTCAGCGAAACATTGCGGAAGTTCATAACAAAGGGTAAACAAAGTTATACTATGCACGTATGTACTATTTGATCAACCTGAGCGGTTCTTGCTACATATTTTGTTAAATAACTCTGAGGTGTGCAGGTATTTGAAGTTCCAACTTATCTAATATCAATGTATACTTTCTTATCAATACGACGCAATCAAAACATCAGCGAAACTTTGCGGAATTTCATAACACAGCGTAAACAAATTTATACTATGCACGGATGTACTATTTGATCATCATGAGCGGTTCTTGCTACATATTTTGTTAAATAAATCTGAGGTGTGCAGGTATTTGCAGTTCTAACTTATATAATATCAATGTATACTTTCTTATCAATACGACGCAATCAAAACGTCAGCGAAACATTGCGGAACTTCATAACAAAGGGTAAACAAAGTTATACTATGCACGTATGTACTATTTGATCATCCAGAGCGGTACTTGCTACATATTTAGTTAAATAACTCTGAGCTTTGCAGGTAGTTGCAGTTCTATCTTACATAATATCAAAGTATACCACCTTACCAATTGCGACGTAATCAAAACATCAGCGAAACTTTGCGGAACTTCATAACAAAGCGTAAACAAAGTAATAAAATGCACGGATGTACTATTTGATCATCCCTAGCGGTTCTTGCTACATATTTTGTTAAATAACTCTGAGGTGTGCAGGTATTTGCAGTTCTAACTTATATAATATCATAGTATACTATCTCACCAGTACGACGCCATCTAAACCTCAGCGAAACTTTGCGGAACTTCATAACAAAGCGTAAACAAAATTGTACTATGCACGGATGTACTATATGATCATCCTGAGCGGTTCTTGCTAAATATTTTGTTAAATAACTCTGAGGTGTGCAGGTATTTGCAGTTCTGACTTATCTAATATCAATGTATACTATCTTATCAATAGGACGTAATCAAAACATCAGCGAAACATTGCGGAACTTCATAACAAAGCGTAAACAAAGTTATACTATGCACGTATGTACTATATGATCATCCTGAGCGGTTCTTGCTACATATTTTGTTAAATAACTCTGAGGTGTGCAGGTATTTGCAGTTCTAACTTATCTAATATCAATGTATACTATCTTATCAATACGCCGCAATCAAAACCTCAGCGAAACTCTGCGGAACTTCATAACAAAGCGTAAACAAAGTTATACTATGCACGTATGTACTATTTGATCATCCTGAGCGGTTGTTGCTACATATTTAGTTAAATAACTCTGAGCTTTGCAGGTATTTGCAGTTCTAACTTATATAATATCAAAGTATATTATCTTACCAATTGCGACGCAATCAAAACCTCAGCGAAACTTTGCGGAACTTCATAACTAAGCGTAAACAAAGTTATACTATGCACTGATGTACTATTTGATCATCCTGAGCGGTTCTTGCTTCATATTTTGTTAAATAACTCTGAGGTGTGCAGGTATTTGCAGTTCCAACTTATCTAATATCAATGTATACTATCTTATCAATACGCCGCAATCAAAACCTCAGCGAAACCCTGCGGAACTTCATAACAAAGCGTAAACAAAGTTATAGTATGCACGGATGTACTATTTGAACATCCAGAGCGGTTCTTGCTACATATTTTGTTAAATAACTCTGAGCTTTGCAGGTAGTTGCAGTTCTATCTTACATAATATCAAAGTATACCACCTTACCAATTGCGACGTAATCAAAACATCAGCGAAACTTTGCGGAACTTCATAACAAAGCGTAAACAAAGTTATAAAATTCACGGATGTACTATTTGATCATCCAGAGCGGTTCTTGCTACATATTTAGTTAAATAACTCTGAGCTTTGCAGGTAGTTGCAGTTCTATCTTACATAACATCAAAGTATACCACCTTACCAATTGCGACGTAATCAAAACATCAGCGAAACTTTGCGGAACTTCATAACAAAGCGTAAACAACGTTATAAAATGCACGGATGTACTATTTGATCAACCTGAGCGGTTCTTGCTACATATTTAGTTAAATAACTCTAAGCTTAGCAGGTATTTTCAGTTCTACCTTATATAATATCGTAGTATAGTATCTTACCAATACCACGCAATCAAAACCTCAGCGAAACATTGCGGAACTTCATAACAAAGGGTAAACAAAGTCATACTATGCACCTATGTACTATTTGATCATCCCTAGCGGTTCTTGCTACATATTTTGTTAAATAACTCTGAGGTGTGCAGGTATTTGCAGTTCTAACTTATATAATATCAAAGTATACTATCTTATCAATACGACGCCATCAAAACCTCAGCGAAACTTTGCGGAACTTCATAACAAAGCCTAAACAAAGTTATACTATGCACGGATTTACTGTATCATCATCCTGCCCGTTCTTGAAACATATTTTGCCAAATAACTCTGAGGTTTGCAGGTAAATGCAGTTCTACCTTATATAATATCATAGTATACTATCTTACCAATACGACGCAATCAAAACATCAGTGACACTTTGCGGAACTTCATAACAAAGCGTAAACAAAGTTATACTATGCACGGATGTACTATTTGATCATCCAGAGCGGTTCTTGCAACATATTTAGTTAAATAACTCTAAGCTTTGCAGGTATTTTCAGTTCTAACTTATATATTATCAAAGTATACTATCTTATCAATACGTACGCAATAAAAACATCAGCGAAACTTTGCGGAACTTCATAACAAAGCGTAAACAAAGTTGTACTATGCACGGATGTACTATATGATCATCCTGAGCGGTTCTTGCTAAATATTTTGTTAAATAACTCTGAGGTGTGCAGGTATTTGCAGTTCTAACATATCTAATATCAATGTATACTATCTTATCAATAGGACGTATTGAAAATAACGCGTCTATAATTTAATAATATAGTTTATTTTCCGCTTTACAAAAAAGGTGTTAAATATAATAGCAAAACGAACACGTCGTGTCGGTTGCCTGGTCAGAGTTTAAACTGAACATCGGTGGCACCGCAAACTGAACATCGGTGGCATCGCAAAAACAAAACTGTAACGGAGAGAGCACAGCCGATTAATCAAATCGGTGGGCGCCTTCTCATTGGCTATTGTCATGGCATAGAGTATGAAAAGCTCATATTCCAACAGCCTCTCCGCTTGAATACTCTGCGCGCGTAATCATACCAAGACTCTGTCGTAGAAAAGAAAAACGCTGCTTCGCAAAAGGCTTAGTGAATATATCCGCTCTTTGTTCATTCGAACACACATACTTGACGATCAAATCTCCCTGATCGACCTTTTCTCGGATGAAATGGTACTTTATGTCAATATGTTTTGTTCTCTTATGGAACTCAGGGTTTTTGACTAATCTAATCGCGCTCTGATTATCCAAAAACAAAGCAATAGGATCGTCTCCCATCCGCCCCAAATCTTTTAACAATTTTCGCAGCCAAACGGCTTCTTTAGCTGCCGTGGCCGCCGCAACATACTCTGCCTCAGTCGTACTGAGAGTTACAAGCCTCTGACGCTGAGAGGCCCAAGTTACAACGCCGTTCGCCAGGCAAAACGCAAAACCAGAAGTCGAGCGTCTCGTCTCAGGATCGCCCGCAAAATCCGAGTCAGAAAATCCAATCAAGTTCATTTCATTCTCATTCCTCTCGTACGAAATGCCGTAGTCTAACGTCCCTGACAAATACTTTATAATTCTCTTAACCGCTTGCCAATGACTCTCATTGTGTTTATTTAAAAACTTACTGACGTTGTTAAGAGCATACGCTAAATCCGGACGTGAGACTATGGCCAGAAACATGAGTGAACCCACTGCTTCACGGAAAGGTACATTCTCTAACACGGTCTCGTCGCTATCTACCGGGGTTAATATCGCGTTCGGATCAGCTGGTATCGAAACTGGCTTCACATTTTCACAACCGAATCTCTTTACAATTTGGTTCGCGTAGGATTTTTGGTGAATAAACATACTTTTTCGCTTACGATTTCTCACGATTTGTACACCTACAAACGTACATGAATCGCCGACCTTTATCTCAAAGGACTCGCTTATCGCATTCAGAACAATCTTCGAAGCCTCTCCTGAACTCGATGCTATCAGACCGTCGTCAACAAATAATGCGATAATTACCTCGTGACCACTCAATACACCGCGAAAAATACATTTATCAGCCTCGCATTGCTCCAAATTCAGAGTCTTTATCACACTTTTGAATTTCTCATTCCAACACCTGGCCGCTTGTTTTAGACCGTACAATGATTTTCGAAGACGACACACGAAAGCATTCTTCTCGAAATCCCCGTTAACTCCTTCCGGCAATTCCATTAATACTTCCTCTTCCAAATCGCCATAAAGAAAAGCCGTCTTCACGTCGAACTGCAAAAGTTCCAGGTCGAGTTGAGTCACCAGGGCTAGGAAGATTCGCAGAGAATCGTAGCGAATGACCGGCGAAAATGTTTCTGTGTAATCCAGCCCCTCGATCTGATTGAAACCCCTTGCACAGAGCCTCGCCTTGTATCGCACTGGTTTTTCATCTTCATCTCGAAGAATCCGAAAAACCCATTTCGAGTCGATCGGTCTCATGCCTGGTTTCCTTGGAATTATATCCCACGTCTGATTCGTCTCGTGCGATTTCAGCTCGTCGTTGATGGCCCTCCGCCAGTTCGCTGCATCGGGTCCGTTCACAGCTTCCCGGAACGTTAAAGGTGCGTACTCGGCTATGTTGACTTGGAGCCTATCAGGCTTCCGGATATCCTTACGGTTTCTCAATTCTCGGGTTTGTGAGGTATCCTTTACCGCCTTGTCACACTGGTGTTCTTGTTCATTTTCAAGCGCGTCCATGAACAAATCTTGTTCTTCTACCGTGTCGTTGTCCTTTCCTATGGCGCCATTACCTGGTAGGACGAACTCGTCATAATCCTCGTCAGGAAGGAGTTCAAAGTCCTTACTTTCATTAAAGACCACATCTCGCGATACAATAACGGTCTTTGATTTCTCATCGTAAAGACGAAAATTTTCAGAGTCGCCTTGGTATCCCACAAATATCACTCTCTTCGACTTTGCGTCCAACTTGCGCCTGAACTGCTTCGGGACGTGCATGAATGCAGTTGATCCGAAGATCCTCAAATGACGAACACTCGGTTTCACACCATTCCATATTTCATACGGAGTTTTATCTAATCGCGGTTTCGAAAGCGTTCGATTACGTAAATAAACTGCCGTATTGACGGCCTCGGCCCAGAGAAACCTCGGTAAACATTTCGCCTGCAACATAGTTCTCGCCGCCTCCAAGATGGTCCTATTCGCACGCTCCGATTTACCGTTCTGCTCCGGCGTGTACGGCGCGGAATACGAACTTTGAATTCCCTTTTCGATAAGGTATTTTTTCAAATTTTCATTCACGTACTCCTTGCCGTTATCGCTTCGAAGATATTTAATAGACCGACTGAATTTATTAAAGATCTTTCGTTCGTATTCCTTGAATTTTTCCGTAACATCGGACTTGTGACGCAAAAAATAAACATTTCGGTAACCCGACGCCTCGTCTACGAAAATCACATAGTACTTCGCACCCCTTACCGATTCGACAGACATTGGCCCCCCGACATCCGAATGAATAAATTCTCCCGGTAACCAATCCCGCCTATCTATCGATTTTTTAAAAGGTAACCGATGAGCCTTTCCCAGCTGGCACGCGTCGCAAAAGAAATCATCGATTCTCGAAACACTCACACCAGATACGAGCTCTCTATTCAACATATCACACAGTGTCGCTTTGTTTACATGACCCAATCTCTCATGCCACATTTGGAAGCTTGTTGTCGACACATTTGCTTCTACATTCTCTTTCGCGTCATCATTCTTTAACGTAACAAACAACATCTTGTAAATGCCGTTCGCTTGCTTTATGCCTTGAGCTCTCACAGACTCATTGCTCGAAAAAATAACACTATTTTTTGCGAACGTCACCTCAAAACCCTTTGAGGCACATTCTCCTACCGAAAATAGATTTTTCTTTAGCTTCGGCACATACAAGACGTTGTCGATTCTTGACGGGAACCATTCATTATCAACCAACTTCATAACGTTTACATAACCCGAACCAAACACTTCACAGGCACCGTCATCACCTAGCAACACTTGTTCACCGGCAGATGTCACAAACTCGTGAAGCCAGTCGCGTCTGTAGGTGATATGTCTTGATGCGCCGCTGTCTGCAATCCAGACGTCACCGATGTCCATTCGCTGGATACTTCTGATCGATGCCACGCTCTCCTTTTGTTGACCGCCTTCATGTGTTGAAACAAAAGCACAATTCTGCGAAGAATTTTTCGTATCTTCTTTGTCTTTCTTTCTCGCGGGACACTCCCAAGCAAAATGCCCTTTTTTATGACATTTATAACACTCGACATTCTTTTTATCCTTCTTGGGTTTCTTGCCGGTGTTGTTACTCTTCTTTTTCTCGCTCAATCGCATCGCGGAAAAAGCTGTTGCAGATTCGTCATCGGCGGAGAATCGCGTTTCCTCCTTAATGAGCCGCTCTTGTAGATTATCGATTGTTTGCCTCTCCGTATCCACGCTGTCCCATGCGGTTTTCAAGGCATTAAACTTAGCGGGAAGGCTTGCCAAGATTTTTGCCATAATCGCTATGTCAGATACCTTCTCTCCCACGTCCGCTAGTTGACCCGCCATATTTTGAACCTTGGACACGTGCTGCACTACGGAATCACTGGGATCCATTCGATATTCGTGAAATCTTTGCGTCAGAATAAGTTTATTCGTTTCTGATTTCTGTTCGTGTATCGCGATCAATTTTAGCCACATTTCCCGCGCGTGGCTACAGGTCAAAATGCATTGCACGTGAGGCATTTCCATCGCGGATGAAATCAAGAACATGGCCTTTGCGTTGTCCTTTTTCCAAATCTTCAGCTGTTCGACTTCCTCCGGCTTTACCCTCGTGCCGTCCACGATATCGTCGATGCCGCTCGCCACGAAAATGGCGTTCATTTGAAATTTCCATAGCTGGAAATTTTTGCCGTCAAACTTGACCACGTTTCGAGTTGAGATTTGATCCGACATGTTTGATTCGCACAAACAGTACAGGCCTTAGGAAATCTTGATTTCGCTCTTGAGAAAAAAACTGACCGAACCTCTATTTCACACGTAACTGCACTTCGCGCGCGATTACGATCGATATCACCTTTTTATGTTGTAAAGATTCAGTTTACACAGGCTGCGAACCTGGGCCCATAACCTATTGAAAATAACGCGTCTATAATTTAATAATATAGTTTATTTTCCGCTTTACAAAAAAGGTGTTAAATATAATAGCAAAACGAACACGTCGTGTCGGTTGCCTGGTCAGAGTTTAAACTGAACATCGGTGGCACCGCAAACTGAACATCGGTGGCATCGCAAAAACAAAACTGTAACGGAGAGAGCACAGCCGATTAATCAAATCGGTGGGCGCCTTCTCATTGGCTATTGTCATGGCATAGAGTATGAAAAGCTCATATTCCAACAGGACGCAAACAAAACATCGGCGAAACTTTGCGGAACTTCATTACAAAGCGTAAACAAAGTTATACTATGCACTGATGTACTATTTGATCATCCTGAGCGGTTCTTGCTACATATTTTGTTAAATAACTCTGAGGTGTGCAGGTATTTGCAGTTCTAACTTATATAATATCAATGTATACTTTCTTATCAATACGACGCAATCAAAACATCAGCGAAACTTTGCGGAATTTCATAACACACCGTAAACAAATTTATACTATGCACGGATGTACTATTTGATCATCCTGAGCGGTTCTGGTTACATACTTAGTTAAATAACTCTAAGCTTTGCAGGTATTTTCAGTACTACCTTATATAATATCATAGTATAGTATCTTACCAGTACGACGCCATCTAAACCTCAGCGAAACTTTGCGGAACTTCATAACAAAGCGTAAACAAAGTTATACTATGCACGGATGTACTATTTGATCATCCTGAGCGGTTCTTGCTTCATATTTTGTTAAATAACTCTGAGGTGTGCAGGTATTTGCAGTTCTAACTTATCTAATATCAATGTATACTATCTTATCAATACGCCGCAATCAAAACCTCAGCGAAACCCTGCGGAACTTCATAACAAAGCGTAAACAAAGTTATAGTATGCACGGATGTACTATTTGATCATCCAGACCGGTTCTTGCTACATTTTTGTTAAATAACTCTGATGTTTGCAGGTAGTTGCAGTTCTATCTTGTATAATATCAAGGTATACTATCTTACCAATACGACGCCATCAAAACCTCAGCGAAACTTTGCGGAACTTCATAACAAAGTGTAAACAAAGTTATAAAATGCACGGATGTACTATTTGATCATCCAGAGCCGTTCTTGCTACATATTTAGTTAAATAACTCTAAGCTTAGCAGGTATTTTCAGTTCTACCTTATATAATATCATAGCATAGTATCTTACCAATACCACGCAATCAAAACCTCAGCGAAACATTGCGGAACTTCATAACAAAGGGTAAACAAAGTCATACTATGCACGTATGTACTATTTGATCATACCTAGCGGTTCTTGCTACATATTTTGTTAAATAACTCTGAGGTGTGCAGGTATTTTCAGTACTACCTTATATAATATCATAGTATAGTATCTTACCAGTACGACGCCATCTAAACCTCAGCGAAACTTTGCGGAACTTCATAACAAAGCGTAAACAAAGTTATACTATGCACGTATGTACTATTTGATCATCCTGAGCTGTTTTTGCTACATATTTTGTTAAATAACTCTGAGCTTTGCAGGTATTTGCAGTTCTAACTTATATAATATGAAAGTATACATATCTTAACAATACGACGCACCAACTCCTCAGCGAAACTTTGCGGAACTTCATAACAAAGCGTAAACAAAGTTATACTATGCACGGATGTACTATTTGATCATCCTGAGCGGTTCTTGCTACATATTTTGTTATATAACTCTGAGGTGTGCAGGTATTTGAAGTTCCAACTTATCTAATATCAATGTATACTTTCTTATCATTACGACGCAATCAAAACATCAGCGAAACTTTGCGGAATTTCATAACACAGCGTAAACAAAGTTATACTATGCACGGATGTACTATTTGATCATCCTGAGCGGTTCTTGCTACATATTTTGTTAAATAACTCTGAGGTGTGCAGGTATTTGCAGTTCTAACTTATATAATATCAATGTATACTTTCTTATCAATACGACGCAATCAAAACATCAGCGAAACTTTGCGGAATTTCATAACACAGCGTAAACAAATTTATACTATGCACGGATGTACTATTTGATCATCATGAGCGGTTCTTGCTACATATTTTGTTAAATAAATCTGAGGTGTGCAGGTATTTGCAGTTCTAACTTATCTAATATCAATGTATACTATCTTATCAATACGACGGAATCAAAACCTCAGCGAAACTTTGCGGAACTTCATAACAAAGCGTAAACAAAGTTATAGTATGCACGGATGTACTATTTGATCATCCAGAGCGGTTCTTGCTACATATTTTGTTAAATAACTCTGAGGTGTGCAGGTATTTGCAGTTCTAACTTATATAATATCAAAGTATACTATCTTACCAGTACGACGCCATCTAATCCTCAGCGAAACTTTGCGGAACTTCATAACAAAGCGTAAACAAAGTTATACTATGCACGGATGTACTATATGATCATCCTGAGCGGTTCTTGCTACATATTTTGTTAAATAACTCTGAGGTGTGCAGGTATTTGCAGTTCTAACTTATCTAATATCAAAGTATACTATCTTACCAGTACGACGCCATCTAAACCTCAGCGAAACTTTGCGGAACTTCATAACAAAGCGTAAACAAAGTTATACTATGCACGGATGTACTATTTGATCATCCTGAGCGGTTCTTGCTACATATTTAGTTAAATAACTCTAAGCTTTGCAGGTATTTTCAGTTCTAACTTATATATTATAAAAGTATACCACCTTACCAATTGCGACGTAATCAAAACATCAGCGAAACATTGCGGAACTTCATAACAAAGCGTAAACAAAGTTATACTATGCACGTATGTACTATTTCATCATCCCTAGCGGTTCTTGATACATATTTTGTTAAATAACTCTGAGGTTTGCATGTAGTTGCAGTTCTATCTTGTATAATATCAAAGCATACTATCTTATCAATACGACGCAATCAAAACCTCAGCGAAACTTTGCGGAACTTCATAACAAAGTGTAAACAAAGTTATAAAATGCACGGATGTACTATTTGATCATCCAGAGCCGTTCTTGCTACATATTTAGTTAAATAACTCTAAGCTTAGCAGGTATTTTCAGTTCTACCTTATATAATATCATAGCATAGTATCTTACCAATACCACGCAATCAAAACCTCAGCGAAACATTGCGGAACTTCATAACAAAGGGTAAACAAAGTCATACTATGCACGTATGTACTATTTGATCATACCTAGCGGTTCTTGCTACATATTTTGTTAAATAACTCTGAGGTGTGCAGGTATTTTCAGTACTACCTTATATAATATCATAGTATAGTATCTTACCAGTACGACGCCATCTAAACCTCAGCGAAACTTTGCGGAACTTCATAACAAAGCGTAAACAAAGTTATACTATGCACGTATGTACTATTTGATCATCCTGAGCTGTTTTTGCTACATATTTTGTTAAATAACTCAGAGCTTTGCAGGTATTTGCAGTTCTAACTTATATAATATGAAAGTATACATATCTTAACAATACGACGCACCAACTCCTCAGCGAAACTTTGCGGAACTTCATAACAAAGCGTAAACAAAGTTATACTATGCACGGATGTACTATTTGATCATCCTGAGCGGTTCTTGCTACATATTTTGTTATATAACTCTGAGGTGTGCAGGTATTTGAAGTTCCAACTTATCTAATATCAATGTATACTTTCTTATCATTACGACGCAATCAAAACATCAGCGAAACTTTGCGGAATTTCATAACACAGCGTAAACAAAGTTATACTATGCACGGATGTACTATTTGATCATCCTGAGCGGTTCTTGTTACATATTTTGTTAAATAACTCTGAGGTGTGCAGGTATTTGCAGTTCTAACTTATATAATATCAATGTATACTTTCTTATCAATACGACGCAATCAAAACATCAGCGAAACTTTGCGGAATTTCATAACACAGCGTAAACAAAGTTATACTATGCACGGATGTACTATTTGATCATCCTGAGCGGTTCTGGTTACATACTTAGTTAAATAACTCTAAGCTTTGCAGGTATTTTCAGTACTACCTTATATAATATCATAGTATAGTATCTTACCAGTACGACGCCATCTAAACCTCAGCGAAACTTTGCGGAACTTCATAACAAAGCGTAAACAAAGTTATACTATGCACGGATGTACTATTTGATCATCCTGAGCGGTTCTTGCTTCATATTTTGTTAAATAACTCTGAGGTGTGCAGGTATTTGCAGTTCTAACTTATCTAATATCAATGTATACTATCTTATCAATACGCCGCAATCAAAACCTCAGCGAAACCCTGCGGAACTTCATAACAAAGCGTAAACAAAGTTATAGTATGCACGGATGTACTATTTGATCATCCAGACCGGTTCTTGCTACATTTTTGTTAAATAACTCTGATGTTTGCAGGTAGTTGCAGTTCTATCTTGTATAATATCAAGGTATACTATCTTACCAATACGACGCCATCAAAACCTCAGCGAAACTTTGCGGAACTTCATAACAAAGTGTAAACAAAGTTATAAAATGCACGGATGTACTATTTGATCATCCAGAGCCGTTCTTGCTACATATTTAGTTAAATAACTCTAAGCTTAGCAGGTATTTTCAGTTCTACCTTATATAATATCATAGCATAGTATCTTACCAATACCACGCAATCAAAACCTCAGCGAAACATTGCGGAACTTCATAACAAAGGGTAAACAAAGTCATACTATGCACGTATGTACTATTTGATCATACCTAGCGGTTCTTGCTACATATTTTGTTAAATAACTCTGAGGTGTGCAGGTATTTTCAGTACTACCTTATATAATATCATAGTATAGTATCTTACCAGTACGACGCCATCTAAACCTCAGCGAAACTTTGCGGAACTTCATAACAAAGCGTAAACAAAGTTATACTATGCACGTATGTACTATTTGATCATCCTGAGCTGTTTTTGCTACATATTTTGTTAAATAACTCTGAGCTTTGCAGGTATTTGCAGTTCTAACTTATATAATATGAAAGTATACATATCTTAACAATACGACGCACCAACTCCTCAGCGAAACTTTGCGGAACTTCATAACAAAGCGTAAACAAAGTTATACTATGCACGGATGTACTATTTGATCATCCTGAGCGGTTCTTGCTACATATTTTGTTATATAACTCTGAGGTGTGCAGGTATTTGAAGTTCCAACTTATCTAATATCAATGTATACTTTCTTATCATTACGACGCAATCAAAACATCAGCGAAACTTTGCGGAATTTCATAACACAGCGTAAACAAAGTTATACTATGCACGGATGTACTATTTGATCATCCTGAGCGGTTCTTGTTACATATTTTGTTAAATAACTCTGAGGTGTGCAGGTATTTGCAGTTCTAACTTATATAATATCAATGTATACTTTCTTATCAATACGACGCAATCAAAACATCAGCGAAACTTTGCGGAATTTCATAACACAGCGTAAACAAATTTATACTATGCACGGATGTACTATTTGATCATCATGAGCGGTTCTTGCTACATATTTTGTTAAATAAATCTGAGGTGTGCAGGTATTTGCAGTTCTAACTTATATAATATCAATGTATACTTTCTTATCAATACGACGGAATCAAAACATCAGCGAAACTTTGCGGAACTTCATAACAAAGCGTAAACAAAGTTATAGTATGCACGGATGTACTATTTGATCATCCAGAGCGGTTCTTGCTACATATTTTGTTAAATAACTCTGAGGTGTGCAGGTATTTGCAGTTCTAACTTATATAATATCAAAGTATACTATCTTACCAGTTCGACGCCATCTAATCCTCAGCGAAACTTTGCGGAACTTCATAACAAAGCGTAAACAAAGTTATACTATGCACGGATGTACTATATGATCATCCTGAGCGGTTCTTGCTACATATTTTGTTAAATAACTCTGAGGTGTGCAGGTATTTGCAGTTCTAACTTATATAATATCATAGTATACTATCTTACCAGTACGACGCCATCTAAACCTCAGCGAAACTTTGCGGAACTTCATAACAAAGCGTAAACAAAGTTATACTATGCACGGATGTACTATTTGATCATCCAGAGCGGTTCTTGCTACATATTTAGTTAAATAACTCTAAGCTTTGCAGGTATTTTCAGTTCTAACTTATATATTATAAAAGTATACCACCTTACCAATTGCGACGTAATCAAAACATCAGCGAAACATTGCGGAACTTCATAACAAAGCGTAAACAAAGTTATACTATGCACGTATGTACTATTTGATCATCCCTAGCGGTTCTTGCTACATATTTTGTTAAATAACTCTGAGGTTTGCATGTAGTTGCAGTTCTATCTTGTATAATATCAAAGGTTACTATCTTATCAATACGACGCAATCAAAACCTCAGCGAAACTTTGCGGAACTTCATAACAAAGTGTAAACAAAGTTATAAAATGCACGGATGTACTATTTGATCATCCAGAGCCGTTCTTGCTACATATTTAGTTAAATAACTCTAAGCTTAGCAGGTATTTTCAGTTCTACCTTATATAATATCATAGCATAGTATCTTACCAATACCACGCAATCAAAACCTCAGCGAAACATTGCGGAACTTCATAACAAAGGGTAAACAAAGTCATACTATGCACGTATGTACTATTTGATCATACCTAGCGGTTCTTGCTACATATTTTGTTAAATAACTCTGAGGTGTGCAGGTATTTTCAGTACTACCTTATATAATATCATAGTATAGTATCTTACCAGTACGACGCCATCTAAACCTCAGCGAAACTTTGCGGAACTTCATAACAAAGCGTAAACAAAGTTATACTATGCACGTATGTACTATTTGATCATCCTGAGCTGTTTTTGCTACATATTTTGTTAAATAACTCTGAGCTTTGCAGGTATTTGCAGTTCTAACTTATATAATATGAAAGTATACATATCTTAACAATACGACGCACCAACTCCTCAGCGAAACTTTGCGGAACTTCATAACAAAGCGTAAACAAAGTTATACTATGCACGGATGTACTATTTGATCATCCTGAGCGGTTCTTGCTACATATTTTGTTATATAACTCTGAGGTGTGCAGGTATTTGAAGTTCCAACTTATCTAATATCAATGTATACTTTCTTATCATTACGACGCAATCAAAACATCAGCGAAACTTTGCGGAATTTCATAACACAGCGTAAACAAAGTTATACTATGCACGGATGTACTATTTGATCATCCTGAGCGGTTCTTGTTACATATTTTGTTAAATAACTCTGAGGTGTGCAGGTATTTGCAGTTCTAACTTATATAATATCAATGTATACTTTCTTATCAATACGACGCAATCAAAACATCAGCGAAACTTTGCGGAATTTCATAACACAGCGTAAACAAATTTATACTATGCACGGATGTACTATTTGATCATCATGAGCGGTTCTTGCTACATATTTTGTTAAATAAATCTGAGGTGTGCAGGTATTTGCAGTTCTAACTTATATAATATCAATGTATACTTTCTTATCAATACGACGCAATCAAAACATCAGCGAAACTTTGCGGAACTTCATAACAAAGCGTAAACAAAGTTATACTATGCACGTATGTACTATTTCATCATCCCTAGCGGTTCTTGATACATATTTTGTTAAATAACTCTGAGGTTTGCATGTAGTTGCAGTTCTATCTTGTATAATATCAAAGTTTACTATCTTATCAATACGACGCAATCAAAACCTCAGCGAAACTCTGCGGAACTTCATAACAAAGCGTAAACAAAGTTATACTATGCACGGATGTACTATTTGATCATCCTGAGCGGTTCTTGCTACATATTTAGTTAAATAACTCTAAGCTTAGCAGGTATTTTCAGTTCTACTTATATAATATCATAGTATAGTATCTTACCAATACCACGCAATCAAATCCTCAGCGAAACATTTGCGGAACTTCATAACAAAGGGTAAACAAAGTTATACTATGCTCGTATGTACTATTTGATCATCCCTAGCGGTTCTTGCTACATATTTTGTTAAATAACTCTGAGGTTTGCAGGTAGTTGTAGTTCTATCTTACATAATATCAAATTATACTATCTTACCAATTGCGACGCAATCAAAAGCTCAGCGAAACTCTGCGGAACTTCATAACAAAGCGTAAACAAAGTTATAAAATGCACGGATGTACTATTTGATCATCCAGAGCGTTTCTTGCTACATATTTAGTTAAATAACTCTGAGCTTTGCAGGTAGTTGCAGTTCTATCTTATATAATATCAAAGTAAACTATCCCACCAGTACGACGCAATCAAAAGCTCAGCCAAACATTGCGGAACTTCATAACAAAGCGTAAACAAAGTTATACTATGCACGGATGTACTATTTGGTCATCCTGAGCGGTTCTTGCTACATATTTTGTTAAATAACTCTGAGGTTTGCATCTAGGTGCAGTTCTATGTTATATAATATCAAAGTATACTATCCCACCAGTACGACGCCATCAAAAGCTCAGCCAAACTTTGCGGAACTTCATAACAAAGCGTAAGCAAAGTTATACTATGCACGGATGTACTATTTGGTCATCCTGAGCGGTTCTTGCTACATATTTTGTTAAATAACTCTGAGGTTTGCATCTAGGTGCAGTTCTATGTTATATAATATCAAAGTATACTATCCCACCAGTACGACGCCATCAAAAGCTCAGCCAAACTTTGCGGAACTTCATAACAAAGCGTAAGCAAAGTTATACTATGCACGGATGTACTATTTGGTCATCCTGAGCGGTTCTTGCTACATATTTTGTTAAATAACTCTGAGGTGTGCAGGTATTTTCGGTTCTAACTTATCTAATATCAATGTTTACTATCTTATCAATACGCCGCAATCAAAACCTCAGCGAAACTCTGCGGACCTTCATAACAAAGCGTGAACAAAGTTGTACTATGCACGGATGTACTATATGATCATCCTGAGCTGTTCTTGCTACATATTTTGTTAAATAACTCTGAGCTTTGCAGGTATTTTCAGTTCTACCTTATATAATATCATAGTATACTATCTTACCAGTACGACGCCATCTAAACCTCAGCGAAACTTTCCGGAACTTCATAACAAAGCGTAAACAAAGTTGTACTATGCACGGATGTACTATATGATCATCCTGAGCGGTTCTTGCTACATATTTTGTTAAATAACTCTGAGGTGTGCAGGTATTTGCAGTTCTAACTTATATAATATCTGTTGCGACGCGTAACTGTTTAGTATCCGTCCCTAAGTCAATCCGTGCGACCCTCACCCCAGGTACCGTCCTCGAGGTACTTGAGGGTCCCGGATCCGGACACAGCGGGCCTTATGGCCCTCGACACGCGGCGGCCAAGAGGGTCGTAAATCCTCGGCCGCACGGCCAGGGCGAACGCGACCACTCGGGGTTCGTTTTGCGACCCTATGTATCCGTGTCTCTGGTTTTCGTCAAACAGACGAAAACCAGAGACAGTAAAAGCGTCCATAGGCCACTTAGGCCTTCGTCGCGCTGCTCCGGGGCCCCATAAATTAGAACAGCTTGGGAAACTTTCCCTTATCGACTTGGGGGTGGAGACTTCCGCCTCCACCGGCGAGGTCCGCTTCGGAAGATCCTCCTCCCCCAAGCCAACCAACAAATGGGGACGAATCTTCCCCCAAGTAACGGGCCCATGGCCCAGCAAATGACATCACTACCGAGGTGACGATTAAGCGGGCCTCGGAGCAGACCAGCAGAACCGGGTTAACATCAACTTGAACTGCATCAGCTCCTTAGCAGCGTACCGGTCTCATCTCATTCAGAATCGTCTCAACCAGTCTCAGACAGTTTGTTTTTAATTAGTGTTAAGAAACATTGAATAAACGCCTTTCAAACTAAACGATCTCATTCCTTATCAACGAGTTCTACACCTTCGTTAAATCGAAGGAGAACGGCGAGCAACTCGCGAACGTACAACGCGACGACGCTCAACAATATCATAGTATACTATCTCACCAGTACGACGCCATCTAAACCTCAGCGAAACTTTGCGGAACTTCATAACAAAGCGTAAACAAAATTGTACTATGCACGGATGTACTATATGATCATCCTGAGCGGTTCTTGCTAAATATTTTGTTAAATAACTCTGAGGTGTGCAGGTATTTGCAGTTCTAACTTATCTAATATCAATGTATACTATCTCATCAATAGGACGTAATCAAAACATCAGCGAAACATTGCGGAACTTCATAACAAAGCGTAAACAAAGTTATACTATGCACGTATGTACTATTTCATCATCCGTAGCGGTTCTTGATACATATTTTGTTAAATAACTCTGAGGTTTGCGCGGCGAGTGGTGGCTCGTCCGGTGGTGTTGTGGTATGGTGATCGTGGAGGTTAAGCGACGTTGGTTTGGGGCCCTTCGAAAGATGGGTGAACGCATAGGTTAGGTGTGAACCTATAGCGAGGATTGTAACCCTGAGGGGAACAACAATAAAAGAATAGAATAGAACTCTCAGGTTTGCATGTAGTTGCAGTTCTATCTTGTGTAATATCAAAGCATACTATCTTATCAATACGACGCAATCAAAACCTCAGCGAAACTCTGCGGAACTTCATAACAAAGCGTAAACAAAGTTATAAAATGCACGGATGTACTATTTGATCATCCTGAGCGGTTCTTGCTACATATTTAGTTAAATAACTCTAAGCTTAGCAGGTATTTTCAGTTCTACCTTATATAATATCATAGTATAGTATCTTACCAATACCACGCAATCAAAACGTCAGCGAAACATTGCGCAACTTCATAACAAAGGGTAAACAAAGTTATACTATGCACGTATGTACTATATGATCATCCAGAGCGGTACTTGCTACATATTTAGTTAAATAACTCTGAGCTTTGCAGGTAGTTGCAGTTCTATCTTACATAATATCAAAGTATACCACCTTACCAATTGCGACGTAATCAAAACATCAGCGAAACTTTGCGGAACTTCATAACAAAGCGTAAACAAAGTTATAAAATGCACGGATGTACTATTTGATCATCCCTAGCGGTTCTTGCTACATATTTTGTTAAATAACTCTGAGGTGTGCAGGTATTTGCAGTTCTAACTTATATAATATCATAGTATACTATCTCACCAGTACGACGCCATCTAAACCTCAGCTAAACTTTGCGGAACTTCATAACAAAGCGTAAACAAAATTGTACTATGCACGGATGTACTATATGATCATCCTGAGCGGTTCTTGCTAAATATTTTGTTAAATAACTCTGAGGTGTGCAGGTATTTGCAGTTCTAACTTATCTAATATCAATGTATACTATCTTATCAATACGCCGCAATCAAAACCTCAGCGAAACTCTGCGGAACTTCATAACAAAGCGTAAACAAAGTTGTACTATGCACGGATGTACTATATGATCATCCTGAGCGGTTCTTGCTAAATATTTTGTTAAATAACTCTGAGGTGTGCAGGTATTTGCAGGTTTAACATATCTAATATCAATGTATACTATCTTATCAATAGGACGCAAACAAAACATCGGCGAAACTCTGCGGAACTTCATAACAAAGCGTAAACAAAGTTATACTATGCACGGATGTACTATATGATCATCCTGAGCGGTTCTTGCTAAATATTTTGTTAAATAACTCTGAGGTGTGAAGGTATTTGCAGTTCTAACTTATCTAATATCAATGTATACTATCTCATCAATAGGACGTAATCAAAACATCAGCGAAACATTGCGGAACTTCATAACAAAGCGTAAACAAAGTTATACTATGCACGTATGTACTATTTCATCATCCCTAGCGGTTCTTGATACATATTTTGTTAAATAACTCTGAGGTTTGCATGTAGTTGCAGTTCTATCTTGTATAATATCAAAGCATACTATCTTATCAATACGACGCAATCAAAACCTCAGCGAAACTCTGCGGAACTTCATAACAAAGCGTAAACAAAGTTATACTATGCACGGATGTACTATTTGATCATCCTGAGCGGTTCTTGCTACATATTTAGTTAAATAACTCTAAGCTTAGCAGGTATTTTCAGTTCTACTTATATAATATCATAGTATAGTATCTTACCAATACCACGCAATCAAAACCTCAGCGAAACATTTGCGGAACTTCATAACAAAGTGTAAACAAAGTTATACTATGCTCGTATGTACTATTTGATCATCCCTAGCGGTTCTTGCTACATATTTTGTTAAATAACCCTGAGGTTTGCAGGTAGTTGTAGTTCTATCTTACATAATATCAAATTATACTATCTTACCAATTGCGACGCAATCAAAAGCTCAGCGAAACTCTGCGGAACTTCATAACAAAGCGTAAACAAAGTTATACTATGCACGGATGTACTATTTGATCATCCTGAGCGGTTCTTGCTACATATTTAGTTAAATAACTCTGAGCTTTGTAGGTATTTGCAGTTCTAACTTATATATTATCAAAGTATACTATCTTATCAATACTTACGCAAACAAAACCTCAGCAAAACTTTGCGGAACTTCATAACAAAGCGTAAACAAAGTTATAAAATGCACGGATGTACTATTTGATCATCCAGAGCGTTTCTTGCTACATATTTAGTTAAATAACTCTGAGCTTTGCAGGTAGTTGCAGTTCTATCTTATATAATATCAAAGTAAACTATCCCACCAGTACGACGCCATCAAAAGCACAGCCAAACATTGCGGAACTTCATAACAAAGCGTAAACAAAGTTATACTATGCACGGATGTACTATTTTTGGTCATCCTGAGCGGTTCTTGCTACATATTTTGTTAAATAACTCTGAGGTGTGCAGGTATTTGCAGTTCTAACTTATCTAATATCAATGTATACTATCTTATCAATACGCCGCAATCAAAACCTCAGCGAAACCCTGCGGAACTTCATAACAAAGCGTAAACAAAGTTATAGTATGCACGGATGTACTATTTGATCATCCAGAGCGGTTCTTGCTACATATTTTGTTAAATAACTCTGAGGTTTGCAGGTAGTTGCAGTTCTATCTTATATAATATCAAAGTATACTATCCCACCAATACGACGCCATCAAAAGCTCAGCCAAACTTTGCGGAACTTCATAACAAAGCGTAAACAAAGTTATACTATGCACGGATGTACTATTTGATTATCCTGAGCTGTTCTTGCTACATATTTTGTTAAATAACTCTGAGCTTTGCAGGTATTTTCGGTTCTAACTTATCTAATATTAATGTATACTATATTATCAATACGCCGCAATCAAAACCTCAGCGAAACTCTGCGGACCTTCATAACAAAGCGTAAACAAAGTTGTACTATGCACGGATGTACTATATGATCATCCTGAGCTGTTCTTGCTACATATTTTGTTAAATAACTCTAAGCTTAGCAGGTATTTTCAGTTCTACCTTATATAATATCATAGTATAGTATCTTACCAATACCACGCAATCAAAACCTCAGCGAAACTTTGCTGAACTTCATAACAAAGCGTAAACAAAGTTATACTATGCACGTATGTACTATTTCATCATCCGTAGCGGTTCTTGATACATATTTTGTTAAATAACTCTGAGGTTTGCGCGGCGAGTGGTGGCTCGTCCGGTGGTGTTGTGGTATGGTGATCGTGGAGGTTAAGCGACGTTGGTTTGGGGCCCTTCGAAAGATGGGTGAACGCATAGGTTAGGTGTGAACCTATAGCGAGGATTGTAACCCTGAGGGGAACAACAATAAAAGAATAGAATAGAACTCTCAGGTTTGCATGTAGTTGCAGTTCTATCTTGTGTAATATCAAAGCATACTATCTTATCAATACGACGCAATCAAAACCTCAGCGAAACTCTGCGGAACTTCATAACAAAGCGTAAACAAAGTTATACTATGCACGGATGTACTATTTGATCATCCAGAGCGGTTCTTGCTACATATTTAGTTAAATAACTCTGAGCTTTGCAGGTATTTGCAGTTCTAACTTATATATTATAAAAGTATACCACCTTACCAATTGCGACGTAATCAAAACATCAGCGAAACATTGCGGAACTTCATAACAAAGCGTAAACAAAGTTATACTATGCACGTATGTACTATTTCATCATCCCTAGCGGTTCTTGATACATATTTTGTTAAATAACTCTGAGGTTTGCATGTAGTTGTAGTTCTATCTTGTATAATATCAAAGCATACTATCTTATCAATACGACGCAATCAAAACCTCAGCGAAACTCTGCGGAACTTCATAACAAAGCGCAAACAAAGTTATACTATGCACGGATGTACTATTTGATCATCCTGAGCGGTTCTTGCTACATATTTAGTTAAATAACTCTAAGCTTAGCAGGTATTTTCAGTTCTACTTATATAATATCATAGTATAGTATCATACCAATACCACGCAATCAAACCCTCAGCGAAACATTTGCGGAACTTCATAACAAAGGGTAAACAAAGTTATACTATGCTCGTATGTACTATTTGATCATCCCTAGCGGTTCTTGCTACATATTTTGTTAAATAACTCTGAGGTTTGCATGTAGTTGCAGTTCTATCTTATATAATATCAAAGTATACTATCCCACCAATACGACGCCATCAAAAGCTCAGCGAAACTTTGCGGAACTTCATAACAAAGCGTAAACAAAGTTATACTATGCACGGATGTACTATTTGATCATCCTGAGCGGTTCTTGCTACATATTTAGTTAAATAACTCTGAGCTTTGTAGGTATTTGCAGTTCTAACTTATATATTATCAAAGTATACTATCTTATCAATACTTACGCAAACAAAACCTCAGCAAAACTTTGCGGAACTTCATAACAAAGCGTAAACAAAGTTATAAAATGCACGGATGTACTATTTGATCATCCAGAGCATTTCTTGCTACATATTTAGTTAAATAACTCTGAGCTTTGCAGGTAGTTGCAGTTCTATCTTATATAATATCAAAGTAAACTATCCCACCAGTACGACGCCATCAAAAGCTCAGCCAAACACTGCTGAACTTCATAACAAAGCGTAAACAAAGTTATACTATGCACGGATGTACTATTTGGTCATCCTGAGCGGTTCTTGCTACATATTTAGTTAAATAACTCTGAGCTTTGTAGGTATTTGCAGTTCTAACTTATATATTATCAAAGTATACTATCTTATCAATACTTACGCAAACAAAACCTCAGCAAAACTTTGCGGAACTTCATAACAAAGCGTAAACAAAGTTATAAAATGCACGGATGTACTATTTGATCATCCAGAGCGTTTCTTGCTACATATTTAGTTAAATAACTCTGAGCTTTGCAGGTAGTTGCAGTTCTATCTTATATAATATCAAAGTAAACTATCCCACCAGTACGACGCCATCAAAAGCACAGCCAAACATTGCGGAACTTCATAACAAAGCGTAAACAAAGTTATACTATGCACGGATGTACTATTTTTGGTCATCCTGAGCGGTTCTTGCTACATATTTTGTTAAATAACTCTGAGGTGTGCAGGTATTTGCAGTTCTAACTTATCTAATATCAATGTATACTATCTTATCAATACGCCGCAATCAAAACCTCAGCGAAACCCTGCGGAACTTCATAACAAAGCGTAAACAAAGTTATAGTATGCACGGATGTACTATTTGATCATCCAGAGCGGTTCTTGCTACATATTTTGTTAAATAACTCTGAGGTTTGCAGGTAGTTGCAGTTCTATCTTATATAATATCAAAGTATACTATCCCACCAGTACGACGCCATCAAAAGCTCAGCCAAACTTTGCGGAACTTCATAACAAAGCGTAAACAAAGTTATACTATGCACGGATGTACTATTTGATTATCCTGAGCTGTTCTTGCTACATATTTTGTTAAATAACTCTGAGCTTTGCAGGTATTTTCGGTTCTAACTTATCTAATATTAATGTATACTATATTATCAATACGCCGCAATCAAAACCTCAGCGAAACTCTGCGGACCTTCATAACAAAGCGTAAACAAAGTTGTACTATGCACGGATGTACTATATGATCATCCTGAGCTGTTCTTGCTACATATTTTGTTAAATAACTCTAAGCTTAGCAGGTATTTTCAGTTCTACCTTATATAATATCATAGTATAGTATCTTACCAATACCACGCAATCAAAACCTCAGCGAAACTTTGCTGAACTTCATAACAAAGCGTAAACAAAGTTATACTATGCACGTATGTACTATTTCATCATCCGTAGCGGTTCTTGATACATATTTTGTTAAATAACTCTGAGGTTTGCGCGGCGAGTGGTGGCTCGTCCGGTGGTGTTGTGGTATGGTGATCGTGGAGGTTAAGCGACGTTGGTTTGGGGCCCTTCGAAAGATGGGTGAACGCATAGGTTAGGTGTGAACCTATAGCGAGGATTGTAACCCTGAGGGGAACAACAATAAAAGAATAGAATAGAACTCTCAGGTTTGCATGTAGTTGCAGTTCTATCTTGTGTAATATCAAAGCATACTATCTTATCAATACGACGCAATCAAAACCTCAGCGAAACTCTGCGGAACTTCATAACAAAGCGTAAACAAAGTTATACTATGCACGGATGTACTATTTGATCATCCAGAGCGGTTCTTGCAACATATTTAGTTAAATAACTCTAAGCTTTGCAGGTATTTTCAGTTCTAACTTATATATTATAAAAGTATACCACCTTACCAATTGCGACGTAATCAAAACATCAGCGAAACATTGCGGAACTTCATAACAAAGCGTAAACAAAGTTATACTATGCACGTATGTACTATTTCATCATCCCTAGCGGTTCTTGATACATATTTTGTTAAATAACTCTGAGGTTTGCATGTAGTTGTAGTTCTATCTTGTATAATATCAAAGCATACTATCTTATCAATACGACGCAATCAAAACCTCAGCGAAACTCTGCGGAACTTCATAACAAAGCGCAAACAAAGTTATACTATGCACGGATGTACTATTTGATCATCCTGAGCGGTTCTTGCTACATATTTAGTTAAATAACTCTAAGCTTAGCAGGTATTTTCAGTTCTACTTATATAATATCATAGTATAGTATCATACCAATACCACGCAATCAAACCCTCAGCGAAACATTTGCGGAACTTCATAACAAAGGGTAAACAAAGTTATACTATGCTCGTATGTACTATTTGATCATCCCTAGCGGTTCTTGCTACATATTTTGTTAAATAACTCTGAGGTTTGCATGTAGTTGCAGTTCTATCTTATATAATATCAAAGTATACTATCCCACCAATACGACGCCATCAAAAGCTCAGCGAAACTTTGCGGAACTTCATAACAAAGCGTAAACAAAGTTATACTATGCACGGATGTACTATTTGATCATCCTGAGCGGTTCTTGCTACATATTTAGTTAAATAACTCTGAGCTTTGTAGGTATTTGCAGTTCTAACTTATATATTATCAAAGTATACTATCTTATCAATACTTACGCAAACAAAACCTCAGCGAAACTTTGCGGAACTTCATAACAAAGCGTAAACAAAGTTATAAAATGCACGGATGTACTATTTGATCATCCAGAGCATTTCTTGCTACATATTTAGTTAAATAACTCTGAGCTTTGCAGGTAGTTGCAGTTCTATCTTATATAATATCAAAGTAAACTATCCCACCAGTACGACGCCATCAAAAGCTCAGCCAAACACTGCTGAACTTCATAACAAAGCGTAAACAAAGTTATACTATGCACGGATGTACTATTTGGTCATCCTGAGCGGTTCTTGCTACATATTTTGTTAAATAACTCTGAGGTGTGCAGGTATTTGCAGTTCTAACTTATCTAATATCAATGTATACTATATTATCAATACGCCGCAATCAAAACCTCAGCGAAACCCTGCGGAACTTCATAACAAAGCGTAAACAAAGTTATAGTATGCACGGATGTACTATTTGATCATCCAGAGCGGTTCTTGCTACATATTTTGTTAAATAACTCTGAGGTTTGCATCTAGTTGCAGTTCTATCTTATATAATATCAAAGTATACTATCCCACCAGTACGACGCCATCAAAAGCTCAGCCAAACTTTGCGGAACTTCATAACAAAGCGTAAACAAAGTTATACTATGCACGGATGTACTATTTGATCATACTGAGCGGTTCTTGCTACATATTTAGTTAAATAACTCTGAGCTTTGTAGGTATTTGCAGTTCTAACTTATATATTATCAAAGTATACTATCTTATCAATACTTACGCAAACAAAACCTCAGCAAAACTTTGCGGAACTTCATAACAAAGCGTAAAGAAAGTTATAAAATGCACGGATGTACTATTTGATCATCCAGAGCATTTCTTGCTACATATTTAGTTAAATAACTCTGAGCTTTGCAGGTAGTTGCAGTTCTATCTTATATAATATCAAAGTAAACTATCCCACCAGTACGACGCCATCAAAAGCTCAGCCAAACATTGCGGAACTTCATAACAAAGCGTAAACAAAGTTATACTATGCACGGATGTACTATTTTTGGTCATCCTGAGCGGTTCTTGCTACATATTTTGTTAAATAACTCTGAGGTGTGCAGGTATTTGCAGTTCTAACTTATCTAATATCAATGTATACTATCTTATCAATACGCCGCAATCAAAACCTCAGCGAAACCCTGCGGAACTTCATAACAAAGCGTAAACAAAGTTATAGTATGCACGGATGTACTATTTGATCATCCAGAGCGGTTCTTGCTACATATTTTGTTAAATAACTCTGAGGTTTGCAGGTAGTTGCAGTTCTATCTTATATAATATCAAAGTATACTATCCCACCAGTACGACGCCATCAAAAGCTCAGCGAAACTTTGCGGAACTTCATAACAAAGCGTAAACAAAGTTATACTATGCACGGATGTACTATTTGATCATCCTGAGCGGTTCTTGCTACATATTTAGTTAAATAACTCTGAGCTTTGTAGGTATTTGCAGTTCTAACTTATATATTATCAAAGTATACTATCTTATCAATACTTACGCAAACAAAACCTCAGCAAAACTTTGCGGAACTTCATAACAAAGCGTAAACAAAGTTATAAAATGCACGGATGTACTATTTGATCATCCAGAGCATTTCTTGCTACATATTTAGTTAAATAACTCTGAGCTTTGCAGGTAGTTGCAGTTCTATCTTATATAATATCATAGTATACTATCTCACCAGTACGACGCCATCTAAACCTCAGCGAAACTTTGCGGAACTTCATAACAAAGCGTAAACAAAATTGTACTATGCACGGATGTACTATATGATCATCCTGAGCGGTTCTTGCTAAATATTTTGTTAAATAACTCTGAGGTTTGCATCTAGTTGCAGTTCTATCTTATATAATATCAATGTATACTATCTCATCAATAGGACGTAATCAAAACATCAGCGAAACATTGCGGAACTTCATAACAAAGCGTAAACAAAGTTATACTATGCACGTATGTACTATTTCATCATCCGTAGCGGTTCTTGATACATATTTTGTTAAATAACTCTGAGGTTTGCGCGGCGAGTGGTGGCTCGTCCGGTGGTGTTGTGGTATGGTGATCGTGGAGGTTAAGCGACGTTGGTTTGGGGCCCGTCGAAAGATGGGTGAACGCATAGGTTAGGTGTGAACCTATAGCGAGGATTGTAACCCTGAGGGGAACAACAATAAAAGAATAGAATAGAACTCTCAGGTTTGCATGTAGTTGCAGTTCTATCTTGTGTAATATCAAAGCATACTATCTTATCAATACGACGCAATCAAAACCTCAGCGAAACTCTGCGGAACTTCATAACAAAGCGTAAACAAAGTTATACTATGCACGGATGTACTATTTGATCATCCAGAGCGGTTCTTGCAACATATTTAGTTAAATAACTCTAAGCTTTGTAGGTATTTTCAGTTCTAACTTATATATTATAAAAGTATACCACCTTACCAATTGCGACGTAATCAAAACATCAGCGAAACATTGCGGAACTTCATAACAAAGCGTAAACAAAGTTATACTATGCACGTATGTACTATTTCATCATCCCTAGCGGTTCTTGATACATATTTTGTTAAATAACTCTGAGGTTTGCATGTAGTTGCAGTTCTATCTTGTATAATATCAAAGCATACTATCTTATCAATACGACGCAATCAAAACCTCAGCGAAACTCTGCGGAACTTCATAACAAAGCGCAAACAAAGTTATACTATGCACGGATGTACTATTTGATCATCCTGAGCGGTTCTTGCTACATATTTAGTTAAATAACTCTAAGCTTAGCAGGTATTTTCAGTTCTACTTATATAATATCATAGTATAGTATCATACCAATACCACGCAATCAAACCCTCAGCGAAACATTTGCGGAACTTCATAACAAAGGGTAAACAAAGTTATACTATGCTCGTATGTACTATTTGATCATCCCTAGCGGTTCTTGCTACATATTTTGTTAAATAACTCTGAGGTTTGCATCTAGTTGCAGTTCTATCTTATATAATATCAAAGTATACTATCCCACCAGTACGACGCCATCAAAAGCTCAGCCAAACTTTGCGGAACTTCATAACAAAGCGTAAACAAAGTTATACTATGCACGGATGTACTATTTGATCATCCTGAGCGGTTCTTGCTACATATTTAGTTAAATAACTCTGAGCTTTGTAGGTATTTGCAGTTCTAACTTATATATTATCAAAGTATACTATCTTATCAATACTTACGCAAACAAAACCTCAGCAAAACTTTGCGGAACTTCATAACAAAGCGTAAACAAAGTTATAAAATGCACGGATGTACTATTTGATCATCCAGAGCATTTCTTGCTACATATTTAGTTAAATAACTCTGAGCTTTGCAGGTAGTTGCAGTTCTATCTTATATAATATCAAAGTAAACTATCCCACCAGTACGACGCCATCAAAAGCTCAGCCAAACACTGCTGAACTTCATAACAAAGCGTAAACAAAGTTATACTATGCACGGATGTACTATTTGGTCATCCTGAGCGGTTCTTGCTACATATTTTGTTAAATAACTCTGAGGTGTGCAGGTATTTGCAGTTCTAACTTATCTAATATCAATGTATACTATATTATCAATACGCCGCAATCAAAACCTCAGCGAAACCCTGCGGAACTTCATAACAAAGCGTAAACAAAGTTATAGTATGCACGGATGTACTATTTGATCATCCAGAGCGGTTCTTGCTACATATTTTGTTAAATAACTCTGAGGTTTGCATCTAGTTGCAGTTCTATCTTATATAATATCAAAGTATACTATCCCACCAATACGACGCCATCAAAAGCTCAGCGAAACTTTGCGGAACTTCATAACAAAGCGTAAACAAAGTTATACTATGCACGGATGTACTATTTGATCATCCTGAGCGGTTCTTGCTACATATTTAGTTAAATAACTCTGAGCTTTGTAGGTATTTGCAGTTCTAACTTATATATTATCAAAGTATACTATCTTATCAATACTTACGCAAACAAAACCTCAGCAAAACTTTGCGGAACTTCATAACAAAGCGTAAACAAAGTTATAAAATGCACGGATGTACTATTTGATCATCCAGAGCATTTCTTGCTACATATTTAGTTAAATAACTCTGAGCTTTGCAGGTAGTTGCAGTTCTATCTTATATAATATCAAAGTAAACTATCCCACCAGTACGACGCCATCAAAAGCTCAGCCAAACACTGCTGAACTTCATAACAAAGCGTAAACAAAGTTATACTATGCACGGATGTACTATTTGGTCATCCTGAGCGGTTCTTGCTACATATTTTGTTAAATAACTCTGAGGTGTGCAGGTATTTGCAATTCTAACTTATCTAATATCAATGTATACTATATTATCAATACGCCGCAATCAAAACCTCAGCGAAACCCTGCGGAACTTCATAACAAAGCGTAAACAAAGTTATAGTATGCACGGATGTATTATTTGATCATCCAGAGCGGTTCTTGCTACATATTTTGTTAAATAACTCTGAGGTTTGCATCTAGTTGCAGTTCTATCTTATATAATATCAAAGTATACTATCCCACCAGTACGACGCCATCAAAAGCTCAGCCAAACTTTGCGGAACTTCATAACAAAGCGTAAACAAAGTTATACTATGCACGGATGTACTATTTGATCATCCTGAGCGGTTCTTGCTACATATTTAGTTAAATAACTCTGAGCTTTGTAGGTATTTGCAGTTCTAACTTATATATTATCAAAGTATACTATCTTATCAATACTTACGCAAACAAAACCTCAGCAAAACTTTGCGGAACTTCATAACAAAGCGTAAACAAAGTTATAAAATGCACGGATGTACTATTTGATCATCCAGAGCATTTCTTGCTACATATTTAGTTAAATAACTCTGAGCTTTGCAGGTAGTTGCAGTTCTATCTTATATAATATCAAAGTAAACTGTCCCACCAGTACGACGCCATCAAAAGCTCAGCCAAACATTGCGGAACTTCATAACAAAGCGTAAACAAAGTTATACTATGCACGGATGTACTATTTGGTCATCCTGAGCGGTTCTTGCTACATATTTTGTTAAATAACTCTGAGGTGTGCAGGTATTTGCAGTTCTAACTTATCTAATATCAATGTATACTATCTTATCAATACGCCGCAATCAAAACCTCAGCGAAACCCTGCGGAACTTCATAACAAAGCGTAAACAAAGTTATAGTATGCACGGATGTACTATTTGATCATCCAGAGCGGTTCTTGCTACATATTTTGTTAAATAACTCTGAGGTTTGCAGGTAGTTGCAGTTCTATCTTATATAATATCAAAGTATACTATCCCACCAGTACGACGCCATCAAAAGCTCAGCGAAACTTTGCGGAACTTCATAACAAAGCGTAAACAAAGTTATACTATGCACGGATGTACTATTTGATCATCCTGAGCGGTTCTTGCTACATATTTAGTTAAATAACTCTGAGCTTTGTAGGTATTTGCAGTTCTAACTTATATATTATCAAAGTATACTATCTTATCAATACTTACGCAAACAAAACCTCAGCAAAACTTTGCGGAACTTCATAACAAAGCGTAAACAAAGTTATAAAATGCACGGATGTACTATTTGATCATCCAGAGCATTTCTTGCTACATATTTAGTTAAATAACTCTGAGCTTTGCAGGTAGTTGCAGTTCTATCTTATATAATATCAAAGTAAACTATCCCACCAGTACGACGCCATCAAAAGCTCAGCCAAACATTGCGGAACTTCATAACAAAGTGTAAACAAAGTTATACTATGCACGGATGTACTATTTGATCATCCAGAGCGGTTCTTGCTACATATTTTGTTAAATAACTCTAAGGTTTGCATGTAGTTGCAGTTCTATCTTATATAATTTCAAAGTATAGTATCTTATCAATACGCCGCAATCAAAACCTCAGCGAAACCCTGCGGAACTTCATAACAAAGCGTAAACAAAGTTATAGTATGCACGGATGTACTATTTGATCATCCAGAGCGGTTCTTGCTACATATTTTGTTAAATAACTCTGAGGTTTGCATCTAGTTGCAGTTCTATCTTATATAATATCAAAGTATACTATCCCACCAGTACGACGCCATCAAAAGCTCAGCCAAACTTTGCGGAACTTCATAACAAAGCGTAAACAAAGTTATACTATGCACGGATGTACTATTTGATCATCCTGAGCGGTTCTTGCTACATATTTTGTTAAATAACTCTGAGGTGTGCAGGTATTTGCAGTTCTAACTTATCTAATATCAATGTATACTATCTTATCAATACGCCGCAATCAAAACCTCAGCGAAACTCTGCGGAACTTCATAACAAAGCGTAAACAAAGTTATACTATGCACGGATGTACTATTTGATCATCCTGAGCGGTTCTTGCAACATATTTAGTTAAATAACTCTAAGCTTTGCAGGTATTTTCAGTTCTAACTTATATATTATCAAATTATACTATCTTACCAATTGCTACGCAATCAAAAGCTCAGCGAAACATTGCGGAACTTCATAACAAAGCGTAAACAAAGTTATACTAAACACGGATGTACTATTTGATCTTCCTGCCGCTCCTGGATACATATTTTGCCATATCACTCTCAGGTTTGTAGGTAGATGCAGTTCTACCTTATATAATATCATAGTATGCTATCTTACCAATACGACGCAATCAAAACATCAGTGACACTTTGCGGAACTTCATAACAAAGCGTAATCAAAGTTATACTATGCACGTATGTAGTATTTGATTATCCTGAGCTGTTCTTGCTACATATTTTGTTAAATAACTCTGAGCTTTGCAGGTATTTTCAGTTCTACCTTATATAATATCATAGTATACTATCTTACCAATACGATGCAATCAAAACATCAGTGACACTTTGCGGAACTTCATAACAAAGCCTAAACAAAGTTATACTATGCACGGATGTACTATTTGATCATCCTGAGCGGTTCTTGCTACATATTTAGTTAAATAACTCTAAGCTTTGCGGGTATTTTCAGTTCTACCTTATATAATATCATAGTATACTATCTTACCAGTACGACGCCATCTAAACCTCAGCGAAACTTTGCGGAACTTCATAACAAAGCGTAAACAAATTTCTACTATGCACGGATGTACTATATGATCATCCTGAGCGGTTCTTGCTACATATTTTGTTAAATAACTCTAAGCTTTGCAGGTATTTGCAGTTCTAACTTATATAATATGAAAGTATACCTATCTTATCAATACGACGCAATCAAAACCTCAACGAAACTTTGCGGAACTTCATAACAAAGCGTAAACAAAGTTATACTATGCACGGATGTACTATTTGATCATCCTGAGCGGTTCTTGCTACATATTTTGTTAAATAACTCTGAGGTGTGCAGGTATTTGCAGTTCTAACTTATCTAATATCAATGTATACTATCTTATCAATACGACGCAATCAAAACATCAGCGAAACTTTGCGGAATTTCATAACACAGCGTAAACAATGTTATACTATGAACGGATGTACTATTTGATCATCCTGAGCTGTTCTTGCTATATATTTTGTTAAATAACTCTGAGCTTTGCAGGTATTTGCAGTTCTAACTTATATAATATGAAAGTATACCTATCTTATCAATACGACGCAATCAAAACCTCAACGAAACTTTGCGGAACTTCATAACAAAGCGTAAACAAAGTTATACTATGCACGGATGTACTATTTGATCATCCTGAGCGGTTCTTGCTACATATTTTGTTAAATAACTCTGAGGTGTGCAGGTATTTGCAGTTCTAACTTATCTAATATCAATGTATACTATCTTATCAATACGACGCAATCAAAACATCAGCGAAACTTTGCGGAATTTTATAACACAGCGTAAACAAAGTTATACTATGCACGGATGTACTATTTGATCATCCTGAGCGGTTCTTGCTACATATTTAGTTAAATAACTCTGAGGTGTGCAGGTATTTTCAGTTCTACCTTATATAATATCATAGTATACTATCTTACCAATACGATGCAATCAAAACATCAGTGACACTTTGCGGAACTTCATAACAAAGAGTAAACAAAGTTATACTATGCACGGATGTACTATTTGATCATCCTGAGCGGTTCTTGCTACATATTTTGTTAAATAACTCTAAGCTTTGCAGGTATTTGCAGTTCTAACTTATATATTATCAAATTATACTATCTTACCAATTGCAACGCAATCAAAACATCAGTGACACTTTGCGGAACTTCATAACAAAGCGTAATCAAAGTTATACTATGCACGTATGTACTATTTGATTATCCTGAGCTGTTCTTGCTACATATTTTGTTAAATAACTCTGAGCATTGCAGGTATTTTCAGTTCTACCTTATATAATATCATAGTATACTATCTTACCAATACGATGCAATCAAAACATCAGTGACACTTTGCGGAACTTCATAACAAAGGTTAAACAAAGTTATACTATGCACGGATGTACTATTTGATCATCCTGAGCGGTTCTTGCTACATATTTAGTTAAATAACTCTAAGCTTTGCGGGTATTTTCAGTTCTACCTTATATAATATCATAGTATACTATCTTACCAGTACGACGCCATCTAAACCTCAGCGAAACTTTGCGGAACTTCATAACAAAGCGTAAACAAATTTCTACTATGCACGGATGTACTATATGATCATCCTGAGCGGTTCTTGCTACATATTTTGTTAAATAACTCTAAGCTTTGCAGGTATTTTCTGTTCTACCTTATATAATATCATAGTATACTATCTTACCAATACGATGCAATCAAAAGATCAGTGACACTTTGCGGAACTTCATAACAAAGCGTAAACAAAGTTATACTATGCACGTATGTACTATTTGATTATCCTGAGCGGTTCTTGCTACATATTTTGTTAAATAACTCTGAGGTGTGCAGGTATTTGCAGTTCTAACTTATCTAATATCAATGTATACTATCTTATCAATACGACGCAATCAAAACATCAGCGAAACTTTGCGGAATTTTATAACACAGCGTAAACAAAGTTATACTATGCACGGATGTACTATTTGATCATCCTGAGCGGTTCTTGCTACATATTTAGTTAAATAACTCTGAGGTGTGCAGGTATTTTCAGTTCTACCTTATATAATATCATAGTATACTATCTTACCAGTACGACGCCATCAAAACCTCAGAGAAACTTTGCGGAACTTCATAACAAAGCGTAAGCAAAGTTGTACTATGCACGGATGTACAATATGATCATCCTGAGCGGTTCTTGCTACATATTTTGTTAAATAAGTCTGAGGTGTGCAGGTATTTGCAGTTCTAACTTATATAATATCATAGTATACTATCTCACCAGTACGACGCCATCTAAACCTCAGCGAAACTTTGCGGAACTTCATAACAAAGCGTAAACAAAGTTGTACTATGCACGGATGTACTATATGATCATCCTGAGCGGTTCTTGCTAAATATTTTGTTAAATAACTCTGAGGTGTGCAGGTATTTGCAGTTCTAACTGGGGGTGTCCCATTTGGACTCCGACCGATTGGACCCGTCCCGATTGGACTGTCCCGATTGGACCCGTTCCTTTTGGACTCCGTGCCGATTCGACTCGTGCCGTTTGGACACCGTGCCGATTGGACGCGTTCTTTTTGGACGCCGTGAATTGGACACATTTACAGAATTTTAAAATCGCCGTATCTCCTAAACCGTGCGTCCTAGACAAAAAATAACGAAATTTTTGAAAGACTTTACAGAAAGCATATCACCCCGGCACTGCACCTTAGGCCTATTCAAAAGTCGATTCGCCACCCCTTTCCCCTCCCCAAATTCATTTTCGCCTCCCCTAAAAATCGCTGTATCTCCTAAACCGTGCGTCCTAGACAAAAAATAACGAAATTTTTGAAAGACTTTACAGAAAGCATATCACCCCGGCACTACCCCTTAGGCCTATTCAAAAGTCGATTCGCCACCCCTTTGTCCTCCCCAAATTCATTTTCGCCTCGCCAAGTCGTGATTAATTTCGGGTTATGTGCGTTATAAAACATTTCCTCACGAAAAAAAAGGGTTAGGGTTAGGGTTAGGGTTAGGGTTAGGGAATCACTTGGGGGTAGATGGGGGTGAATCGACTTTTGAGTAGAACTACGGGGTTAGGTAAGGGTGGTATGCCCCCGGTAAAGCCTCCCAAAATGTTGTTATTTTCTTCCTACGACGCTCGGTTTAGGAGATGCAGCGATTTTTAGAGGAGGCGAAAATGAATTTGGGGAGGGCAAAGGGGTGGCGAATCGACTTTTGAATAGGCCTAAGGTTTAGTGCGGGGGTGATATGCTTTCTGTAAAGTCTTTCAAAAATTTCGTTATTTTTTGTCTAGGATGCACGGTTTAGGAGATACAGCGATTTTTAGGGGTGGCGAAAATGATTTTGGGGAGGGGAAAGGGGTGGCGAATCGACTTTTGAATAGGTCTAAGGTGTAGTGCCGGGGTGATATGCTTTCTGTAAAGTCTTTCAAAAATTTCGTTATTTTTTGTCTAGGGCGCACGGTTTAGGAGATACGGCGATTTTAAAATTCTGTAAATGTGTCCAATTCACGGCGTCCAAAAAGAACGCGTCCAATCGGCACGGTGTCCAAACGGCACGAGTCGAATCGGCACGGAGTCCAAAAGGAACGGGTCCAATCGGGACAGTCCAATCGGGACGGGTCCAATCGGTCGGAGTCCAACTGGGCAACACAATATCAATGTATACTATCTTATCAATACGACGCAATCAAAACATCAGCGAAACTTTGCGGAATTTCATAACACAGCGTAAACAAAGTTATACTATGCACGGATGTACTATTTGATCATCCTGAGCTGTTCTTGCTACATATTTTGTTAAATAACTCTGAGCATTGCAGGTATTTGCAGTTCTAACTTATATAATATGAAAGTATACCTATCTTATCAATACGACGCAATCAAAACCTCAGCGAAACTTTGCGGAATTTCATAACACAGCGTAAACAAAGTTATACTAGGCACGGATGTACTATTTGATCATCCTGAGCGGTTCTTGCTACATATTTAGTTAAATAACTCTAAGCTTTGCAGGTATTTGCAGTTCTAACTTATCTAATATCAATGTATACTATCTTATCAATACGACGCAATCAAAACATCAGCGAAACTTTGCGGAATTTCATAACAAAGCGTAAACAAAGTTATACTATGCACGGATGTACTATTTGATCATCCTGAGAGGTTCATGCTACATATTTAGTTAAATAACTCTAAGCCTTGCAGGTATTTGCAGTTCTAACTTATCTAATATCAATGTATACTATCTTATCAATACGACGCAATCAAAACATCAGCGAAACTTTGCGGAATTTCATAACACAGCGTAAACAAAGTTATACTATGCACGGATGTACTATTTGATCATCCTGAGCTGTTCTTGCTACATATTTTGTTAAATAACTCTGAGCTTTGCAGGTATTTGCACTTCTAACTTATATAATATCAATGTATACTATCTTATCAATACGACGCAATCAAAACAATAGCGAAACTTTGCGGAATTTCATAACACAGCGTAAACAAAGTTATACTATGCACGGATGTAAAATTTGATCATTGTGAGAGGTTCTTGCTACATATTTAGTAAAATAACTCTAAGCTTTGCAGGTATTTTCAGTTCTACCTTATATAATATCATAATATACTATCTTACCAATACGATGGAATCAAAACATCAGTGACACTTTGCGGAACTTCATAACAAAGCGTAAACAAAGTTATACTATGCACGTATGTACTATTTAATCATCCTGAGCTGTTCTTGCTACATATTTTGTTAAATAACTCTGAGCTTTGCAGGTATTTTCAGTTCTACCTTATATAATATCATAGTATAATATCTTACCAATACGACGCAATCAAAACATCAGTGACACTTTGCGGAACTTCATAACAAAGCGTAAACAATGTTATACTATGCACGTATGTACTATTTAATCATCCTGAGCTGTTCTTGCTACATATTTTGTTAAATAACTCTGAGCTTTGCAGGTATTTGCAGTTCTACCTTATATAATATCATAGTATACTATCTTACCAATACGACGCAATCAAAACATCAGTGACACTTTGCGGAACTTCATAACAAAGCGTAAACAAAGTTATACTATGCACGTATGTACTATTTAATCATCCTGAGCTGTTCTTGCTTCATATTTTGTTAAATAACTCTGAGCTTTGCAGGTATTTGCAGTTCTAACTTATCTAATATCAATGTATACTATCTTATCAATACGACGCAATCAAAACAATAGCGAAACTTTGCGGAATTTCATAACACAGCGTAAACAAAGTTATACTATGCACGGATGTAAAATTTGATCATTGTGAGAGGTTCTTGCTACATATTTAGTAAAATAACTCTAAGCTTTGCAGGTATTTTCAGTTCTACCTTATATAATATCATAGTATACTATCTTATCAATACGACGCAATCAAAACATCAGCGAAACTTTGCGGAACTTCATAACAAAGCGTAAACAAAGTTATACTATGCACGGATGTACTATATGATCATCCTGAGCAGTTCTTGCTAAATATTTAGTTAAATAACTCTAAGCTTTGCAGGTAATTTCAGTTCCACCTTATATAATATCATAGTATACTATCTTACCAGAACGATGCAATCAAAACATCAGTGACACTTTGCGGAACTTCATAACAAAGCGTAAACAAAGTTATACTATGCACGTATGTACTATTTGATCATCCTGAGCTGTTTTTGCTACATATTTTGTTAAATAACTCTGAGCTTTGCAGGTATTTGCAGTTCTAACTTATCTAATATCAATGTATACTATCTTATCAATACGACGCAATCAAAACAATAGCGAAACTTTGCGGAATTTCATAACACAGCGTAAACAAAGTTATACTATGCACGGATGTAAAATTTGATCATCCTGAGAGGTTCTTGCTACATATTTAGTTAAATAACTCTAAGCTTTGCAGGTATTTTCAGTTCTACCTTCTATAATATCATAGTATATGATCTTATCAATACGACGCAATCAAAACATCAGCGAAACTTAGCGGAACTTCATAACAAAGCGTAAACAAAGTTATACTATGCACGGATGTACTATTTGATCATCCTGAGCGGTTCTTGCTACATATTTTGTTAAATAACTCTAAGCTTTGCAGGTATTTTCAGTTCTACCATATATAATATCAATGTATACTATCTTATCAATACGACGCAATCAAAACATCTGCGAAACTTTGCGGAATTTCATAACACAGCGTAAACAAAGTTATACTATGCACGGATGTACTATTCGATCATCCTGAGCGGTTCTTGCTACATATTTTGTTAAATAACTCTGAGCTTTGCAGGTATTTGCAGTTCTAACTTATATAATTTGAAAGTATACCTATCTTATCAATACCACGCAATCAAAACATCAGCGAAACTTTGCGGAACTTCATAACAAAGCGTAAACAAAGTTATACTATGCACGGATGTACTATTCGATCACCCTGAGCGGTTCTTGCTACATATTTTGTTAAATAACTCTGAGCTTTGCAGGTATTTGCAGTTCTAACTTATATAATTTGAAAGTATACCTATCTTATCAATACGACGCAATCAAAACATCAGCGAAACTTTGCGGAACTTCATAACAAAGCGTAAACAAAGTTATACTATGCACGGATGTACTATTCGATCACCCTGAGCGGCTCTTGCTACATATTTAGTTAAATAACTGTAAGCTTTGCAGTTCTTATTTTCAGTTCTAACTTATATAATATCAAAGTATAGTATCTTACCAATTGCGACGCAATCAAAACCTCAGCGAAACATTGCGGTACTTCATAACAAAGCGTAAACAAAGTTATACTATGCACGTATGTACTATTTGATCATCCTGAGCTGTTCTTGCTACATATTTTGTTAAATAACTCTGAGCTTTGCAGGTATTTGCAGTTCTAACTTATATAATATGAAAGTATACCTATCTTATCAATACGACGCAATCAAAACCTCAGCGAAACTTTGCGGAATTTCATAACACAGCGTAAACAAAGGTATACTATGCACGGATGTACTATTTGATCATCCTGAGCGGTTCTTGCTACATATTTTGTTAAATAACTCTGAGCTTTGCAGGTATTTGCAGTTCTAACTTATATAATATGACAGTATACCTATCTTATCAATACGACGCAATCAAAACCTCAGCGAAACTTTGCGGAACTTCATAACAAAGCGTAAACAAAGTTATACTAAGCACGTATGTACTATTTAACCATCCTGAGCTGTTCTTGCCACATATTTTGTTAAATAACTCTGAGCATTGCAGGTATTTGCAGTTCTAACTTATATAATATGAAAGTATACCTATCTTATCAATACGACGCAATCAAAACCTCAGCGAAACTTTGCGGAATTTCATAACACAGCGTAAAAAAAGTTATACTATGCACGGATGTACTATTCGATCACCCTGAGCGGTTCTTGCTACATATTTAGTTAAATAACTCTAAGCTTTGCAGGTATTTTCAGTTCTACCTTATATAATATCATAGTATACTATCTTACCAGTACGACGCCATCAAAACCTCAGCGAAACTCTGCGGAACTTCATAACAAAGCCTAAACAAACTTATACTATGCACGGATGTACTATTTGATCATCCTGAGCTGTTCTTGCTACATATTTTGTTAAATAACTCTGAGCTTTGCAGGTATTTGCAGTTCTAACTTATCTAATATCAATGTATACTATCTTATCAATACGACGCATTCAAAACATCTGCGAAACTTTGCGGAATTTCATAACACAGCGTAAACAAAGTCTTACTATGCACGGATGTACTATTTGATCATCCTGAGAGGTTCTTGCTACATATTTAGTTAAATAACTCTAAGCTTTGCAGGTATTTTCAGTTCTACCTTATATAATATCATAGTATACCATCTTACCAATACGACGCAATCAAAACATCAGCGAAACTTTGCGGAATTTCATAACAAAGCGTAAACAAAGTTGTACTATGCACGGATGTAAAATTTGATCATCCTGAGAGGTTCTTGCTACATATTTAGTTAAATAACTCTAAGCTTTGCAGGTATTTTCAGTTCTACCATATATAATATCAATGTATACTATCTTACCAATACGATGCAATCAAATCATCAGTGACACTTTGCGGAACTTCATAACAAAGCGTAAACAAAGTTATACTATGCACGTATGTACTATTTGATCATCCTGAGCTGTTTTTGCTACATATTTTGTTAAATAACTCTGAGCTTTGCAGGTATTTGCAGTTCTAACTTATATAATTTGAAAGTATACCTATCTTATCAATACGACGCAATCAAAACCTCAGCGAAACTTTGCGGAACTTCATAACAAAGCGTAAACAAAGTTATACTATGCACGGATGTACTATTTGATCATCCTGAGCGGTTCATGCTACATATTTTGTTAAATAACTCTGAGGTGTGCAGGTATTTGCAGTTCTAACTTATCTAATATCAATGTATACTATCTTATCAATACGACGCAATCAAAACATCAGCGAAACTTTGCGGAACTTCATAACAAAGCGTAAACAAAGTTATACTATGCACGTATGTACTATTTGATCATCCTGAGCTGTTCTTGCTACATATTTTGTTAAATAACTCTGAGCTTTGCAGGTATTTGCAGTTCTACCATATATAATATCAATGTATACTATCTTATCAATACGACGCAATCAAAACATCTGCGAAACTTTGCGGAATTTCATAACAGAGCGTAAACAAAGTTATACTATGCACGGATGTACTATTTGATCATCCTGAGCGGTTCTTGCTACATATTTAGTTAAATAACTCTAAGCTTTGCAGGTATTTTCAGTTCTACCTTATATAATATCATAGTATACTATCTTATCAATACGACGCAATCAAAACATCAGCGAAGCTTTGCGGAATTTCATAACAAAGCGTAAACAAAGTTATACTATGCACGGATGTACTATTTGATCATCCTGAGCGGTTCTTGCTACATATTTTGTTAAATAACTCTGAGCTTTGCAGGTATTTGCAGTTCTAACTTATATAATATGAAAGTATACCTATCTTATCAATACGACGCAATCAAAACCTCAGCGAAACTTTGCGGAATTTCATAACACAGCGTAAACAAAGTTATACTATGCACGGATGTACTATTTGATCATCCTGAGCGGTTCTTGCTACATATTTAGTTAAATAACTATAAGCTTAGCAGGTATTTTCAGTTCTACCTTATATAATATCATAGTATAGTATCTTACCAATACCACGCAATCAAAACCTCAGCGAAACATTGCGGAATTTCATAACTCAGCGTAAACACAGTTTTACTATGCACGGATGTACTATTTGATCATCCTGAGCGGTTCTTGCTACATATTTTGTTAAATAACTCTAAGCTTTGCAGGTATTTTCAGTTCTACCTTATATAATATCATAGTATACTATCTTACCAATACGACGCAATCAAAACATCAGTGACACTTTGCGGAACTTCATAACAAAGCGTAAACAAAGTTATACTATGCACGTATGTACTATTTAATCATCCTGAGCTGTTCTTGCTACATATTTTGTTAAATAACTCTGAGCTTTGCAGGTATTTGCAGTTCTAACTTATCTAATATCAATGTATACTATCTTATCAATACGACGCATTCAAAACATCTGCGAAACTTTGCGGAATTTCATAACACAGCGTAAACAAAGTCTTACTATGCACGGATGTACTATTTGATCATCCTGAGAGGTTCTTGCTACATATTTAGTTAAATAACTCTAAGCTTTGCAGGTATTTTCAGTTCTACCTTATATAATATCATAGTATACCATCTTACCAATACGACGCAATCAAAACATCAGCGAAACTTTGCGGAATTTCATAACAAAGCGTAAACAAAGTTGTACTATGCACGGATGTAAAATTTGATCATCCTGAGAGGTTCTTGCTACATATTTAGTTAAATAACTCTAAGCTTTGCAGGTATTTTCAGTTCTAACTTATCTAATATCAATGTATACTATCTTATCAATACGACGCAATCAAAACAATAGCGAAACTTTGCGGAATTTCATAACACAGCGTAAACAAAGTTATACTATGCACGGATGTAAAATTTGATCATCCTGAGAGGTTCTTGCTACATATTTATTTAAATAACTCTAAGCTTTGCAGGTATTTTCAGTTCTACCTTATATAATATCATAGTATACTATCTTATCAATATGACGCAATCAAAACATCAGCGAAACTTTGCGGAACTTCATAACAAAGCGTAAACAAAGTTATACTATGCACGGATGTACTATTTGATCATCCTGAGCGGTTCTTGCTACATATTTTGTTAAATAACTCTGAGCTTTGCAGGTATTTGCAGTTCTAACTTATCTAATATCAATGTATACTATCTTATCAATACGACGCAATCAAAACATCTGCGAAACTTTGCGGAATTTCATAACACAGCGTAAACAAAGTTATACTATGCACGGATGTACTATTTGATCATCCTGAGAGGTTCTTGCTACATATTTAGTTAAATAACTCTAAGCTTTGCAGGTATTTTCAGTTCTACCTTATATAATATCATAGTATATTATCTTACCAATACAATGCAATCAAAACATCAGTGACACTTTGCGGAACTTCATCACAAAGCGTAAACAAAGTTATACTATTCAGGGATGTACTATTTGATCATCCTGAGCGGTTCTTGCTACATATTTTGTTAAATAACTCTGAGGCGTGCAGGTATTTGCAGTTCTAACTTATCTAATATCAATGTATACTATCTTATCAATACGACGCAATCAAAACATCAGCGAAACTTTGCGGAACTCCATAACAAAGCGTAAACAAAGTTATACTATGCACGTATGTACATTTTAACCATCCTGAGCTGTTCTTGCTACATATTTTGTTAAATAACTCTGAGCTTTGCAGGTATTTGCAGTTCTAACTTATATAATATGAAAGTATACCTATCTTATCAATACGACGCAATCAAAAGCTCAGCGAAACTTTGCGGAATTTCATAACACAGCGTAAACAAAGTTATACTATGCACGGATGTACTATTCGATCACCCTGAGCGGTTCTTGCTACATATTTAGTTAAATAACTCTAAGCTTTGCAGGTATTTTCAGTTCCACCTTATATAATATCATAGTATACTATCTTACAAATACGATGCAATCAAATCATCAGTGACACTTTGCGGAACTTCATAACAAAGCGTAAACAAAGTTATACTATGCACGGATGTACTATTTGATCATCCTGAGCGGTTCTTGCTACATATTTAGTTAAATAACTCTAAGCTTTGCAGGTATTTTCAGTTCTACCTTATATAATATCGTAGTATACTATCTTACCAATACGATGCAATCAAAACATCAGCGAAACTTTGCGGAACTTCATAACAAAGCGTAAACAATGTTGTACTATGCACGGATGTACTATATGATCATCCTGAGCGGTTCTTGCTACATATTTTGATAAATAACTCTGAAGTTTGCAGGTAGTTGCAGTTCTATCTTACATAATATCAAATTATACTATCTTATCAATACGACGCAATCAAAACATCAGCGAAACTTTGCGGTATTTCATAACACAGCGTAAACAAAGTTATACTATGCACGGATGTACTATTTGATCATCCTGAGCGGTTCTTGCTACATATTTAGTTAAATAACTCTAAGCTTTGCAGGTATTTTCAGTTCTACCTTACATAATATCAAATTATACTATCTTACCAGTACGACGCCATCTAAACCTCAGCGAAACTTTGCGGAACTTCATATCAAAGCGTAATCAAAGTTATACTATGCACGTATGTACTATTTGATCATCCTGAGCGGTTGTTGCTACATATTTAGTTAAATAACTCTGAGCTTTGCAGGTATTTGCAGTTCTAACTTATATAATATCAAAGTATACCATCTTACCAATTGCGACGCAATCAAAACCTCAGCGAAACATTGCGGAACTTCATAACTAAGCGTAAACAAAGTTATACTATGCACGGATGTACTATTTGATCGTCCTGAGCGGTTCTTGCTACATATTTAGTTAAATAAATCTAAGCATGCAGGTATTTTCAGTTCTACCTTATATAATATCAGATTATAGTATCTTACCAATACGAGGCCATCAAAACCTCAGGGAAACTCATCGGAACTTCATAACAAAGCGTAAACAAAGTTATACTATGCACGGATGTACTATTTGATCATCCTGAGCGGTTCTTGCTACATATTTAGTTAAATAACTCTGAGGTTTGCATGTAGTTGCAGTTCTAACTTATACAATATCAAAGTATACTATCTTACCAATTGCGACGGAATCAAATCCTCAGCGAAACTTTGCGGAACTTCATAACAAAGCGTAAACAAAGTTATACTATGCACGGATGTACTATTTGATCATCCTGAGCGGTTCTTGCTACATATTTTGTTAAATAACTCTAAGCTTTGCAGGTATTTTCAGTTCTACCTTATATAATATCATAGTATACTATCTTACCAGTATGATGCAATCAAAACATCAGTGACACTTTGCGGAACTTCATAACAATTCGTAAACAAAGTTATACTATGCACGTATGTACTATTTGATCATCGTGAGCTGTTTTTGCTACATATTTTGTTAAATAACTCTGAGCTTTGCAGGTATTTGCAGTTCTAACTTATATAATATGACAGTATACCTATCTTATCAATACGACGCAATCAAAACCTCAGCGAAACTTTGCGGAACTTCATAACAAAGCGTAAACAAAGTTATACTAAGCACGTATGTACTATTTAACCATCCTGAGCTGTTCTTGCCACATATTTTGTTAAATAACTCTGAGCATTGCAGGTATTTGCAGTTCTAACTTATATAATATGAAAGTATACCTATCTTATCAATACGACGCAATCAAAACCTCAGCGAAACTTTGCGGAATTTCATAACACAGCGTAAAAAAAGTTATACTATGCACGGATGTACTATTCGATCACCCTGAGCGGTTCTTGCTACATATTTAGTTAAATAACTCTAAGCTTTGCAGGTATTTTCAGTTCTACCTTATATAATATCATAGTATACTATCTTACCAGTACGACGCCATCAAAACCTCAGCGAAACTCTGCGGAACTTCATAACAAAGCCTAAACAAACTTATACTATGCACGGATGTACTATTTGTTCATCCTGAGAGGTTCTTGCTACATATTTAGGTAAATAACTCTAAGCTTTGCAGGTATTTTCAGTTCTACCTTATATAATATCATAGTATACTATCTTACCAATACGACGCAATCAAAACATCAGTGACACTTTGCGGAACTTCATAACAAAGCGTAAACAAAGTTATACTATGCACGTATGTACTATTTAATCATCCTGAGCTGTTCTTGCTACATATTTTGTTAAATAACTCTGAGCTTTGCAGGTATTTGCAGTTCTAACTTATCTAATATCAATGTATACTATCTTATCAATACGACGCAATCAAAACATCAGCGAAACTTTGCGGAATTTCATAACACAGCGTAAACAAAGTTATACTATGCACGGAGTTACTGTATGATCATCCTGCCCGTTCTTGAAACATATTTTGCCAAATAACTCTGAGGATTGCAAGTAGTTGCAGTTCCATCTTACATCATATCAAATTATACTATCTTATCAATACGACGCAATCAAAACATCAGCGAAACTTTGCGGAATTTCATAACACAGCGTAAACAAAGTTATACTATGCACGTATGTACTATTTGATCATCCTGAGCTGTTCTTGCTACATATTTTGTTAAATAACTCTAAGCTTTGCAGGTATTTGCAGTTCTAACTTATATAATATGAAAGTATACCTATCTTATCAATACGACGCCATCTAAACCTCAGCGAAACTTTGCGGAACTTCATATCAAAGCGTAATCAAAGTTATACTATGCACGTATGTACTATTTGATCATCCTGAGCGGTTGTTGCTACATATTTAGTTAAATAACTCTGAGCTTTGCAGGTATTTGCAGTTCTAACTTATATAATATCAAAGTATACCATCTTACCAATTGCGACGCAATCAAAACCTCAGCGAAACATTGCGGAACTTCATAACTAAGCGTAAACAAAGTTATACTATGCACGGATGTACTATTTGATCGTCCTGAGCGGTTCTTGCTACATATTTAGTTAAATAAATCTAAGCATGCAGGTATTTTCAGTTCTACCTTATATAATATCAGATTATAGTATCTTACCAATACGAGGCCATCAAAACCTCAGCCAAACTCATCGGAACTTCATAACAAAGCGTAAACAAAGTTATACTATGCACGGATGTACTATTTGATCATGCTGAGCGGTTCTTGCTACAAATTTAGTTAAATAACTCTGAGGTTTGCATGTAGTTGCAGTTCTAACTTATACAATATCAAAGTATACTATCTTACCAATTGCGACGGAATCAAATCCTCAGCGAAACTTTGCGGAACTTCATAACAAAGCGTAAACAAAGTTATACTATGCACGGATGTACTATTTGATCATCCTGAGCGGTTCTTGCTACATATTTTGTTAAATAACTCTAAGCTTTGCAGGTATTTTCAGTTCTACCTTATATAATATCATAGTATACTATCTTACCAGTATGATGCAATCAAAACATCAGTGACACTTTGCGGAACTTCATAACAATTCGTAAACAAAGTTATACTATGCACGTATGTACTATTTGATCATCGTGAGCTGTTTTTGCTACATATTTTGTTAAATAACTCTGAGCTTTGCAGGTATTTGCAGTTCTAACTTATATAATATGACAGTATACCTATCTTATCAATACGACGCAATCAAAACCTCAGCGAAACTTTGCGGAACTTCATAACAAAGCGTAAACAAAGTTATACTAAGCACGTATGTACTATTTAACCATCCTGAGCTGTTCTTGCCACATATTTTGTTAAATAACTCTGAGCATTGCAGGTATTTGCAGTTCTAACTTATATAATATGAAAGTATACCTATCTTATCAATACGACGCAATCAAAACCTCAGCGAAACTTTGCGGAATTTCATAACACAGCGTAAAAAAAGTTATACTATGCACGGATGTACTATTCGATCACCCTGAGCGGTTCTTGCTACATATTTAGTTAAATAACTCTAAGCTTTGCAGGTATTTTCAGTTCTACCTTATATAATATCATAGTATACTATCTTACCAGTACGACGCCATCAAAACCTCAGCGAAACTCTGCGGAACTTCATAACAAAGCCTAAACAAACTTATACTATGCACGGATGTACTATTTGTTCATCCTGAGAGGTTCTTGCTACATATTTAGGTAAATAACTCTAAGCTTTGCAGGTATTTTCAGTTCTACCTTATATAATATCATAGTATACTATCTTACCAATACGACGCAATCAAAACATCAGTGACACTTTGCGGAACTTCATAACAAAGCGTAAACAAAGTTATACTATGCACGTATGTACTATTTAATCATCCTGAGCTGTTCTTGCTACATATTTTGTTAAATAACTCTGAGCTTTGCAGGTATTTGCAGTTCTAACTTATCTAATATCAATGTATACTATCTTATCAATACGACGCAATCAAAACATCAGCGAAACTTTGCGGAATTTCATAACACAGCGTAAACAAAGTTATACTATGCACGTATGTACTATTTGATCATCCTGAGCTGTTCTTGCTACATATTTTGTTAAATAACTCTAAGCTTTGCAGGTATTTGCAGTTCTAACTTATATAATATGAAAGTATACCTATCTTATCAATACGACGCAATCAAAACCTCAGCGAAACTTTGCGGAATTTCATAACAAAGCGTAAACAAAGTTATACTATGCACGTATGTACTATTTGATCATCCTGAGCTGTTCTTGCTACATATTTTGTTAAATAACTCTGAGCTTTGCAGGTATTTTCAGTTCTACCTTATATAATATCATAGTATACTATCTTATCAATACGACGCAATCAAAACAACAGCGAAACTTTGCGGAACTTCATAACAACGCGTAAACAAAGTTATACTATGCACGGATGTACTATTTGATCATCCTGAGCGGTTCTTGCTACATATTTTGTTAAATAACTCTAAGCTTTGCAGGTATTTTCAGTTCTACCATATATAATATCAATGTATACTATCTTACCAATACGATGCAATCAAATCATCAGTGACACTTTGCGGAACTTCATAACAAAGCGTAAACAAAGTTATACTATGCACGGATGTACTATATGATCATCCTGAGCAGTTCTTGCTAAATATTTAGTTAAATAACTCTTAGCTTTGCAGGTAATTTCAGTTCCACCTTATATAATATCATAGTATACTATCTTACCAGAACGATGCAATCGAAACATCAGTGACACTTTGTGGAACTTCATAACAAAGCGTAAACAAAGTTATACTATGCACGTATGTACTATTTGATCATCCTGTGCTGTTTTTGCTACATATTTTGTTAAATAACTCTGAGCTTTGCAGGTATTTGCAGTTCTAACTTATATAATATGAAAGTATACCTATCTTATCAATACGACGCAATCAAAACATCAGCGAAACTTTGCGGAATTTCATAACACAGCGTAAACAAAGTTATACTATGCACGGATGTACTATTCGATCATCCTGAGCGGTTCTTGCTACATATTTTGTTAAATAACTCTGAGCTTTGCAGGTATTTGCAGTTCTAACTTATATAATTTGAAAGTATACCTATCTTATCAATACCACGCAATCAAAACATCAGCGAAACTTTGCGGAACTTCATAACAAAGCGTAAACAAAGTTATACTATGCACGGATGTACTATTCGATCACCCTGAGCGGTTCATGCTACATATTTTGTTAAATAACTCTGAGCTTTGCAGGTATTTGCAGTTCTAACTTATATAATTTGAAAGTATACCTATCTTATCAATACGACGCAATCAAAACATCAGCGAAACTTTGCGGAACTTCATAACAAAGCGTAAACAAAGTTATACTATGCACGTATGTACTATTTGATCATCCTGAGCTGTTCTTGCTACATATTTTGTTAAATAACTCTAAGCTTTGCAGGTATTTGCAGTTCTAACTTATATAATATGAAAGTATACCTATCTTATCAATACGACGCAATCAAAACCTCAGCGAAACTTTGCGGAATTTCATAACACAGCGTAAACAAAGGTATACTATGCACGGATGTACTATTTGATCATCCTGAGCGGTTCTTGCTACATATTTAGTTAAATAACTCTAAGCTTTGCAGGTATTTTCAGTTCTACCTTATATATTATCATAGTATACTATCTTACCAATACGATGCAATCAAAACATCAGTGACACTTTGCGAAACATCATAACAAAGCGTAAACAAAGTTATACTATGCACGTATGTACTATTTGATCATCCTGAGCTGTTCTTGCTACATATTTTGTTAAATAACTCTGAGCTTTGCAGGTATTTGCAGTTCTAACTTATATAATATGAAAGTATACCAATCTTATCAATACGACGCAATCAAAACCTCAGCGAAACTCTGCGGAATTTCATAACACAGCGTAAACAAAGTTATACTATGCACGGATGTACTATTTGATCATCCTGAGCGGTTCTTGCTACATATTTAGTTAAATAACTCTAAGCTTTGCAGGTATTTTCAGTTCTACCTTATATATTATCATAGTATACTATCTTACCAATACGATGCAATCAAAACATCAGTGACACTTTGCGAAACTTCATAACAAAGCGTAAACAAAGTTATACTATGCACGTATGTACTATTTGATCATCCTGAGCTGTTCTTGCTACATATTTTGTTAAATAACTCTGAGCTTTGCAGGTATTTGCAGTTCTAACTTATCTAATATCAATGTATACTATCTTATCAATACGACGCATTCAAAACATCTGCGAAACTTTGCGGAATTTCATAACACAGCGTAAACAAAGTTATACTATGCACGGATGTACTATTTGATCATCCTGAGCGGTTCATGCTACATATTTTGTTAAATAACTCTGAGGTGTGCAGGTATTTGCAGTTCTAACTTATCTAATATCAATGTATACTATCTTATCAATACGACGCAATCAAAACATCAGCGAAACTTTGCGGAACTTCATAACAAAGCGTAAACAAAGTTATACTATGCACGTATGTACTATTTGATCATCCTGAGCTGTTCTTGCTACATATTTTGTTAAATAACTCTGAGCTTTGCAGGTATTTGCAGTTCTAAATTATATAATATGAAAGTATACCTATCTTATCAATACGACGCAATCAAAACCTCAGCGAAACTTTGCGGAATTTCATAACACAGCGTAAACAAAGTTATACTATGCACGGATGTACTATTCGATCACCCTGAGCGGCTCTTGCTACATATTTAGTTAAATAACTGTAAGCTTTGCAGTTCTTATTTTCAGTTCTAACTTATATAATATCAAAGTATAGTATCTTACCAATTGCGACGCAATCAAAACCTCAGCGAAACATTGCGGTACTTCATAACAAAGCGTAAACAAAGTTATACTATGCACGTATGTACTATTTGATCATCCTGAGCTGTTCTTGCTACATATTTTGTTAAATAACTCTGAGCTTTGCAGGTATTTGCAGTTCTAACTTATATAATATGAAAGTATACCTATCTTATCAATACGACGCAATCAAAACCTCAGCGAAACTTTGCGGAATTTCATAACACAGCGTAAACAAAGTTATACTATGAACGTATGTACTATTTGATCATCCTGAGCGGTTCTTGCTACATATTTAGTTAAATAACTCTGAGCTTTGCAGGTAGTTACAGTTCTACCTTATATATTATCATAGTATACTATCTTACCAATACGATGCAATCAAAACATCAGTGACACTTTGCGTAATTTCATAACACAGCGTAAACAAAGTTATACTATGCACGGATGTACTATTTGTTGATCCTGAGAGGTTCTTGCTACATATTTAGTTAAATAACTCTAAGCTTTGCTGGTATTTTCAGTTCTACCTTATATAATATCATAGAATACCATCTTACCAATACGACGCAATCAAAACATCAGCGAAACTTTGCGGAATTTCATAACAAAGCGTAAACAAAGTTGTACTATGCACGGATGTAAAATTTGATCATCCTGAGAGGTTCTTGCTACATATTTAGTTAAATAACTCTAAGCTTTGCAGGTATTTTCAGTTCTACCTTCTATAATATCATAGTATATGATCTTATCAATACGACGCAATCAAAACATCAGCGAAACTTAGCGGAACTTCATAACAAAGCGTAAACAAAGTTATACTATGCACGTATGTACTATTTGATCATCCCTAGCGGTTCTTGCTACATATTTTGTTAAATAACTCTGAGGTGTGCACGTATTTGCAGTTCTAACTTATATAATATCAAAGTATACTATCTTATCAATACGACGCCATCAAAACCTCAGCGAAACTTTGCGGAACTTCATAACAAAGCCTAAACAAAGTTATACTATGCACGGATTTACTGTATGATCATCCTGCCCGTTCTTGAAACATATTTTGCCAAATAACTCTGAGGTTTGCAGGTAAATGCAGTTCTACCTTATATAATATCATAGTATACTATCTTACCAATACGACGCAATCAAAACATCAGCGAAACTTTGCGGAATTTTATAACACAGCGTAAACAAAGTTATACTATGCACGGATGTACTATTTGATCATCCTGAGCGGTTCTTGCTACATATTTTGTTAAATAACTCTGAGCTTTGCAGGTATTTGCAGTTCTAACTTATATAATATGAAAGTATACCTATCTTATCAATACGACGCAATCAAAACCTCAGCGAAACTTTGCGGAATTTCATAACACAGCGTAAACAAAGTTATACTATGCACGGATGTACTATTTGATCATCCTGAGCGGTTCTTGCTACATATTTAGTTAAATAACTATAAGCTTAGCAGGTATTTTCAGTTCTACCTTATATAATATCATAGTATAGTATCTTACCAATACCACGCAATCAAAACCTCAGCGAAACATTGCGGAATTTCATAACTCAGCGTAAACACAGTTTTACTATGCACGGATGTACTATTTGTTCATCCTGAGAGGTTCTTGCTACATATTTAGTTAAATAACTCTAAGCTTTGCAGGTATTTTCAGTTCTACCTTATATAATATCATAGTATACTATCTTACCAATACGACGCAATCAAAACATCAGTGACACTTTGCGGAACTTCATAACAAAGCGTAAACAAAGTTATACTATGCACGTATGTACTATTTAATCATCCTGAGCTGTTCTTGCTACATATTTTGTTAAATAACTCTGAGCTTTGCAGGTATTTGCAGTTCTAACTTATCTAATATCAATGTATACTATCTTATCAATACGACGCAATCAAAACAATAGCGAAACTTTGCGGAATTTCATAACACAGCGTAAACAAAGTTATACTATGCACGGATGTAAAATTTGATCATCCTGAGAGGTTCTTGCTACATATTTATTTAAATAACTCTAAGCTTTGCAGGTATTTTCAGTTCTACCTTATATAATATCATAGTATACTATCTTATCAATACGACGCAATCAAAACCTGAGCGAAACTTTGCGGAACTTCATAACAAAGCGTAAACAAAGTTATACTATGCACGGATGTACTATTTGATCATCCTGAGCGGTTCTTGCTACATATTTTGTTAAATAACTCTGAGCTTTGCAGGTATTTGCAGTTCTAACTTATCTAATATCAATGTATACTATCTTATCAATACGACGCAATCAAAACATCTGCGAAACTTTGCGGAATTTCATAACACAGCGTAAACAAAGTTATACTATGCACGGATGTACTATTTGATCATCCTGAGAGGTTCTTGCTACATAATTAGTTAAATAACTCTAAGCTTTGCAGGTATTTTCAGTTCTACCTTATATAATATCATAGTATACTATCTTACCAATACAATGCAATCAAAACATCAGTGACACTTTGCGGAACTTCATCACAAAGCGTAAACAAAGTTATACTATTCAGGGATGTACTATTTGATCATCCTGAGCGGTTCTTGCTACATATTTTGTTAAATAACTCTGAGGCGTGCAGGTATTTGCAGTTCTAACTTATCTAATATCAATGTATACTATCTTATCAATACGACGCAATCAAAACATCAGCGAAACTTTGCGGAACTCCATAACAAAGCGTAAACAAAGTTATACTATGCACGTATGTACATTTTAATCATCCTGAGCTGTTCTTGCTACATATTTTGTTAAATAACTCTGAGCTTTGCAGGTATTTGCAGTTCTAACTTATATAATATGAAAGTATACCTATCTTATCAATACGACGCAATCAAAAGCTCAGCGAAACTTTGCGGAATTTCATAACACAGCGTAAACAAAGTTATACTATGAACGGATGTACTATTCGATCACCCTGAGCGGTTCTTGCTACATATTTAGTTAAATAACTCTAAGCTTTGCAGGTATTTTCAGTTCCACCTTATATAATATCATAGTATACTATCTTACAAATACGATGCAATCAAATCATCAGTGACACTTTGCGGAACTTCATAACAAAGCGTAAACAAAGTTATACTATGCACGGATGTACTATTTGATCATCCTGAGCGGTTCTTGCTACATATTTAGTTAAATAACTCTAAGCTTTGCAGGTATTTTCAGTTCTACCTTATATAATATCGTAGTATACTATCTTACCAATACGATGCAATCAAAACCTCAGCGAAACTTTGCGGAACTTCATAACAAAGCGTAAACAATGTTGTACTATGCACGGATGTACTATATGATCATCCTGAGCGGTTCTTGCTACATATTTTGATAAATAACTCTGAAGTTTGCAGGTAGTTGCAGTTCTATCTTACATAATATCAAATTATACTATCTTATCAATACGACGCAATCAAAACATCAGCGAAACTTTGCGGTATTTCATAACAAAGCGTAAACAAAGTTATACTATGCACGGATGTACTATTTGATCATCCTGAGCGGTTGTTGCTACATATTTAGTTAAATAACTCTGAGCTTTGCAGGTATTTGCAGTTCTAACTTATATAATATCAAAGTATACCATCTTACCAATTGCGACGCAATCAAAACCTCAGCGAAACATTGCGGAACTTCATAACTAAGCGTAAACAAAGTTATACTATGCACGGATGTACTATTTGATCGTCCTGAGCGGTTCTTGCTACATATTTAGTTAAATAAATCTAAGCATGCAGGTATTTTCAGTTCTACCTTATATAATATCAGATTATAGTATCTTACCAATACGAGGCCATCAAAACCTCAGCCAAACTCATCGGAACTTCATAACAAAGCGTAAACAAAGTTATACTATGCACGGATGTACTATTTGATCATGCTGAGCGGTTCTTGCTACATATTTTGTTAAATAACTCTGAGGTGTGCAGGTATTTGCAGTTCTAACTTATCTAATATCAATGTATACTATCTTATCAATACGACGCAATCAAAACATCAGCGAAACTTTGCGGAACTTCATAACAAAGAGTAAACAAAGTTATACTATGCACGGATGTACTATTTGATCATCCTGAGCGGTTCTTGCTACATATTTTGTTAAATAACTCTAAGCTTTGCAGGTATTTTCAGTTCTACCATATATAATATCATAGTATACTATCTTACCAATACGACGGCATCAAAACCTCAGCGAAACCCATCGGAACTTCATAACAAAGCGTAAACAAAGTTATACTATGCACGTATGTAGTATTTGATCATCCCTAGCGGTTCTTACTACATATTTTGTTAAATAACTCTGAGGTTTGCATGTAGTTGCAGTTCTATCTTATATAATATCAATGTATACTATCTTACCAATACGACGCAATCAAAACATCAGTGACACTTTGCGGAACTTCATAACAAAGCGTAAACAAAGTTATACTATGCACGTATGTACTATTTAATCATCCTGAGCTGTTCTTGCTACATATTTTGTTAAATAACTCTGAGCTTTGCAGGTATTTGCAGTTCTAACTTATCTAATATCAATGTATACTATCTTATCAATACGACGCAATCAAAACATCAGCGAAACTTTGCGGAATTTCATAACACAGCGTAAACAAAGTTATACTATGCACGGAGTTACTGTATGATCATCCTGCCCGTTCTTGAAACATATTTTGCCAAATAACTCTGAGGATTGCAAGTAGTTGCAGTTCCATCTTACATCATATCAAATTATACTATCTTATCAATACGACGCAATCAAAACATCAGCGAAACTTTGCGGAATTTCATAACACAGCGTAAACAAAGTTATACTATGCACGGATGTACTATTTGATCATCCTGAGCGGTTCTTGCTACATATTTTGTTAAATAACTCTAAGCTTTGCAGGTATTTTCAGTTCTACCATATATAATATCATAGTATACTATCTTACCAATACGATGCAATCAAAACAACAGTGACACTTGGAGGAACTTCATCACAAAGCGTAAACAAAGTTATACTATGCAGGGATGTACTATTTGATCATCCTGAGCGGTTCTTGCTACATATTTTGTTAAATAACTCTGAGGTGTGCAGGTATTTGCAGTTCTAACTTATCTAATATCAATGTATACTATCTTATCAATACGACGCAATCAAAACCTCAGCGAAACTTTGCGGAACTTCATAACAAAGCGTAAACAAAGTTGTACTATGCACGGATGTACTATTTGATCATCCTGAGCGGTTCTTGCTACATATTTAGTTAAATAACTCTAAGCTTTGCAGGTATTTTAGTTCTACCTTATATAATAACATAGTATACTATCCTACCAATACGATGCAATCAAAACATCAGTGACACTTTGCGGAACTTCATAACAAAGAGTAAACAAAGTTATACTATGCACGGATGTACTATTTGATCATTCTGAGCGTTTCCTCCTACATATTTAGTTAAATAACTCTAAGCTTTGCAGGTATTTTCTGTTCTACCTTATATAATATCATAGTATAGTATCTTACCAATACGACGCCATCAAAACCTCAGCGAAACCCATCGGAACTTCATAACAAAGCGTAAACAAAGTTATACTATGCACGTATGTAGTATTTGATCATCCCTAGCGGTTCTTACTACATATTTTGTTAAATAACTCTGAGGTTTGCATGTAGTTGCAGTTCTATCTTATATAATATCAAAGTATACTATCCCACCAATACGACGCCATCAAAACCTCAGCGAAACTTTGCGGAACTTCATAACAAAGCGTAAACGAAGTTATACAATGCACGGATGTACTATTTGATCGTCCTGAGCGGTTCTTGCTACATATTTAGTTAAATAACTCTAAGCATGCAGGTATTTTCAGTTCTACCTTATATAATATCAGATTATAGTATCTTACCAATACGAGGCCATCAAACCTCAGCCAAACTCATCGGAACTTCATAACAAAGCGTAAACAAAGTTATACTATGCACGGATGGACTATTTGATCATCCTGAGAGGTTCTTGCTACATATTTAGTTAAATAACTCTAAGCTTTGCAGGTATTTTCAGTTCTACCTTATATAATATCATAGTATACTATCTTACCAATACGACGCAATCAAAACATCAGTGACACTTTGCGAAACTTCATAACAAAGCGTAAACAAAGTTATACTATGCACGTTTGTACTATTTGATCATCCTGAGCTGTTCTTGCTACATATTTTGTTAAATAATTCTGAGCTTTGCATATATTTGCAGTTCTAACTTATCTAATATCAATGTATACTATCTTATCAATACGACGCAATCAAAACATCAGCGAAACTTTGCGGAACTTCATAACAAAGCGTAAACAAAGTTATACTATGCACGGATGTACTATTTGATCATCCTGAGCGGTTCTTGCTACATATTTTGTTAAATAACTCTAAGCTTTGCAGGTATTTTCAGTTCTACCATATATAATATCATAGTATACTATCTTACCAATACGATGCAATCAAAACATCAGTGACACTTTGCGGAACTTCATAACAAAGCGTAAACAAGGTTATACTATGCACGTATGTACTATTTGATCATCGTGAGCTGTTTTTGCTACATATTTTGTTAAATAACTCTGAGCTTTGCAGGTATTTGCAGTTCTAACTTATATAATATGAAAGTATACCTATCTTATCAATACGACGCATTCAAAACCTCAGCGAAACTTTTCGGAACTTCATAACAAAGCGTAAACAAAGTGATACTATGCACGGATGTACTATTTGATCATCCTGAGCGGTTCATGCTACATATTTTGTTAAATAACTCTGAGGTGTGCAGGTATTTGCAGTTCTAACTTATCTACTATCAATGTATACTATCTTATCAATACGACGCAATCAAAACATCAGCGAAACTTTGCGGAACTTCATAACAAAGAGTAAACAAAGTTATACTATGCACGGATGTACTATTTGATCATCCTGAGCGGTTCTTGCTACATATTTTGTTAAATAACTCTAAGCTTTGCAGGTATTTTCAGTTCTACCATATATAATATCATAGTATACTATCTTACCAATACGACGGCATCAAAACCTCAGCGAAACCCATCGGAACTTCATAACAAAGCGTAAACAAAGTTATACTATGCACGTATGTAGTATTTGATCATCCCTAGCGGTTCTTACTACATATTTTGTTAAATAACTCTGAGGTTTGCATGTAGTTGCAGTTCTATCTTATATAATATCAATGTATACTATCTTATCAATACGACGCAATCAAAACCTCAGCGAAACTTTGCGGAACTTCATAAAAAAGCGTAAACAAAGTTATACTATGCACGGATGTACTATTTGATCATCCTGAGCGGTTGTTGCTACATATTTAGTTAAATAACTCTGAGCTTTGCAGGTATTTGCAGTTCTAACTTATATAATATCAAAGTATACCATCTTACCAATTGCGACGCAATCAAAACCTCAGCGAAACATTGCGGAACTTCATAACTAAGCGTAAACAAAGTTATACTATGCACTGATGTACTATTTGATCATCCTGAGCGGTTCTTGCTACATATTTAGTTAAATAACTCTAAGCTTTGCAGGTATTTTCAGTTCTACCTTATATAATATCATAGTATACTATCTTACCAATACGATGCAATCAAAACATCAGCGAAACTTTGCGGAACTTCATAACAAAGCGTAAACAAATTTATACTATGCACGGATGTACTATTTGATCATCCTGAGCGGTTCTTGCTACATATTTAGTTAAATAACTCTAAGCTTTGCAGGTATTTTCAGTTCTACCTTATATAATATCATAGTATACTATCTTACCAATACGACGCAATCAAAACATCAGTGACACTTTGCGGAACTTCATAACAAAGCGTAAACAAAGTTATACTATGCACGTATGTACTATTTAATCATCCTGAGCTGTCCTTGCTACATATTTTGTTAAATAACTCTGAGCTTTGCAGGTATTTTCAGTTCTACCTTATCTAATATCAATGTATACTATCTTATCAATACGACGCAATTAAAACATCAGCGAAACTTTGCGGAACTTCATAACTAAGCGTAAACAAAGTTATACTATGCACTGATGTACTATTTGATCATCCTGAGCGGTTCTTGCTACATATTTAGTTAAATAACTCTAAGCATGCAGGTATTTTCAGTTCTACCTTATATAATATCAGATTATAGTATCTTACCAATACGAGGCCATCAAAACCTCAGCCAAACTCATCGGAACTTCATAACAAAGCGTAAACAAAGTTATACTATGCACGGATGTACTATTTGATCATGCTGAGCGGTTCTTGCTACAAATTTAGTTAAATAACTCTGAGGTTTGCATGTAGTTGCAGTTCTAACTTATATAATATCAAAGTATACTATCTTACCAATTGCGACGCAATCAAATCCTCAGCGAAACTTTGCGGAACTTCATAACAAAGCGTAAACGAAGTTATACTATGCACGGATGTACTATTTGATCATCCTGAGCGGTTCTTGCTACATATTTTGTTAAATAACTCTAAGCTTTGCAGGTATTTTCAGTTCCACCTTATATAATATCATAGTATACTATCAACCAGTACGATGCAATCAAAACATCAGTGACACTTTGCGGAACTTCATAACAAAGCGTAAACAAAGTTATACTATGCATGTATGTACTATTTGATCATCGTGAGCTGTTTTTGCTACATATTTTGTTAAATAAATCTGAGCTTTGCAGGTAGTTGCAGTTCAATCTTATATAATATCAAGGTATACTATCTTACCAATACGACGCCATCAAAACCTCAGCGAAACTTTGCGGAACTTCATAACAAAGCGTAAACAAAGTTATAAAATGCACGGATGTACTATTTGATCATCCAGAGCGGTTCTTGCTACATATTTAGTTAAATAACTCTGAGCTTTGCAGGTAGTTGCAGTTCTATCTTACATAATAGCAAAGTATACCACCTTATCAATACGACGCAATCAATACATCAGCGAATCTTTGCGGAACTTCATAACAAAGCGTAAACAATGTTATACTATGCACGGATGTAATATTTGATCATCCTGAGCGGTTCTTGCTTCATATTTTGTTAAATAACTCTAAGCTTTGCAGGTATTTTCAGTTCCACCTTATATAATATCATAGTATACTATCTTACCAATACGATGCAATCAAATCATCAGTGACACTTTGCGGAACTTCATAACAAAGCGTAAACAAAGTTATACTATGCACGGATGTACTATTCGATCATCCTGAGCGGTTCTTGCTACATATTTAGTTAAATAACTCTAAGCTTTGCAGGTATTTTCAGTTCTACCTTATATAATATCGTAGTATACTATCTTACCAATACGATGCAATCAAAACCTCAGCGAAACTTTGCGGAACTTCATAACAAAGCGTAAACAATGTTGTACTATGCACGGATGTACTATATGATCATCCTGAGCGGTTCTTGCTACATATTTTGATAAATAACTCTGAAGTTTGCAGGTAGTTGCAGTTCTATCTTACATAATATCAAATTATACTATCTTATCAATACGACGCAATCAAAACATCAGCGAAACTTTGCGGTATTTCATAACACAGCGTAAACAAAGTTATACTATGCACGGATGTACTATTTGATCATCCTGAGCGGTTGTTGCTACATATTTAGTTAAATAACTCTGAGCTTTGCAGGTATTTGCAGTTCTAACTTATATAATATCAAAGTATACCATCTTACCAATTGCGACGCAATCAAAACCTCAGCGAAACATTGCGGAACTTCATAACTAAGCGTAAACAAAGTTATACTATGCACTGATGTACTATTTGATCCTCCTGAGCGGTTCTTGCTACATATTTAGTTAAATAACTCTAAGCTTTGCAGGTATTTTCAGTTCTACCTTATATAATATCATAGTATACTATCTTACCAATACGATGCAATCAAAACCTCAGCGAAACTTTGCGGAACTTCATAACAAAGCGTAAACAAATTTATACTATGCACGGATGTACTATTTGATCATCCTGAGCGGTTCTTGCTACATATTTAGTTAAATAACTCTAAGCTTTGCAGGTATTTTCAGTTCTACCTTATATAATATCATAGTATACTATCTTACCAGTACGACGCCATCTAAACCTCAGCGAAACTTTGCGGAACTTCATAACAAAGCGTAAACAATGTTGTACTATGCACGGATGTACTATATGATCATCCTGAGCGGTTCTTGCTACATATTTAGTTAAATAACTCTAAGCTTTGCAGGTATTTTCAGTTCTACCTTATATAATATCATAGTATACTATCTTACCAATACGACGCAATCAAAACATCAGTGACACTTTGCGGAACTTCATAACAAAGCGTAAACAAAGTTATACTATGCACGTATGTACTATTTAATCATCCTGAGCTGTTCTTGCTACATATTTTGTTAAATAACTCTGAGCTTTGCAGGTATTTTCAGTTCTACCTTATCTAATATCAATGTATACTATCTTATCAATACGACGCAATCAAAACATCAGCGAAACTTTGCGGAACTTCATAACAAAGCGTAAACAAAGTTATACTATGCACGAATGTACTATTTGATCATCCTGAGCGGTTCTTGCTACATATTTTGTTAAATAACTCTAAGCTTTGCAGGTATTTTCAGTTCTACCATATATAATATCATAGTATACTATCTTACCAATACAATGCAATCAAAACATCAGTGACACTTTGAGGAACTTCATCACAAAGCGTAAACAAAGTTATACTATGCAGGGATGTACTATTTGATCATCCTGAGCGGTTCTTGCTACATATTTTGTTAAATAACTCTGAGGCGTGCAGGTATTTGCAGTTCTTACTTATATAATATGAAAGTATACCTATCTTATCAATACGACGCAATCAAAACATCAGCGAAACTTTGCGGAATTTCATAACACAGCGTAAACAAAGTTATACTATGCACGGATGTACTATTCGATCACCCTGAGCGGTTCTTCCTACATATTTTGTTAAATAACTCTAAGCTTTGCAGGTATTTTCAGTTCCACCTTATATAATATCATAGTATACTATCTTACCAATACGATGCAATCAAATCATCAGTGACACTTTGCGGAACTTCATAACAAAGCGTAAACAAAGTTATACTATGCACGGATGTACTATTCGATCATCCTGAGCGGTTCTTGCTACATATTTAGTTAAATAACTCTAAGCTTTGCAGGTATTTTCAGTTCTACCTTATATAATATCATAGTATACTATCTTACCAGTACGACGCCATCTAAACCTCAGCGAAACTTTGCGGAACTTCATAACAAAGCGTAAACAAAGTTATACTATGCACGTATGTACTATTTGATCATCCTGAGCGGTTGTTGCTACATATTTAGTTAAATAACTCTGAGCTTTGCAGGTATTTGCAGTTCTAACTTATATAATATGAAAGTATACATATCTTATCAATACGACGCAATCAAAACATCAGCGAAACTTTGCGGAATTTCATAACACAGCGTAAACAAAGTTATACTATGCACGGATGTACTATGTGATCATCCTGAGCTGTTTTTGCTACATATTTTGTTAAATAACTCTGAGCTTTGCAGGTATTTGCAGTTCTAACTTATATAATATGAAAGTATACATATCTTAACAATACGACGCACCAACTCCTCAGCGAAACTTTGCGGAACTTCATAACAAAGCGTAAACAAAGTTATACTATACACGTATGTACTATTTGATCATCCTGAGCGGTTGTTGCTACATATTTTGTTAAATAACTCTGAGCTTTGCAGGTATTCGCAGTTCTAACTTATATAATATGAAAGTATACATATCTTACCAATACGACGCCATCAAAACCTCAGCGAAACTTTGCGGAACTTCATAACAAAGCGTAAACAAAGTTATAAAATGCACGGATGTACTATTTGATCATCCAGAGCGGTTCTTGCTACATATTTAGTTAAATAACTCTGAGCTTTGCAGGTAGTTGCAGTTCTATCTTACATAATAGCAAAGTATACCACCTTGTCAATACGACGCAATCAAAACATCAGCGAAACTTTGCGGAACTTCATAACAAAGCGTAAACAAAGTTATACTATGCACGTATGTACTATTTAATCATCCTGAGCTGTTCTTGCTACATATTTTGTTAAATAACTCTGAGGTGTGCAGGTATTTTCAGTACTACCTTATATAATATCTTAGTATAGTATCTTACCAGTACGACGCCATCTAAACCTCAGCGAAACTTTGCGGAACTTCATAACAAAGCGTAAACAAAGTTATACTATGCACGTATGTACTATTTGATCATCCTGAGCTGTTTTTGCTACATATTTTGTTAAATAACTCTGAGCTTTGCAGGTATTCGCAGTTCTAACTTATATAATATGAAAGTATACATATCTTAACAATACGACGCACCAACTCCTCAGCGAAACTTTGCGGAATTTCATAACAAAGCGTAAACAAAGTTATACTATGCACGTATGTACTATTTGATCATCCTGAGCGGTTGTTGCTACATATTTAGTTAAATAACTCTGAGCTTTGCAGGTATTTGCAGTTCTAACTTATATAATATCAAAGTATATTATCTTACCAATTGCGACGCAATCAAAACCTCAGCGAAACTTTGCGGAACTTCATAACAAAGCGTAAACAAAGTTATACTATGCACTGATGTACTATTTGATCATCCTGAGCGGTTCTTGCTTCATATTTTGTTAAATAACTCTGAGGTGTGCAGGTATTTGCAGTTCTAACTTATCTAATATCAATGTATACTATCTTATCAATAGGACGTAATCAAAACCTCAGCGAAACATTGCGGAACTTCATAACAAAGGGTAAACAAAGTCATACTATGCACGTATGTACTATTTGATCATCCCTAGCGGTTCTTGCTACATATTTTGTTAAATAACTCTGAGGTGTGCACGTATTTGCAGTTCTAACTTATATAATATCAAAGTATACTATCTTATCAATACGACGCCATCAAAACCTCAGCGAAACTGCGGAACTTCATAACAAAGCCTAAACAAAGTTATACTATGCACGGATTTACTGTATGATCATCCTGCCCGTTCTTGAAACATATTTTGCCAAATAACTCTGAGGTTTGCAGGTAGATGCAGTTCTACCTTATATAATATCATAGTATACTATCTTACCAATACGACGCAATCAAAACATCAGTGACACTTTGCGGAACTTCATAACAAAGCGTAAACAAAGTTATACTATGCACGGATGTACTATATGATCATCCTGAGCGGTTCTTGCTAAATATTTTGTTAAATAACTCTGAGGTGTGCAGGTATTTGCAGTTCTAACTTATCTAATATCAATGTATACTATCTTATCAATAGGACGTAATCAAAACATCAGCGAAACATTGCGGAACTTCATAACAAAGCGTAAACAAAGTTATACTATGCACGTATGTACTATTTCATCATCCGTAGCGGTTCTTGATACATATTTTGTTAAATAACTCTGATGTTTGCAGGTAGTTGCAGTTCTATCTTATATAATATCAAGGTATACTATCTTACCAATACGACGCCATCAAAACCTCAGCGAAACTTTGCGGAACTTCATAACAAAGCGTAAACAAAGTTATAAAATGCACGGATGTACTGTATGATCATCCTGCCCGTTCTTGAAACATATTTTGCCAAATAACTCTGAGGTTTGCAGGTAAATGCAGTTCTACCTTATATAATATCATAGTATACTATCTTACCAATACGACGCAATCAAAACATCAGTGACACTTTGCGGAACTTCATAACAAAGCGTAAACAAAGTTATACTATGCACGGATGTACTATATGATCATCCTGAGCGGTTCTTGCTACATATTTTGTTAAATAACTCTGAGGTGTGCAGGTATTTGCAGTTCTAACTTATCTAATATCAATGTATACTATCTTATCAATAGGACGTAATCAAAACATCAGCGAAACATTGCGGAACTTCATAACAAAGCGTAAACAAAGTTATACTATGCACGTATGTACTATTTCATCATCCGTAGCGGTTCTTGATACATATTTTGTTAAATAACTCTGATGTTTGCAGGTAGTTGCAGTTCTATCTTATATAATATCAAGGTATACTATCTTACCAATACGACGCCATCAAAAACTCAGCGAAACTTTGCGGAACTTCATAACAAAGCGTAAACAAAGTTATAAAATGCACGGATGTACTGTATGATCATCCTGCCCGTTCTTGAAACATATTTTGCCAAATAACTCTGAGGTTTGCAGGTAAATGCAGTTCTACCTTATATAATATCATAGTATACTATCTTACCAATACGACGCAATCAAAACATCAGTGACACTTTGCGGAACTTCATAACAAAGCGTAAACAAAGTTATACTATGCACGGATGTACTATATGATCATCCTGAGCGGTTCTTGCTAAATATTTTGTTAAATAACTCTGAGGTGTGCAGGTATTTGCAGTTCTAACTTATCTAATATCAATGTATACTATCTTATCAATAGGACGTAATCAAAACATCAGCGAAACATTGCGGAACTTCATAACAAAGCGTAAACAAAGTTATACTATGCACGTATGTACTATTTCATCATCCGTAGCGGTTCTTGATACATATTTTGTTAAATAACTCTGATGTTTGCAGGTAGTTGCAGTTCTATCTTATATAATATCAAGGTATACTATCTTACCAATACGACGCCATCAATACATCAGCGAAACTTTGCGGAACTTCATAACAAAGCGTAAACAAAGTTATAAAATGCACAGATGTACTATTTGATCTTCCAGAGCGGTTCTTGCTACATATTTAGTTAAATAACTCTGAGCTTTGCAGGTAGTTGCAGTTCTATCTTACATAATATCAAAGTATACCACCTTACCAATTGCGACGTAATCAAAACATCAGCGAAACTTTGCGGAACTTCATAACAAAGCGTAAACAAAGTTATAAAATGCACGGATGTACTATTTGATCATCCAGAGCGGTTCTTGCTACATATTTAGTTAAATAACTCTGAGCTTTGCAGGTAGTTGCAGTTCTATCTTACATAATATCAAAGTATACCACCTTACCAATTGCGACGTAATCAAAACATCAGCGAAACTTTGCGGAACTTCATAACAAAGCGTAAACAAAGTTATAAAATGCACGGATGTACTATTTGATCAACCTGAGCGGTTCTTGCTACATATTTAGTTAAATAACTCTAAGCTTAGCAGGTATTTTCAGTTCTACCTTATATAATATCATAGTATAGTATCTTACCAATACCACGCAATCAAAACCTCAGCGAAACATTGCGGAACTTCATAACAAAGGGTAAACAAAGTCATACTATGCACGTATGTACTATTTGATCATCCCTAGCGGTTCTTGCTACATATTTTGTTAAATAACTCTGAGGTGTGCACGTATTTGCAGTTCTAACTTATATAATATCAAAGTATACTATCTTATCAATACGACGCCATCAAAACCTCAGCGAAACTTTGCGGAACTTCATAACAAAGCCTAAACAAAGTTATACTATGCACGGATTTACTGTATGATCATCCTGCCCGTTCTTGAAACATATTTTGCCAAATAACTCTGAGGTTTGCAGGTAAATGCAGTTCTACCTTATATAATATCATAGTATACTATCTTACCAATACGACGCAATCAAAACATCAGCGAAACTTTGCGGAATTTTATAACACAGCGTAAACAAAGTTATACTATGCACGGATGTACTATTTGTTCATCCTGAGAGGTTCTTGCTACATATTTAGTTAAATAACTCTAAGCTTTGCAGGTATTTTCAGTTCTAACTTATATAATATCAAAGTATACTATCTTACCAATTGCGACGCAATCAAAACCTCAGCGAAACTTTGCGGAACTTCATAACTAAGCGTAAACAAAGTTATAAAATGCACGGATGTACTATTTGATCATCCAGAGCGGTACTTGCTACATATTTAGTTAAATAACTCTGAGCTTTGCAGGTAGTTGCAGTTCTATCTTACATAATATCAAAGTATACCACCTTACCAATACGGTGGAATCAAAACATCAGTGACACTTTGCGGAACTTCATAACAAAGCGGAAACAAAGTTATACTATGCACGTATGTACTATTTGATCATCCTGAGCTATTCTTGCTACATATTTTGTTAAATAACTCTGAGGTGTGCAGATATTTTCAGTTCTAACTTATATAATATCTTAGTATAGTATCTTACCAGTACGACGCCATCTAAACCTCAGCGAAACTTTGCGGAACTTCATAACAAAGCGTAAACAAAGTTATACTATGCACGTATGTACTATTTGATCATCCTGAGCTGTTTTTGCTACATATTTTGTTAAATAACTCTGAGCTTTGCAGGTATTCGCAGTTCTAACTTATATAATATGAAAGTATACATATCTTACCAATACGACGCCATCAAAACCTCAGCGAAACTTTGCGGAACTTCATAACAAAGCGTAAACAAAGTTATAAAATGCACGGATGTACTATTTGATCATCCAGAGCGGTTCTTGCTACATATTTAGTTAAATAACTCTGAGCTTTGCAGGTAGTTGCAGTTCTATCTTACATAATAGCAAAGTATACCACCTTATCAATACGACGCAATCAAAACATCAGCGAAACTTTGCGGAACTTCATAACAAAGCGTAAACAAAGTTATACTATGCACGTATGTACTATTTAATCATCCTGAGCTGTTCTTGCTACATATTTTGTTAAATAACTCTGTTCTTTGCAGGTATTTGCAGTTCTAACTTATATAATATGAAAGTATACCTATCTTATCAATACGACGCAATCAAAACCTCAGCGAAACTTTGCGGAATTTCATAACACAGCGTAAACAAAGTTATACTATGCACGGATGTACTATTCGATCACCCTTTTTTTTTTTTTTTGGTATTTAAATTTCCTCTTTATTTACTTCAAACAATTTTACACAAAAATATTACGCAGATATTACACTATCGCTCTCTCTCTTACATTACGCCGCGCCTTTCCTACTCAAACTTTATACACTAAGCGTTACAAAAATATTATCTTGCACCTCTTTATTTCCCCTTATTAATTTCGTATACTTCGTCTCCTCTTTCTACTTGGTTTCTCCCTTTTTCTCGGTTCCACTATGCTTTTTCTTCAGCTTCCCCTTCTGGATTCGACGAGAGTTCGGTCGATCGGTCGAGGGGGGATGGGCAGGGGAAGACTAAGAGGCCGGAATCTCCGGTCCCCTCCTCGGAGTATCCTTCCCCTCCTGTTCCGCTTTTCCATCTGCCTGGTCCCGCTTTCTGGCTTTTCCTCAGGCTTCCGGGTCTGCTTCCCTGTAGTCTCCGGGTTCTCCTTGGTTGCGTCCTTGAGTTCCGTCCTCCCTGCCCTCCTCTCCCCTCCCTCCCTTCTCTTCGGCTCCCGTCTCCACCGGGGAAGCTGAAAACATAAATCTCTCTAGCATCTTGCTCTTTTCTGTTCTATCTCTATTTTTACAAATACCTAATTACTTAACTTTTTTCAGGGATCCATCACCCTTTGTGGATCCCTTGCTTCGTATTCACCCTCACTGCCCCTCGTGATGGGGTTGTCTTCCGAGCTCTTCTCCCTCCTTTTCTCTTCTGCTTCCTTCTTTTTTAGGATTTTCCTGCAGAAGCTGGCGAAGGAATTCCAGCTCTCCTCTCTTTTTATGATTTCGTCCATTATAGTTTCCACAGTTATGTTACTCCTCCGGATCCTCATTTCTCCCAGCATCTCGGTCCTCTCTTCCTCCCATTCCTCACACTCGAGTAAAGTGTGTTCCGTCGTGTCTCTCTTGCCCGGGTGGTACCAACATTCATCGGACTCAGCCTTTCCTATTCTCTTTCTAAAAGCATTAAAAACGCCGTGACCCGTTATTACCTGAGTTAAGTAGAAATCCAGTTGCCCATGTTTTCTACTTCTCCATTTTACTATGTCCGGGATGAGGCGGTATGTCCACCTCCCCACCACATCTTCACTCCATTCTCTCTGCCAGATCAAGTCCGTTGTCTCTCTCATTTTTCTTCTTGTCCATACTTTCACAGTTTTTTTGATTTTACCATCGTCCTCTAGGTCTTCCGGGTTTAAACTCAGCTCTTCCAATACCGGGTGTATTTCTCCCAAGTTTCTCCCTTCTCCAGCCCATTCCCTTATTCTGCTAGTATTTTCCCTGTTTAGGATTTCATTCTCTATGTCAAAGAGCTGCCTCCTCTCCTCGATCTTGACTATTCGATCACCCTGAGTGGTTCTTGCTACATATTTAGTTAAATAACTCTAAGCTTTGCAGGTATTTTCAGTTCTACCTTATATAATATCATAGTATACTATCTTACCAATACGACGCAATCAAAACATCAGTGACACTTTGCGGAACTTCATAACAAAGCGTAAACAAAGTTATACTATGCACGTATGTACTATTTAATCATCCTGAGCTGTTCTTGCTACATATTTTGTTAAATAACTCTGAGCTTTGCAGGTATTTTCAGTTCTACCTTATCTAATATCAATGTATACTATCTTATCAATACGACGCAATCAAAACATCAGCGAAACTTTGCGGAACTTCATAACAAAGCGTAAACAAAGTTATACTATGCACGGATGTACTATTTGATCATCCTGACCGGTTCTTGCTACATATTTTGTTAAATAACTCTAAGCTTTGCAGGTATTTTCAGTTCTACCATATATAATATCATAGTATACTATCTTACCAATACAATGCAATCAAAACATCAGTGACACTTTGCGGAACTTCATAACAAAGCGTAAACAAAGTTATACTATGCACGGATGTAATATTTGATCATCCTGAGCGGTTCTTGCTTCATATTTTGTTAAATAACTCTGAGGCGTGCAGGTATTTGCAGTTCTAACTTATCTAATATCAATGTATACTATCTTATCAATACGACGCAATCAAAACCTCAGCGAAACTCTGCGGAACTTCATAACAAAGCGTAAACAAAGTTATACTATGCACGTATGTACTATTTAATCATCCTGAGCTGTTCTTGCTACATATTTTGTTAAATAACTCTGAGCTTTGCAGGTATTTGCAGTTCTAACTTATATAATATGAAAGTATACCTATCTTATCAATACGACGCAATCAAAACATCAGCGAAACTTTGCGGAATTTCATAACACAGCGTAAACAAAGTTATACTATGCACGGATGTACTATTCGATCACCCTGAGCGGTTCTTGCTACATATTTAGTTAAATAACTCTAAGCTTTGCAGGTATTTTCAGTTCCACCTTATATAATATCATAGTATACTATCTTACCAATACGATGCAATCAAATCATCAGTGACACTTTGCGGAACTTCATAAAAAAGCGTAAACAAAGTTATACTATGCACGGATGTACTATTTGATCATCCTGAGCGGTTGTTGCTACATATTTAGTTAAATAACTCTGAGCTTTGCAGGTATTTGCAGTTCTAACTTATATAATATCAAAGTATACCATCTTACCAATTGCGACGCAATCAAAACCTCAGCGAAACATTGCGGAACTTCATAACTAAGCGTAAACAAAGTTATACTATGCACTGATGTACTATTTGATCATCCTGAGCGGTTCTTGCTACATATTTAGTTAAATAACTCTAAGCTTTGCAGGTATTTTCAGTTCTACCTTATATAATATCATAGTATACTATCTTACCAATACGATGCAATCAAAACCTCAGCGAAACTTTGCGGAACTTCATAACAAAGCGTAAACAAATTTATACTATGCACGGATGTACTATTTGATCATCCTGAGCGGTTCTTGCTACATATTTAGTTAAATAACTCTAAGCTTTGCAGGTATTTTCAGTTCTACCTTATATAATATCATAGTATACTATCTTACCAGTACGACGCCATCTAAACCTCAGCGAAACTTTGCGGAACTTCATAACAAAGCGTAAACAATGTTGTACTATGCACGGATGTACTATATGATCATCCTGAGCGGTTCTTGCTACATATTTAGTTAAATAACTCTAAGCTTTGCAGGTATTTTCAGTTCTATCTTATATAATATCATAGTATACTATCTTACCAATACGACGCAATCAAAACATCAGTGACACTTTGCGGAACTTCATCACAAAGCGTAAACAAAGTTATACTATGCAGGGATGTACTATTTGATCATCCTGAGCGGTTCTTGCTACATATTTAGTTAAATAACTCTAAGCTTTGCAGGTATTTTCAGTTCTACCTTATATAATATCATAGTATAGTATCTTACCAATACCACGCAATCAAAACCTCAGCGAAACATTGCGGAACTTCATAACAAAGGGTAAACAAAGTTATACTATGCACGGATGTACTATTTGATCTTCCTGAGCGGTTCTTGTTACATATTTAGTTAAATAACTCTAAGCTTTGCAGGTATTTTCAGTTCTACCTTATCTAATATCAATGTATACTATCTTATCAATACGACGCAATCAAAACATCAGCGAAACTTTGCGGAACTTCATAACAAAGCGTAAACAAAGTTATACTATGCACGAATGTACTATTTGATCATCCTGAGCGGTTCTTGCTACATATTTTGTTAAATAACTCTAAGCTTTGCAGGTATTTTCAGTTCTACCATATATAATATCATAGTATACTATCTTACCAATACAATGCAATCAAAACATCAGTGACACTTTGCGGAACTTCATCACAAAGCGTAAACAAAGTTATACTATGCAGGGATGTACTATTTGATCATCCTGAGCGGTTCTTGCTACATATTTAGTTAAATAACTCTAAGCTTAGCAGGTATTTTCAGTTCTACCTTATATAATATCATAGTATAGTATCTTACCAATACCACGCAATCAAAACCTCAGCGAAACATTGCGGAACTTCATAACAAAGGGTAAACAAAGTTATACTATGCACGGATGTACTATTTGATCTTCCTGAGCGGTTCTTGTTACATGTTTAGTTAAATAACTCTAAGCTTTGCAGGTATTTTCCGTACTACCTTATATAATATCATAGTATAGTATCTTACCAGTACGACGCCATCTAAACCTCAGCGAAACTTTGCGGAACTTCATAACAAAGCGTAAACAAAGTTATACTATGCACGTATGTACTATTTGATCATCCTGAGCGGTTGTTGCTACATATTTAGTTAAATAACTCTGAGCTTTGCAGGTATTTGCAGTTCTAACTTATATAATATGAAAGTATACATATCTTATCAATACGACGCAATCAAAACATCAGCGAAACTTTGCGGAATTTCATAACACACTGTAAACAAAGTTATACTATGCACGGATGTACTATTTGATCATCCTGAGCTGTTTTTGCTACATATTTTGTTAAATAACTCTGAGCTTTGCAGGTATTTGCAGTTCTAACTTATACAATATGAAAGTATACATATCTTAACAATACGACGCACCAACTCCTCAGCGAAACTTTGCGGAACTTCATAACAAAGCGTAAACAAAGTTATACTATGCACGGATGTATTATTTGATCATCCTGAGCGGTTCTTGCTACATATTTTGTTAAATAACTCTGAGGTGTGCAGGTATTTGCAGTTCTAACTTATCTAATATCAATGTATACTTTCTAATCAATGCGACGCAATCAAAACATCAGCGAAACTTTGCGGAATTTCATAACAAAGCGTAAACAAAGTTATACTATGCACGTATGTACTATTTGATCATCCTGAGCGGTTGTTGCTACATATTTAGTTAAATAACTCTGAGCTTTGCAGGTATTTGCAGTTCTAACTTATATAATATCAAAGTATATTATCTTACCAATTGCGACGCAATCAAAACCTCAGCAAAACTTTGCGGAACTTCATAACTAAGCGTAAACAAAGTTATACTATGCACTGATGTACTATTTGATCATCCTGAGCGATTCTTGCTTCATATTTTGTTAAATAACTCTGAGGTGTGCAGGTATTTGCAGTTCTAACTTATCTAATATCAATGTATACTATCTTATCAATACGCCGCAATCAAAACCTCAGCGAAACCCTGCGGAACTTCATAACAAAGCGTAAACAAAGTTATAGTATGCACGGATGTACTATTTGATCATCCAGAGCGGTTCTTGCTACATATTTTGTTAAATAACTCTGATGTTTGCAGGTAGTTGCAGTACTATCTTATATAATATCAAGGTATACTATCTTACCAATACGACGCCATCAAAACCTCAGCGAAACTTTGCGGAACTTCATAACAAAGCGTAAACAAAGTTATACTATGCACGTATGTACTATTTGATCATCCTGAGCGGTTGTTGCTACATATTTAGTTAAATAACTCTGAGCTTTGCAGGTATTTGCAGTTCTAACTTATATAATATCAAAGTATATTATCTTACCAATTGCGACGCAATCAAAACCTCAGCGAAACTTTGCGGAACTTCATAACTAAGCGTAAACAAAGTTATACTATGCACGTATGTACTATTTGATCATCCCTAGCGGTTCTTGCTACATATTTTGTTAAATAACTCTGAGTTGTGCACGTATTTGCAGTTCTAACTTATATAATATCAAAGTATACTATCTTATCAATACGACGCCATCAAAACCTCAGCGAAACTTTGCGGAACTTCATAACAAAGCCTAAACAAAGTTATACTATGCACGGATTTACTGTATGATCATCCTGCCCGTTCTTGAAACATATTTTGCCAAATAACTCTGAGGTTTGCAGGTAAATGCAGTTCTACCTTATATAATATCATAGTATACTATCTTACCAATACGACGCAATCAAAACATCAGCGAAACTTTGCGGAATTTTATAACACAGCGTAAACAAAGTTATACTATGCACGGATGTACTATTTGTTCATCCTGAGAGGTTCTTGCTACATATTTAGTTAAATAACTCTAAGCTTTGCAGGTATTTTCAGTTCTAACTTATATAATATCAAGGTATATTATCTTACCAATTGCGACGCAATCAAAACCTCATCGAAACTTTGCGGAACTTCATAACTAAGCGTAAACAAAGTTATAAAATGCACGGATGTACTATTTGATCTTCCTGAGCGGTTCTTGTTACATATTTAGTTAAATAACTCTAAGCTTTGCAGGTATTTTCCGTACTACCTTATATAATATCATAGTATAGTATCTTACCAGTACGACGCCATCTAAACCTCAGCGAAACTTTGCGGAACTTCATAACAAAGCGTAAACAAAGTTATACTATGCACGTATGTACTATTTGATCATCCTGAGCGGTTGTTGCTACATATTTAGTTAAATAACTCTGAGCTTTGCAGGTATTTGCAGTTCTAACTTATATAATATGAAAGTATACATATCTTATCAATACGACGCAATCAAAACATCAGCGAAACTTTGCGGAATTTCATAACACACTGTAAACAAAGTTATACTATGCACGGATGTACTATTTGATCATCCTGAGCTGTTTTTGCTACATATTTTGTTAAATAACTCTGAGCTTTGCAGGTATTTGCAGTTCTAACTTATACAATATGAAAGTATACATATCTTAACAATACGACGCACCAACTCCTCAGCGAAATTTTGCGGAACTTCATAACAAAGCGTAAACAAAGTTATACTATGCACGGATGTATTATTTGATCATCCTGAGCGGTTCTTGCTACATATTTTGTTAAATAACTCTGAGGTGTGCAGGTATTTGCAGTTCTAACTTATCTAATATCAATGTATACTTTCTTATCAATGCGACGCAATCAAAACATCAGCGAAACTTTGCGGAATTTCATAACAAAGCGTAAACAAAGTTATACTATGCACGTATGTACTATTTGATCATCCTGAGCGGTTGTTGCTACATATTTAGTTAAATAACTCTGAGCTTTGCAGGTATTTGCAGTTCTAACTTATATAATATCAAAGTATATTATCTTACCAATTGCGACGCAATCAAAACCTCAGCGAAACTTTGCGGAACTTCATAACAAAGCGTAAACAAAGTTATACTATGCACTGATGTACTATTTGATCATCCTGAGCGGTTCTTGCTTCATATTTTGTTAAATAACTCTGAGGTGTGCAGGTATTTGCAGTTCTAACTTATCTAATATCAATGTATACTATCTTATCAATAGGACGTAATCAAAACCTCAGCGAAACATTGCGGAACTTCATAACAAAGGGTAAACAAAGTCATACTATGCACGTATGTACTATTTGATCATCCCTAGCGGTTCTTGCTACATATTTTGTTAAATAACTCTGAGGTGTGCACGTATTTGCAGTTCTAACTTATATAATATCAAAGTATACTATCTTATCAATACGACGCCATCAAAACCTCAGCGAAACTGCGGAACTTCATAACAAAGCCTAAACAAAGTTATACTATGCACGGATTTACTGTATGATCATCCTGCCCGTTCTTGAAACATATTTTGCCAAATAACTCTGAGGTTTGCAGGTAAATGCAGTTCTACCTTATATAATATCATAGTATACTATCTTACCAATACGACGCAATCAAAACATCAGTGACACTTTGCGGAACTTCATAACAAAGCGTAAACAAAGTTATACTATGCACGGATGTACTATATGATCATCCTGAGCGGTTCTTGCTACATATTTTGTTAAATAACTCTGAGGTGTGCAGGTATTTGCAGTTCTAACTTATCTAATATCAATGTATACTATCTTATCAATAGGACGTAATCAAAACATCAGCGAAACATTGCGGAACTTCATAACAAAGCGTAAACAAAGTTATACTATGCACGTATGTACTATTTCATCATCCGTAGCGGTTCTTGATACATATTTTGTTAAATAACTCTGATGTTTGCAGGTAGTTGCAGTTCTATCTTATATAATATCAAGGTATACTATCTTACCAATACGACGCCATCAAAACCTCAGCGAAACTTTGCGGAACTTCATAACAAAGCGTAAACAAAGTTATAAAATGCACGGATGTACTGTATGATCATCCTGCCCGTTCTTGAAACATATTTTGCCAAATAACTCTGAGGTTTGCAGGTAAATGCAGTTCTACCTTATATAATATCATAGTATAGTATCTTACCAATACGACGCAATCAAAACATCAGTGACACTTTGCGGAACTTCATAACAAAGCGTAAACAAAGTTATACTATGCACGGATGTACTATATGATCATCCTGAGCGGTTCTTGCTACATATTTTGTTAAATAACTCTGAGGTGTGCAGGTATTTGCAGTTCTAACTTATCTAATATCAATGTATACTATCTTATCAATAGGACGTAATCAAAACCTCAGCGAAACATTGCGGAACTTCATAACAAAGCGTAAACAAAGTTATACTATGCACGTATGTACTATTTCATCATCCGTAGCGGTTCTTGATACATATTTTGTTAAATAACTCTGATGTTTGCAGGTAGTTGCAGTTCTATCTTATATAATATCAAGGTATACTATCTTACCAATACGACGCCATCAAAACCTCAGCGAAACTTTGCGGAACTTCATAACAAAGCGTAAACAAAGTTATAAAATGCACGGATGTACTGTATGATCATCCTGCCCGTTCTTGAAACATATTTTGCCAAATAACTCTGAGGTTTGCAGGTAAATGCAGTTCTACCTTATATAATATCATAGTATAGTATCTTACCAATACGACGCAATCAAAACATCAGTGACACTTTGCGGAACTTCATAACAAAGCGTAAACAAAGTTATACTATGCACGGATGTACTATATGATCATCCTGAGCGGTTCTTGCTACATATTTTGTTAAATAACTCTGAGGTGTGCAGGTATTTGCAGTTCTAACTTATCTAATATCAATGTATACTATCTTATCAATAGGACGTAATCAAAACATCAGCGAAACATTGCGGAACTTCATAACAAAGCGTAAACAAAGTTATACTATGCACGTATGTACTATTTCATCATCCGTAGCGGTTCTTGATACATATTTTGTTAAATAACTCTGATGTTTGCAGGTAGTTGCAGTTCTATCTTATATAATATCAAGGTATACTATCTTACCAATACGACGCCATCAATACATCAGCGAAACTTTGCGGAACTTCATAACAAAGCGTAAACAAAGTTATAAAATGCACGGATGTACTATTTGATCTTCCAGAGCGGTTCTTGCTACATATTTAGTTAAATAACTCTGAGCTTTGCAGGTAGTTGCAGTTCTATCTTACATAATATCAAAGTATACCACCTTACCAATTGCGACGTAATCAAAACATCAGCGAAACTTTGCGGAACTTCATAACAAAGCGTAAACAAAGTTATAAAATGCACGGATGTACTATTTGATCATCCAGAGCGGTTCTTGCTACATATTTAGTTAAATAACTCTGAGCTTTGCAGGTAGTTGCAGTTCTATCTTACATAATATCAAAGTATACCACCTTACCAATTGCGACGCAATCAAAACATCAGCGAAACTTTGCGGAACTTCATAACAAAGCGTAAACAAAGTTATAAAATGCACGGATGTACTATTTGATCAACCTGAGCGGTTCTTGCTACATATTTAGTTAAATAACTCTAAGCTTAGCAGGTATTTTCAGTTCTACCTTATATAATATCATAGTATAGTATCTTACCAATACCACGCAATCAAAACCTCAGCGAAACATTGCGGAACTTCATAACAAAGGGTAAACAAAGTCATACTATGCACGTATGTACTATTTGATCATCCCTAGCGGTTCTTGCTACATATTTTGTTAAATAACTCTGAGGTGTGCACGTATTTGCAGTTCTAACTTATATAATATCAAAGTATACTATCTTATCAATACGACGCCATCAAAACCTCAGCGAAACTTTGCGGAACTTCATAACAAAGCCTAAACAAAGTTATACTATGCACGGATTTACTGTATGATCATCCTGCCCGTTCTTGAAACATATTTTGCCAAATAACTCTGAGGTTTGCAGGTAAATGCAGTTCTACCTTATATAATATCATAGTATACTATCTTACCAATACGACGCAATCAAAACATCGGCGAAACTTTGCGGAATTTTATAACACAGCGTAAACAAAGTTATACTATGCACGGATGTACTATTTGTTCATCCTGAGAGGTTCTTGCTACATATTTAGTTAAATAACTCTAAGCTTTGCAGGTATTTTCAGTTCTAACTTATATAATATCAAGGTATATTATCTTACCAATTGCGACGCAATCAAAACCTCATCGAAACTTTGCGGAACTTCATAACTAAGCGTAAACAAAGTTATAAAATGCACGGATGTACTATTTGATCATCCAGAGCGGTACTTGCTACATATTTAGTTAAATAACTCTGAGCTTTGCAGGTAGTTGCAGTTCTATCTTACATAATATCAAAGTATACCACCTTACCAATACGGTGGAATCAAAACATCAGTGACACTTTGCGGAACTTCATAACAAAGCGTAAACAAAGTTATACTATGCACGTATGTACTATTTGATCATCCTGAACTGTTCTTGCTACATATTTTGTTAAATAACTCTGAGGTGTGCAGGTATTTTCAGTACTACCTTATATAATATCTTAGTATAGTATCTTACCAGTACGACGCCATCTAAACCTCAGCGAAACTTTGCGGAACTTCATAACAAAGCGTAAACAAAGTTATACTATGCACGGATGTACTATATGATCATCCTGAGCGGTTCTTGCTAAATATTTTGTTAAATAAATCTGAGGTGTGCAGGTATTTGCAGTTCTAACTTATATAATATCAATGTATACTTTCTTATCAATACGACGCAATCAAAACATCAGCGAAACTTTGCGGAACTTCATAACAAAGCGTAAACAAAGTTATACTATGCACGTATGTACTATTTGATCATCCTGAGCTGTTTTTGCTACATATTTTGTTAAATAACTCTGAGCTTTGCAGATATTCGCAGTTCTAACTTATATAATATGAAAGTATACATATCTTAACAATACGACGCACCAACTCCTCAGCGAAACTTTGCGGAACTTCATAACAAAGCGTAAACAAAGTTATACTATGCACGGATGTACTATTTGATCATCCTGAGCGGTTCTTGCTACATATTTTGTTAAATAACTCTGAGGTGTGCAGGTATTTGAAGTTCCAACTTATCTAATATCAATGTATACTTTCTTATCAATACGACGCAATCAAAACATCAGCGAAACTTTGCGGAATTTCATAACACAGCGTAAACAAAGTTATACTATGCACGGATGTAATATTTGATCATCCTGAGCGGTTCTTGTTACATATTTAGTTAAATAACTCTAAGCTTTGCAGGTATTTTCAGTACTACCTTATATAATATCATCGTATAGTATCTTACCAGTACGACGCCATCTAAACCTCAGCGAAACTTTGCGGAACTTCATAACAAAGCGTAAACAAAGTTATACTATGCATGTATGTACTATTTGATCATCCTGAGCGGTTGTTGCTACATATTTAGTTAAATAACTCTGAGCTTTGCAGGTATTTGCAGTTCTAACTTATATAATATCAAGGTATATTGTCTTACCAATTGCGACGCAATCAAAACCTCATCGAAACTTTGCGGAACTTCATAACTAAGCGTAAACAAAGTTATACTATGCACTGATGTACTATTTGATCATCCTGAGCGGTTCTTGCTACATATTTTGTTAAATAAATCTGAGGTGTGCAGGTATTTGCAGTTCTAACTTATATAATATCAATGTATACTTTCTTATCAATACGACGCAATCAAAACATCAGCGAAACTTTGCGGAACTTCATAACAAAGCGTAAACAAATTTATAGTATGCACGGATGTACTATTTGATCATCCAGAGCGGTTCTTGCTACATATTTTGTTAAATAACTCTGAGGTTTGCAGGTAGTTGCAGTTCTATCTTATATAATATCAAGGTATACTATCTTACCAATACGACGCCATCAAAACCTCAGCGAAACTTTGCGGAACTTCATAACAAAGCGTAAACAAAGTTATAAAATGCACGGATGTACTATTTGATCATCCAGAGCGTTACTTGCTACATATTTAGTTAAATAACTCTGAGCTTTGCAGGTAGTTGCAGTTCTATCTTACATAATATCAAAGTATACCACCTTACCAATTGCGACGTAATCAAAACATCAGCGAAACTTTGCGGAACTTCATAACAAAGCGTAAACAAAGTTATAAAATGCACGGATGTACTATTTGATCATCCTGAGCGGTTCTTGCTACATATTTAGTTAAATAACTCTAAGCTTAGCAGGTATTTTCAGTTCTACCTTATATAATATCATAGTATAGTATCTTACCAATACCACGCAATCAAAACCTCAGCGAAACATTGCGGAACTTCATAACAAAGGGTAAACAAAGTTATACTATGCACGTATGTACTATTTGATCATCCCTAGCGGTTCTTGCTACATATTTTGTTAAATAACTCTGAGGTGTGCAGGTATTTGAAGTTCTAACTTATATAATATCATAGTATACTATCTCACCAGTACGACGCCATCTAAACCTCAGCGAAACTTTGCGGAACTTCATAACAAAGCGTAAACAAAGTTATACTATGCACGTATGTACTATTTGATCATCCTGAGCGGTTCTTGCTACATATTTTGTTAAATAACTCTGAGGTGTGCAGGTATTTGCAGTTCTAACTTATCTAATATCAATGTATACTATCTTATCAATACGCCGCAATCAAAACCTCAGCGAAACTCTGCGGAACTTCATAACAAAGCGTAAACAAAGTTGTACTATGCACGGATGTACTATATGATCATCCTGAGCGGTTCTTGCTAAATATTTTGTTAAATAACTCTGAGGTGTGCAGGTATTTGCAGGTTTAACATATCTAATATCAATGTATACTATCTTATCAATAGGACGCAAACAAAACATCGGCGAAACTTTGCGGAACTTCATAACAAAGCGTAAACAAAGTTATACTATGCACGGATGTACTATTTGATCATCCTGAGCGGTTCTTGCTACATATTTAGTTAAATAACTCTAAGCTTTGCAGGTATTTTCAGTTCTAACTTATATATTATCAAAGTATACTATCCCACCAGTACGACGCCATCAAAACCTCAGCGAAACATTGCGGAACTTCATAACAAAGCGTAAACAAAGTTATACTATGCACTGATGTACTATTTGATCATCCTGAGCGGTTCTTGCTACATATTTTGTTAAATAACTCTGAGGTGTGCAGGTATTTGCAGTTCTAACTTATATAATATCAATGTATACTATCTTATCAATACGACGCAATCAAAACATCAGCGAAACTTTGCGGAATTTCATAACACACCGTAAACAAATTTATACTATGCACGGATGTACTATTTGATCATCCTGAGCGGTTCTTGCTACATATTTAGTTAAATAACTCTAAGCTTTGCAGGTATTTTCAGTACTACCTTATATAATATCATAGTATAGTATCTTACCAGTACGACGCCATCTAAACCTCAGCGAAACTTTGCGGAACTTCATAACAAAGCGTAAACAAAGTTATAGTATGCACGGATGTACTATTTGATCATCCAGAGCGGTTCTTGCTACATATTTTGTTAAATAACTCTGATGTTTGCAGGTAGTTGCAGTTCTATCTTGTTTAATATCAAGGTATACTATCTTACCAATACGACGCCATCAAAACCTCAGCGAAACTTTGCGGAACTTCATAACAAAGCGTAATCAAAGTTATAAAATGCACGGATGTACTATTTGATCATCCAGAGCGGTTCTTGCTACATATTTAGTTAAATAACTCTAAGCTTAGCAGGTATTTTCAGTTCTACCTTATATAATATCATAGTATAGTATCTTACCAATACCACGCAATCAAAACCTCAGCGAAACATTGCGGAACTTCATAACAAAGGGTAAACAAAGTCATACTATGCACGTATGTACTATTTGATCATACCTAGCGGTTCTTGCTACATATTTTGTTAAATAACTCTGAGGTGTGCAGGTATTTGCAGTTCTAACTTATATAATATCAATGTATACTATCTTATCAATACGACGCAATAAAAACATCATCGAAACTTTGCGGAATTTCATAACACAGCGTAAACAAAGTTATACTATGCACGGATGTACTATTTGTTCATCCTGAGAGGTTCTTGCTACATATTTAGTTAAATAACTCTAAGCTTTGCAGGTATTTTCAGTTCTACCTTATATAATATCATAATATACTATCTTACCAATACGATGGAATCAAAACATCAGTGACACTTTGCGGAACTTCATAACAAAGCGTAAACAAAGTCATACTATGCACGGATGTACTATTTGTTCATCCTGAGAGGTTCTTGCTACATATTTAGTTAAATAACTCTAAGCTATGCAGGTATTTTCAGTTCTACCTTATATAATATCATAATATACTATCTTACCAATACGATGGAATCTAAACCTCAGCGAAACTTTGCGGAACTTCATAACAAAGCGTAAACAAAGTTATACTATGCACGTATGTACTATTTGATCATCCTGAGCTGTTTTTGCTACATATTTTGTTAAATAACTCTGAGCTTTGCAGGTATTTGCAGTTCTAACTTATATAATATGAAAGTATACATATCTTAACAATACGACGCACCAACTCCTCAGCGAAACTTTGCGGAACTTCATAACAAAGCGTAAACAAAGTTATACTATGCACGTATGTACTATTTGATCATCCTGAGCTGTTGTTGCTACATATTTAGTTAAATAACTCTGAGCTTTGCAGGTATTTGCAGTTATAACTTATATAATATCAAGGTATATTATCTTACCAATTGCGACGCAATCAAAACCTCAGCGAAACTTTGCGGAACTTCATAACAAAGCGTAAACAAAGTTATACTATGCACTGATGTACTATTTGATCATCCTGAGCGGTTCTTGCTACATATTTTGTTAAATAACTCTGAGGTGTGCAGGTATTTGCAGTTCTAACTTATATAATATCAATGTATACTTTCTTATCAATACGACGCAATCAAAACATCAGCGAAACTTTGCGGAACTTCATAACAAAGCGTAAACAAAGTTATAAAATGCACGGATGTACTATTTGATCATCCAGAGCGGTTCTTGCTACATATTTAGTTAAATAACTCTGAGCTTTGCAGGTATTTGCAGTTCTAACTTATATAATATCAAAGTATATTATCTTAACAATTGCGACGCAATCAAAACCTCAGCGAAACTTTGCGGAACTTCATAACAAAGCGTAAACAAAGTTATACTATGCACTGATGTACTATTTGATCATCCTGAGCGGTTCTTGCTACATATTTTGTTAAATAACTCTGAGGTGTGCAGGTATTTGCAGTTCTAACTTATCTAATATCAATGTATACTATCTTATCAATACGCCGCAATCAAAACCTCACCGAAACCCTGCGGAACTTCATAACAAAGCGTAAACAAAGTTATAGTATGCACGGATGTACTATTTGATCATCCAGAGCGGTTTGTAACCGTTTATTTCGTCTTTAACGCTTCCTAGCGGCCGAGGCTGCCGTAGCACACCTACAGTCTGCCGAATACTCGGGTGTATGTACGTGCGACGGCAAGTACAAGGCCTCACCCACCCAGCCAATCCTGAGGATCACACCCGTCGTCACTATCCAGTGGGTTCGGGTGTTTTCCGGTATTGGTGGAGTGCGTTCAGCTGCACGTAACCTGTGACCGATTGGTCGCTCACTATGCGTGATCGGCTATGATCACACTTCTTTAATCAAGGGACGGTTACCACCCTTGGATAGCTCGGTTCGTGTCTGGGAGACGGAGAGGTTCTATCTACTTTTAAATCAATCGGAGATGATGTAGGAGGTAGAATGATAGTATATTCTATCCTTAATGTTTTACAAATATTTATATATATATATATATATATATATATATATATATATATATATATATATATATGCGTTCGCGTGACGCAATACTATTTTAACTTTATAAACTACGCTTTGATCTCCACCCCTTGGTGTGAGTCCGCGTGATATAATATTATTTAAATTCTATAACGCTAATTTCGTTAAACTCTATTATGTTATATATATTTTTAATCACCACCGTGGTGGCACACCCGCTATGTTTTATATTCCTCTACGCCCAGATATTTCGGCTCGGTGTCGCGCTTCGCGTTCGGTACGTTCTACGATTTCGTGGCGGATTTATTTCGACGGGTTTGAACGCGTCACAATTTATTCGAGTGACGGTGGGCCGTCGCAGCACACTTGCACTCGGCTGACTTCTCAGGAAGAGTACAAGTGTGGCGTCGCGTACAAAGCGTCTGTCACTTTACCGATCCTGAGGATTGTATCGATCGTCACTTGAAGTGGGTTACGATACCTTCCGGTGTCGGGGAGGTGACTTCAACCGTACTAACTCGTACGCGTATCACGACGCGATACTCGTGATTGCTGGAGGGCCGTCGCAGCACACCTGCACTCGGCTGATTTCTCAGGGAGAGTACAAGTATGGCGACGAGTACTAAGCGTCTGTTACTCTTCCGACCCTGAGGATTGCATCAATCGTCACTTTCAGTGGGTTATGATGCCTTCCGGTATCGGGGAGGTAACTTCCACCGCACTAACCCGTATGCGTGTCACGACGCGTTATTCGCGATTCCCGGAGGGCCGTCGCAGCACACTTGCACTCGGCTGATTTCTCAGGAAGAGTACAAGTATGGCAACGCGTACAAAGCGTCCGTTACTCTTCCGACCCTGAGGATTGCATCAATCGTCACTTATAGTGGGTTATGATGCCTTCCGGTATCGGGGAGGTAACTTCTACAGCACTAACCCGTACGGATACCACGACGCGATATTCTCGAAGATGTAATAACACTCTGGATTGACACGTTATCCTCGTCTCGTCACCTCACTTGGATTTATTATAATATTTATCTGCTGTCGTGCGGTTTGCACGACCAGCTCCTCGGTTTGAGGTGTGCGCGAGGCGAGGGCAACGTAGTCGGTTTGACTATATCGTACCCGAGTCGGTTTGACTCTCACCGCCGCGTACCGAAATTTTGGGATCTTCCCGGATCCGCGTGTTCGCCCGATCGCGCCTAGACGTAGAGTGTGTGATCTATCGCTCGCATCGACCTCCTTCGATCGCTATCGAGTGGGGATCGACGCGTGCGCATACTAATTAGTGGGAGATCCTGCGATCCTTTGTTACGACAAGGATAGCAGGACGACGCGGAACGCTGTGGTGGGGCCCCGCGTTACTCAGGCAACGCGTCGCTTGATCGATATGTAATCGATACGGTTACAGGTTCTTGCTACATATTTTGTTAAATAACTCTGATGTTTGCAGGTAGTTGCAGTACTATCTTATATAATATCAAGGTATACTATCTTACCAATACGACGCCATCAAAACCTCAGCGAAACTTTGCGGAACTTCATAACAAAGCGTAAACAAAGTTATAAAATGCACGGATGTACTATTTGATCATCCAGAGCGGTTCTTGCTACATATTTAGTTAAATAACTCTGAGCTTTGCAGGTAGTTGCAGTTCTATCTAACATAATATCAAAATATACCACCTTACCAATTGCGACGTAATCAAAAGATCAGCGAAACTTTGCGGAACTTCATAACAAAGCGTAAACAAAGTTATAAAATGCACGGATGTACTATTTGATCAACCTGAGCGGTTCTTGCTACATATTTAGTTAAATAACTCTAAGCTTAGCAGGTATTTTCAGTTCTACCTTATATAATATCATAGTATAGTATCTTACCAATACCACGCAATCAAAACCTCAGCGAAACATTGCGGAACTTCATAACAAAGGGTAAACAAAGTCATACTATGCACGTATGTACTATTTGATCATCCCTAGCGGTTCTTGCTACATATTTTGTTAAATAACTCTGAGGTGTGCACGTATTTGCAGTTCTAACTTATATAATATCAAAGTATACTATCTTATCAATACGACGCCATCAAAACCTCAGCGAAACTGCGGAACTTCATAACAAAGCCTAAACAAAGTTATACTATGCACGGATTTACTGTATGATCATCCTGCCCGTTCTTGAAACATATTTTGCCAAATAACTCTGAGGTTTGCAGGTAAATGCAGTTCTACCTTATATAATATCATAGTATACTATCTTACCAATACGACGCAATCAAAACATCAGTGACACTTTGCGGAACTTCATAACAAAGCGTAAACAAAGTCATACTATGCACGGATGTACTATTTGTTCATCCTGAGAGGTTCTTGCTACATATTTAGTTAAATAACTCTAAGCTATGCAGGTATTTTCAGTTCTACCTTATATAATATCATAATATACTATCTTACCAATACGATGGAATCTAAACCTCAGCGAAACTTTGCGGAACTTCATAACAAAGCGTAAACAAAGTTATACTATGCACGTATGTACTATTTGATCATCCTGAGCTGTTTTTGCTACATATTTTGTTAAATAACTCTGAGCTTTGCAGGTATTTGCAGTTCTAACTTATATAATATGAAAGTATACATATCTTAACAATACGACGCACCAACTCCTCAGCGAAACTTTGCGGAACTTCATAACAAAGCGTAAACAAAGTTATACTATGCACGGATGTACTATTTGATCATCCTGAGCGGTTCTTGCTACATATTTTGTTAAATAACTCTGAGGTGTGCAGGTATTTGAAGTTCCAACTTATCTAATATCAATGTATACTTTCTTATCAATACGACGCAATCAAAACATCAGCGAAACTTTGCGGAATTTCATAACACAGCGTAAACAAAGTTATACAATGCACGGATGTACTATTTGATCATCTTGAGCGGTTCTTGTTACATATTTAGTTAAATAACTCTAAGCTTTGCAGGTATTTTCAGTACTACCTTATATAATATCATCGTATAGTATCTTACCAGTACGACGCCATCTAAACCTCAGCGAAACTTTGCGGAACCTCATAACAAAGCGTAAACAAAGTTATACTATGCACGTATGTACTATTTGATCATCCTGAGCTGTTGTTGCTACATATTTAGTTAAATAACTCTGAGCTTTGCAGGTATTTGCAGTTATAACTTATATAATATCAAGGTATATTATCTTACCAATTGCGACGCAATCAAAACCTCAGCGAAACTTTGCGGAACTTCATAACAAAGCGTAAACAAAGTTATACTATGCACTGATGTACTATTTGATCATCCTGAGCGGTTCTTGCTACATATTTTGTTAAATAACTCTGAGGTGTGCAGGTATTTGCAGTTCTAACTTATATAATATCAATGTATACTTTCTTATCAATACGACGCAATCAAAACATCAGCGAAACTTTGCGGAACTTCATAACAAAGCGTAAACAAAGTTATAAAATGCACGGATGTACTATTTGATCATCCAGAGCGGTACTTGCTACATATTTAGTTAAATAACTCTGAGCTTTGCAGGTATTTGCAGTTCTAACTTATATAATATCAAAGTATATTATCTTACCAATTGCGACGCAATCAAAACCTCAGCGAAACTTTGCGGAACTTCATAACAAAGCGTAAACAAAGTTATACTATGCACTGATGTACTATTTGATCATCCTGAGCGGTTCTTGCTACATATTTTGTTAAATAACTCTGAGGTGTGCAGGTATTTGCAGTTCTAACTTATCTAATATCAATGTATACTATCTTATCAATACGCCGCAATCAAAACCTCACCGAAACCCTGCGGAACTTCATAACAAAGCGTAAACAAAGTTATAGTATGCACGGATGTACTATTTGATCATCCAGAGCGGTTTGTAACCGTTTATTTCGTCTTTAACGCTTCCTAGCGGCCGAGGCTGCCGTAGCACACCTACAGTCTGCCGAATACTCGGGTGTATGTACGTGCGACGGCAAGTACAAGGCCTCACCCACCCAGCCAATCCTGAGGATCACACCCGTCGTCACTATCCAGTGGGTTCGGGTGTTTTCCGGTATTGGTGGAGTGCGTTCAGCTGCACGTAACCTGTGACCGATTGGTCGCTCACTATGCGTGATCGGCTATGATCACACTTCTTTAATCAAGGGACGGTTACCACCCTTGGATAGCTCGGTTCGTGTCTGGGAGACGGAGAGGTTCTATCTACTTTTAAATCAATCGGAGATGATGTAGGAGGTAGAATGATAGTATATTCTATCCTTAATGTTTTACAAATATATATATATATATATATATATATATATATATATATATATATATATATATATATGCGTTCGCGTGACGCAATACTATTTTAACTTTATAAACTACGCTTTGATCTCCACCCCTTGGTGTGAGTCCGCGTGATATAATATTATTTAAATTCTATAACGCTAATTTCGTTAAACTCTATTATGTTATATATATTTTTAATCACCACCGTGGTGGCACACCCGCTATGTTTTATATTCCTCTACGCCCAGATATTTCGGCTCGGTGTCGCGCTTCGCGTTCGGTACGTTCTACGATTTCGTGGCGGATTTATTTCGACGGGTTTGAACGCGTCACAATTTATTCGAGTGACGGTGGGCCGTCGCAGCACACTTGCACTCGGCTGACTTCTCAGGAAGAGTACAAGTGTGGCGTCGCGTACAAAGCGTCTGTCACTTTACCGATCCTGAGGATTGTATCGATCGTCACTTGAAGTGGGTTACGATACCTTCCGGTGTCGGGGAGGTGACTTCAACCGTACTAACCCGTACGCGTATCACGACGCGATACTCGTGATTGCTGGAGGGCCGTCGCAGCACACCTGCACTCGGCTGATTTCTCAGGGAGAGTACAAGTATGGCGACGAGTACTAAGCGTCTGTTACTCTTCCGACCCTGAGGATTGCATCAATCGTCACTTTCAGTGGGTTATGATGCCTTCCGGTATCGGGGAGGTAACTTCCACCGCACTAACCCGTATGCGTGTCACGACGCGTTATTCGCGATTCCCGGAGGGCCGTCGCAGCACACTTGCACTCGGCTGATTTCTCAGGAAGAGTACAAGTATGGCAACGCGTACAAAGCGTCCGTTACTCTTCCGACCCTGAGGATTGCATCAATCGTCACTTATAGTGGGTTATGATGCCTTCCGGTATCGGGGAGGTAACTTCTACAGCACTAACCCGTACGGATACCACGACGCGATATTCTCGAAGATGTAATAACACTCTGGATTGACACGTTATCCTCGTCTCGTCACCTCACTTGGATTTATTATAATATTTATCTGCTGTCGTGCGGTTTGCACGACCAGCTCCTCGGTTTGAGGTGTGCGCGAGGCGAGGGCAACGTAGTCGGTTTGACTATATCGTACCCGAGTCGGTTTGACTCTCACCGCCGCGTACCGAAATTTTGGGATCTTCCCGGATCCGCGTGTTCGCCCGATCGCGCCTAGACGTAGAGTGTGTGATCTATCGCTCGCATCGACCTCCTTCGATCGCTATCGAGTGGGGATCGACGCGTGCGCATACTAATTAGTGGGAGATCCTGCGATCCTTTGTTACGACAAGGATAGCAGGACGACGCGGAACGCTGTGGTGGGGCCCCGCGTTACTCAGGCAACGCGTCGCTTGATCGATATGTAATCGATACGGTTACAGGTTCTTGCTACATATTTTGTTAAATAACTCTGATGTTTGCAGGTAGTTGCAGTACTATCTTATATAATATCAAAGTATACCACCTTACCAATTGCGACGTAATCAAAACATCAGCGAAACTTTGCGGAACTTCATAACAAAGCGTAAACAAAGTTATAAAATGCACGGATGTACTATTTGATCATCCTGAGCGGTTCTTGCTACATATTTAGTTAAATAACTCTAAGCTTAGCAGGTATTTTCAGTTCTACCTTATATAATATCATAGTATAGTATCTTACCAATACCACGCAATCAAAACCTCAGCGAAACATTGCGGAACTTCATAACAAAGGGTAAACAAAGTTATACTATGCACGTATGTACTATTTGATCATCCCTAGCGGTTCTTGCTACATATTTTGTTAAATAACTCTGAGGTGTGCAGGTATTTGAAGTTCTAACTTATATAATATCATAGTATACTATCTCACCAGTACGACGCCATCTAAACCTCAGCGAAACTTTGCGGAACTTCATAACAAAGCGTAAACAAAGTTATACTATGCACGTATGTACTATTTGATCATCCTGAGCGGTTCTTGCTACATATTTTGTTAAATAACTCTGAGGTGTGCAGGTATTTGCAGTTCTAACTTATCTAATATCAATGTATACTATCTTATCAATACGACGCCATCAAAACCTCAGCGAAACTGCGGAACTTCATAACAAAGCCTAAACAAAGTTATACTATGCACGGATTTACTGTATGATCATCCTGCCCGTTCTTGAAACATATTTTGCCAAATAACTCTGAGGTTTGCAGGTAAATGCAGTTCTACCTTATATAATATCATAGTATACTATCTTACCAATACGACGCAATCAAAACATCAGTGACACTTTGCGGAACTTCATAACAAAGCGTAAACAAAGTTATACTATGCACGGATGTACTATATGATCATCCTGAGCGGTTCTTGCTAAATATTTTGTTAAATAACTCTGAGGTGTGCAGGTATTTGCAGTTCTAACTTATCTAATATCAATGTATACTATCTTATCAATAGGACGTAATCAAAACATCAGCGAAACATTGCGGAACTTCATAACAAAGCGTAAACAAAGTTATACTATGCACGTATGTACTATTTCATCATCCGTAGCGGTTCTTGATACATATTTTGTTAAATAACTCTGATGTTTGCAGGTAGTTGCAGTTCTATCTTATATAATATCAAGGTATACTATCTTACCAATACGACGCCATCAAAACCTCAGCGAAACTTTGCGGAACTTCATAACGAAGCGTAAACAAAGTTATAAAATGCACGGATTTACTATTTGATCTTCCAGAGCGGTTCTTGCTACATATTTAGTTAAATAACTCTGAGCTTTGCAGGTAGTTGCAGTTCTATCTTACATAATATCAAAGTATACCACCTTACCAATTGCGACGTAATCAAAACATCAGCGAAACTTTGCGGAACTTCATAACAAAGCGTAAACAAAGTTATACTATGCACGGATGTACTATTTAATCATCCAGAGCGGTTCTTGCAACATATTTAGTTAAATAACTCTAAGCTTTGCAGGTATTTTCAGTTCTAACTTATATATTATAAAAGTATACCACCTTACCAATTGCGACGTAATCAAAACATCAGCGAAACATTGCGGAACTTCATAACAAAGCGTAAACAAAGTTATACTATGCACGTATGTACTATTTCATCATCCCTAGCGGTTCTCGATACATATTTTGTTAAATAACTCTGAGGTTTGCATGTAGTTGCAGTTCTATCTTGTATAATATCAAAGCATACTATCTTATCAATACGACGCAATCAAAACCTCAGCGAAACTCTGCGGAACTTCATAACAAAGCGTAAACAAAGTTATACTATGCACGGATGTACTATTTGATCATCCTGAGCGGTTCTTGCTACATATTTTGTTAAATAACTCTGAGGTGTGCAGGTATTTGCAGTTCTAACTTATATAATATCAATGTATACTTTCTTATCAATACGACGCAATCAAAACCTCATCGAAACTTTGCGGAACTTCATAACTAAGCGTAAACAAAGTTATAAAATGCACGGATGTACTATTTGATCATCCAGAGCGGTACTTGCTACATATTTAGTTAAATAACTCTGAGCTTTGCAGGTAGTTGCAGTTCTATCTTACATAATATCATAGTATAGTATCTTACCAGTACGACGCCATCTAAACCTCAGCGAAACTTTGCGGAACTTCATAACAAAGCGTAAACAAAGTTATAGTATGCACGGATGTACTATTTGATCATCCAGAGCGGTTCTTGCTACATATTTTGTTAAATAACTCTGAGGTGTGCAGGTATTTGCAGTTCTAACTTATATAATATCAATGTATACTATCTTATCAATACGACGCAATCAAAACATCAGCGAAACTTTGCGGAATTTCATAACACAGCGTAAACAAAGTTATACTATGCACGGATGTACTATTTGTTCATCCTGAGAGGTTCTTGCTACATATTTAGTTAAATAACTCTAAGCTTTGCAGGTATTTTCAGTTCTAACTTATATAATATCAAGGTATATTATCTTACCAATTGCGACGCAATCAAAACCTCATCGAAACTTTGCGGAACTTCATAACTAAGCGTAAACAAAGTTATAAAATGCACGGATGTACTATTTGATCATCCAGAGCGGTACTTGCTACATATTTAGTTAAATAACTCTGAGCTTTGCAGGTAGTTGCAGTTCTATCTTACATAATATCAAAGTATACCACCTTACCAATACGGTGGAATCAAAACATCAGTGACACTTTGCGGAACTTCATAACAAAGCGTAAACAAAGTTATACTATGCACGTATGTACTATTTGATCATCCTGAGCTGTTCTTGCTACATATTTTGTTAAATAACTCTGAGGTGTGCAGGTATTTTCAGTACTACCTTATATAATATCTTAGTATAGTATCTTACCAGTACGACGCCATCTAAACCTCAGCGAAACTTTGCGGAACTTCATAACAAAGCGTAAACAAAGTTATACTATGCACGTATGTACTATTTGATCATCCTGAGCTGTTTTTGCTACATATTTTGTTAAATAACTCTGAGCTTTGCAGGTATTCGCAGTTCTAACTTATATAATATGAAAGTATACATATCTTAACAATACGACGCACCAACTCCTCAGCGAAACTTTGCGGAACTTCATAACAAAGCGTAAACAAAGTTATACTATGCACGGATGTACTATTTGATCATCCTGAGCGGTTCTTGCTACATATTTTGTTAAATAACTCTCAGGTGTGCAGGTATTTGAAGTTCCAACTTATCTAATATCAATGTATACTTTCTTATCAATACGACGCAATCAAAACATCAGCGAAACTTTGCGGAATTTCATAATACAGCGTAAACAAAGTTATACTATGCACGGATGTAATATTTGATCATCCTGAGCGGTTCTTGTTACATATTTAGTTAAATAACTCTAAGCTTTGCAGGTATTTTCAGTACTACCTTATATAATATCATCGTATAGTATCTTACCAGTACGACGCCATCTAAACCTCAGCGAAACTTTGCGGAACTTCATAACAAAGCGTAAACAAATTTATAGTATGCACGGATGTACTATTTGATCATCCAGAGCGGTTCTTGCTACATATTTTGTTAAATAACTCTGAGGTTTGCAGGTAATTGCGGTTCTATCTTACATAATATCAAAGTATACCACCTTACCAATTGCGACGTAATCAAAACATCAGCGAAACTTTGCGGAACTTCATTACAAAGCGTAAACAAAGTTATACTATGCACGGATGTACTATTTGAACATCCTGAGCGGTTCTTGCTACATATTTAGTTAAATAACTCTAAGCTTAGCAGGTATTTTCAGTTCTACCTTATATAATATCATAGTATAGTATCTTACCAATACCACGCAATCAAAACCTCAGCGAAACATTGCGGAACTTCATAACAAAGGGTAAACAAAGTTATACTATGCACGTATGTACTATTTGATCATCCCTAGCGGTTCTTGCTACATATTTTGTTAAATAACTCTGAGGTGTGCAGGTATTTGCAGTTCTAACTTATCTAATATCAATGTATACTATCTTATCAATAGGAGGCCATCAAAACCTCAGCGAACCTTTGCGGAACTTCATAACAAAGCGTAAACAAAGTTATACTATGCACGGATGTACTATATGATCATCCTGAGCGGTTCTTGCTAAATATTTTGTTAAATAACTCTGAGGTGTGCAGGTATTTGCAGGTTTAACATATCTAATATCAATGTATACTATCTTATCAATAGGACGCAAACAAAACATCGGCGAAACTTTGCGGAACTTCATAACAAAGCGTAAACAAAGTTATACTATGCACGGATGTACTATTTGATCATCCTGAGCGGTTCTTGCAACATATTTAGTTAAATAACTCTAAGCTTTGCAGGTATTTTCAGTTCTAACTTATATATTATCAAAGGATACTATCCCACCAGTACGACGCCATTAAAAAGCTCAGCCAAACATTGCGGAACTTCATAACAAAGCGTAAACAAAGTTATACTATGCACTGATGTACTATTTGATCATCCTGAGCGGTTCTTGCTACATATTTTGTTAAATAACTCTGAGGTGTGCAGGTATTTGCAGTTCTAACTTATATAATATCAATGTATACTTTCTTATCAATACGACGCAATCAAAACATCAGCGAAACTTTGCGGAATTTCATAACACACCGTAAACAAATTTATACTATGCACGGATGTACTATTTGATCATCCTGAGCGGTTCTTGTTACATATTTAGTTAAATAACTCTAAGCTTTGCAGGTATTTTCAGTACTACCTTATATAATATCATAGTATAGTATCTTACCAGTACGACGCCATCTAAACCTCAGCGAAACTTTGCGGAACTTCATAACAAAGCGTAAACAAAGTTATAAAATGCACGGATGTACTATTTGTTCATCCTGAGAGGTTCTTGCTACATATTTAGTTAAATAACTCTAAGCTTTGCAGGTATTTTCAGTTCTACCTTATATAATATCAAAGTATACTATCCCACCAATACGATGCAATCTAAACCTCAGCAAACTTTGCGGAACTTCATAACAAAGCGTAAACAAAGTTATACTATGCACGTATGTACTATTTGATCATCCTGAGCTGTTTTTGCTACATATTTTGTTAAATAACTCTGAGCTTTGCAGGTATTTGCAGTTCTAACTTATATAATATGAAAGTATACATATCTTAACAATACGAGGCACCAACTCCTCAGCGAAACTTTGCGGAACTTCATAACAAAGCGTAAACAAAGTTATACTATGCACGGATGTACTATTTGATCATCCTGAGCGGTTCTTGCTACATATTTTGTTAAATAACTCTGAGGTGTGCAGGTATTTGAAGTTCCAACTTATCTAATATCAATGTATACTTTCTTATCAATACGACGCAATCAAAACATCAGCGAAACTTTGCGGAATTTCATAACACAGCGTAAACAAAGTTATACAATGCACGGATGTACTATTTGATCATCCTGAGCGGTTCTTGTTACATATTTAGTTAAATAACTCTAAGCTTTGCAGGTAGTTGCAGTTCTATCTTACATAATATCAAAGTATACCACCTTACCAATACGATGGAATCAAAACATCAGTGACACTTTGCGGAACTTCATAACAAAGCGTAAACAAAGTTGTACTATGCACGTATGTACTATTTGATCATCCTGAGCTGTTCTTGCTACATATTTTGTTAAATAACTCTGAGGTGTGCAGGTATTTTCAGTACTACCTTATATAATATCATAGTATAGTATCTTACCAGTACGACGCCATCTAAACCTCAGCGAAACTTTGCGGAACATCATAACAAAGCGTAAACAAAGTTATACTATGCACGTATGTACTATTTGATCATCCTGAGCTGTTTTTGCTACATATTTTGTTAAATAACTCTGAGCTTTGCAGGTATTTGCAGTTCTAACTTATATAATATGAAAGTATACATATCTTAACAATACGACGCACCAACTCCTCAGCGAAACTTTGCGGAACTTCATAACAAAGCGTAAACAAAGTTATACTATGCACGGATGTACTATTTGATCATCCTGAGCGGTTCTTGCTACATATTTTGTTAAATAACTCTGAGGTGTGCAGGTATTTGAAGTTCCAACTTATCTAATATCAATGTATACTATCTTATCAATACGACGCAATCAAAACATCAGCGAAACTTTGCGGAACTTCATAACAAAGCGTAAACAAAGTTATACTATGCACTGATGTACTATTTGATCATCCTGAGCGGTTCTTGCTACATATTTTGTTAAATAAATCTGAGGTGTGCAGGTATTTGCAGTTCTAACTTATATAATATCAATGTATACTATCTTATCAATACGACGCAATCAAAACATCAGCGAAACTTTGCGGAACTTCATAACAAAGCGTAAACAAATTTATAGTATGCACGGATGTACTATTTGATCATCCAGAGCGGTTCTTGCTACATATTTTGTTAAATAACTCTGAGGTTTGCAGGTAATTGCGGTTCTATCTTACATAATATCAAAGTATACCACCTTACCAATTGCGACGTAATCAAAACATCAGCGAAACATTGCGGAACTTCATAACAAAGCGTAAACAAAGTTATACTATGCACGGATGTACTATTTGATCATCCTGAGCGGTTCTTGCTACATATTTAGTTAAATAACTCTAAGCTTAGCAGGTATTTTCAGTTCTACCTTATATAATATCATAGTATACTATCTTACCAATACGCCGCAATCAAAACCTCAGCGAAACCCTGCGGAACTTCATAACAAAGCGTAAACAAAGTTATAGTATGCACGGATGTACTATTTGATCATCCTGAGCGGTTCTTGCTACATATTTAGTTACATAACTCTAAGCTTTGCAGGTATTTTCAGTTCTACCTTATATAATGTCATAGTATAGTATCTTACCAGTACGACGCCATCTAAACCTCAGCGAAACTTTGCGGAACTTCCTAACAAAGCGTAAACAAAGTTGTACTATGCACGGATGTACTATATGATCATCCTGAGCGGTTCTTGCTACATATTTTGTTAAATAACTCTGAGGTGTGCAGGTATTTGCAGTTCTAACTTATCTAATATCAATGTATACTATCTCATCAATAGGACGTAATCAAAACATCAGCGAAACATTGCGGAACTTCATAACAAAGCGTAAACAAAGTTATACTATGCACGTATGTACTATTTCATCATCCGTAGCGGTTCTTGATACATATTTTGTTAAATAACTCTGATGTTTGCGCGGCGAGTGGTGTCTCGTCCGGTGGTGTTTTGGTATGGTGATCGTGGAGGTTAAGCGACGTTGGTATGGGGCCCGTCGAAAGATGGGTGAACGCATAGGTTAGGTGTGAACCTATAGCGAGGATTGTAACCCTGAGGGGAACAACAATAAAAGAATAGAATAGAACTCTCAGGTTTGCATGTAGTTGCAGTTCTATCTTGTATAATATCAAAGCATACTATCTTATCAATACGACCCAATCAAAACCTCAGCGAAACTCTGCGGAACTTCATAACAAAGCGTAAACAAAGTTATACTATGCACGGATGTACTATTTGATCATCCAGAGCGGTTCTTGCAACATATTTAGTTAAATAACTCTAAGCTTTGCAGGTATTTTCAGTTCTAACTTATATATTATAAAAGTATACCACCTTACCAATTGCGACGTAATCAAAACATCAGCGAAACATTGCGGAACTTCATAACAAAGCGTAAACAAAGTTATACTATGCACGGATGTACTATTTGATCATCCTGAGCGGTTCTTGCTACATATTTAGTTAAATTTCTCTGAGCATTGTAGGTATTTGCAGTTCTAACTTATATATTATCAAAGTATACTATCTTATCAATACTTACGCAAACAAAACCTCAGCAAAACTTTGCGGAACTTCATAACAAAGCGTAAACAAAGTTATACTATGCACGTATGTACTATTTCATCATCCGTAGCGGTTCTTGATACATATTTTGTTAAATAACTCTGAGGTTTGTGCGGCGAGTGGTGTCTCGTCCGGTGGTGTTTTGGTATGGTGATCGTGGAGGTTAAGCGACGTTGGTATGGGGCCCGTCGAAAGATGGGTGAACGCATAGGTTAGGTGTGAAACTATAGCGAGGATTGTAACCCTGAGGGGAACAACAATAAAAGAATAGAATAGAACTCTCTGGTTTGCATGTAGTTGCAGTTCTATCTTGTATAATATCAAAGCATACTATCTTACCAATACCACGCAATCAAAACCTCAGCGAAACATTTGCGGAACTTCATAACAAAGGGTAAACAAAGTTATACTATGCTCGTATGTACTATTTGATCATCCCTAGCGGTTCTTGCTACATATTTTGTTAAATAACTCTGAGGTTTGCAGGTAGTTGCAGTTCTATCTTACATAATATCAAATTATACTATCTTACCAATTGCGACGCAATCTAAACCTCAGCGAAACTCATCGGAACTTCATAACAAAGCGTAAACAAAGTTATACTATGCACGGATGTACTATTTGATCATCCTGAGCGGTTCTTGCTACATATTTAGTTAAATTTCTCTGAGCATTGTAGGTATTTGCAGTTCTAACTTATATATTATCAAAGTATACTATCTTATCAATACTTACGCAAACAAAACCTCAGCAAAACTTTGCGGAACTTCATAACAAAGCGTAAACAAAGTTATACTATGCACGTATGTACTATTTGATCATCCCTAGCGGTTCTTGCTACATATTTTGTTAAATAACTCTGAGGTGTGCAGGTATTTGCAGTTCTAACTTATCTAATATCAATGTATACTATCTTATCAATAGGAGGCCATCAAAACCTCAGCGAAACTTTGCGGAACTTCATAACAAAGCGTAAACAAAGTTGTACTATGCACGGATGTACTATATGATCATCCTGAGCGGTTCTTGCTAAATATTTTGTTAAATAACTCTGAGGTGTGCAGGTATTTGCAGGTTTAACATATCTAATATCAATGTATACTATCTTATCAATAGGACGCAAACAAAACATCGGCGAAACTTTGCGGAACTTCATAACAAAGCGTAAACAAAGTTATACTATGCACGGATGTACTATTTGATCATCCTGAGCGGTTCTTGCAACATATTTAGTTAAATAACTCTAAGCTTTGCAGGTATTTTCAGTTCTAACTTATATATTATCAAAGTATACTATCCCACCAGTACGACGCCATTAAAAAGCTCAGCCAAACATTGCGGAACTTCATAACAAAGCGTAAACAAAGTTATACTATGCACTGATGTACTATTTGATCATCCTGAGCGGTTCTTGCTACATATTTTGTTAAATAACTCTGAGGTGTGCAGGTATTTGCAGTTCTAACTTATATAATATCAATGTACACTATCTTATCAATACGACGCAATCAAAACATCAGCGAAACTTTGCGGAACTTCATAACAAACCGTAAACAAATTTATACTATGCACGGATGTACTATTTGATCATCCTGAGCGGTTCTTGTTACATATTTAGTTAAATAACTCTAAGCTTTGCAGGTATTTTCAGTACTACCTTATATAATATCATAGTATAGTATCTTACCAGTACGACGCCATCTAAACCTCAGCGAAACTTTGCGGAACTTCATAACAAAGCGTAAACAAAGTTATAAAATGCACGGATGTACTATTTGTTCATCCTGAGAGGTTCTTGCTACATATTTAGTTAAATAACTCTAAGCTATGCAGGTATTTTCAGTTCTACCTTATATAATATCATAATATACTATCTTACCAATACGATGGAATCTAAACCTCAGCAAACTTTGCGGAACTTCATAACAAAGCGTAAACAAAGTTATACTATGCACGTATGTACTATTTGATCATCCTGAGCTGTTTTTGCTACATATTTTGTTAAATAACTCTGAGCTTTGCAGGTATTTGCAGTTCTAACTTATATAATATGAAAGTATACATATCTTAACAATACGAGGCACCAACTCCTCAGCGAAACTTTGCGGAACTTCATAACAAAGCGTAAACAAAGTTATACTATGCACGGATGTACTATTTGATCATCCTGAGCGGTTCTTGCTACATATTTTGTTAAATAACTCTGAGGTGTGCAGGTATTTGAAGTTCCAACTTATCTAATATCAATGTATACTTTCTTATCAATACGACGCAATCAAAACATCAGCGAAACTTTGCGGAATTTCATAACACAGCGTAAACAAAGTTATACAATGCACGGATGTACTATTTGATCATCCTGAGCGGTTCTTGTTACATATTTAGTTAAATAACTCTAAGCTTTGCAGGTAGTTGCAGTTCTATCTTACATAATATCAAAGTATACCACCTTACCAATACGGTGGAATCAAAACATCAGTGACACTTTGCGGAACTTCATAACAAAGCGTAAACAAAGTTATACTATGCACGTATGTACTATTTGATCATCCTGAGCTGTTCTTGCTACATATTTTGTTAAATAACTCTGAGGTGTGCAGGTATTTTCAGTACTACCTTATATAATATCTTAGTATAGTATCTTACCAGTACGACGCCATCTAAACCTCAGCGAAACTTTGCGGAACTTCATAACAAAGCGTAAACAAAGTTATACTATGCACGTATGTACTATTTGATCATCCTGAGCTGTTTTTGCTACATATTTTGTTAAATAACTCTGAGCTTTGCAGGTATTCGCAGTTCTAACTTATATAATATGAAAGTATACATATCTTAACAATACGACGCACCAACTCCTCAGCGAAACTTTGCGGAACTTCATAACAAAGCGTAAACAAAGTTATACTATGCACGGATGTACTATTTGATCATCCTGAGCGGTTCTTGCTACATATTTTGTTAAATAACTCTGAGGTGTGCAGGTATTTGAAGTTCCAACTTATCTAATATCAATGTATACTTTCTTATCAATACGACGCAATCAAAACATCAGCGAAACTTTGCGGAATTTCATAATACAGCGTAAACAAAGTTATACTATGCACGGATGTAATATTTGATCATCCTGAGCGGTTCTTGTTACATATTTAGTTAAATAACTCTAAGCTTTGCAGGTATTTTCAGTACTACCTTATATAATATCATCGTATAGTATCTTACCAGTACGACGCCATCTAAACCTCAGCGAAACTTTGCGGAACTTCATAACAAAGCGTAAACAAATTTATAGTATGCACGGATGTACTATTTGATCATCCAGAGCGGTTCTTGCTACATATTTTGTTAAATAACTCTGAGGTTTGCAGGTAATTGCGGTTCTATCTTACATAATATCAAAGTATACCACCTTACCAATTGCGACGTAATCAAAACATCAGCGAAACTTTGCGGAACTTCATAACAAAGCGTAAACAAAGTTATAAAATGCACGGATGTACTATTTGATCATCCTGAGCGGTTCTTGCTACATATTTAGTTAAATAACTCTAAGCTTAGCAGGTATTTTCAGTTCTACCTTATATAATATCATAGTATAGTATCTTACCAATACCACGCAATCAAAACCTCAGCGAAACATTGCGGAACTTCATAACAAAGGGTAAACAAAGTTATACTATGCACGTATGTACTATTTGATCATCCCTAGCGGTTCTTGCTACATATTTTGTTAAATAACTCTGAGGTGTGCAGGTATTTGCAGTTCTAACTTATCTAATATCAATGTATACTATCTTATCAATAGGACGTAATCAAAACCTCAGCGAAACTTTGCGGAACTTCATAACAAAGCGTAAACAAAGTTGTACTATGCACGGATGTACTATATGATCATCCTGAGCGGTTCTTGCTAAATATTTTGTTAAATAACTCTGAGGTGTGCAGGTATTTGCAGGTTTAACATATCTAATATCAATGTATACTATCTTATCAATAGGACGCAAACAAAACATCGGCGAAACTTTGCGGAACTTCATAACAAAGCGTAAACAAAGTTATACTATGCACGGATGTACTATTTGATCATCCTGAGCGGTTCTTGCAACATATTTAGTTAAATAAGTCTAAGCTTTGCAGGTATTTTCAGTTCTAACTTATATATTATCAAAGTATACTATCCCACCAGTACGACGCCATTAAAAAGCTCAGCCAAACATTGCGGAACTTCATAACAAAGCGTAAACAAAGTTATACTATGCACTGATGTACTATTTGATCATCCTGAGCGGTTCTTGCTACATATTTTGTTAAATAACTCTGAGGTGTGCAGGTATTTGCAGTTCTAACTTATATAATATCAATGTATACTTTCTTATCAATACGACGCAATCAAAACATCAGCGAAACTTTGCGGAATTTCATAACACACCGTAAACAAATTTATACTATGCACGGATGTACTATTTGTTCATCCTGAGAGGTTCTTGCTACATATTTAGTTAAATAACTCTAAGCTATGCAGGTATTTTCAGTTCTACCTTATATAATATCATAATATACTATCTTACCAATACGATGGAATCTAAACCTCAGCAAACTTTGCGGAACTTCATAACAAAGCGTAAACAAAGTTATACTATGCACGTATGTACTATTTGATCATCCTGAGCTGTTTTTGCTACATATTTTGTTAAATAACTCTGAGCTTTGCAGGTATTTGCAGTTCTAACTTATATAATATGAAAGTATACATATCTTAACAATACGAGGCACCAACTCCTCAGCGAAACTTTGCGGAACTTCATAACAAAGCGTAAACAAAGTTATACTATGCACGGATGTACTATTTGATCATCCTGAGCGGTTCTTGCTACATATTTTGTTAAATAACTCTGAGGTGTGCAGGTATTTGAAGTTCCAACTTATCTAATATCAATGTATACTTTCTTATCAATACGACGCAATCAAAACATCAGCGAAACTTTGCGGAATTTCATAACACAGCGTAAACAAAGTTATACAATGCACGGATGTACTATTTGATCATCCTGAGCGGTTCTTGTTACATATTTAGTTAAATAACTCTAAGCTTTGCAGGTAGTTGCAGTTCTATCTTACATAATATCAAAGTATACCACCTTACCAATACGATGGAATCAAAACATCAGTGACACTTTGCGGAACTTCATAACAAAGCGTAAACAAAGTTGTACTATGCACGTATGTACTATTTGATCATCCTGAGCTGTTCTTGCTACATATTTTGTTAAATAACTCTGAGGTGTGCAGGTATTTTCAGTACTACCTTATATAATATCATAGTATAGTATCTTACCAGTACGACGCCATCTAAACCTCAGCGAAACTTTGCGGAACATCATAACAAAGCGTAAACAAAGTTATACTATGCACGTATGTACTATTTGATCATCCTGAGCTGTTTTTGCTACATATTTTGTTAAATAACTCTGAGCTTTGCAGGTATTTGCAGTTCTAACTTATATAATATGAAAGTATACATATCTTAACAATACGACGCACCAACTCCTCAGCGAAACTTTGCGGAACTTCATAACAAAGCGTAAACAAAGTTATACTATGCACGGATGTACTATTTGATCATCCTGAGCGGTTCTTGCTACATATTTTGTTAAATAACTCTGAGGTGTGCAGGTATTTGAAGTTCCAACTTATCTAATATCAATGTATACTTTCTTATCAATACGACGCAATCAAAACATCAGCGAAACTTTGCGGAACTTCATAACAAAGCGTAAACAAAGTTATACTATGCACTGATGTACTATTTGATCATCCTGAGCGGTTCTTGCTACATATTTTGTTAAATAAATCTGAGGTGTGCAGGTATTTGCAGTTCTAACTTATATAATATCAAAGTTTACTATCTTATCAATACGACGCAATCAAAACCTCAGCGAAACTTTGCGGAACTTCATAACAAAGCGTAAACAAATTTATAGTATGCACGGATGTACTATTTGATCATCCAGAGCGGTTCTTGCTACATATTTTGTTAAATAACTCTGAGGTTTGCAGGTAATTGCAGTTCTATCTTACATAATATCAAAGTATACCACCTTACCAATTGCGACGTAATCAAAACATCAGCGAAACATTGCGGAACTTCATAACAAAGCGTAAACAAAGTTATAAAATGCACGGATGTACTATTTGATCATCCTGAGCGGTTCTTGCTACATATTTAGTTAAATAACTCTAAGCTTAGCAGGTATTTTCAGTTCTACCTTATATAATATCATAGTATAGTATCTTACCAATACGCCGCAATCAAAACCTCAGCGAAACCCTGCGGAACTTCATAACAAAGCGTAAACAAAGTTATAGTATGCACGGATGTACTATTTGATCATCCTGAGCGGTTCTTGCTACATATTTAGTTACATAACTCTAAGCTTTGCAGGTATTTTCAGTTCTACCTTATATAATATCATAGTATACTATCTTACCAGTACGACGCCATCTAAACCTCAGCGAAACTTTGCGGAACTTCCTAACAAAGCGTAAACAAAGTTGTACTATGCACGGATGTACTATATGATCATCCTGAGCGGTTCTTGCTACATATTTTGTTAAATAACTCTGAGGTGTGCAGGTATTTGCAGTTCTAACTTATCTAATATCAATGTATACTATCTCATCAATAGGACGTAATCAAAACATCAGCGAAACATTGCGGAACTTCATAACAAAGCGTAAACAAAGTTATACTATGCACGTATGTACTATTTCATCATCCGTAGCGGTTCTTGATACATATTTTGTTAAATAACTCTGATGTTTGCGCGGCGAGTGGTGTCTCGTCCGGTGGTGTTTTGGTATGGTGATCGTGGAGGTTAAGCGACGTTGGTATGGGGCCCGTCGAAAGATGGGTGAACGCATAGGTTAGGTGTGAACCTATAGCGAGGATTGTAACCCTGAGGGGAACAACAATAAAAGAATAGAATAGAACTCTCAGGTTTGCATGTAGTTGCAGTTCTATCTTGTATAATATCAAAGCATACTATCTTATCAATACGACCCAATCAAAACCTCAGCGAAACTCTGCGGAACTTCATAACAAAGCGTAAACAAAGTTATACTATGCACGGATGTACTATTTGATCATCCAGAGCGGTTCTTGCAACATATTTAGTTAAATAACTCTAAGCTTTGCAGGTATTTTCAGTTCTAACTTATATATTATAAAAGTATACCACCTTACCAATTGCGACGTAATCAAAACATCAGCGAAACATTGCGGAACTTCATAACAAAGCGTAAACAAAGTTATACTATAAACGGATGTACTATTTGATCATCCTGAGCGGTTCTTGCTACATATTTAGTTAAATTTCTCTGAGCATTGTAGGTATTTGCAGTTCTAACTTATATATTATCAAAGTATACTATCTTATCAATACTTACGCAAACAAAACCTCAGCAAAACTTTGCGGAACTTCATAACAAAGCGTAAACAAAGTTATACTATGCACGTATGTACTATTTCATCATCCGTAGCGGTTCTTGATACATATTTTGTTAAATAACTCTGAGGTTTGTGCGGCGAGTGGTGTCTCGTCCGGTGGTGTTTTGGTATGGTGATCGTGGAGGTTAAGCGACGTTGGTATGGGGCCCGTCGAAAGATGGGTGAACGCATAGGTTAGGTGTGAAACTATAGCGAGGATTGTAACCCTGAGGGGAACAACAATAAAAGAATAGAATAGAACTCTCTGGTTTGCATGTAGTTGCAGTTCTATCTTGTATAATATCAAAGCATACTATCTTACCAATACCACGCAATCAAAACCTCAGCGAAACATTTGCGGAACTTCATAACAAAGGGTAAACAAAGTTATACTATGCTCGTATGTACTATTTGATCATCCCTAGCGGTTCTTGCTACATATTTTGTTAAATAACTCTGAGGTTTGCAGGTAGTTGCAGTTCTATCTTACATAATATCAAATTATACTATCTTACCAATTGCGACGCAATCTAAACCTCAGCGAAACTCATCGGAACTTCATAACAAAGCGTAAACAAAGTTATACTATGCACGGATGTACTATTTGATCATCCTGAGCGGTTCTTGCTACATATTTAGTTAAATTTCTCTGAGCATTGTAGGTATTTGCAGTTCTAACTTATATATTATCAAAGTATACTATCTTATCAATACTTACGCAAACAAAACCTCAGCAAAACTTTGCGGAACTTCATAACAAAGCGTAAACAAAGTTATACTATGCACGTATGTACTATTTGATCATCCCTAGCGGTTCTTGCTACATATTTTGTTAAATAACTCTGAGGTGTGCAGGTATTTGCAGTTCTAACTTATCTAATATCAATGTATACTATCTTATCAATAGGACGTAATCAAAACCTCAGCGAAACTTTGCGGAACTTCATAACAAAGCGTAAACAAAGTTATACTATGCACGGATGTACTATATGATCATCCTGAGCGGTTCTTGCTAAATATTTTGTTAAATAACTCTGAGGTGTGCAGGTATTTGCAGGTTTAACATATCTAATATCAATGTATACTATCTTATCAATAGGACGCAAACAAAACATCGGCGAAACTTTGCGGAACTTCATAACAAAGCGTAAACAAAGTTATACTATGCACGGATGTACTATTTGATCATCCTGAGCGGTTCTTGCAACATATTTAGTTAAATAACTCTAAGCTTTGCAGGTATTTTCAGTTCTAACTTATATATTATCAAAGTATACTATCCCACCAGTACGACGCCATTAAAAAGCTCAGCCAAACATTGCGGAACTTCATAACAAAGCGTAAACAAAGTTATACTATGCACTGATGTACTATTTGATCATCCTGAGCGGTTCTTGCTACATATTTTGTTAAATAACTCTGAGGTGTGCAGGTATTTGCAGTTCTAACTTATATAATATCAATGTACACTATCTTATCAATACGACGCAATCAAAACATCAGCGAAACTTTGCGGAATTTCATAACACACCGTAAACAAATTTATACTATGCACGGATGTACTATTTGATCATCCTGAGCGGTTCTTGCTACATATTTTGTTAAATAACTCTAAGCTTTGCAGGTATTTTCAGTTCTATCTTATATAATATCATAGTATAGTATCTTACCAGTACGACGCCATCTAAACCTCAGCGAAACTTTGCGGAACTTCATAACAAAGCGTAAACAAAGTTATAAAATGCACGGATGTACTATTTGTTCATCCTGAGAGGTTCTTGCTACATATTTAGTTAAATAACTCTAAGCTATGCAGGTATTTTCAGTTCTACCTTATATAATATCATAATATACTATCTTACCAATACGATGGAATCTAAACCTCAGCAAACTTTGCGGAACTTCATAACAAAGCGTAAACAAAGTTATACTATGCACTGATGTACTATTTGATCATCCTGAGCGGTTCTTGCTACATATTTTGTTAAATAACTCTGAGGTGTGCAGGTATTTGCAGTTCTAACTTATATAATATCAATGTATACTTTCTTATCAATACGACGCAATCAAAACATCAGCGAAACTTTGCGGAATTTCATAACACACCGTAAACAAATTTATACTATGCACGGATGTACTATTTGATCATCCTGAGCGGTTCTTGTTACATATTTAGTTAAATAACTCTAAGCTTTGCAGGTATTTTCAGTACTACCTTATATAATATCATAGTATAGTATCTTACCAGTACGACGCCATCTAAACCTCAGCGAAACTTTGCGGAACTTCATAACAAAGCGTAAACAAAGTTATAAAATGCACGGATGTACTATTTGTTCATCCTGAGAGGTTCTTGCTACATATTTAGTTAAATAACTCTAAGCTATGCAGGTATTTTCAGTTCTACCTTATATAATATCATAATATACTATCTTACCAATACGATGGAATCTAAACCTCAGCAAACTTTGCGGAACTTCATAACAAAGCGTAAACAAAGTTATACTATGCACGTATGTACTATTTGATCATCCTGAGCTGTTTTTGCTACATATTTTGTTAAATAACTCTGAGCTTTGCAGGTATTTGCAGTTCTAACTTATATAATATGAAAGTATACATATCTTAACAATACGAGGCACCAACTCCTCAGCGAAACTTTGCGGAACTTCATAACAAAGCGTAAACAAAGTTATACTATGCACGGATGTACTATTTGATCATCCTGAGCGGTTCTTGCTACATATTTTGTTAAATAACTCTGAGGTGTGCAGGTATTTGAAGTTCCAACTTATCTAATATCAATGTATACTTTCTTATCAATACGACGCAATCAAAACATCAGCGAAACTTTGCGGAATTTCATAACACAGCGTAAACAAAGTTATACAATGCACGGATGTACTATTTGATCATCCTGAGCGGTTCTTGTTACATATTTAGTTAAATAACTCTAAGCTTTGCAGGTAGTTGCAGTTCTATCTTACATAATATCAAAGTATACCACCTTAGCAATACGATGGAATCAAAACATCAGTGACACTTTGCGGAACTTCATAACAAAGCGTAAACAAAGTTGTACTATGCACGTATGTACTATTTGATCATCCTGAGCTGTTCTTGCTACATATTTTGTTAAATAACTCTGAGGTGTGCAGGTATTTTCAGTACTACCTTATATAATATCATAGTATAGTATCTTACCAGTACGACGCCATCTAAACCTCAGCGAAACTTTGCGGAACATCATAACAAAGCGTAAACAAAGTTATACTATGCACGTATGTACTATTTGATCATCCTGAGCTGTTTTTGCTACATATTTTGTTAAATAACTCTGAGCTTTGCAGGTATTTGCAGTTCTAACTTATATAATATGAAAGTATACATATCTTAACAATACGACGCACCAACTCCTCAGCGAAACTTTGCGGAACTTCATAACAAAGCGTAAACAAAGTTATACTATGCACGGATGTACTATTTGATCATCCTGAGCGGTTCTTGCTACATATTTTGTTAAATAACTCTGAGGTGTGCAGGTATTTGAAGTTCCAACTTATCTAATATCAATGTATACTTTCTTATCAATACGACGCAATCAAAACATCAGCGAAACTTTGCGGAACTTCATAACAAAGCGTAAACAAAGTTATACTATGCACTGATGTACTATTTGATCATCCTGAGCGGTTCTTGCTACATATTTTGTTAAATAAATCTGAGGTGTGCAGGTATTTGCAGTTCTAACTTATATAATATCAATGTATACTATCTTATCAATACGACGCAATCAAAACATCAGCGAAACTTTGCGGAACTTCATAACAAAGCGTAAACAAATTTATAGTATGCACGGATGTACTATTTGATCATCCAGAGCGGTTCTTGCTACATATTTTGTTAAATAACTCTGAGGTTTGCAGGTAATTGCGGTTCTATCTTACATAATATCAAAGTATACCACCTTACCAATTGCGACGTAATCAAAACATCAGCGAAACATTGCGGAACTTCATTACAAAGCGTAAACAAAGTTATAAAATGCACGGATGTACTATTTGATCATCCTGAGCGGTTCTTGCTACATATTTAGTTAAATAACTCTAAGCTTAGCAGGTATTTTCAGTTCTACCTTATATAATATCATAGTATAGTATCTTACCAATACGCCGCAATCAAAACCTCAGCGAAACCCTGCGGAACTTCATAACAAAGCGTAAACAAAGTTATAGTATGCACGGATGTACTATTTGATCATCCTGAGCGGTTCTTGCTACATATTTAGTTACATAACTCTAAGCTTTGCAGGTATTTTCAGTTCTACCTTATATAATATCATAGTATACTATCTTACCAGTACGACGCCATCTAAACCTCAGCGAAACTTTGCGGAACTTCCTAACAAAGCGTAAACAAAGTTGTACTATGCACGGATGTACTATATGATCATCCTGAGCGGTTCTTGCTACATATTTTGTTAAATAACTCTGAGGTGTGCAGGTATTTGCAGTTCTAACTTATCTAATATCAATGTATACTATCTCATCAATAGGACGTAATCAAAACATCAGCGAAACATTGCGGAACTTCATAACAAAGCGTAAACAAAGTTATACTATGCACGTATGTACTATTTCATCATCCGTAGCGGTTCTTGATACATATTTTGTTAAATAACTCTGATGTTTGCGCGGCGAGTGGTGTCTCGTCCGGTGGTGTTTTGGTATGGTGATCGTGGAGGTTAAGCGACGTTGGTATGGGGCCCGTCGAAAGATGGGTGAACGCATAGGTTAGGTGTGAACCTATAGCGAGGATTGTAACCCTGAGGGGAACAACAATAAAAGAATAGAATAGAACTCTCAGGTTTGCATGTAGTTGCAGTTCTATCTTGTATAGTATCAAAGCATACTATCTTATCAATACGACCCAATCAAAACCTCAGCGAAACTCTGCGGAACTTCATAACAAAGCGTAAACAAAGTTATACTATGCACGGATGTACTATTTGATCATCCAGAGCGGTTCTTGCAACATATTTAGTTAAATAACTCTAAGCTTTGCAGGTATTTTCAGTTCTAACTTATATATTATAAAAGTATACCACCTTACCAATTGCGACGTAATCAAAACATCAGCGAAACATTGCGGAACTTCATAACAAAGCGTAAACAAAGTTATACTATGCACGGATGTACTATTTGATCATCCTGAGCGGTTCTTGCTACATATTTAGTTAAATTTCTCTGAGCATTGTAGGTATTTGCAGTTCTAACTTATATATTATCAAAGTATACTATCTTATCAATACTTACGCAAACAAAACCTCAGCAAAACTTTGCGGAACTTCATAACAAAGCGTAAACAAAGTTATACTATGCACGTATGTACTATTTCATCATCCGTAGCGGTTCTTGATACATATTTTGTTAAATAACTCTGAGGTTTGTGCGGCGAGTGGTGTCTCGTCCGGTGGTGTTTTGGTATGGTGATCGTGGAGGTTAAGCGACGTTGGTATGGGGCCCGTCGAAAGATGGGTGAACGCATAGGTTAGGTGTGAAACTATAGCGAGGATTGTAACCCTGAGGGGAACAACAATAAAAGAATAGAATAGAACTCTCTGGTTTGCATGTAGTTGCAGTTCTATCTTGTATAATATCAAAGCATACTATCTTACCAATACCACGCAATCAAAACCTCAGCGAAACATTTGCGGAACTTCATAACAAAGGGTAAACAAAGTTATACTATGCTCGTATGTACTATTTGATCATCCCTAGCGGTTCTTGCTACATATTTTGTTAAATAACTCTGAGGTTTGCAGGTAGTTGCAGTTCTATCTTACATAATATCAAATTATACTATCTTACCAATTGCGACGCAATCTAAACCTCAGCGAAACTCATCGGAACTTCATAACAAAGCGTAAACAAAGTTATACTATGCACGGATGTACTATTTGATCATCCTGAGCGGTTCTTGCTACATATTTAGTTAAATTTCTCTGAGCATTGTAGGTATTTGCAGTTCTAACTTATATATTATCAAAGTATACTATCTTATCAATACTTACGCAAACAAAACCTCAGCAAAACTTTGCGGAACTTCATAACAAAGCGTAAACAAAGTTATACTATGCACGTATGTACTATTTCATCATCCGTAGCGGTTCTTGATACATATTTTGTTAAATAACTCTGAGGTTTGCGCGGCGAGTGGTGTCTCGTCCGGTGGTGTTTTGGTATGGTGATCGTGGAGGTTAAGCGACGTTGGTATGGGGCCCGTCGAAAGATGGGTGAACGCATAGGTTAGGTGTGAACCTATAGCGAGGATTGTAACCCTGAGGGGAACAACAATAAAAGAATAGAATAGAACTCTCTGGTTTGCATGTAGTTGCAGTTCTATCTTGTATAATATCAAAGCATACTATCTTATCAATACGACCCAATCAAAACCTCAGCGAAACTCTGCGGAACTTCATAACAAAGCGTAAACAAAGTTATACTATGCACGGATGTACTATTTGATCATCCAGAGCGGTTCTTGCAACATATTTAGTTAAATAACTCTAAGCTTTGCAGGTATTTTCAGTTCTAACTTATATATTATAAAAGTATACCACCTTACCAATTGCGACGTAATCAAAACATCAGCGAAACATTGCGGAACTTCATAACAAAGCGTAAACAAAGTTATACTATGCACGTATGTACTATTTCATCATCCCTAGCGGTTCTTGATACATATTTTGTTAAATAACTCTGAGGTTTGCATGTAGTTGTAGTTCTATCTTGTATAATATCAAAGCATACTATCTTATCAATACGACGCAATCAAAACCTCAGCGAAACTCTGCGGAACTTCATAACAAAGCGTAAACAAAGTTATACTATGCACGGATGTACTATTTGATCATCCTGAGCGGTTCTTGCTACATATTTAGTTAAATAACTCTAAGCTTAGCAGGTATTTTCAGTTCTACTTATATAATATCATAGTATAGTATCTTACCAATACCACGCAATCAAAACCTCAGCGAAACATTTGCGGAACTTCATAACAATGGGTAAACAAAGTTATACTATGCTCGTATGTACTATTTGATCATCCCTAGCGGTTCTTGCTACATATTTAGTTAAATAACTCTGAGCATTGTAGGTATTTGCAGTTCTAACTTATATATTATCAAAGTATACTATCTTATCAATACTTACGCAAACAAAACCTCAGCAAAACTTTGCGGAACTTCATAACAAAGCGTAAACAAAGTTATAAAATGCACGGATGTACTATTTGATCATCCAGAGCGTTTCTTGCTACATATTTAGTTAAATAACTCTGAGCTTTGCAGGTAGTTGCAGTTCTATCTTATATAATATCAAAGTAAACTATCCCACCAGTACGACGCCATCAAAAGCTCAGCCAAACATTGCGGAACTTCATAACAAAGCGTAAACAAAGTTATACTATGCACGTATGTACTATTTGATCATCCCTAGCGGTTCTTGCTACATATTTTGTTAAATAACTCTGAGGTGTGCAGGTATTTGCAGTTCTAACTTATATAATATCATAGTATACTATCTCACCAGTACGACGCCATCTAAACCTCAGCGAAACTTTGCGGAACTTCATAACAAAGCGTAAACAAAATTGTACTATGCACGGATGTACTATATGATCATCCTGAGCGGTTCTTGCTAAATATTTTGTTAAATAACTCTGAGGTGTGCAGGTATTTGCAGGTTTAACATATCTAATATCAATGTATACTATCTTATCAATAGGACGCAAACAAAACATCGGCGAAACTTTGCGGAACTTCATAACAAAGCGTAAACAAAGTTATACTATGCACGGATGTACTATTTGATCATCCTGAGCGGTTCTTGCTACATATTTAGTTAAATAACTCTAAGCTTTGCAGGTATTTTCAGTTCTAACTTATATATTATCAAAGTATACTATCCCACCAGTACGACGCCATCAAAACCTCAGCCAAACATTGCGGAACTTCATAACAAAGCGTAAACAAAGTTATACTATGCACTGATGTACTATTTGATCATCCTGAGCGGTTCTTGCTACATATTTTGTTAAATAACTCTGAGGTGTGCAGGTATTTGCAGTTCTAACTTATATAATATCAATGTACACTATCTTATCAATACGACGCAATCAAAACATCAGCGAAACTTTGCGGAATTTCATAACACACCGTAAACAAATTTATACTATGCACGGATGTACTATTTGATCATCCTGAGCGGTTCTTGTTACATATTTAGTTAAATAACTCTAAGCTTTGCAGGTATTTTCAGTACTACCTTATATAATATCATAGTATAGTATCTTACCAGTACGACGCCATCTAAACCTCAGCGAAACTTTGCGGAACTTCATAACAAAGCGTAAACAAAGTTATAGTATGCACGGATGTACTATTTGATCATCCAGAGCGGTTCTTGCTACATATTTTGTTAAATAACTCTGATGTTTGCAGGTAGTTGCAGTTCTATCTTGTATAATATCAAGGTATACTATCTTACCAATACGACGCCATCAAAACCTCAGCGAAACTTTGCGGAACTTCATAACAAAGCGTAATCAAAGTTATAAAATGCACGGATGTACTATTTGATCATCCAGAGCGGTTCTTGCTACATATTTAGTTAAATAACTCTAAGCTTAGCAGGTATTTTCAGTTCTACCTTATATAATATCATAGTATAGTATCTTACCAATACCACGCAATCAAAACCTCAGCGAAACATTGCGGAACTTCATAACAAAGGGTAAACAAAGTCATTCTATGCACGTATGTACTATTTGATCATCCTGAGCTGTTTTTGCTACATATTTTGTTAAATAACTCTGAGCTTTGCAGGTATTTGCAGTTCTAACTTATATAATATGAAAGTATACATATCTTAACAATACGACGCACCAACTCCTCAGCGAAACTTTGCGGAACTTCATAACAAAGCGTAAACAAAGTTATACTATGCACGGATGTACTATTTGATCATCCTGAGCGGTTCTTGCTACATATTTTGTCAAATAACTCTGAGGTGTGCAGGTATTTGCAGTTCTAACTTATATAATATCAATGTATACTATCTTATCAATACGACGCAATCAAAACATCAGCGAAACTTTGCGGAATTTCATAACACAGCGTAAACAAAGTTATACTATGCACGGATGTACTATTTGTTCATCCTGAGAGGTTCTTGCTACATATTTAGTTAAATAACTCTAAGCTTTGCAGGTATTTTCAGTTCTACCTTATATAATATCATAATATACTATCTTACCAATACGATGGAATCAAAACATCAGTGACATTTTGCGGAACTTCATAACAAAGCGTAAACAAAGTTATTCTATGCACGTATGTACTATTTGATCATCCTGAGCTGTTCTTGCTACATATTTTGTTAAATAACTCTGAGGTGTGCAGGTATTTTCAGTACTACCTTATATAATATCATAGTATAGTATCTTACCAGTACGACGCCATCTAAACCTCAGCGAAACTTTGCGGAACTTCATAACAAAGCGTAAACAAAGTTATACTATGCACGTATGTACTATTTGATCATCCTGAGCTGTTTTTGCTACATATTTTGTTAAATAACTCTGAGCTTTGCAGGTATTTGCAGTTCTAACTTATATAATATGAAAGTATACATATCTTAACAATACGACGCACCAACTCCTCAGCGAAACTTTGCGGAACTTCATAACAAAGCGTAAACAAAGTTATACTATGCACGGATGTACTATTTGATCATCCTGAGCGGTTCTTGCTACATATTTTGTTAAATAACTCTGAGGTGTGCAGGTATTTGAAGTTCCAACTTATCTAATATCAATGTATACTTTCTTATCAATACGACGCAATCAAAACATCAGCGAAACTTTGCGGAATTTCATAACACAGCGTAAACAAAGTTATACAATGCACGGATGTACTATTTGATCATCCTGAGCGGTTCTTGTTACATATTTAGTTAAATAACTCTAAGCTTTGCAGGTATTTTCAGTACTACCTTATATAATATCATCGTATAGTATCTTACCAGTACGACGCCATCTAAACCTCAGCGAAACTTTGCGGAACTTCATAACAAAGCGTAAACAAAGTTATACTATGCACGTATGTACTATTTGATCATCCTGAGCTGTTGTTGCTACATATTTAGTTAAATAACTCTGAGCTTTGCAGGTATTTGCAGTTCTAACTTATATAATATCAAGGTATATTATCTTACCAATTGCGACGCAATCAAAACCTCATCGAAACTTTGCGGAACTTCATAACTAAGCGTAAACAAAGTTATACTATGCACTGATGTACTATTTGATCATCCTGAGCGGTTCTTGCTACATATTTTGTTAAATAAATCTGAGGTGTGCAGGTATTTGCAGTTCTAACTTATATAATATCAATGTATACTTTCTTATCAATACGACGCAATCAAAACATCAGCGAAACTTTGCGGAACTTCATAACAAAGCGTAAACAAAGTTATATTATGCACGGATGTACTATTTGATCATCCAGAGCGGTTCTTGCTACATATTTTGTTAAATAACTATGAGGTTTGCAGGTAGTTGCAGTTCTATCTTATATAATATCAAGGTATACTATCTTACCAATACGACGCCATCAAAACCTCAGCGAAACTTTGCGGAACTTCATAACAAAGCGTAAACAAAGTTATAAAATGCACGGATGTACTATTTGATCATCCAGAGCGGTACTTGCTACATATTTAGTTAAATAACTCTGAGCTTTGCAGGTAGTTGCAGTTCTATCTTACATAATATCAAAGTATACCAACCTTACCAATACGATGGAATCAAAACATCAGTGACACTTTGCGGAACTTCATAACAAAGCGTAAACAAAGTTATACTATGCACGTATGTACTATTTGATCATCCTGAGCTGTTCTTGCTACATATTTTGTTAAATAACTCTGAGGTGTGCAGGTATTTGCAGTTCTAACTTATCTAATATCAATGTATACTATCTCATCAATAGGACGTAATCAAAACATCAGCGAAACATTGCGGAACTTCATAACAAAGCGTAAACAAAGTTATACTATGCACGTATGTACTATTTCATCATCCGTAGCGGTTCTTGATACATATTTTGTTAAATAACTCTGAGGTTTGCGCGGCGAGTGGTGTCTCGTCCGGTGGTGTTTTGGTATGGTGATCGTGGAGGTTAAGCGACGTTGGTATGGGGCCCGTCGAAAGATGGGTGAACGCATAGGTTAGGTGTGAACCTATAGCGAGGATTGTAACCCTGAGGGGAACAACAATAAAAGAATAGAATAGAACTCTCAGTTTTGCATGTAGTTGCAGTTCTATCTTGTATAATATCAAAGCATACTATCTTATCAATACGACCCAATCAAAACCTCAGCGAAACTCTGCGGAACTTCATAACAAAGCGTAAACAAAGTTATACTATGCACGGATGTACTATTTGATCATCCAGAGCGGTTCTTGCAACATATTTAGTTAAATAACTCTAAGCTTTGCAGGTATTTTCAGTTCTAACTTATATATTATAAAAGTATACCACCTTACCAATTGCGACGTAATCAAAACATCAGCGAAACATTGCGGAACTTCATAACAAAGCGTAAACAAAGTTATACTATGCACGTATGTACTATTTGATCATCCCTAGCGGTTCTTGATACATATTTTGTTAAATAACTCTGAGGTTTGCATGTAGTTGCAGTTCTATCTTGTATAATATCAAAGGTTACTATCTTATCAATACGACGCAATCAAAACCTCAGCAAAACTCTGCGGAACTTCATAACAAAGCGTAAACAAAGTTATACTATGCACGGATGTACTATTTGATCATCCTGAGCGGTTCTTGCTACATATTTAGTTAAATAACTCTAAGCTTAGCAGGTATTTTCAGTTCTACTTATATAATATCATAGTATAGTATCTTACCAATACCACGCAATCAAAACCTCAGCGAAACATTTGCGGAACTTCATAACAAAGGGTAAACAAAGTTATACTATGCTCGTATGTACTATTTGATCATCCCTAGCGGTTCTTGCTACATATTTTGTTAAATAACTCTGAGGTTTGCAGGTAGTTGTAGTTCTATCTTACATAATATCAAATTATACTATCTTACCAATTGCGACGCAATCAAAAGCTCAGCGAAACTCTGCGGAACTTCATAACAAAGCGTAAACAAAGTTATACTATGCACGGATGTACTATTTGATCATCCTGAGCGGTTCTTGCTACATATTTAGTTAAATAACTCTGAGCATTGTAGGTATTTGCAGTTCTAACTTATATATTATCAAAGTATACTATCTTATCAATACTTACGCAAACAAAACCTCAGCAAAACTTTGCGGAACTTCATAACAAAGCGTAAACAAAGTTATAAAATGCACGGATGTAGTATTTGATCATCCAGAGCGTTTCTTGCTACATATTTAGTTAAATAACTCTGAGCTTTGCAGGTAGTTGCAGTTCTATCTTATATAATATCAAAGTAAACTATCCCACCAGTACGACGCCATCAAAAGCTCAGCCAAACATTGCGGAACTTCATAACAAAGCGTAAACAAAGTTATACTATGCACGGATGTACTATTTTTGGTCATCCTGAGCGGTTCTTGCTACATATTTTGTTAAATAACTCTGAGGTGTGCAGGTATTTGCAGTTCTAACTTATCTAATATCAATGTATACTATCTTATCAATACGCCGCAATCAAAACCTCAGCGAAACCCTGCGGAACTTCATAACAAAGCGTAAACAAAGTTATAGTATGCACGGATGTACTATTTGATCATCCAGAGCGGTTCTTGCTACATATTTTGTTAAATAACTCTGAGGTTTGCATCTAGTTGCAGTTCTATCTTATATAATATCAAAGTATACTATCCCACCAGTACGACGCCATCAAAAGCTCAGCCAAACTTTGCGGAACTTCATAACAAAGCGTAAACAAAGTTATACTATGCACGGATGTACTATTTGATTATCCTGAGCTGTTCTTGCTACATATTTTGTTAAATAACTCTGAGCTTTGCAGGCATTTTCGGTTCTAACGTATCTAATATCAATGTATACTATCTTATCAATACGCCGCAATCAAAACCTCAGCGAAACTCTGCGGACCTTCATAACAAAGCGTGAACAAAGTTGTACTATGCACGGATGTACTATATGATCATCCTGAGCTGTTCTTGCTACATATTTTGTTAAATAACTCTGAGCTTTGCAGGTATTTTCAGTTCTACCTTATATAATATCATAGTATACTATCTTACCAATACGATGCAATCGAAACATCAGTGACACATTGCGGAACTTCATAACAAAGCGTAAACAAAGTTATACTATGCACGGATGTACTATTTGACCATCCTGAGCGGTTCTTGCTACATATTTAGTTACATAACTCTAAGCTTTGCGGGTGTTTTCAGTTCTACCTTATATAATATCATAGTATACTATCTTACCAGTACGACGCCATCTAAACCTCAGCGAAACTTTGCGGAACTTCATAACAAAGCGTAAACAAAGTTGTACTATGCACGGAGGTACTATATGATCATCCTGAGCGGTTCTTGCTACATATTTTGTTAAATAACTCTGAGGTGTGCAGGTATTTGCAGTTCTAACTTATATAATATCATAGTATACTATCTCACCAGTACGACGCCATCTAAACCTCAGCGAAACTTTGCGGAACTTCATAACAAAGCGTAAACAAAGTTATACAATGCACGGATGTACCATATGATCATCCTGAGCGGTTCTTGCTAAATATTTTGTTAAATAACTCTGAGGTGTGCAGGTATTTGCAGTTCTAACTTATCTAATATCAATGTATACTATCTCATCAATAGGACGTAATCAAAACATCAGCGAAACATTGCGGAACTTCATAACAAAGCGTAAATAAAGTTATACTATGCACGTATGTACTATTTCATCATCAGTAGCGGTTCTTGATACATATTTTGTTAAATAACTCTGAGGTTTGCGCGGCGAGTGGTGTCTCGTCCGGTGGTGTTGTGGTATGGTGATCGTGGAGGTTAAGCGACGTTGGTATGGGGCCCGTCGAAAGATGGGTGAACGCATAGGTTAGGTGTGAACCTATAGCGAGGATTGTAACCCTGAGGGGAACAACAATAAAAGAATAGAATAGAACTCTCAGGTTTGCATGTAGTTGCAGTTCTATCTTGTATAATATCAAAGCATACTATCTTATCAATACGACGCAATCAAAACCTCAGCGAAACTCTGCGGAACTTCATAACAAAGCGTAAACAAAGTTATACTATGCACGGATGTACTATTTGATCATCCTGAGCGGTTCTTGCTACATATTTAGTTAAATAACTCTAAGCTTAGCAGGTATTTTCAGTTCTACTTATATAATATCATAGTATAGAATCTTACTAATACCACGCAATCAAAACCTCAGCGAAACATTTGCGGAACTTCATAACAAAGGGTAAACAAAGTTATACTATGCTCGTATGTACTATTTGATCATCCCTAGCGGTTCTTGCTACATATTTTGTTAAATAACTCTGAGGTTTGCAGGTAGTTGTAGTTCTATCTTACATAATATCAAATTATACTATCTTACCAATTGCGACGCAATTAAAAGCTCAGCGAAACTCTGCGGAACTTCATAACAAAGCGTAAACAAAGTTATACTATGCACGGATGTACTATTTGATCATCCTGAGCGGTTCTTGCAACATATTTAGTTAAATAACTCTGAGCTTTGTAGGTATTTGCAGTTCTAACTTATATATTATCAAAGTATACTATCTTATCAATACTTACGCAAACAAAACCTCAGCAAAACTTTGCGGAACTTCATAACAAAGCGTAAACAAAGTTATAAAATGCACGGATGTACTATTTGATCATCCAGAGCATTTCTTGCTACATATTTAGTTAAATAACTCTGAGCTTTGCAGGTAGTTGCAGTTCTATCTTATATAATATCAAAGTAAACTATCCCACCAGTACGACGCCATCAAAAGCTCAGCCAAACATTGCGGAACTTCATAACAAAGCGTAAACAAAGTTATACTATGCACGGATGTACTATTTGGTCATCCTGAGCGGTTCTTGCTACATATTTTGTTAAATAACTCTGAGGTGTGCAGGTATTTGCAGTTCTAACTTATCTAATATCAATGTATACTATCTTATCAATAGGACGCAAACAAAACATCGGCGAAACTTTGCGGAACTTCATAACAAAGCGTAAACAAAGTTATACTATGCACGGATGTACTATTTGATCATCCTGAGCGGTTCTTGCAACATATTTAGTTAAATAACTCTAAGCTTTGCAGGTATTTTCAGTTCTAACTTATATATTATCAAATTATACTATCTTACCAATTGCGACGCAATCAAAACATCAGTGACACTTTGCGGAACTTCATAACAAAGCGTAATCAAAGTTATACTATGCACGGATGTACTATTTGATCATCCTGAGCGGTTCTTGCTACATATTTAGTTAAATAACTCTGAGCTTTGTAGGTATTTGCAGTTCTAACTTATATATTATCAAAGTATACTATCTTATCAATACTTACGCAAACAAAACCTCAGCAAAACTTTGCGGAACTTCATAACATAGCTTAAACAAATTTATAAAATGCACGGATGTACTATTTGATCATCCAGAGCATTTCTTGCTACATATTTAGTTAAATAACTCTGAGCTTTGCAGGTAGTTGCAGTTCTATCTTATATAATATCAAAGTAAACTATCCCACCAGTACGACGCCATCAAAAGCTCAGCCAAACATTGCGGAACTTCATAACAAAGCGTAAACAAAGTTATACTATGCACGGATGTACTATTTGACCATCCTGAGCGGTTCTTGCTACATATTTAGTTACATAACTCTAAGCTTTGCGGGTGTTTTCAGTTCTACCTTATATAATATCATAGTATACTATCTTACCAGTACGACGCCATCTAAACCTCAGCGAAACTTTGCGGAACTTCATAACAAAGCGTAAACAAAGTTGTACTATGCACGGATGTACTATATGATCATCCTGAGCGGTTCTTGCTACATATTTTGTTAAATAACTCTGAGGTGTGCAGGTATTTGCAGTTCTAACTTATATAATATCATAGTATACTATCTCACCAGTACGACGCCATCTAAACCTCAGCGAAACTTTGCGGAACTTCATAACAAAGCGTAAACAAAGTTATACTATGCACGGATGTACCATATGATCATCCTGAGCGGTTCTTGCTAAATATTTTGTTAAATAACTCTGAGGTGTGCAGGTATTTGCAGTTCTAACTTATCTAATATCAATGTATACTATCTTATCAATACGCCGCAATCAAAACCTCAGCGAAACTCTGCGGAACTTCATAACAAAGCGTAAACAAAGTTGTACTATGCACGGATGTACTATATGATCATCCTGAGCGGTTCTTGCTAAATATTTTGTTAAATAACTCTGAGGTGTGCAGGTATTTGCAGGTTTAACATATCTAATATCAATGTATACTATCTTATCAATAGGACGCAAACAAAACATCTCCGAAACTTTGCGGAACTTCATAACAAAGCGTAAACAAAGTTATACTATGCACGGATGTACTATTTGATCATCCTGAGCGGTTCTTGCAACATATTTAGTTAAATAACTCTAAGCTTTGCAGGTATTTTCAGTTCTAACTTATATATTATCAAATTATACTATCTTACCAATTGCTACGCAATCAAAAGCTCAGCGAAACATTGCGGAACTTCATAACAAAGCGTAAACAAAGTTATACTAAACACGGATGTACTATTTGATCTTCCTGCCGCTCCTGGATACATATTTTGCCATATCACTCTCAGGTTTGTAGGTAGATGCAGTTCTACCTTATATAATATCATAGTATACTATCTTACCAGTACGACGCCATCTAAACCTCAGCGAAACTTTGCGGAACTTCATAACAAAGCGTAAACAAAGTTGTACTATGCACGGAGGTACTATATGATCATCCTGAGCGGTTCTTGCTACATATTTTGTTAAATAACTCTGAGGTGTGCAGGTATTTGCAGTTCTAACTTATCTAATATCAATGTATACTATCTCATCAATAGGACGTAATCAAAACATCAGCGAAACATTGCGGAACTTCATAACAAAGCGTAAATAAAGTTATACTATGCACGTATGTACTATTTCATCATCAGTAGCGGTTCTTGATACATATTTTGTTAAATAACTCTGAGGTTTGCGCGGCGAGTGGTGTCTCGTCCGGTGGTGTTGTGGTATGGTGATCGTGGAGGTTAAGCGACGTTGGTATGGGGCCCGTCGAAAGATGGGTGAACGCATAGGTTAGGTGTGAACCTATAGCGAGGATTGTAACCCTGAGGGGAACAACAATAAAAGAATAGAATAGAACTCTCAGGTTTGCATGTAGTTGCAGTTCTATCTTGTATAATATCAAAGCATACTATCTTATCAATACGACGCAATCAAAACCTCAGCGAAACTCTGCGGAACTTCATAACAAAGCGTAAACAAAGTTATACTATGCACGGATGTACTATTTGATCATCCTGAGCGGTTCTTGCTACATATTTAGTTAAATAACTCTAAGCTTAGCAGGTATTTTCAGTTCTACTTATATAATATCATAGTATAGAATCTTACTAATACCACGCAATCAAAACCTCAGCGAAACATTTGCGGAACTTCATAACAAAGGGTAAACAAAGTTATACTATGCTCGTATGTACTATTTGATCATCCCTAGCGGTTCTTGCTACATATTTTGTTAAATAACTCTGAGGTTTGCAGGTAGTTGTAGTTCTATCTTACATAATATCAAATTATACTGTCTTACCAATTGCGACGCAATCAAAAGCTCAGCGAAACTCTGCGGAACTTCATAACAAAGCGTAAACAAAGTTATACTATGCACGGATGTACTATTTGATCATCCTGAGCGGTTCTTGCAACATATTTAGTTAAATAACTCTGAGCTTTGTAGGTATTTGCAGTTCTAACTTATATATTATCAAAGTATACTATCTTATCAATACTTACGCAAACAAAACCTCAGCAAAACTTTGCGGAACTTCATAACAAAGCGTAAACAAAGTTATAAAATGCACGGATGTACTATTTGATCATCCAGAGCATTTCTTGCTACATATTTAGTTAAATAACTCTGAGCTTTGCAGGTAGTTGCAGTTCTATCTTATATAATATCAAAGTAAACTATCCCACCAGTACGACGCCATCAAAAGCTCAGCCAAACATTGCGGAACTTCATAACAAAGCGTAAACAAAGTTATACTATGCACGGATGTACTATTTTTGGTCATCCTGAGCGGTTCTTGCTACATATTTTGTTAAATAACTCTGAGGTGTGCAGGTATTTGCAGTTCTAACTTATCTAATATCAATGTATACTATCTTATCAATACGCCGCAATCAAAACCTCAGCGAAACCCTGCGGAACTTCATAACAAAGCGTAAACAAAGTTATAGTATGCACGGATGTACTATTTGATCATCCAGAGCGGTTCTTGCTACATATTTTGTTAAATAACTCTGAGGTTTGCATCTAGTTGCAGTTCTATCTTATATAATATCAAAGTATACTATCCCACCAGTACGACGCCATCAAAAGCTCAGCCAAACTTTGCGGAACTTCATAACAAAGCGTAAACAAAGTTATACTATGCACGGATGTACTATTTGATCATCCTGAGCGGTTCTTGCTACATATTTTGTTAAATAACTCTGAGGTGTGCAGGTATTTGCAGGTTTAACATATCTAATATCAATGTATACTATCTTATCAATACGCCGCAATCAAAACATCGGCGAAACTTTGCGGAACTTCATAACAAAGCGTAAACAAAGTTATACTATGCATGGATGTACTATTTGATCATCCTGAGCGGTTCTTGCAACATATTTAGTTAAATAACTCTAAGCTTTGCAGGTATTTTCAGTTCTAACTTATATATTATCAAATTATACTATCTTACCAATTGCTACGCAATCAAAAGCTCAGCGAAACATTGCGGAACTTCATAACAAAGCGTAAACAAAGTTATACTAAACACGGATGTACTATTTGATCTTCCTGCCGCTCCTGGATACATATTTTGCCATATCACTCTCAGGTTTGTAGGTAGATGCAGTTCTACCTTATATAATATCATAGTATACTATCTTACCAATACGAACGCAATCAAAACATCAGTGACACTTTGCGGAACTTCATAACAAAGCGTAATCAAAGTTATACTATGCACGTATGTAGTATTTGATTATCCTGAGCTGTTCTTGCTACATATTTTGTTAAATAACTCTGAGCTTTGCAGGTATTTTCAGTTCTACCTTATATAATATCATAGTATACTATCTTACCAATACGATGCAATCAAAACATCAGTGACACTTTGCGGAACTTCATAACAAAGCCTAAACAAAGTTATAATATGCACGGATGTACTATTTGATCATCCTGAGCGGTTCTTGCTACATATTTAGTTAAATAACTCTGAGGTTTGGATGTAGTTGCAGTTCTATCTTATATAATATCAAAGTATACTATCCCACCAGTACGACGCCATCAAAAGCTCAGCCAAACATTGCGGAACTTCATAACAAAGCGTAAACAAAGTTCTACTATGCACGGATGTACTATATGATCATCCTGAGCGGTTCTTGCTACATATTTTGTTAAATAACTCTAAGCTTTGCAGGTATTTTCAGTTCTACCTTATATAATATCATAGTATACTATCTTACCAATACGATGCAATCAAAAGATCAGTGACACTTTGCGGAACTTCATAACAAAACGTAAACAAAGTTATACTATGCACGGATGTACCATATGATCATCCTGAGCGGTTCTTGCTAAATATTTTGTTAAATAACTCTAAGGTTTGCATGTAGTTGCAGTTCTAACTTATATATTATCAAATTATACTATCTTACCAATTGCGACGCAATCAAAACATCAGTGACACTTTGCGGAACTTCATAACAAAGCGTAATCAAAGTTATACTATGCACGTATGTACTATTTGATTATCCTGAGCTGTTCTTGCTACATATTTTGTTAAATAACTCTGAGCTTTGCAGGTATTTTCAGTTCTACCTTATATAATATCATAGTATACTATCTTACCAATACGATGCAATCAAAACATCAGTGACACTTTGCGGAACTTCATAACAAAGCCTAAACAAAGTTATACTATGCACGGATGTACTATTTGATCATCCTCAGCGGTTCTTGCTACATATTTAGTTAAATAACTCTGAGCTTTGTAGGTATTTGCAGTTCTAACTTATATATTATCAAAGTATACTATCTTATCAATACTTACGCAAACAAAACCTCAGCAAAACTTTGCGGAACTTCATAACAAAGCTTAAACAAATTTATAAAATGCACGGATGTACTATTTGATCATCCAGAGCATTTCTTGCTACATATTTAGTTAAATAACTCTGAGATTTGCAGGTAGTTGCAGTTCTATCTTATATAATATCAAAGTAAACTATCCCACCAGTACGACGCCATCAAAAGCTCAGCCAAACATTGCGGAACTTCATAACAAAGCGTAAACAAAGTTATACTATGCACGGATGTACTATTTGACCATCCTGAGCGGTTCTTGCTACATATTTAGTTACATAACTCTAAGCTTTGCGGGTGTTTTCAGTTCTACCTTATATAATATCATAGTATACTATCTTACCAGTACGACGCCATCTAAACCTCAGCGAAACTTTGCGGAACTTCATAACAAAGCGTAAACAAAGTTATACTATGCACGGATGTACTATATGATCATCCTGAGCGGTTCTTGCTACATATTTTGTTAAATAACTCTGAGGTGTGCAGGTATTTGCAGTTCTAACTTATATAATATCATAGTATACTATCTCACCAGTACGACGCCATCTAAACCTCAGCGAAACTTTGCGGAACTTCATAACAAAGCGTAAACAAAGTTATACTATGCACGGATGTACCATATGATCATCCTGAGCGGTTCTTGCTAAATATTTTGTTAAATAACTCTGAGGTGTGCAGGTATTTGCAGTTCTAACTTATCTAATATCATAGTATACTATCTTACCAATACGATGCAATCAAAAGATCAGTGACACTTTGCGGAACTTCATAACAAAGCGTAAACAAAGTTATACTATGCACGGATGTACTATTTGATCATCCTGAGCGGTTCTTGCTACATATTTAGTTAAATAACTCTAAGCTTAGCAGGTATTTTCAGTTCTACCTTATATAATATCATAGTATAGTATCTTACCAATACCACGCAATCAAAACCTCAGCGAAACATTGCGGAACTTCATAACAAAGGGTAAACAAAGTTATACTATGCATGTATGTACTATTTGATCATCCCTAGCGGTTCTTGCTACATATTTTGTTAAATAATTCTGAGGTTTGCAGGTAGTTGCAGTTCTATCATACATAATATCAAATTATACTATCTTACCAATTGCGACGCAATCAAAAGCTCAGCGAATCTCTGCGGAACTTCATAACAAAGCGTAAACAATGTTCTACTATGCACGGATGTACTATATGATCATCCTGAGCGGTTCTTGCTACATATTATGTTAAATAACTCTAAGCTCTGCAGGTATTTTCAGTTCTACCTTATATAATATCATAGTGTACTATCTTACCAATACGATGCAATCAAAAGATCAGTGACACTTTGCGGAACTTCATAACAAAGCGTAAACAAAGTTATACTATGCACGGATGTACCATATGATCATCCTGAGCGGTTCTTGCTAAATATTTTGTTAAATAACTCTGAGGTGTGCAGGTATTTGCAGTTCTAACATATCTAATATCAATGTATACTATCTTATCAATAGGACGCAAACAAAACATCGGCGAAACTTTGCGGAACTTCATAACAAAGCGTAAACAAAGTTATACTATGCACGGATGTACTATTTGATCATCCTGAGCGGTTCTTGCAACATATTTAGTTAAATAACTCTAAGCTTTGCAGGTATTTCCAGTTCTAACTTATATATTATCAAATTATACTATCTTACCAATTGCTACGCAATCAAAAGCTCAGCGAAACTTTGCGGAACTTCATAACAAAGCGTAAACAAAGTTATACTAAACACGGATGTACTATTTGATCTTCCTGCCGCTCCTGGATACATATTTTGCCATATCACTCTCAGGTTTGTAGGTAGATGCAGTTCTACCTTATATAATATCATAGTATACTATCTTACCAGTACGACGCCATCTAAACCTCAGCGAAACTTTGCGGATCTTCATAACAAAGCGTAAACAAAGTTATACTATGCACGGATGTACCATATGATCATCCTGAGCGGTTCTTGCTAAATATTTTCTTAAATAACTCTGAGGTGTGCAGGTATTTGCAGTTCTAACATATCTAATATCAATGTATACTATCTTATCAATAGGACGCAAACAAAACATCGGCGAAACTTTGCGGAACTTCATAACAAAGCGTAAACAAAGTAATACTATGCACGGATGTACTATTTGATCATCCTGAGCGGTTCTTGCTACATATTTAGTTAAATAACTCTAAGCTTAGCAGGTATTTTCAGTTCTACCTTATATAATATCATAGTATAGTATCTTACCAATACCACGCAATCAAAACCTCAGCGAAACATTGCGGAACTTCATAACAAAGGGTAAACAAAGTTATACTATGCATGTATGTACTATTTGATCATCCCTAGCGGTTCTTGCTACATATTTTGTTAAATAATTCTGAGGTTTGCAGGTAGTTGCAGTTCTATCATACATAATATCAAATTATACTATCTTACCAATTGCGACGCAATCAAAAGCTCAGCGAATCTCTGCGGAACTTCATAACAAAGCGTAAACAAAGTTATACTATGCACGGATGTACTATTTGATCATCCTGAGCGGTTCTTGCAACATATTTAGTTAAATAACTCTAAGCTTTGCAGGTATTTTCAGTTCTAACTTATATATTATCAAATTATACTATCTTACCAATTGCGACGCAATCAAAACATCAGTGACACTTTGCGGAACTTCATAACAAAGCGTAATCAAAGTTATACTATGCACGTATGTACTATTTGATTATCCTGAGCTGTTCTTGCTACATATTTTGTTAAATAACTCTGAGCTTTGCAGGTATTTTCAGTTCTACCTTATATAATATCATAGTATACTATCTTACCAATACGATGCAATCAAAACATCAGTGACACTTTGCGGAACTTCATAACAAAGCCTAAACAAAGTTATACTATGCACGGATGTACTATTTGGTCATCCTGAGCGGTTCTTGCTACATATTTTGTTAAATAACTCTGAGGTGTGCAGGTATTTGCAGTTCTAACTTATCTAATATCAATGTATACTATCTTATCAATACGCCGCAATCAAAACCTCAGCGAAACCCTGCGGAACTTCATAACAAAGCGTAAACAAAGTTATAGTATGCACGGATGTACTATTTGATCATCCAGAGCGGTTCTTGCTACATATTTTGTTAAATAACTCTGAGGTTTGCATCTAGTTGCAGTTCTATCTTATATAATATCAAAGTATACTATCCCACCAGTACGACGCCATCAAAAGCTCAGCCAAACTTTGCGGAACTTCATAACAAAGCGTAAACAAAGTTATACTATGCACGGATGTACTATTTGATCATCCTGAGCGGTTCTTGCTACATATTTAGTTAAATAACTCAGAGCTTTGCAGGTATTTTCAGTTCTAACTTATATATTATCAAATTATACTATCTTACCAATTGCTACGCAATCAAAAGCTCAGCGAAACATTGCGGAACTTCATAACAAAGCGTAAACAAAGTTATACTAAACACGGATGTACTATTTGATCTTCCTGCCGCTCCTGGATACATATTTTGCCATATCACTCTCAGGTTTGTAGGTAGATGCAGTTCTACCTTATATAATATCATAGTATACTATCTTACCAATACGACGCAATCAAAACATCAGTGACACTTTGCGGAACTTCATAACAAAGCGTAATCAAAGTTATACTATGCACGTATGTAGTATTTGATTATCCTGAGCTGTTCTTGCTACATATTTAGTTAAATAAATCTAAGCTTTGCAGGTATTTTCAGTTCTACCTTATATAATATCATAGTATACTATCTTACCACTACGATGCAATCAAAACATCAGTGACACTTTGCGGAACTTCATAACAAAGCCTAAACAAAGTTATAATATGCACGGATGTACTATTTGATCATCCTGAGCGGTTCTTGCTACATATTTAGTTAAATAACTCTGAGGTTTGGATGTAGTTGCAGTTCTATCTCATATAATATCATAGTATACTATCTTACCAGTACGACGCCATCTAAACCTCAGCGAAACTTTGCGGAACTTCATAACAAAGCGTAAACAAAGTTCTACTATGCACGGATGTACTATATGATCATCCTGAGCGGTTCTTGCTACATATTTAGTTAAATAACTCTAAGCTTAGCAGGTATTTTCAGTTCTACCTTATATAATATCATAGTATACTATCTTACCACTACGATGCAATCAAAACATCAGTGACACTTTGCGGAACTTCATAACAAAGCCTAAACAAAGTTATAATATGCACGGATGTACTATTTGATCATCCTGAGCGGTTCTTGCTACATATTTAGTTAAATAACTCTGAGGTTTGGATGTAGTTGCAGTTCTATCTCATATAATATCATAGTATACTATCTTACCAGTACGACGCCATCTAAACCTCAGCGAAACTTTGCGGAACTTCATAACAAAGCGTAAACAAAGTTCTACTATGCACGGATGTACTATATGATCATCCTGAGCGGTTCTTGCTACATATTTAGTTAAATAACTCTAAGCTTAGCAGGTATTTTCAGTTCTACCTTATATAATATCATAGTATAGTATCTTACCAATACCACGCAATCAAAACCTCAGCGAAACATTGCGGAACTTCATAACAAAGGGTAAACAAAGTTATACTATGCATGTATGTACTATTTGATCATCCCTAGCGGTTCTTGCTACATATTTTGTTAAATAACTCTGAGGTTTGCAGGTAGTTGCAGTTCTATCATACATAATATCAAATTATACTATCTTACCAATTGCGACGCAATCAAAAGCTCAGCGAATCTCTGCGGAACTTCATAACAAAGCGTAAACAAAGTTATACTATGCACGGATGTACTATTTGATCATCCTGAGCGGTTCTTGCTACATATTTAGTTAAATAACTCTGAGCTTTGCAGGTATTTTCAGTTCTACCTTATATAATATCAATGTATACTATCTTATCAATAGGACGCAATCAAAACATCAGTGACACTTTGCGGAACTTCATAACAAAGCGTAAACAAAGTTATACTATGCACGGATGTACTATTTGATCATCCTGAGCGGTTCTTGCAACATATTTAGTTAAATAACTCTAAGCTTTGCAGGTATTTTCAGTTCTAACTTATATATTATCAAATTATACTATCTTACCAATTCCGACGCAATCAAAAGCTCAGCGAAACATTGCGGAACTTCATAACAGAGCGTAATCAAAGTTATACTATGCACGTATGTACTATTTGATCATCCCTAGCGGTTCTTGCTACATATTTTGTTAAATAACTCTGAGGTGTGCAGGTATTTGCAGTTCTACCTTATATAATATCATAGTATAGTATCTTACCAATACGACGCCATCAAAACATCAGTGACACTTTGCGGAACTTCATAACAAAGCGTACACAAAGTTATACTAGGCACGGATGTACTATTTGATCATCCTGAACGGTTCTTCCTACATATTAGTTAAATAACTCTAAGCTTTGCAGGTATTTTCAGTTCTACCTTATATAATATCATAGTATAGTACCTTACCAATACGACGCAATCAAAACCTCAGCGAAACATTGCGGAACTTCATAACAAAGGGTAAACAAAGTTAAACTATGCACATATGTACTATTTGATCATCCCTAGCGGTTCTTGCTACATATTTTGTTAAATAACTCTGAGGTGTGCAGGTATTTGCTGTTCTAACTTATCTAATATCAATGTATACTATCTTATCAATACGACGCAATGAAAACATCAGCGAAACTTTGCGGAACTTCATAACAAAGCCTAAACAAAGTTAAAGTATGCACGGAGTTACTGTATGATCATCCTGCCCATTCTTGAAACATATTTTGCCACATAACACTGAGGATTGCAGGTAGTTGCAGTTCTATCTTACATAATATCAAATTATACTATCTTACCAATTGCGACACAATCAAAACCTCTACGAAACATTGCGGAACTTCATAACAAAGCGTAAACAAAGTTATACTATGCACGTATGTACTATTTGATCATCCCTAGCGGTTCTTGCTACATATTTTGTTAAATAACTCTGAGGTGTGCAGGTATTTGCAGTTCTAACTTATATAATATCAATGTATACTATCTTATCAATAGGACGCAAACAAAACATCGGCGAAACTTTGCGGAACTTCATAACAAAGCGTAAACAAAGTTATACTATGCACGGATGTACTATTTGATCATCCTGAGCGGTTCTTGCAACATATTTAGTTAAATAATTCTAAGCTTTGCAGGTATTTTCAGTTCTAACTTATATATTATCAAATTATACTATCTTACCAATTGCGACGCAATCAAAACATCAGTGACACTTTGCGGATCTTCATAACAAAGCGTAAACAAAGTTATACTATGCACGTATGTACTATTTGATCATCCCTAGCGGTTCTTGCTACATATTTTGTTAAATAACTCTGAGGTGTGCAGGTATTTGCAGTTCTAACTTATATAATATCAATGTATACTATCTGATCAATAGGACGCAAACAAAACATCGGCGAAACATTGCGGAACTTCATAACAAAGCGTAAACAAAGTTATACTATGCACGGATGTACTATTTGATCATCCTGAGCGGTTCTTGCAACATATTTAGTTAAATAACTCTAAGCTTTGCAGGTATTTTCAGTTCTAACTTATATATTATCAAATTATACTATCTTACCAATTCCGACGCAATCAAAAGCTCAGCGAAACATTGCGGAACTTCATAACAAAGCGTACACAAAGTTATACTAGGCACGGATGTACTATTTGATCATCCCTAGCGGTTCTTGCTACATATTTTGTTAAATAACTCTGAGGTGTGGAGGTATTTGCTGTTCTAACTTATCTAATATCAATGTATACTATCTTATCAATACGACGCAATGAAAACATCAGCGAAACTTTGCGGAACTTCATAACAAAGCCTAAACAAAGTTAAAGTATGCACGGAGTTACTGTATGATCATCCTGCCCATTCTTGAAACATATTTTGCCACATAACACTGAGGATTGCAGGTAGTTGCAGTTCTATCTTACATAATATCAAATTATACTATCTTACCAATTGCGACACAATCAAAACCTCTACGAAACATTGCGGAACTTCATAACAAAGCGTAAACAAAGTTATACTAAGCACGGATGTACTATTTGATCATCCTGAGCTGTTTTTGCTACATATTTTGTTAAATAACTCTGAGCTTTGCAGGTATTTGCAGTTCTAACTTTTCTAATATCAATGTATACTATCTTATCAATGCGACGCAATCAAAACATCAGTGACACTTTGCGGAACTTCATAACAAAGCGTAAACAAAGTTATACTATGCACGGATGTACTATTTGATCAACCTGAGCGGTTCTTGCAACATATTTAGTTAAATAACTCTAAGCTTTGAAGGTATTTTCAGTTCTAACTTATATATTATCAAATTATACTATCTTACCAATTGCGACGCAATCAAAACATCTGTGGTACACTTTGCAGATCTTCATAACAAAGCGTAAACAAAGTTATACAATGCACGGGGGGTGTCCCGTTTGGACTCCGACCGATTGGACCCGTCCCGATTGGACTGTCCCGATTGGACCCGTTCCTTTTGGACTCCGTGCCGATTCGACTCGTGCCGTTTGGACACCGTGCCGATTGGACGCGTTCTTTTTGGACGCCGTGAATTGGACACATTTACAGAATTTTAAAATCGCCGTATCTCCTAAACCGTGCGCCCTAGACAAAAAATAACGAAATTTTTTGAAAGACTTTACAGAGAGCATATCACCCTGGCACTACACCTTAGGCCTATTCAAAAGTCGATTCGCCACCCCTTTCCCCTCCCCAAATTCATTTTCGCCTCCCCTAAAAATCGCTGTATCTCCTAAACCGTGCGTCCTAGACAAAAAATAACGAAATTTTTTAAAGACTTTATAGAAAGCATATCACCCCGGCACTACCCCTTAGGCCTATTCAAAAGTCGATGCGCCACCCCTTTGCCCTCCCCAAATTCATTTTCGCCTCGCCAAGTCGTGATTAATTTCGGGTTATGTGCGTTATAAAACATTTCCTCCCGAAAAAAAGGGTTAGGGTTAGGGTTAGGGTTAGGGTTAGGGAATCACTTGGGGGTAGATGGGGGTGAATCGACTTTTGAGTAGAACTACGGGGTTAGGTAAGGGTGGTATGCCCCCGGTAAAGCCTCCCAAAATGTTGTTATTTTCTTCCTACGACGCTCGGTTTAGGAGATGCAGCGATTTTTAGAGGAGGCGAAAATGAATTTGGGGAGGGCAAAGGGGTGGCGAATCGACTTTTGAATAGGCCTAAGGGGTAGTGCCGGGGTGATATGCTTTCTGTAAAGTCTTTCAAAAATTTCGTTATTTTTTGTCTAGGATGCACGGTTTAGGAGATACAGCGATTTTTAGGGGAGGCGAAAATGAATTTGGGGAGGGGAACGGGGTGGCGAATCGACTTTTGAATAGGTCTAAGGAGTAGTGCCGGGGTGATATGCTTTATGTAGTCTTTCAAAAATTTCGTTATTTTTTGTCTAGGGCGCACGGTTTAGGAGATACGGCGATTTTAAAATTCTGTAAATGTGTCCAATTCACGGCGTCCAAAAAGAACGCGTCCAATCGGCACGGTGTCCAAACGGCACGAGTCGAATCGGCACGGAGTCCAAAAGGAACGGGTCCAATCGGGACAGTCCAATCGGGACGGGTCCAATCGGTCGGAGTCCAACTGGGCATCACCCCTATGCACGTATGTACTATTTGATCATCCCTAGCGGTTCTTGCTACATATTTTGTTAAATAACTCTGAGGTGTGCAGGTATTTGCAGTTCTAACTTATATAATATCAATGTATACTATCTTATCAATAGGACGCAAACAAAACATCGGCGAAACTTTGCGGAACTTCATAACAAAGCGTAAACAAAGTTATACTATGCACGGATGTACTATTTGATCATCCTGAGCGGTTCTTGCAACATATTTAGTTAAATAACTCTAAGCTTTGCAGGTATTTTCAGTTCTAACTTATATATTATCAAATTATACTATCTTACCAATTCCGACGCAATCAAAAGCTCAGCGAAACATTGCGGAACTTCATAACAAAGCGTAATCAAAGTTATACTATGCACGTATGTACTATTTGATCATCCCTAGCGGTTCTTGCTACATATTTTGTTAAATAACTCTGAGGTGTGCAGGTATTTGCAGTACTAACTTATATAATATCAAAGTATACTATCTTACCAATTGCGACGCAATCAAAAGCTCAGCGAAATATTGCGGAACTTCATAACAAAGCGTAAACAAAGTTATACTATGCACGTATGTACTATTTGATCATCCTGAGCTGTTCTTGCTACATATTTTGTTAAATAACTCTGAGCTTTGCAGGTATTTTCAGTTCTACCTTATATAATATCATAGTATAGTATCTTACCAATACGACGCCATCAAAACATCAGTGACACTTTGCGGAACTTCATAACAAAGCGTACACAAAGTTATACTATACACGGATGTACTATTTGATCATCCTGAACGGTTCTTCCTACATATTAGTTAAATAACTCTAAGCTTTGCAGGTATTTTCAGTTCTACCTTATATAATATCATAGTATAGTACCTTACCAATACGACGCAATCAAAACCTCAGCGAAACATTGCGGAACTTCATAACAAAGCGTAAACAAAGTTATACTATGCACGTATGTACTATTTGATCATCCTGAGCTGTTTTTGCTACATATTTTGTTAAATAACTCTGAGCTTTGCAGGTATTTGCAGTTCTAACTTATATAATATGAAAGTATACCTATCTTATCAATACGACGCAATCAAAACCTCCGCGAAACTTTGCGGAACTTCATAACAAAGCGTAAACAAAGTTATACTATGCACGGATGTACTATTTGATCATCCTGAGCGGTTCTGGCTACAAATTTAGTTAAATAACTCTGAGGTTTGCATGTAGTTGCAGTTCTAACTTATATAATATCAAAGTATACTATCTTACCAATTGCGACGCAATCAAAACCTCAGCGAAACTTTGCGGAACTTCATTACAAAGCGTAAACAAAGTTATACTATGCTCGGATGTACTATTTGATCATCCTTAGCGGTTCTTGCTACATATTTTGTTAAATAACTCTAAGCTTTGCAGGTATTTTCAGTTCTACCATATATAATATCATAGTATACTATCTTACCAATACGATGCAATCAAAACATCAGTGACACTTTGCGGAACTTCATCACAAAGCGTAAACAAAGTTATACTATGCACGGATGTACTATTTGATCATCCTGAGCGGTTCTTGCTACATATTTTGTTAAATAACTCTGAGCTTTGCAGGTATTTGCAGTTCTAACTTATCTAATATCAATGTATACTTTCTTATTAATGCGACGCAATCAAAACATCTGTGACACATTGCGGAACTTCATAACAAAGCGTAAACAAAGTTATACTATGCACGGATGTACTATTTGATCATCCCGAGCGGTTCTTGCTACATATTTAGTTAAATAACTCTAAGCTTTGCAGGTATTTTCAGTTCTACCTTTTATAATATCATAGTATAGTATCTTACCAATGCGACGTCATCAAAACCTCAGGGAAACTCATCGGAACTTGATAACAAAGCGTAAACAAAGTTATAGTATGCACGGATGTACTATTTGTTCATCCTGAGCGGTTCTGGCTACATATTTTGTTAAATAACTCTGAGGTGTGCAGGTATTTGCAGTTCTAACTTATCTAATATCAATGTATACTTTCTTATTAATGCGACGCAATCAAAACATCTGTGACACTTTGCGGAACTTCATAACAAAGCGTAAACAAAGTTATACTATGCACGGATGTACTATTTGTTCATCCCGAGCGGTTCTTGCTACATATTTAGTTAAATAACTCTAAGCTTTGCAGGTATTTTCAGTTCTACCTTTTATAATATCAAAGTATATTATCTTACTAATACGACGCCATCAAAACCTCAGGGAAACTCATCGGAACTTCATAACAAAGCGTAAACAAAGTTATAGTATGCAGGGATGTACTATTTGATCATCCAGAGCGGTTATTGCTACATATTTTGTTAAATAACTCTGAGGTGTGCAGGTATTTGCAGTTCTAACTTATCTAATATCAATGTATACTATTTCACCAATACGACGCCATCAAAACCTCAACGAAACTTTGCGGAACTTCATAACAAAGCGTAAACAAAGTTATACTATGCACGGATGTACTATTTGATCATCCTGAGCGGTTCTTGCTACATATTTAGTTAAATAACTCTGAGCTTTGCAGGTACTTGCAGTTCTAACTCATATAATATCAAAGTATACTATCGTACCAATTGCGACGCAATCAAAACCTCAGCGAAACTTTGCGGAACTTCATAACAAAGCGTAAACAAAGTTATACTATGCACGGATGTACTATTTGTTCATCCTGAGCGGTTCTTGCTACATATTTTGTTAAATAACTCTGAGGTGTGCAGGTATTTGCAGTTCTAACTTATCTAATATCAATGTATACTATCTTATCAATACGACGCAATCAAAACCTCAGCGAAACTTTGCGGAACTTCATAACAAAGCGTAAACAAAGTTATACTATGCACGGATGTACTATTTGATCATCCTGAGCGGTTCTTGCTACATATTTAGTTAAATAACTCTAAGCTTTGCTTGTATTTTAGTTCTACCTTATATAATATCATAGTATAGTATCTTACCAATGCGACGTCATCAAAACCTCAGGGAAACTCATCGGAACTTGATAACAAAGCGTAAACAAAGTTATAGTATGCACGGATGTACTATTTGATCATCCCGAGCGGTTCTTGCTACATATTTAGTTGAATAACTCTAAGCTTTGCAGGTATTTTCAGTTCTACCTTTTATAATATCATAGTATAGTATCTTACCAATGCGACGTCATCAAAACCTCAGGGAAACTCATCGGAACTTGATAACAAAGCGTAAACAAAGTTATAGTATGCACGGATGTACTATTTGATCATCCAGAGCGGTTCTTGCTACATATTTTGTTAAATAACTCTGAGGTGTGCAGGTGTTTGCAGTTCTAACTTATCTAATATCAATGTATACTATCTTATCAATACGACGCAATCAAAACCTCAGCGAAACTTTGCGGAACTTCATAACAAAGCGTAAACAAAGTTATACTATGCACGGATGTACTATTTGATCATCCTGAGCGGTTCTTGCTAGATATTTAGTTAAATAACTCTAAGCTTTGCAGGTATTTTCAGTTCTACCATATATAATATCATAGTATACTATCGTACCAATACGATGCAATCAAAACATCTGTGACACTTTGCGGAACTTCATAACAAAGCGTAAACAAAGTTATACTATGCACGGATGTACTATTTGATCATCCTGAGCGGTTCTTGCTACATATTTTGTTAAATAACTCTGAGGTGTGCAGGTATTTGCTGTTCTAACTTATATAATATCAAAGTATATTATCTTACCAATTGCGACGCAATCAAAACCTCAGGGGAACTTTGCGGAACTTCATAACAAAGCGTAAACAAAGTTATACTATGCACGGATGTACTATTTGATCATCCTGAGCGGTTCTTGCTACATATTTTGTTAAATAACTCTGAGGTGTGCAGGTATTTGCTGTTCTAACTTATATAATATCAAAGTATATTATCTTACTAATACGACGCCATCAAAACCTCAGGGAAACTCATCGGAACTTCATAACAAAGCGTAAACAAAGTTATAGTATGCAGGGATGTACTATTTGATCATCCAGAGCGGTTCTTGCTACATATTTTGTTAAATAACTCTGAGGTGTGCAGGTATTTGCAGTTCTAACTTATCTAATATCAATGTATACTATTTCACCAATACGACGCCATAAAAACCTCAACGAAACTTTGCGGAACTTCATAACAAAGCGTAAACAAAGTTATACTATGCACGGATGTACTATTTGATCATCCTGAGCGGTTCTTGCTACATATTTAGTTAAATAACTCTGAGGTTTGCATGTAGTCGCAGTTCTAACTTATATAATATCAAAGTATACTATCTTACCAATACGACGCCATCAAAACCTCAGGGAAACTCATCGGAACTTCATAACAAAGCGTAAACAAAGTTATACTATGCACGGATGTACTATTTGATCATCCTGAGCGGTTCTTGCTACATATTTTGTTAAATAACTCTAAGCTTTGCAGGTATTTTCAGTTCTACCTTATATAATATCATAGTATACTATCTTACCAATTGCGACGCAATCAAAACCTCAGCGAAACTTTGCGGAACTTCATAACAAAGCGTAAACAAAGTTATAGTATGCACGGATGTACTATTTGATCATCCAGAGCGGTTCTTGCTACATATTTAGTAAAATAACTCTGAGGTTTGCATGTAGTTGCAGTTCTATCTTATATAATATCATAGTATACTATGTTACCTATACGATGCAATCAAAACATCAGTGACACTTTGCGGAACTTCATAACAAAGCGTAAACAAAGTTATACTATGCACGTATGTACTATTTGATCATCCTGAGCGGTTCTTGCTACATATTTAGTTAAATAACTCTGAGCTTTGCAGGTACTTGCAGTTCTAACTTATATAATATCAAAGTATACTATCGTACCAATTGCGACGCAATCAAAACCTCAGCGAAACTTTGCGGAACTTCATAACAAAGCGTAAACAAAGTTATACTATGCACGGATGTACAACTTGATCATCCTGAACGGTTCTTGCTACATATTTTGTTAAATAACTCTGAGGTGTGCAGGTATTTGCAGTTCTAACTTATCTAATATCAATGTATACTATCTTATCAATACGACGCAATCAAAACCTCAGCGAAACTTTGCGGAACTTCATAACAAAGCGTAAACAAAGTTATACTATGCACGGATGTACTATTTGATCATCCTGAGCGGTTCTTGCTACATATTTAGTTAAATAACTCTAAGCTTTGCAGGTATTTTAGTTCTACCTTATATAATATCATAGTATACTATCTTACCAATACGACGCCATAAAAACCTCAACGAAACTTTGCGGAACTTCATAACAAAGCGTAAACAAAGTTATACTATGCACGGATGTACTATTTGATCATCCTGAGCGGTTCTTGCTACATATTTAGTTAAATAACTCTGAGGTTTGCATGTAGTCGCAGTTCTAACTTATATAATATCAAAGTATACTATCTTACCAATACGACGCCATCAAAACCTCAGGGAAACTCATCGGAACTTCATAACAAAGCGTAAACAAAATTATACTAGGCACGGATGTACTATTTGATCATCCTGAGCGGTTCTTGCTACATATTTTGTTAAATAACTCTAAGCTTTGCAGGTATTTTCAGTTCTACCTTATATAATATCATAGTATACTATCTTACCAATTGCGACGCAATCAAAACCTCAGCGAAACTTTGCGGAACTTCATAACAAAGCGTAAACAAAGTTATACTATGCACGTATGTACTATTTGATCATCCTGAGCGGTTCTTGCTACATATTTAGTTAAATAACTCTGAGCTTTGCAGGTACTTGCAGTTCTAACTTATATAATATCAAAGTATACTATCTTACCAATTGCGACGCAATCAAAACCTCAGCGAAACTTTGCGGAACTTCATAACAAAGCGTAAACAAAGTTATAGTATGCAGGGATGTACTATTTGATCATCCAGAGCGGTTCTTGCTACATATTTTGTTAAATAACTCTGAGGTGTGCAGGTATTTGCAGTTCTAACTTATCTAATATCAATGTATACTATTTCACCAATACGACGCCATAAAAACCTCAACGAAACTTTGCGGAACTTCATAACAAAGCGTAAACAAAGTTATACTATGCACGGATGTACTATTTGATCATCCTGAGCGGTTCTTGCTACATATTTAGTTAAATAACTCTGAGGTTTGCATGTAGTTGCAGTTCTAACTTATATAATATCAAAGTATACTATCTTACCAATACGACGCCATCAAAACCTCAGGGAAACTCATCGGAACTTCATAACAAAGCGTAAACAAAGTTATAGTATGCAGGGATGTACTATTTGATCATCCAGAGCGGTTCTTGCTACATATTTTGTTAAATAACTCTGAGGTGTGCAGGTATTTGCAGTTCTAACTTATCTAATATCAATGTATACTATTTCACCAATACGACGCCATAAAAACCTCAACGAAACTTTGCGGAACTTCATAACAAAGCGTAAACAAAATTATACTAGGCACGGATGTACTATTTGATCATCCTGAGCGGTTCTTGCTACATATTTTGTTAAATAACTCTAAGCTTTGCAGGTATTTTCAGTTCTACCATATATAATATCATAGTATACTATCTTACCAATTGCGACGCAATCAAAACCTCAGCGAAACTTTGCGGAACTTCATAACAAAGCGTAAACAAAGTTATAGTATGCACGGATGTACTATTTGATCATCCAGAGCGGTTCTTGCTACATATTTAGTAAAATAACTCTGAGGTTTGCATGTAGTTGCAGTTCTATCTTATATAATATCATAGTATACTATGTTACCTATACGATGCAATCAAAACATCTGTGACACATTGCGGAACTTCATAACAAAGCGTAAACAAAGTTATACTATGCACGGATGTACTATTTGATCATCCCGAGCGGTTCTTGCTACATATTTAGTTAAATAACTCTAAGCTTTGCAGGTATTTTCAGTTCTACCTTTTATAATATCATAGTATAGTATCTTACCAATGCGACGTCATCAAAACCTCAGGGAAACTCATCGGAACTTGATAACAAAGCGTAAACAAAGTTATAGTATGCACGGATGTACTATTTGATCATCCAGAGCGGTTCTTGCTACATATTTAGTAAAATAACTCTGAGGTTTGCATGTAGTTGCAGTTCTATCTTATATAATATCATAGTATACTATGTTACCTATACGATGCAATCAAAACATCAGTGACACTTTGCGGAACTTCATAACAAAGCGTAAACAAAGTTATACTATGCACGTATGTACTATTTGATCATCCTGAGCGGTTCTTGCTACATATTTAGTTAAATAACTCTGAGCTTTGCAGGTACTTGCAGTTCTAACTTATATAATATCAAAGTATACTATCGTACCAATTGCGACGCAATCAAAACCTCAGCGAAACTTTGCGGAACTTCATAACAAAGCGTAAACAAAGTTATAGTATGCAGGGATGTACTATTTGATCATCCAGAGCGGTTCTTGCTACATATTTTGTTAAATAACTCTGAGGTGTGCAGGTATTTGCAGTTCTAACTTATCTAATATCAATGTATACTATTTCACCAATACGACGCCATAAAAACCTCAACGAAACTTTGCGGAACTTCATAACAAAGCGTAAACAAAGTTATACTATGCACGGATGTACTATTTGATCATCCTGAGCGGTTCTTGCTACATATTTAGTTAAATAACTCTGAGGTTTGCATGTAGTTGCAGTTCTAACTTATATAATATCAAAGTATACTATCTTACCAATACGACGCCATCAAAACCTCAGGGAAACTCATCGGAACTTCATAACAAAGCGTAAACAAAGTTATAGTATGCACGGATGTACTATTTGATCATCCAGAGCGGTTCTTGCTACATATTTTGTTAAATAACTCTGAGGTGTGCAGGTATTTGCAGTTCTAACTTATCTAATATCAATGTATACTATTTCACCAATACGACGCCATAAAAACCTCAACGAAACTTTGCGGAACTTCATAACAAAGCGTAAACAAAATTATACTAGGCACGGATGTACTATTTGATCATCCTGAGCGGTTCTTGCTACATATTTTGTTAAATAACTCTAAGCTTTGCAGGTATTTTCAGTTCTACCATATATAATATCATAGTATACTATCTTACCAATTGCGACGCAATCAAAACCTCAGCGAAACTTTGCGGAACTTCATAACACAGCGTAAACAAAGTTATAGTATGCACGGATGTACTATTTGATCATCCAGAGCGGTTCTTGCTACATATTTAGTAAAATAACTCTGAGGTTTGCATGTAGTTGCAGTTCTATCTTATATAATATCATAGTATACTATGTTACCTATACGATGCAATCAAAACATCAGTGACACTTTGCGGAACTTCATAACAAAGCGTAAACAAAGTTATACTATGCACGTATGTACTATTTGATCATCCTGAGCGGTTCTTGCTACATATTTAGTTAAATAACTCTGAGCTTTGCAGGTACTTGCAGTTCTAACTTATATAATATCAAAGTATATTTTCTTAACAATTGCGACGCAATCAAAACCTCAGCGAAACTTTGCGGAACTTCATAACAAAGCGTAAACAAAGTTATACTATGCACGGATGTACTATTTGACCATCCTGAGCGGTTCTTGCTACATATTTAGTTAAATAACTCTAAGCTTTGCAGGTATTTTAGTTCTACCTTATATAATATCATAGTATACTATCTTACCAATACGACGCCATAAAAACCTCAACGAAACTTTGCGGAACTTCATAACAAAGCGTAAACAAAGTTATACTATGCACGGATGTACTATTTGATCATCCTGAGCGGTTCTTGCTACATATTTAGTTAAATAACTCTGAGGTTTGCATGTAGTTGCAGTTCTAACTTATATAATATCAAAGTATACTATCTTACCAATACGACGCCATCAAAACCTCAGGGAAACTCATCGGAACTTCATAACAAAGCGTAAACAAAGTTATACTATGCACGGATGTACTATTTGATCATCCTGAGCGGTTCTTGCTACATATTTTGTTAAATAACTCTCAGCTTTGCAGGTATTTTCAGTTCTACCTTATATAATATCATAGTATACTATCTTACCAATTGCGACGCAATCAAAACCTCAGCGAAACTTTGCGGAACTTCATAACAAAGCGTAAACAAAGTTATAGTATGCACGGATGTACTATTTGATCATCCAGAGCGGTTCTTGCTACATATTTAGTAAAATAACTCTGAGGTTTGCATGTAGTTGCAGTTCTATCTTATATAATATCATAGTATACTATGTTACCTATACGATGCAATCAAAACATCAGTGACACTTTGCGGAACTTCATAACAAAGCGTAAACAAAGTTATACTATGCACGTATGTACTATTTGATCATCCTGAGCGGTTCTTGCTACATATTTAGTTAAATAACTCTGAGCTTTGCAGGTACTTGCAGTTCTAACTTATATAATATCAAAGTATACTATCTTAACAATTGCGACGCAATCAAAACCTCAGCGAAACTTTGCGGAACTTCATAACAAAGCGTAAACAAAGTTATACTATGCACGGATGTACTATTTGTTCATCCTGAGCGGTTCTTGCTACATATTTTGTTAAATAACTCTGAGGTGTGCAGGTATTTGCAGTTCTAACTTATCTAATATCAATGTATACTATCTTATCAATACGACGCAATCAAAACCTCAGCGAAACTTTGCGGAACTTCATAACAAAGCGTAAACAAAGTTATACTATTCACGGATGTACTATTTGATCATCCTGAGCGGTTCTTGCTACATATTTAGTTAAATAACTCTAAGCTTTGCAGGTATTTTCAGTTCTACCTTATATAATATCATAGTATACTATCTTACCAATACGACGCCATAAAAACCTCAACGAAACTTTGCGGAACTTCATAACAAAGCGTAAACAAAGTTATACTATGCACGGATGTACTATTTGATCATCCTGAGCGGTTCTTGCTACATATTTAGTTAAATAACTCTGAGGTTTGCATGTAGTCGCAGTTCTAACTTATATAATATCAAAGTATACTATCTTACCAATACGACGCCATCAAAACCTCAGGGAAACTCATCGGAACTTCATAACAAAGCGTAAACAAAATTATACTAGGCACGGATGTACTATTTGATCATCCTGAGCGGTTCTTGCTACATATTTTGTTAAATCTAAGCTTTGCAGGTATTTTCAGTTCTACCATATATAATATCATAGTATACTATCTTACCAATTGCGACGCAATCAAAACCTTAGCGAAACTTTGCGGAACTTCATAACAAAGCGTAAACAAAGTTATAGTATGCACGGATGTACTATTTGATCATCCAGAGCGGTTCTTGCTACATATTTAGTTAAATAACTCTGAGGTTTGCATGTAGTTGCAGTTCTATCTTATATAATATCATAGTATACTATGTTACCTATACGATGCAATCAAAACCTCAGCGAAACTTTGTGTAACCTCATAACAAAGCGTAAACAAAGTTATACTATGCACGGATGTACTATTTGATCATCCTGAGCGGTTCTTGCTACATATTTTGTTAAATAACTCTAAGCTTTGCAGGTATTTTCAGTTCTACCTTATATAATATCATAGTATACTATCTTACCAATTGCGACGCAATCAAAACCTCAGCGAAACTTTGCGGAACTTCATAACAAAGCGTAAACAAAGTTATACTATGCACGGATGTACTATTTGATCATCCTGAGCGGTTCTTGCTACATATTTAGTTAAATAACTCTGAGGTTTGCATGTAGTTGCAGTTCTACCTTATATAATATCATAGTATACTACCTTACCTATACGATGCAATCAAAACATCAGTGACACTTTGCGGAACTTCATAACAAAGCGTAAACAAAGTTATACTATGCACGTATGTACTATTTGATCATCCTGAGCGGTTCTTGCTACATATTTAGTTAAATAACTCTGAGCTTTGCAGGTACTTGCAGTTCTAACTTATATAATATCAAAGTATACTATCTTACCAATTGCGACGCAATCAAAACCTCAGCGAAACTTTGCGGAACTTCATAACAAAGCGTAAACAAAGTTATACTATGCACGGATGTACTATTTGTTCATCCTGAGCGGTTCTTGCTACATATTTAGTTAAATAACTCTGAGCTTTGCAGGTACTTGCAGTTCTAACTTATATAATATCAAAGTATACTATCTTACCAATTGCGACGCAATCAAAACCTTAGCGAAACTTTGCGGAACTTCATAACAAAGCGTAAACAAAGTTATAGTATGCACGGATGTACTATTTGATCATCCAGAGCGGTTCTTGCTACATATTTAGTAAAATAACTCTGAGGTTTGCATGTAGTTGCAGTTCTATCTTATATAATATCATAGTATACTATGTTACCTATACGATGCAATCAAAACCTCAGCGAAACTTTGTGTAACCTCATAACAAAGCGTAAACAAAGTTATACTATGCACGGATGTACTATTTGATCATCCTGAGCGGTTCTTGCTACATATTTTGTTAAATAACTCTAAGCTTTGCAGGTATTTTCAGTTCTACCTTATATAATATCATAGTATACTATCTTACCAATTGCGACGCAATCAAAACCTCAGCGAAACTTTGCGGAACTTCATAACAAAGCGTAAACAAAGTTATAGTATGCACGGATGTACTATTTGATCATCCAGAGCGGTTCTTGCTACATATTTAGTAAAATAACTCTGAGGTTTGCATGTAGTTGCAGTTCTATCTTATATAATATCATAGTATACTATGTTACCTATACGATGCAATCAAAACATCAGTGACACTTTGCGGAACTTCATAACAAAGCGTAAACAAAGTTATACTATGCACGTATGTACTATTTGATCATCCTGAGCGGTTCTTGCTACATATTTAGTTAAATAACTCTGAGCTTTGCAGGTACTTGCAGTTCTAACTTATATAATATCAAAGTATACTATCTTACCAATTGCGACGCAATCAAAACCTCAGCGAAACTTTGCGGAACTTCATAACAAAGCGTAAACAAAGTTATACTATGCACGGATGTACTATTTGTTCATCCTGAGCGGTTCTTGCTACATATTTTGTTAAATAACTCTGAGGTGTGCAGGTATTTGCAGTTCTAACTTATCTAATATCAATGTATACTATTTCACCAATACGACGCCATAAAAACCTCAACGAAACTTTGCGGAACTTCATAACAAAGCGTAAACAAAGTTATACTATGCACGGATGTACTATTTGATCATCCTGAGCGGTTCTTGCTACATATTTAGTTAAATAACTCTGAGGTTTGCATGTAGTCGCAGTTCTAACTTATATAATATCAAAGTATACTATCTTACCAATACGACGCCATCAAAACCTCAGGGAAACTCATCGGAACTTCATAACAAAGCGTAAACAAAGTTATAGTATGCAGGGATGTACTATTTGATCATCCAGAGCGGTTCTTGCTACATATTTTGTTAAATAACTCTGAGGTGTGCAGGTATTTGCAGTTCTAACTTATCTAATATCAATGTATACTATTTCACCAATACGACGCCATAAAAACCTCAACGAAACTTTGCGGAACTTCATAACAAAGCGTAAACAAAATTATACTAGGCACGGATGTACTATTTGATCATCCTGAGCGGTTCTTGCTACATATTTTGTTAAATCTAAGCTTTGCAGGTATTTTCAGTTCTACCATATATAATATCATAGTATACTATCTTACCAATTGCGACGCAATCAAAACCTTAGCGAAACTTTGCGGAACTTCATAACAAAGCGTAAACAAAGTTATAGTATGCACGGATGTACTATTTGATCATCCAGAGCGGTTCTTGCTACATATTTAGTAAAATAACTCTGAGGTTTGCATGTAGTTGCAGTTCTATCTTATATAATATCATAGTATACTATGTTACCTATACGATGCAATCAAAACCTCAGCGAAACTTTGTGTAACCTCATAACAAAGCGTAAACAAAGTTATACTATGCACGGATGTACTATTTGATCATCCTGAGCGGTTCTTGCTACATATTTTGTTAAATAACTCTAAGCTTTGCAGGTATTTTCAGTTCTACCTTATATAATATCATAGTATACTATCTTACCAATTGCGACGCAATCAAAACCTCAGCGAAACTTTGCGGAACTTCATAACAAAGCGTAAACAAAGTTATAGTATGCACGGATGTACTATTTGATCATCCAGAGCGGTTCTTGCTACATATTTAGTTAAATAACTCTGAGGTTTGCATGTAGTTGCAGTTCTATCTTATATAATATCAAAGTATACTATCTTACCAATACGATGCAATCAAAACATCAGTGACACTTTGCGGAACTTCATAACAAAGCGTAAACAAAGTTATACTATGCACGTATGTACTATTTGATCATCCTGAGCGGTTCTTGCTACATATTTAGTTAAATAACTCTGAGCTTTGCAGGTACTTGCAGTTCTAACTTATATAATATCAAAGTATACTATCTTACCAATTGCGACGCAATCAAAACCTCAGCGAAACTTTGCGGAACTTCATAACAAAGCGTAAACAAAGTTATACTATGCACGGATGTACTATTTGTTCATCCTGAGCGGTTCTTGCTACATATTTAGTTAAATAACTCTGAGCTTTGCAGGTACTTGCAGTTCTAACTTATATAATATCAAAGTATACTATCGTACCAATTGCGACGCAATCAAAACCTTAGCGAAACTTTGCGGAACTTCATAACAAAGCGTAAACAAAGTTATAGTATGCACGGATGTACTATTTGATCATCCAGAGCGGTTCTTGCTACATATTTAGTAAAATAACTCTGAGGTTTGCATGTAGTTGCAGTTCTATCTTATATAATATCATAGTATACTATGTTACCTATACGATGCAATCAAAACCTCAGCGAAACTTTGTGTAACCTCATAACAAAGCGTAAACAAAGTTATACTATGCACGGATGTACTATTTGATCATCCTGAGCGGTTCTTGCTACATATTTTGTTAAATAACTCTAAGCTTTGCAGGTATTTTCAGTTCTACCTTATATAATATCATAGTATACTATCTTACCAATTGCGACGCAATCAAAACCTCAGCGAAACTTTGCGGAACTTCATAACAAAGCGTAAACAAAGTTATAGTATGCACGGATGTACTATTTGATCATCCAGAGCGGTTCTTGCTACATATTTAGTTAAATAACTCTGAGGTTTGCATGTAGTTGCAGTTCTATCTTATATAATATCATAGTATACTATCCCACCTATACGATGCAATCAAAACATCAGTGACACTTTGCGGAACTTCATAACAAAGCGTAAACAAAGTTATACTATGCACGTATGTACTATTTGATCATCCTGAGCGGTTCTTGCTACATATTTAGTTAAATAACTCTGAGCTTTGCAGGTACTTGCAGTTCTAACTTATATAATATCAAAGTATACTATCTTACCAATTGCGACGCAATCAAAACCTCAGCGAAACTTTGCGGAACTTCATAACAAAGCGTAAACAAAGTTATACTATGCACGGATGTACTATTTGTTCATCCTGAGCGGTTCTTGCTACATATTTTGTTAAATAACTCTGAGGTGTGCAGGTATTTGCAGTTCTAACTTATCTAATATCAATGTATACTATTTCACCAATACGACGCCATAAAAACCTCAACGAAACTTTGCGGAACTTCATAACAAAGCGTAAACAAAGTTATACTATGCACGGATGTACTATTTGATCATCCTGAGCGGTTCTTGCTACATATTTAGTTAAATAACTCTGAGGTTTGCATGTAGTTGCAGTTCTAACTTATATAATATCAAAGTATACTATCTTACCAATACGACGCCATCAAAACCTCAGGGAAACTCATCGGAACTTCATAACAAAGCGTAAACAAAGTTATAGTATGCACGGATGTACTATTTGATCATCCTGAGCGGTTCTTGCTACATATTTTGTTAAATAACTCTGAGGTGTGCAGGTATTTGCAGTTCTAACTTATCTAATATCAATGTATACTATTTCACCAATACGACGCCATAAAAACCTCAACGAAACTTTGCGGAACTTCATAACAAAGCGTAAACAAAATTATACTAGGCACGGATGTACTATTTGATCATCCTGAGCGGTTCTTGCTACATATTTTGTTAAATAACTCTAAGCTTTGCAGGTATTTTCAGTTCTACCATATATAATATCATAGTATACTATCTTACCAATTGCGACGCAATCAAAACCTCAGCGAAACTTTGCGGAACTTCATAACAAAGCGTAAACAAAGTTATAGTATGCACGGATGTACTATTTGATCATCCAGAGCGGTTCTTGCTACATATTTAGTAAAATAACTCTGAGGTTTGCATGTAGTTGCAGTTTTATCTTATATAATATCATAGTATACTATGTTACCTATACGATGCAATCAAAACATCAGTGACACTTTGCGGAACTTCATAACAAAGCGTAAACAAAGTTATACTATGCACGTATGTACTATTTGATCATCCTGAGCGGTTCTTGCTACATATTTAGTTAAATAACTCTGAGCTTTGCAGGTACTTGCAGTTCTAACTTATATAATATCAAAGTATACTATCTTAACAATTGCGACGCAATCAAAACCTCAGCGAAACTTTGCGGAACTTCATAACAAAGCGTAAACAAAGTTATACTATGCACGGATGTACTATTTGATCATCCTGAGCGGTTCTTGCTACATATTTTGTTAAATAACTCTGAGGTGTGCAGGTATTTGCAGTTCTAACTTATCTAATATCAATGTATACTATCTTATCAATACGACGCAATCAAAACCTCAGCGAAACTTTGCGGAACTTCATAACAAAGCGTAAACAAAGTTATACTATGCACGGATGTACTATTTGATCATCCTGAGCGGTTCTTGCTACATATTTAGTTAAATAACTCTAAGCTTTGCAGGTATTTTCAGTTCTACCTTATATAATATCATAGTATACTATCTTACCAATACGATGCAATCAAAACATCAGTGACACTTTGCGGAACTTCATAACAAAGCGTAAACAAAGTTATACTATGTACGGATGTACTATTTGATCATCCTGAGCGGTGTTTGCTACATATTTAGTTATATAACTCTAAGCTTTGCAGGTATTTTCAGTTCTACCTTATTTAATATCATAGTATAGTATCTTACCCATACGACGCCATCAAAACCTCAACGAAAATCATCGGAACTTCATAACAAAGCGTAAACAAAGTTTTACTATGCACGGATGTACTATTTGATCATCCGGAGCGGTTCTTGCTACATATTTGGTTAAATAACTCTAAGCTTTGCAGGTATTTTCAGTTCTACCTTATATAATATCATAGTATACTACCTTACCAATACGATGCAATCAAAACATCAGCGATACTTTGCGGAACTTCATAACAAAGCGTAAACAAAGTTATACTATGCACGGATGTACTATTTGATCATCCTGAGCGGTTCTTGCTACATATTTAGTTAAATAACTCTAAGCTTTGCAGGTATTTTAGTTCTACCTTATATAATATCATAGTATACTATCTTACCAATACGATGCAATCAAAACATCAGTGACACTTTGCGGAACTTCATAACAAAGCGTAAACAAAGTTATACTATGTACGGATGTACTATTTGATCATCCTGAGCGGTGTTTGCTACATATTTAGTTATATAACTCTAAGCTTTGCAGGTATTTTCAGTTCTACCTTATTTAATATCATAGTATAGTATCTTACCCATACGACGCCATCAAAACCTCAACGAAAATCATCGGAACTTCATAACAAAGCGTAAACAAAGTTTTACTATGCACGGATGTACTATTTGATCATCCGGAGCGGTTCTTGCTACATATTTGGTTAAATAACTCTAAGCTTTGCAGGTATTTTCAGTTCTACCTTATATAATATCATAGTATACTACCTTACCAATACGATGCAATCAAAACATCAGCGATACTTTGCGGAACTTCATAACAAAGCGTAAACAAAGTTATACTATGCACGGATGTACTATTTGATCATCCTGAGCGGTTCTTGCTACATATTTTGTTAAATAACTCTGATGATTGCATGTAGTTGCAGTTCTAACTTATATAATATCAAAGTATACTATCTTACCAGTACGACGCCATCTAAACCTCAGCGAAACTTTGTGTAACCACATAACAAAGTTATACTATGCACGGATGTACTATTTGATCATCCTGAGCGGTTGTTGCTAGATATTTAGTTAAATAACTCTAAGCTTTGCAGGTATTTTAGTTCTACCTTATATAATATCATAGTATACTACCTTACCAATACGATGCAATCAAAACATCAGTGACACTTTGCGGAACTTCATAACAAAGCGTGAACAAAGTTTTACTATGCACGGATGTACTATTTGATCATCCGGAGCGGTTCTTGCTACATATTTAGTTAAATAACTCTAAGCTTTGCAGGTATTTTCAGTTCTACCTTATATAATATCATAGTATACTACCTTACCAATACGATGCAATCAAAACATCAGCGATACTTTGCGGAACTTCATAACAAAGCGTAAACAAAGTTATACTGTGCACGGATGTACTATTTGATCATCCTGAGCGGTTCTTGCTACATATTTTGTTAAATAACTCTGATGATTGCATGTAGTTGCAGTTCTAACTTATATAATATCAAAGTATACTATCTTACCAGTACGACGCCATCTAAACCTCAGCGAAACTTTGTGTAACCTCATAACAAAGCGTAAACAAAGTTATACTATGCACGGATGTACTATTTGATCATCCTGAGCGGTTCTTGCTACATATTTAGTTAAATAACTCTGAGGTTTGCATGTAGTCGCAGTTCTAACTTATATAATATCAAAGTATACTATCTTACCAATACGACGCCATCAAAACCTCAGGGAAACTCATCGGAACTTCATAACAAAGCGTAAACAAAATTATACTAGGCACGGCTGTAGTATTTGATCATCCTGAGCGGTTCTTGCTACATATTTTGTTAAATAACTCTAAGCTTTGCAGGTATTTTCAGTTCTGCCATATATAATATCATAGTATACTATCTTACCAATACGACGCCATCAAAACCTCAGGGAAACTCATCGGAACTTCATAACAAAGCGTAAACAAAGTTATACTATGTACGGATGTACTATTTGATCATCCTGAGCGGTGTTTGCTACATATTTAGTTATATAACTCTAAGCTTTGCAGGTATTTTCAGTTCTACCTTATTTAATATCATAGTATAGTATCTTACCCATACGACGCCATCAAAACCTCAACGAAAATCATCGGAACTTCATAACAAAGCGTAAACAAAGTTTTACTATGCACGGATGTACTATTTGATCATCCGGAGCGGTTCTTGCTACATATTTAGTTAAATAACTCTAAGCTTTGCAGGTATTTTCAGTTCTACCTTATATAATATCATAGTATACTACCTTACCAATACGATGCAATCAAAACATCAGCGATACTTTGCGGAACTTCATAACAAAGCGTAAACAAAGTTATACTATGCACGGATGTACTATTTGATCATCCTGAGCGGTTCTTGCTACATATTTTGTTAAATAACTCTGATGATTGCATGTAGTTGCAGTTCTAACTTATATAATATCAAAGTATACTATCTTACCAGTACGACGCCATCTAAACCTCAGCGAAACTTTGTGTAACCTCATAACAAAGCGTAAACAAAGTTATACTATGCACGGATGTACTATTTGATCATCCTGAGCGGTTGTTGCTAGATATTTAGTTAAATAACTCTAAGCTTTGCAGGTATTTTAGTTCTACCTTATATAATATCATAGTATACTACCTTACCAATACGATGCAATCAAAACATCAGTGACACTTTGCGGAACTTCATAACAAAGCGTGAACAAAGTTATACTATGCACGGATGTACTATTTGATCATCCTGAGCTTTTCTTGCTACATATTTAGTTAAATAACTCTAAGCTTTGCAGGTATTTTCAGTTCTACCTTATATAATATCATAGTATACTATCTTACCAATACGATGCAATCAAAACATCAGTGACACTTTGCGGAACTTCATAACAAAGCGTAAAAAAAGTTTTACTATGCACGGATGTACTATTTGATCATCCGGAGCGGTTCTTGCTACATATTTAGTTAAATAACTCTGAGGTTTGCATGTAGTTGCAGTTCTAACTTATATAATATCAAAGTATACTATCTTACCAATACGACGCCATCAAAACCTCAGGGAAACTCATCGGAACTTCATAACAAAGCGTAAACAAAGTTATAGTATGCACGGATGTACTATTTGATCATCCAGAGCGGTTCTTGCTACATAATTAGTTACATAACTCTGAGGTTTGCATGTAGTTGCAGTTCTATCTTATATAATATCATAGTATACTATGTTACCTATACGATGCAATCAAAACATCAGTGACACTTTGCGGAACTTCATAACAAAGCGTAAACAAAGTTATACTATGTACGGATGTACTATTTGATCATCCTGAGCGGTGTTTGCTACATATTTAGTTATATAACTCTAAGCTTTGCAGGTATTTTCAGTTCTACCTTATTTAATATCATAGTATAGTATCTTACCCATACGACGCCATCAAAACCTCAACGAAAATCATCGGAACTTCATAACAAAGCGTAAACAAAGTTTTACTATGCACGGATGTACTATTTGATCATCCTGAGCGGTTCTTGCTACATATTTTGTTAAATAACTCTGATGATTGCATGTAGTTGCAGTTCTAACTTATATAATATCAAAGTATACTATCTTACCAGTACGACGCCATCTAAACCTCAGCGAAACTTTGTGTAACCTCATAACAAAGCGTAAACAAAGTTATACTATGCACGGATGTACTATTTGATCATCCTGAGCGGTTGTTGCTAGATATTTAGTTAAATAACTCTAAGCTTTGCAGGTATTTTAGTTCTACCTTATATAATATCATAGTATACTACCTTACCAATACGATGCAATCAAAACATCAGTGACACTTTGCGGAACTTCATAACAAAGCGTGAACAAAGTTTTACTATGCACGGATGTACTATTTGATCATCCGGAGCTGTTCTTGCTACATATTTAGTTAAATAACTCTAAGCTTTGCAGGTATTTTCAGTTCTACCTTATATAATATCATAGTATACTACCTTACCAATACGATGCAATCAAAACATCAGCGATACTTTGCGGAACTTCATAACAAAGCGTAAACAAAGTTATACTATGCACGGATGTACTATTTGATCATCCTGAGCGGTTCTTGCTACATATTTTGTTAAATAACTCTGATGATTGCATGTAGTTGCAGTTCTAACTTATATAATATCAAAGTATACTATCTTACCAGTACGACGCCATCTAAACCTCAGCGAAACTTTGCGGAACTTCATAACAAAGCGTAAACAAAGTTATACTATGCACGGATGTACTATTTGATCATCCTGAGCGGTTCTTGCTACATATTTAGTTAAATAACTCTGAGGTTTGCATGTAGTTGCAGTTCTAACTTATATAATATCAAAATATACTATCTTACCAGTACGACGCCATCTAAACCTCAGCGAAACTTTGCGGAACTTCATAACAAAGCGTAAACAAAGTTATACTGTGCACGGATGTACTATTTGATCATCCGGAGCGGTTCTTGCTACATATTTAATTAAATAACTCTAACCTTTGCAGGTATTTTCAGTTCTACCTTATATAATATCATAGTATACTATCTTACCAATACGATGCAATCAAAACATCAGTGACACTTTGCGGAACTTCATAACAAAGCGTAAACAAAGTTATACTATGCACGTATGTACTATTTGATCATCCAGAGCGGTACTTGCTACATATTTAGTTACATAACTCTCAGGTTTGCATGTAGTTGCAGTTCCATCTTATATAATATCATAGTATACTATCTAACCAATACGATGCAATCAAAACATCAGTGACACTTTGCGGAACTTCATAACAAAGCGTAAACAAAGTTATACTATGCACGTATGTACTATTTGATCATCCTGAGCGGTTCTTGCTACATATTTTGTTAAATAACTCTGAGGTGTGCAGGTATTTGCAGTTCTAACTTATCTAATATCAATGTATACTATCTTATCAATACGACGCAATCAAAACCTCAGCGAAACTTTGCGGAACATCATAACAAAGCGTAAACAAAGTTATACTGTGCACGGATGTACTATTTGATCATCCTGAGCGGTTCTTGCTAAATATTTAGTTAAATAACTCTAAGCTTTGCAGGTATTTTAGTTCTACCTTATATAATATCATAGTATACTATCTTACCAATACGATGCAATCAAAACATCAGTGACTCTTTGCGGAACTTCATAACAAAGCGTAAACAAAGTTGTACTATGCACTTATGTACTATTTGATCATCCTGAGCGGTTCTTGCTACATATTTTGTTAAATAACTCTGAGGTGTGCAGGTATTTGCAGTTCTAACTTATCTAATATCAATGTATACTATCTTATCAATACGACGCAATCAAAACCTCAGCGAAACTTTGCGGAACTTCATAACAAAGCGTAAACAAAGTTATACTATGCACGGATGTACTATTTGATCATCCGGAGCGGTTCTTGCTACATATTTAATTAAATAACTCTAACCTTTGCAGGTATTTTCAGTTCTACCTTATATAATATCATAGTATACTACCTTACCAATACGATGCAATCAAATCATCAGTGACACTTTGCGGAACTTCATAACAAAGCGTAAACAAAGTTATACTATGTACGGATGTACTATTTGATCATCCTGAGCGGTTCTTGCTACATATTTAGTTAAATAACTCTGAGGTTTGCATGTAGTTGCAGTTCGATCTTATATAATATCATAGTATACTATCTTACCAATACGATGCAATCAAAACATCAGTGACACTTTGCGGAACTTCATAACAAAGCGTAAACAAAGTTATACTATGCACGTATGTACTATTTGATCATCCTGAGCGGTTCTTGCTACATATTTAGTTAAATAACTCTGAGGTTTGCATGTAGTTGCAGTTCGATCTTATATAATATCATAGTATACTATCTTACCAATACGATGCAATCAAAACATCAGTGACACTTTGCGGAACTTCATAACAAAGCGTAAACAAAGTTATACTATGCACGTATGTACTATTTGATCATCCTGAGCGGTTCTTGCTACATATTTTGTTAAATAACTCTGAGGTGTGCAGGTATTTGCAGTTCTAACTTATCTAATATCAATGTATACTATCTTATCAATACGACGCAATCAAAACCTCAGCGAAACTTTGCGGAACTTCATAACAAAGCGTAAACAAAGTTATACTATGCACGGATTTACTATTTTATCATCCTGAGCGGTTCTTGCTACATATTTAGTTAAATAACTCTAAGCTTTGCAGGTATTTTCAGTTCTACCTTATATAATATCATAGTATACTATCTTACCAATACGATGCAATCAAAACATCAGCGATACTTTGCGGAACTTCATAACAAAGCGTAAAGAAAGTTATACTATGCACGGATGTACTATTTGATCATCCAGAGGGGTTCTTGCTACATATTTAGTTACATAACTCTGAGGTTTGCATGTAGTTGCAGTTCTATCTTATATAATATCATAGTATACTATCTTACCAATACGATGCAATCAAAACATCATTGACACTTTGCGGAACTTCATAACAAAGCGTAAAAAAAGTTTTACTATGCACGGATGTACTATTTGATCATCCGGAGCGGTTCTTGCTACATATTTAATTAAATAACTCTAACCTTTGCAGGTATTTTCAGTTCTACCTTATATAATATCATAGTATACTACCTTACCAATACGATGCAATCAAATCATCAGTGACACTTTGCGGAACTTCATAACAAAGCGTAAACAAAGTTATACTATGTACGGATGTACTATTTGATCATCCTGAGCGGTTCTTGCTACATATTTAGTTAAATAACTCTGAGGTTTGCATGTAGTTGCAATTCTATCTTATATAATATCATAGTATACTATCTTACCAATACGATGCAATCAAAACATCAGTGACACTTTGCGGAACTTCATAACAAAGCGTAAACAAAGTTATACTATGCACGTATGTACTATTTGATCATCCTGAGCGGTTCTTGCTACATATTTAGTTAAATAACTCTGAGGTTTGCATGTAGTTGCAGTTCTAACTTATATAATATCAAAATATACTATCTTACCAGTACGACGTCATCTAAACCTCAGCGAAACTTTGCGGAACTTCATAACAAAGCGTAAACAAAGTTATACTGTGCACGGATGTACTATTTGATCATCCTGAGCGGTTCTTGCTAAATATTTAGTTAAATAACTCTAAGCTTTGCAGGTATTTTCAGTTCTACCTTATATAATATCATAGTATACTATCTTACCAATACGATGCAATCAAAACATCAGCGATACTTTGCGGAACTTCATAACAAAGCGTAAACAAAGTTATACTATGCACGGATGTACTATTTGATCATCCAGAGCGGTTCTTGCTACATATTTAGTTACATAACTCTGAGGTTTGCATGTAGTTGCAGTTCTATCTTATATAATATCATAGTATACTATCTTACCAATACGATGCAATCAAAACATCATTGACACTTTGCGGAACTTCATAACAAAGCGTAAAAAAAGTTTTACTATGCACGGATGTACTATTTGATCATCCGGAGCGGTTCTTGCTACATATTTAATTAAATAACTCTAACCTTTGCAGGTATTTTCAGTTCTACCTTATATAATATCATAGTATACTACCTTACCAATACGATGCAATCAAATCATCAGTGACACTTTGCGGAACTTCATAACAAAGCGTAAACAAAGTTATACTATGTACGGATGTACTATTTGATCATCCTGAGCGGTTCTTGCTACATATTTAGTTAAATAACTCTGAGGTTTGCATGTAGTTGCAGTTCGATCTTATATAATATCATAGTATGCTATCTTACCAATACGATGCAATCAAAACATCAGTGACACTTTGCGGAACTTCATAACAAAGCGTAAACAAAGTTATACTATGCACGTATGTACTATTTGATCATCCTGAGCGGTTCTTGCTACATATTTAGTTAAATATCTCTGAGCTTTGAAGGTACTTGCAGTTCTAACTTATATAATATCAAAGTATACTATCTTACCAATTGCGACGCATTCAAAACCTCAGCGAAACTTTGCGGAACTTCATAACAAAGCGTAAACAAAGTTATACTATGCACGGATGTACTATTTGATCATCCTGAGCGGTTCTTGCTACATATTTAGTTAAATATCTCTGAGGTTTGCATGTAGTTGCAGTTCTAACTTATATAATATCAAAGTATACTATCCCACCAATACGACGCCATCAAAACCTCAGCGAAACTTTGCGGAACTTCATAACAAAGCGTAAACAAAGTTATACTATGCACGGATGTACTGTTTGATCATCCTGAGCGGTTCTTGCTACATATTTAATTAAATAACTCTGAGGTTTGCATGTAGTTGCAGTTCTAACTTATATAATATCAAAGTATACTATCTTACCAGTACGACGCCATCTAAACCTCAGCGAAACTTTGCGGAACTTCATAACAAAGCGTAAACAAAGTTATACTATGCACGTATGTACTATTTGATCATCCTGAGCGGTTCTTGCTACATATTTTGTTAAATAACTCTGAGGTTTGCATGTAGTTGCAGTTCGATCTTATATAATATCAAAGTATACTATCCCACCAATACGACGCCATCAAAACCTCAGCGAAACTTTGCGAACTTCATAACAAAGCGTAAACAAAGTTATACTATGCACGGATGTACTATTTGATAATGCTGAGCGGTTCTTGCTACATATTTAGTTAAATAACTCTGAGTTTTGCACGTAGTTGCAGTTCTATCTTATATAATATCAAAGTATACTATCTTACTAATTGCGACGCAATCAAAACATCAGCGAAACTTTGCGGAACTTCATAACAAAGCGTAAACAAAGTTATACTATGCACGGATGTACTATTTGATCATCCTGAGCGGTTCTTGCTACATATTTAGTTAAATAACTCTGAGCTTTGCAGGTAGTTGCAGTTCTATCTTATATAATATCAAAGTATACTATCTTACCAATACGACGCAATCAAAACATCAGCGAAACTTTGCGGAACTTCATAACAAAGCTTAAACAAAGTTATACTATGCACGGATATACTATTTGATCATCCTGAGCGGTTCTTGCTACATATTTAGTTAAATAACTCTAAGCTTTGCAGGTATTTTAAGTTCTACCTTATATAATATCATAGTATACTATCTTACCAATACGATGCAATCAAAACATCAGTGACACTTTGCGGAACTTCATAACATAGCGTAGACAAAGTTATACTATGCACGGATGTACTATTTGATCATCCTGAGCGGTTCTTGCTACATATTTAGTTAAATAACTCTGAACTTTGCAGGTAGTTGCAGTTCTATCTTATATAATATCAAAGTATACTATCTTACCAATACGACGCAATCAAAACATCAGCGAAACTTTGCGGAACTTCATAACAAAGCTTAAACAAAGTTATACTATGCACGGATGTACTATTTGATCATAATGAGCGGTTCTTGCTACATATTTAGTTAAATAACTCTAAGCTTTGCAGGTATTTTAAGTTCTACCTTATATAATATCATAGTATACTATATTACCAATACGATGCAATCAAAACATCAGTGACACTTTGCGGAACTTCATAACATAGCGTAAACAAAGTTATACTATGCACGGATGTACTATTTGATCATCCTGAGCGGTTCTTGCTACATATTTAGTTAAATAACTCTGAGTTTTGCACGTAGTTGCAGTTCTATCTTATATAATATCAAAGTATACTATCTTACTAATTGCGACGCAATCAAAACCTCAGCGAAACATTGCGGAACTTCATAACAAAGCGAAAACAAAGTTATACTATGCACGTATGTAGTATTTGATCATCCCTAGCGGTTCTTGCTACATATTTTGTTAAATAACTCTGAGGTTTGCATGTAGTTGCAGTTCTATCTTATATAATACAAAGTATACTATCCCACCAATACGACGCCATCAAAACCTCAGCGAAACTTTGCGGAACTTCATAACAAAACGTAAACAAAGTTATACTATGCACGGATGTACTATTTGATCATCCTGAGCGGTTCTTGCTACATATTTAGTTAAATAACTCTGAGTTATGCACGTAGTTGCAGTTCTATCTTATATAATATCAAAGTATACTATCTTACTAATTGCGACGCAATCAAAACATCAGCGAAACTTTGCGGAACTTCATAACAAAGCGTAAACAAAGTTTTACTATGCACGGATGTACTATTTGATCATCCGGAGCGGTTCTTGCTACATATTTAGTTAAATAACTCTAAGCTTTGCAGGTATTTTCAGTTCTACCTTATATAATATCATAGTATACTACCTTACCAATACGATGCAATCAAAACATCAGTGATACTTTGCGGAACTTCATAACAAAGCGTAAACAAAGTTATACTATACAGGGATGTACTATTTGATCATCCTGAGCGGTTCTTGCTACATATTTAGTTAAATAACTCTGAGGTTTGCATGTAGTTGCAGTTCTAACTTATATAATATCAAAATATACTATCTTACCAGTACGACGCCATCTAAACCTCAGCGAAACTTTGCGGAACTTCATAACAAAGCGTAAACAAAGTTATACTATGCACGGATGTACTATTTGATCATCCTGAGCGGTTCTTGCTACATATTTTGTTAAATAACTCTGAGGTGTGCAGGTATCTGCAGTTCTAACTTATCTAATATCAATGTACTCTATTTCACCAATACGACGCCATCAAAACCTCAACGAAACTTTGCGGAACTTCATAACAAAGCGTAAACAAAGTTATACTATGCACGGATGTACTATTTGATCATCCCTAGCGGTTCTTGCTCCATATTTTGTTAAATAACTCTGAGGTTTGCAGGTATTTTCAGTTCTACCTTATATAATATCATAGTATACTATCTTACCAATACGATGCAATCAAAACATCAGTGACACTTTGCGGAACTTCATAACAAAGCGTAAACAAAGTTATACTATGCACGGATGTACTATTTGATCATCCTGAGCGGTTCTTGCTACATATTTAGTTAAATAACTCTGAGTTTTGCACGTAGTTGCAGTTCTATCTTATATAATATCAAAGTATACTATCTTACTAATTGCGACGCAATCAAAACATCAGCGAAACTTTGCGGAACTTCATAACAAAGCGTAAACAAAGTTTTACTATGCACGGATGTACTATTTGATCATCCGGAGCGGTTCTTGCTACATATTTAGTTAAATAACTCTAAGCTTTGCAGGTATTTTCAGTTCTACCTTATATAATATCATAGTATACTACCTTACCAATACGATGCAATCAAAACATCAGTGACACTTTGCGGAACTTCATAACAAAGCGTAAACAAAGTTATACTGTGCAGGGATGTACTCTTTGATCATCCTGAGCGGTTCTTGCTACATATTTAGTTAAATAACTCTGAGGTTTGCATGTAGTTGCAGTTCTAACTTATATAATATCAAAATATACTATCTTACCAGTACGACGCCATCTAAACCTCAGCGAAACTTTGCGGAACTTCATAACAAAGCGTAAACAAAGTTATACTATGCACGGATGTACTATTTGATCATCCTGAGCGGTTCTTGCTACATATTTTGTTAAATAACTCTGAGGTGTGCAGGTAATGCAGTTCTAACTTATCTAATATCAATGTACACTATTTCACCAATACGACGCCATCAAAACCTCAACGAAACTTTGCGGAACTTCATAACAAAGCGTAAACAAAGTTATACTATGCACGGATGTACTATTTGATCATCCCTAGCGGTTCTTGCTCCATATTTTGTTAAATAACTCTGAGGTTTGCAGGTATTTTAGTTCTATCTTATATAATATCATAGTATACTATCTTACCAATACGATGCAATCAAAACATCAGTGACACTTTGCGGAACTTCATAACAAAGCGTAAACAAAGTTATACTATGCACGGATGTACTATTTGATCATCCTGAGCGGTTCTTGCTACATATTTAGTTAAATAACTCTGAGGTTTGCATGTAGTTGCAGTTCTAACTTATATAATATCAAAGTATACTATCCCACCAATACGACGCCATCAAAACCTCAGCGAAACTTTGCGGAACTTCATAACAAAGCGTAAACAAAGTTATACTATGCACGGATGTACTATTTGATCATCCTGAGCGGTTCTTGCTACATATTTAGTTAAATAACTCTGAGGTTTGCATGTAGTTGCAGTTCTAACTTATATAATATCAAAGTATACTATCTTACCAGTATGACGCCATCTAAACATCAGCGAAACTTTGCGGAACTTCATAACAAAGCGAAAACAATGTTATACTATGCACGGATGTACTATTTGGTCATCCTGAGCGGTTCTTGCTACATATTTAGTTAATTAACTCTGAGGTTTGCATGTAGTTGCAGTTCTAACTTATATAATATCAAAGTATACTATCTTACCAGTACGACGCCATCTAAACCTCAGCGAAACTTTGCGGAACTTCATAACAAAGCGTAAACAAAGTTATACTATGCACGGATGTACTATTTGATCATCCTGAGCGGTTCTTGCTACATATTTTGTTAAATAACTCTGAGGTGTGCAGGTATTTGCAGTTCTATCTTATATAATATCAAAGTATACTATCCCACCAATACGACGCAATCAAAACCTCAGCGAAACTTTGCGGAACTTCATAACAAAGCGTAAACAAAGCCATACTATGCACGGATGTACTATTTGATCATCCTGAGCGGTTCTTGCTACATATTTTGTTAAATAACTCTGAGGTTTGCATGTAGTTGCAGTTCGATCTTATATAATATCAAAGTATACTATCCCACCAATACGACGCCATCAAAACCTCAGCGAAACTTTGCGGAACTTCATAACAAAGCGTAAACAAAGTTATACTATGCACGGATGTACTATTTGATCATCCTGAGCGGTTCTTGCTACATATTTAGTTAAATAACTCTGAGTTTTGCACGTAGTTGCAGTTCTACCTTATATAATATCATAGTATACTATCTTACCAATACGATGCAATCAAAACATCAGTGACACTTTGCGGAACTTCATAACAAAGCGTAAACAAAGTTATACTATGCACGGATGTACTATTTGATCATCCTGAGCGGTTCTTGCTACATATTTAGTTAAATAACTCTAAGCTTTGCAGGTATTTTCAGTTCTACCTTATATAATATCATAGTATACTATATTACCAATACGATGCAATCAAAACATCAGTGACACTTTGCGGAACTTCATAACAAAGCGTAAACAAAGTTATACTATGCACGGATGTACTATTTGATCATCCTGAGCGGTTCTTGCTACATATTTAGTTAAATAACTCTAAGCTTTGCAGGTATTTTCAGTTCTACCTTATATAATATCATAGTATACTATCTTACTAATTGCGACGCAATCAAAACATCAGCGAAACATTACGGAACTTCATAACAAAGCGAAAACAAAGTTATACTATGCACGTATGTAGTATTTGATCATCCCTAGCGGTTCTTGCTACATATTTTGTTAAATAAGTCTGAGGTTTGCATGTAGTTGCAGTTCTATCTTATATAATACAAAGTATACTATCCCACCAATACGACGCCATCAAAACCTCAGCGAAACTTTGCGGATCTTCATAACAAAGCGTAAACAAAGTTATACTATGCACGGATGTACTATTTGATCATCCTGAGCGGTTCTTGCTACATATTTAGTTAAATAACTCTGAGTTTTGCACGAAGTTGCAGTTCTATCTTATATAATATCAAAGTATACTATCTTACTAATTGCGACGCAATCAAAACATCAGCGATACTTTGCGGAACTTCATAACAAAGCGTAAACAAAGTTATACTATGCACGGATGTACTATTTGGTCATCCTGAGCGGTTCTTGCTACATATTTAGTTAATTAACTCTGAGGTTTGCATGTAGTTGCAGTTCTAACTTATATAATATCAAAGTATACTATCTTACCAGTACGACGCCATCTAAACCTCAGCGAAACTTTGCGGAACTTCATAACAAAGCGTAAACAAAGTTATACTATGCACGGATGTACTATTTGTTCATCCTGAGCGGTTCTTGCTACATATTTTGTTAAATAACTCTGAGGTGTGCAGGTATCTGCAGTTCTAACTTATCTAATATCAATGTACACTATTTCACCAATACGACGCCATCAAAACCTCAACGAAACTTTGCGGAACTTCATAACAAAGCGTAAACAAAGTTATACTATGCACGGATGTACTATTTGATCATCCCTAGCGGTTCTTGCTCCATATTTTGTTAAATAACTCTGAGGTTTGCAGGTATTTTAGTTCTACCTTATATAATATCATAGTATACTATCTTACCAATACGATGCAATCAAAACATCAGTGACACTTTGCGGAACTTCATAACAAAGCGTAAACAAAGTTATACTATGCACGGATGTACTATTTGATCATCCTGAGCGGTTCTTGCTACATATTTAGTTAAATAACTCTGAGTTATGCACGTAGTTGCAGTTCTATCTTATATAATATCAAAGTATACTATCTTACTAATTGCGACGCAATCAAAACATCAGCGAAACTTTGCGGAACTTCATAACAAAGCGTAAACAAAGTTTTACTATGCACGGATGTACTATTTGATCATCCGGAGCGGTTCTTGCTACATATTTAGTTAAATAACTCTAAGCTTTGCAGGTATTTTCAGTTCTACCTTATATAATATCATAGTATACTATCTTACCAATACGATGCAATCAAAACATCAGCGAAACTTTGCGGAACTTCATAACAAAGCGTAAACAAAGTTATACTATACAGGGATGTACTATTTGATCATCCTGGGCGGTTCTTGCTACATATTTAGTTAAATAACTCTGAGGTTTGCATGTAGTTGCAGTTCTAACTTATATAATATCAAAATATACTATCTTACCAGTACGACGCCATCTAAACCTCAGCGAAACTTTGCGGAACTTCATAACAAAGCGTAAACAAAGTTATACTATGCACGGATGTACTATTTGATCATCCTGAGCGGTTCTTGCTACATATTTTGTTAAATAACTCTGAGGTGTGCAGGTAATGCAGTTCTAACTTATCTAATATCAATGTACACTATTTCACCAATACGACGCCATCAAAACCTCAACGAAACTTTGCGGAACTTCATAACAAAGCGTAAACAAAGTTATACTATGCACGGATGTACTATTTGATCATCCCTAGCGGTTCTTGCTCCATATTTTGTTAAATAACTCTGAGGTTTGCAGGTATTTTAGTTCTATCTTATATAATATCATAGTATACTATCTTACCAATACGATGCAATCAAAACATCAGTGACACTTTGCGGAACTTCATAACAAAGCGTAAACAAAGTTATACTATGCACGGATGTACTATTTGATCATCCTGAGCGGTTCTTGCTACATATTTAGTTAAATAACTCTGAGGTTTGCATGTAGTTGCAGTTCTAACTTATATAATATCAAAGTATACTATCCCACCAATACGACGCCATCAAAACCTCAGCGAAACTTTGCGGAACTTCATAACAAAGCGTAAACAAAGTTATACTATGCACGGATGTACTATTTGATCATCCTGAGCGGTTCTTGCTACATATTTAGTTAAATAACTCTGAGGTTTGCATGTAGTTGCAGTTCTAACTTATATAATATCAAAGTATACTATCTTACCAGTATGACGCCATCTAAACATCAGCGAAACTTTGCGGAACTTCATAACAAAGCGAAAACAATGTTATACTATGCACGGATGTACTATTTGGTCATCCTGAGCGGTTCTTGCTACATATTTAGTTAATTAACTCTGAGGTTTGCATGTAGTTGCAGTTCTATCTTATATAATATCAAAGTATACTATCTTACCAGTACGACGCCATCTAAACCTCAGCGAAACTTTGCGGAACTTCATAACAAAGCGTAAACAAAGTTATACTATGCACGGATGTACTATTTGATCATCCTGAGCGGTTCTTGCTACATATTTTGTTAAATAACTCTGAGGTGTGCAGGTATTTGCAGTTCTATCTTATATAATATCAAAGTATACTATCCCACCAATACGACGCTATCAAAACCTCAGCGAAACTTTGCGGAACTTCATAACAAAGCGTAAACAAAGCCATACTATGCACGGATGTACTATTTGATCATCCTGAGCGGTTCTTGCTACATATTTTGTTAAATAACTCTGAGGTTTGCATGTAGTTGCAGTTCGATCTTATATAATATCAAAGTATACTATCCCACCAATACGACGCCATCAAAACCTCAGCGAAACTTTGCGGAACTTCATAACAAAGCGTAAACAAAGTTATACTATGCACGGATGTACTATTTGATCATCCTGAGCGGTTCTTGCTACATATTTAGTTAAATAACTCTGAGTTTTGCACGTAGTTGCAGTTCTACCTTATATAATATCATAGTATACTATATTACCAATACGATGCAATCAAAACATCAGTGACACTTTGCGGAACTTCATAACAAAGCGTAAACAAAGTTATACTATGCACGGATGTACTATTTGATCATCCTGAGCGGTTCTTGCTACATATTTAGTTAAATAACTCTAAGCTTTGCAGGTATTTTAGTTCTACCTTATATAATATCATAGTATACTATATTACCAATACGATGCAATCAAAACATCAGTGACACTTTGCGGAACTTCATAACAAAGCGTAAACAAAGTTATACTATGCACGGATGTACTATTTGATCATCCTGAGCGGTTCTTGCTACATATTTAGTTAAATAACTCTAAGCTTTGCAGGTATTTTAGTTCTACCTTATATAATATCATAGTATACTATCTTACTAATTGCGACGCAATCAAAACATCAGCGAAACATTACGGAACTTCATAACAAAGCGAAAACAAAGTTATACTATGCACGTATGTAGTATTTGATCATCCCTAGCGGTTCTTGCTACATATTTTGTTAAATAAGTCTGAGGTTTGCATGTAGTTGCAGTTCTATCTTATATAATACAAAGTATACTATCCCACCAATACGACGCCATCAAAACCTCAGCGAAACTTTGCGGATCTTCATAACAAAGCGTAAACAAAGTTATACTATGCACGGATGTACTATTTGATCATCCTGAGCGGTTCTTGCTACATATTTAGTTAAATAACTCTGAGTTTTGCACGAAGTTGCAGTTCTATCTTATATAATATCAAAGTATACTATCTTACTAATTGCGACGCAATCAAAACATCAGCGATACTTTGCGGAACTTCATAACAAAGCGTAAACAAAGTTATACTATGCACGGATGTACTATTTGATCATCCTGAGCGGTTCTTGCTACATATTTAGTTAAATAACTCTGAGGTTTGCATGTAGTTGCAGTTCTAACTTATATAATATCAAAGTATACTATCTTACCAGTACGACGCCATCTAAACCTCAGCGAAACTTTGCGGAACTTCATAACAAAGCGTAAACAAAGTTATACTATGCACGGATGTACTATTTGATCATCCTGAGCGGTTCTTGCTACATATTTTGTTAAATAACTCTGAGGTGTGCAGGTATTTGCAGTTCTATCTTATATAATATCAAAGTATACTATCCCACCAATACGACGCAATCAAAACCTCAGCGAAACATTGCGGAACTTCATAACAAAGCGTAAACAAAGTTATACTATGCACGTATGTACTATTTGATCATCCTGAGCGGTTCTTGCTACATATTTTGTTAAATAACTCTGAGGTTTGCATGTAGTTGCAGTTCAATCTTATATAATATCAAAGTATACTATCCCACCAATACGACGCCATCAAAACCTCAGCGAAACTTTGCGGAACTTCATAACAAAGCGTAAACAAAGTTATACTATGCACGGATGTACTATTTGATCATCCTGAGCGGTTCTTGCTACATATTTAGTTAAATAACTCTGAGTTTTGCACGTAGTTGCAGTTCTATCTTATATAATATCAAAGTATACTATCTTACTAATTGCGACGCAATCAAAACCTCAGGGAAACTCATCGGAACTTCATAACAAAGCGTAAACAAAATTATACTAGGCACGGATGTACTATTTGATCATCCTGAGCGGTTCTTGCTACATATTTTGTTAAATAACTCTAAGCTTTGCAGGTATTTTCAGTTCTACCATATATAATATCATAGTATACTATCTTACCAATTGCGACGCAATCAAAACCTCAGCTAAACTTTGCGGAACTTCATAACAAAGTGTAAATAAAGTTATAGTATGCACGGATGTACTATTTGATCATCCAGAGCGGTTCTTGCTACATATTTCGTAAAATAACTCTGAGGTTTGCATGTAGTTGCAGTTCTATCTTATATAATATCATAGTATACTATGTTACCTATACGATGCAATCAAAACATCAGTGACACTTTGCGGAACTTCATAACAAAGCGTAAACAAAGTTATACTATGTACGGATGTACTATTTGATCATCCTGAGCGGTGTTTGCTACATATTTAGTTATATAACTCTAAGCTTTGCAGGTATTTTCAGTTCTACCTTATTTAATATCATAGTATAGTATCTTACCCATACGACGCCATCAAAACCTCAACGAAAATCATCGGAACTTCATAACAAAGCGTAAACAAAGTTTTACTATGCACGGATGTACTATTTGATCATCCGGAGCGGTTCTTGCTACATATTTTGTTAAATAACTCTGAGGTTTGCATGTAGTTGCAGTTCGATCTTATATAATATCAAAGTATACTATCCCACCAATACGACGCCATCAAAACCTCAGCGAAACTTTGCGAACTTCATAACAAAGCGTAAACAAAGTTATACTATGCACGGATGTACTATTTGATCATCCTGAGCGGTTCTTGCTACATATTTTGTTAAATAACTCTGATGATTGCATGTAGTTGCAGTTCTAACTTATATAATATCAAAGTATACTATCTTACCAGTACGACGCCATCTAAACCTCAGCGAAACTTTGTGTAACCTCATAACAAAGCGTAAACAAAGTTATACTATGCACGGATGTACTATTTGATCATCCTGAGCGGTTGTTGCTAGATATTTAGTTAAATAACTCTAAGCTTTGCAGGTATTTTAGTTCTACCTTATATAATATCATAGTATACTACCTTACCAATACGATGCAATCAAAACATCAGTGACACTTTGCGGAACTTCATAACAAAGCGTGAACAAAGTTTTACTATGCACGGATGTACTATTTGATCATCCGGAGCGGTTCTTGCTACATATTTAGTTAAATAACTCTAAGCTTTGCAGGTATTTTCAGTTCTACCTTATATAATATCATAGTATACTACCTTACCAATACGATGCAATCAAAACATCAGCGATACTTTGCGGAACTTCATAACAAAGCGTAAACAAAGTTATACTATGCACGGATGTACTATTTGATCATCCTGAGCGGTTCTTGCTACATATTTTGTTAAATAACTCTGATGATTGCATGTAGTTGCAGTTCTAACTTATATAATATCAAAGTATACTATCTTACCAGTACGACGCCATCTAAACCTCAGCGAAACTTTGTGTAACCTCATAACAAAGCGTAAACAAAGTTATACTATGCACGGATGTACTATTTGATCATCCTGAGCGGTTGTTGCTAGATATTTAGTTAAATAACTCTAAGCTTTGCAGGTATTTTAGTTCTACCTTATATAATATCATAGTATACTACCTTACCAATACGATGCAATCAAAACATCAGTGACACTTTGCGGAACTTCATAACAAAGCGTGAACAAAGTTATACTATGCACGGATGTACTATTTGATCATCCTGAGCTTTTCTTGCTACATATTTAGTTAAATAACTCTAAGCTTTGCAGGTATTTTCAGTTCTACCTTATATAATATCATAGTATACTATCTTACCAATACGATGCAATCAAAACATCAGTGACACTTTGCGGAACTTCATAACAAAGCGTAAAAAAAGTTTTACTATGCACGGATGTACTATTTGATCATCCTGAGCGGTTCTTGCTACATGTTTAGTTAAATAACTCTAAGCTTTGCAGGTATTTTCAGTTCTACCTTATATAATATCATAGTATACTACCTTACCAATACGATGCAATCAAAACATCAGCGATACTTTGCGGAACTTCATAACAAAGCGTAAACAAAGTTATACTATGCACGGATGTACTATTTGATCATCCTGAGCGGTTCTTGCTACATATTTTGTTAAATAACTCTGATGATTGCATGTAGTTGCAGTTCTAACTTATATAATATCAAAGTATACTATCTTACCAGTACGACGCCATCTAAACCTCAGCGAAACTTTGCGGAACTTCATAACAAAGCGTAAACAAAGTTATACTATGCACGGATGTACTATTTGATCATCCTGAGCGGTTCTTGCTACATATTTAGTTAAATAACTCTGAGGTTTGCATGTAGTTGCAGTTCTAACTTATATAATATCAAAATATACTATCTTACCAGTACGACGCCATCTAAACCTCAGCGAAACTTTGCGGAACTTCATAACAAAGCGTAAACAAAGTTATACTGTGCACGGATGTACTATTTGATGATCCTGAGCGGTTCTGGCTACATATTTAGTTAAATAACTCTAAGCTTTGCAGGTATTTTAGTTCTACCTTATATAATATCATAGTATACTATCTTACCAATACGATGCAATCAAAACATCAGTGACACTTTGCGGAACTTCATAACAAAGCGTAAACAAAGTTATACTATGCACGTATGTACTATTTGATCATCCAGAGCGGTACTTGCTACATATTTAGTTACATAACTCTCAGGTTTGCATGTAGTTGCAGTTCCATCTTATATAATATCATAGTATACTATCTAACCAATACGATGCAATCAAAACATCAGTGACACTTTGCGGAACTTCATAACAAAGCGTAAACAAAGTTATACTATGCACGTATGTACTATTTGATCATCCTGAGCGGTTCTTGCTACATATTTTGTTAAATAACTCTGAGGTGTGCAGGTATTTGCAGTTCTAACTTATCTAATATCAATGTATACTATCTTATCAATACGACGCAATCAAAACCTCAGCGAAACTTTGCGGAACATCATAACAAAGCGTAAACAAAGTTATACTGTGCACGGATGTACTATTTGATCATCCTGAGCGGTTCTTGCTAAATATTTAGTTAAATAACTCTAAGCTTTGCAGGTATTTTAGTTCTACCTTATATAATATCATAGTATAATATCTTACCAATACGATGCAATCAAAACATCAGTGACTCTTTGCGGAACTTCATAACAAAGCGTAAACAAAGTTGTACTATGCACTTATGTACTATTTGATCATCCTGAGCGGTTCTTGCTACATATTTTGTTAAATAACTCTGAGGTGTGCAGGTATTTGCAGTTCTAACTTATCTAATATCAATGTATACTATCTTATCAATACGACGCAATCAAAACCTCAGCGAAACTTTGCGGAACTTCATAACAAAGCGTAAACAAAGTTATACTATGCACGGATGTACTATTTGATCATCCTGAGCGGTTCTTGCTACATATTTAGTTAAATAACTCTGAGGTTTGCATGTAGTTGCAGTTCGATCTTATATAATATCATAGTATACTATCTTACCAATACGATGCAATCAAAACATCAGTGACACTTTGCGGAACTTCATAACAAAGCGTAAACAAAGTTATACTATGCACGTATGTACTATTTGATCATCCTGAGCGGTTCTTGCTACATATTTAGTTAAATAACTCTGAGGTTTGCATGTAGTTGCAGTTCTAACTTATATAATATCAAAATATACTATCTTACCAGTACGACGCCATCTAAACCTCAGCGAAACTTTGCGGAACTTCATAACAAAGCGTAAACAAAGTTATACTATGCACGGATGTACTATTTGATCATCCTGAGCGGTTTTGCTACATATTTTGATAAATAAATCTGAGGTTTGCATGTAGTTGCAGTTCTAACTTATATAATATCAAAGTATACTATCTTACCAGTACGACACCATCTAAACCTCAGCGAATCTTTGTGTAACTTCATAACAAAGCGTAAACAAAGTTATACTATGCACGGATGTATTATTTGATCATCCTGAGCGGTTCTGGCTACATATTTAGTTAAATAACTCTAAGCTTTGCAGGTATTTTCAGTTCTACCTTATTTAATATCATAGTATAGTATCTTACCCATACGATGCCATCAAAACCTCAACGAAAATCATCGGAACTTCATAACAAAGCGTAAACAAAGTTTTACTATGCACGGATGTACTATTTGATAATCCGGAGCGGTTCTTGCTACATATTTTGTTAAATAACTCTAAGCTTTGCAGGTATTTTCAGTTCTACCTTATATAATATCATAGTATACTACCTTACCAATACGATGCAATCAAAACATCAGCGATACTTTGCGGAACTTCATAACAAAGCGTAAACAAAGTTATACTATGCACGGATGTACTATTTGATCATCCTGAGCGGTTCTTGCTACATATTTTGTTAAATAACTCTGATGATTGCATGTAGTTGCAGTTCTAACTTATATAATATCAAAGTATACTATCTTACCAGTACGACGCCATCTAAACATCAGTGACACTTTGCGGAACTTCATAACAAAGCGTAAAAAAAGTTTTACTATGCACGGATGTACTATTTGATCATCCTGAGCGGTTCTTGCTACATATTTAGTTAAATAACTCTAAGCTTTGCAGGTATTTTCAGTTCTACCTTATATAATATCAATGTATACTATCTTATCAATACGACGCAATCAAAACCTCAGCGAAACTTTGCGGAACTTCATAACAAAGCGTAAACAAAGTTATACTATGTACGGATGTACTATTTGATCATCCTGAGCGGTTCTTGCTACATATTTAGTTAAATAACTCTGAGGTTTGCATGTAGTTGCAATTCTATCTTATATAATATCATAGTATACTATCTTACCAATACGATGCAATCAAAACATCAGTGACACTTTGCGGAACTTCATAACAAAGCGTAAACAAAGTTATACTATGCACGTATGTACTATTTGATCATCCTGAGCGGTTCTTGCTACATATTTAGTTAAATAACTCTGAGGTTTGCATGTAGTTGCAGTTCTAACTTATATAATATCAAAATATACTATCTTACCAGTACGACGTCATCTAAACCTCAGCGAAACTTTGCGGAACTTCATAACAAAGCGTAAACAAAGTTATACTCTGCACGGATGTACTATTTGATCATCCTGAGCGGTTCTTGCTAAATATTTAGTTAAATAACTCTAAGCTTTGCAGGTATTTTCAGTTCTACCTTATATAATATCATAGTATACTATCTTACCAATACGATGCAATCAAAACATCAGCGATACTTTGCGGAACTTCATAACAAAGCGTAAACAAAGTTATACTATGCACGGATGTACTATTTGATCATCCAGAGCGGTTCTTGCTACATATTTAGTTACATAACTCTGAGGTTTGCATGTAGTTGCAGTTCTATCTTATATAATATCATAGTATACTATCTTACCAATACGATGCAATCAAAACATCATTGACACTTTGCGGAACTTCATAACAAAGCGTAAACAAAGTTATACTATGCACGTATGTACTATTTGATCATCCTGAGCGGTTCTTGCTACATATTTAGTTAAATATCTCTGAGCTTTGAAGGTACTTGCAGTTCTAACTTATATAATATCAAAGTATACTATCTTACCAATTGCGACGCATTCAAAACCTCAGCGAAACTTTGCGGAACTTCATAACAAAGCGTAAACAAAGTTATACTATGCACGGATGTACTATTTGATCATCCTGAGCGGTTCTTGCTACATATTTAGTTAAATATCTCTGAGGTTTGCATGTAGTTGCAGTTCTAACTTATATAATATCAAAGTATACTATCCCACCAATACGACGCCATCAAAACCTCAGCGAAACTTTGCGGAACTTCATAACAAAGCGTAAACAAAGTTATACTATGCACGGATGTACTGTTTGATCATCCTGAGCGGTTCTTGCTACATATTTAATTAAATAACTCTGAGGTTTGCATGTAGTTGCAGTTCTAACTTATATAATATCAAAGTATACTATCTTACCAGTACGACGCCATCTAAACCTCAGCGAAACTTTGCGGAACATCATAACAAAGCGTAAACAAAGTTATACTATGCACGTATGTACTATTTGATCATCCTGAGCGGTTCTTGCTACATATTTTGTTAAATAACTCTGAGGTTTGCATGTAGTTGCAGTTCGATCTTATATAATATCAAAGTATACTATCCCACCAATACGACGCCATCAAAACCTCAGCGAAACTTTGCGAACTTCATAACAAAGCGTAAACAAAGTTATACTATGCACGGATGTACTATTTGATAATCCTGAGCGGTTCTTGCTACATATTTAGTTAAATAACTCTGAGTTTTGCACGTAGTTGCAGTTCTATCTTATATAATATCAAAGTATACTATCTTACTAATTGCGACGCAATCAAAACATCAGCGAAACTTTGCGGAACTTCATAACAAAGCGTAAACAAAGTTATACTATGCACGGATGTACTATTTGATCATCCTGAGCGGTTCTTGCTACATATTTAGTTAAATAACTCTGAACTTTGCAGGTAGTTGCAGTTCTATCTTATATAATATCAAAGTATACTATCTTACCAATACGACGCAATCAAAACATCAGCGAAACTTTGCGGAACTTCATAACAAAGCTTAAACAAAGTTATACTATGCACGGATGTACTATTTGATCATCCTGAGCGGTTCTTGCTACATATTTAGTTAAATAACTCTAAGCTTTGCAGGTAGTTGCAGTTCTACCTTATATAATATCATAGTATACTATATTACCAATACGATGCAATCAAAACATCAGTGACACTTTGCGGAACTTCATAACATAGCGTAAACAAAGTTATACTATGCACGGATGTACTATTTGATCATCCTGAGCGGTTCTTGCTACATATTTAGTTAAATAACTCTGAGTTTTGCACGTAGTTGCAGTTCTATCTTATATAATATCAAAGTATACTATCTTACTAATTGCGACGCAATCAAAACCTCAGCGAAACATTGCGGAACTTCATAACAAAGCGAAAACAAAGTTATACTATGCACGTATGTAGTATTTGATCATCCCTAGCGGTTCTTGCTACATATTTTGTTAAATAACTCTGAGGTTTGCATGTAGTTGCAGTTCTATCTTATATAATACAAAGTATACTATCCCACCAATACGACGCCATCAAAACCTCAGCGAAACTTTGCGGATCTTCATAACAAAACGTAAACAAAGTTATACTATGCACGGATGTACTATTTGATCATCCTGAGCGGTTCTTGCTACATATTTAGTTAAATAACTCTGAGTTATGCACGTAGTTGCAGTTCTATCTTATATAATATCAAAGTATACTATCTTACTAATTGCGACGCAATCAAAACATCAGCGAAACTTTGCGGAACTTCATAACAAAGCGTAAACAAAGTTATACTATGCACGGATGTACTATTTGATCATCCGGAGCGGTTCTTGCTACATATTTAGTTAAATAACTCTAAGCTTTGCAGGTATTTTCAGTTCTACCTTATATAATATCATAGTATACTATCTTACCAATACGATGCAATCAAAACATCAGCGATACTTTGCGGAACTTCATAACAAAGCGTAAACAAAGTTATACTATACAGGGATGTACTATTTGATCATCCTGAGCGGTTCTTGCTACATATTTAGTTAAATAACTCTGAGGTTTGCATGTAGTTGCAGTTCTAACTTATATAATATCAAAATATACTATCTTACCAGTACGACGCCATCTAAACCTCAGCGAAACTTTGCGGAACTTCATAACAAAGCGTAAACAAAGTTATACTATGCACGGATGTACTATTTGATCATCCTGAGCGGTTCTTGCTACATATTTTGTTAAATAACTCTGAGGTGTGCAGGTAATGCAGTTCTAACTTATCTAATATCAATGTACACTATTTCACCAATACGACGCCATCAAAACCTCAACGAAACTTTGCGGAACTTCATAACAAAGCGTAAACAAAGTTATACTATGCACGGATGTACTATTTGATCATCCCGAGCGGTTCTTGCTACATATTTTGTTAAATAACTCTGAGGTTTGCAGGTATTTTAGTTCTACCTTATATAATATCATAGTATACTATCTTACCAATACGATGCAATCAAAACATCAGTGACACTTTGCGGAACTTCATAACAAAGCGTAAACAAAGTTATACTATGCACGGATGTACTATTTGATCATCCTGAGCGGTTCTTGCTACATATTTAGTTAAATAACTCTGAGTTATGCACGTAGTTGCAGTTCTATCTTATATAATATCAAAGTATACTATCTTACTAATTGCGACGCAATCAAAACATCAGCGAAACTTTGCGGAACTTCATAACAAAGCGTAAACAAAGTTATACTATGCACGGATGTACTATTTGATCATCCGGAGCGGTTCTTGCTACATATTTAGTTAAATAACTCTAAGCTTTGCAGGTATTTTCAGTTCTACCTTATATAATATCATAGTATACTACCTTACCAATACGATGCAATCAAAACATCAGCGATACTTTGCGGAACTTCATAACAAAGCGTAAACAAAGTTATACTATTCACGGATGTACTATTTGATCATCCTGAGCGGTTCTTGCTACATATTTAGTTAAATAACTCTAAGCTTTGCAGGTATTTTCAGTTCTACCTTATATAATATCATAGTATACTACCTTACCAATACGATGCAATCAAAACATCAGTGACACTTTGCGGAACTTCATAACAAAGCGTAAACAAAGTTATACTATACAGGGATGTACTATTTGATCATCCTGAGCGGTTCTTGCTACATATTTAGTTAAATAACTCTGAGGTTTGCATGTAGTTGCAGTTCTAACTTATATAATATCAAAATATACTATCTTACCAGTACGACGCCATCTAAACCTCAGCGAAACTTTGCGGAACTTCATAACAAAGCGTAAACAAAGTTATACTATGCACGGATGTACTATTTGATCATCCTGAGCGGTTCTTGCTACATATTTTGTTAAATAACTCTGAGGTGTGCAGGTAATGCAGTTCTAACTTATCTAATATCAATGTACACTATTTCACCAATACGACGCCATCAAAACCTCAACGAAACTTTGCGGAACTTCATAACAAAGCGTAAACAAAGTTATACTATGCACGGATGTACTATTTGATCATCCCTAGCGGTTCTTGCTCCATATTTTGTTAAATAACTCTGAGGTTTGCAGGTATTTTCAGTTCTACCTTATATAATATCATAGTATACTATCTTACCAATACGATGCAATCAAAACATCAGTGACACTTTGCGGAACTTCATAACAAAGCGTAAACAAAGTTATACTATGCACGGATGTACTATTTGATCATCCTGAGCGGTTCTTGCTACATATTTAGTTAAATAACTCTGAGTTATGCACGTAGTTGCAGTTCTATCTTATATAATATCAAAGTATACTATCTTACTAATTGCGACGCAATCAAAACATCAGCGAAACTTTGCGGAACTTCATAACAAAGCGTAAACAAAGTTTTACTATGCACGGATGTACTATTTGATCATCCGGAGCGGTTCTTGCTACATATTTAGTTAAATAACTCTAAGCTTTGCAGGTATTTTCAGTTCTACCTTATATAATATCATAGTATACTACCTTACCAATACGATGCAATCAAAACATCAGCGATACTTTGCGGAACTTCATAACAAAGCGTAAACAAAGTTATACTATACAGGGATGTACTATTTGATCATCCTGAGCGGTTCTTGCTACATATTTAGTTAAATAACTCTGAGGTTTGCATGTAGTTGCAGTTCTAACTTATATAATATCAAAGTATACTATCCCACCAATACGACGCCATCAAAACCTCAGCGAAACTTTGCGGAACTTCATAACAAAGCGTAAACAAAGTTATACTATGCACGGATGTACTATTTGATCATCCTGAGCGGTTCTTGCTACATATTTTGTTAAATAACTCTGAGGTGTGCAGGTATTTGCAGTTCTATCTTATATAATATCAAAGTATACTATCCCACCAATACGACGCAATCAAAACCTCAGCGAAACTTTGCGGAACTTCATAACAAAGCGTAAACAAAGTTATACTATGCACGTATGTACTATTTGATCATCCTGAGCGGTTCTTGCTACATATTTTGTTAAATAACTCTGAGGTTTGCATGTAGTTGCAGTTCGATCTTATATAATATCAAAGTATACTATCCCACCAATACGACGCCATCAAAACCTCAGCGAAACTTTGCGGAACTTCATAACAAAGCGTAAACAAAGTTATACTATGCACGGATGTACTATTTGATCATCCTGAGCGGTTCTTGCTACATATTTAGTTAAATAACTCTGAGTTTTGCACGTAGTTGCAGTTCTATCTTATATAATATCAAAGTATACTATCTTACTAATTGCGACGCAATCAAAACATCAGCGAAACTTTGCGGAACTTCATAACAAAGCGTAAACAAAGTTATACTATGCACGGATGTACTATTTGATCATCCTGAGCGGTTCTTGCTACATATTTAGTTAAATAACTCTGAGGTTTGCATGTAGTTGCAGTTCTAACTTATATAATATCAAAGTATACTATCTTACCAGTACGACGCCATCTAAACCTCAGCGAAACCTTGCGGAACTTCATAACAAAGCTTAAACAAAGTTATACTATGCACGGATTTACTATTTGATCATCCTGAGCAGTTCTTGCTACATATTTAGTTAAATAACTCTGAGGTGTGCATGTTGTTGCAGTTCTAACTTATATAATATCAAAGTATACTATCCCACCAATACGACGCCATCAAAACCTCAGCGAAACTTTGCGGAACTTCATAACAAAGCGTAAACAAAGTTATACTATGCACGGATGTACTATTTGACCATCCTGAGCGGTTCTTGCTACATATTTAGTTAAATAACTCTGAGGTTTGCATGTAGTTGCAGTTCTAACTTATATAATATCAAAGTATACTATCTTACCAGCACGACGCCATCTAAACCTCAGCGTAACTTTGCGTAACTTCATAACAAAGCGTAAACAAAGTTATACTATGCACGGATGTACTATTTGATCATCCTGTGCTGTTCTTGCTACATATTTTGTTAAATAACTCTGAGGTGTGCAGGTATTTGCAGTTCTAACTTATCTAATATCAATGTATACTATCTTATCAATACGACGCAATCAAAACATCAGTGACACTTTGCGGAACTTCATAACAAAGCGTAAACAAAGTTATACTATGCACGGATGTACTATTTGATCATCCTGAGCGGTTCTTGCTACATATTTAGTTAAATAACTCTGAGGTGTGCATGTAGTTGCAGTTCTAACTTATATAATATCAAAGTATACTATCCCACCAATACGACGCCATCAAACCTCAGCGAAACTTTGCGAAACTTCATAACAAAGCGTAAACAGAGTTATACTATGCACGGATGTACTATTTGATCATCCTGAGCGGTTCTTGCTACATATTTAGTTAAATAACTCTGAGGTTTGCATGTAGTTGCAGTTCTAACTTATATAATATCAAAGTATACTATCTTACCAGTATGACGCCATCTAAACATCAGCGAAACTTTGCGGAACTTCATAACAAAGCGAAAACAAAGTTATACTATGCATGGATGTACTATTTGTTCATCCTGAGCGGTTCTTGCTACATATTTTGTTAAATAACTCTGAGGTGTGCAGGTATTTGCAGTTCTAACTTATCTAATATCAATGTACACTATTTCACCAATACGACGCCATCAAAACCTCAACGAAACTTTGCGGAACTTCATAACAAAGCGTAAACAAAGTTATACTATGCACGGATGTACTATTTGATCATCCCTAGCGGTTCTTGCTCCATATTTTGTTAAATAACTCTGAGGTTTGCATGTAGTTGCAGTTCTATCTTATATAATATCAAAGTATACTATCCCACCAATACGATGCAATCAAAACATCAGTGACACTTTGCGGAACTTCATAACAAAACGTAAACAAAGTTATACTATGCACGGATGTACTATTTGATCATCCTGAGCGGTTCTTGGTACATATTTAGTTAAATAACTCTAAGCTTTGCAGGTATTTTAGTTCTACCTTATATAATATCATAGTATACTATCTTACCAATACGATGCAATGAAAACATCAGTGACACTTTGCGGAACTTCATAACAAAGCGTAAACAAAGTTATACTATGCACGGATGTACTATTTGATCATCCTGAGCGGTTCTTGCTACATATTTAGTTAAATAACTCTGAGGTTTGCATGTAGTTGCAGTTCTAACTTATATAATATCAAAGTATACTATCCCACCAATACGACGCCATCAAAACCTCAGCGAAACTTTGCGGAACTTCATAACAAAGCGTAAACAAAGTTATAGTATGCACGGATGTACTATTTGATCATCCTGAGCGGTTCTTGCTACATATTTAGTTAAATAACTCTAAGCTTTGCAGGTATTTTAGTTCTACCTTATATAATATCATAGTATACTATCTTACCAATACGATGCAATCAAAACATCAGTGACACTTTGCGGAACTTCATAACAAAGCGTAAACAAAGTTATACTATGCACGGATGTACTATTTGATCATCCCTAGCGGTTCTTCCTACATATTTTGTTAAATAACTCTGAGGTTTGCATGTAGTTGCAGTTCTATCTTATATAATATCAAAGTATACTATCTTACTAATTGCGACGCAATCAAAACATCAGCGAAACTTTGCGGAACATCATAACAAAGCGTAAACAAAGTTATACTATGCACGGATGTACTATTTGATCATCCTGAGCGGTTCTTGCTACATATTTAGTTAAATAACTCTGAGTTTTGCACGTAGTTGCAGTTCTATCTTATATAATATCAAAGTATACTATCCCAGCAATACGACGCCATCAAAACCTCAGCGAAACTTTGCGGAACTTCATAACAAAGCGTAAACAAAGTTATACTATGCACGGATGTACTATTTGATCATCCTGAGCGGTTCTTGCTACATATTTAGTTAAATAACTCTGAGGTTTGCATGTAGTTGCAGTTCTAACTTATATAATATCAAAGTATACTATCTTACCAGTATGACGCCATCTAAACCTCAGCGAAACTTTGCGGAACTTCATAACAAAGCGTAAACAAAGTTACACTATGCACGGATGTAGTATTTGATCATCCTGAGCGGTTCTTGCTACATATTTTGTTAAATAACTCTGAGGTGTGCAGGTATTTGCAGTTCTAACTTATATAATATACAGTATACTATCTTACCAATCCGCCACGCCATCAAAACCTCAGGGAAACTCATCGGAACTTCATAACAAAGCGTAAACAAAGTTATAGTATGCACGGATGTACTATTTGATCATCCTGAGCGGTTCTTGCTACATATTTAGTTAAATAACTCTAAGCTTTGCAGGTATTTTAGTTCTACCTTATATAATATCATAGTATACTATCTTACCAATACGATGCAATCAAAACATCAGTGACACTTTGCGGAACTTCATAACAAAGCGTAAACAAAGTTATACTATGCACGGATGTACTATTTGATCATCCTGAGCGGTTCTTGCTACATATTTAGTTAAATAACTCTGAGTTTTGCACGTAGTTGCAGTTCTATCTTATATAATATCAAAGTATACTATCTTACTAATTGCGACGCAATCAAAACATCAGCGAAACATTGCGGAACTTCATAACAAAGCGTAAACAAAGTTATACTATGCACGTATGTAGTATTTGATCATCCCTAGCGGTTCTTCCTACATATTTTGTTAAATAACTCTGAGGTTTGCATGTAGTTGCAGTTCTATCTTATATAATATCAAAGTATACTATCTTACTAATTGCGACGCAATCAAAACATCAGCGAAACTTTGCGGAACATCATAACAAAGCGTAAACAAAGTTATACTATGCACGGATGTACTATTTGATCATCCTGAGCGGTTCTTGCTACATATTTAGTTAAATAACTCTGAGTTTTGCACGTAGTTGCAGTTCTATCTTATATAATATCAAAGTATACTATCCCACCAATACGACGCCATCAAAACCTCAGCGAAACTTTGCGGAACTTCATAACAAAGCGTAAACAAAGTTATACTATGCACGGATGTACTATTTGATCATCCTGAGCGGTTCTTGCTACATATTTAGTTAAATAACTCTGAGGTTTGCATGTAGTTGCAGTTCTAACTTATATAATATCAAAGTATACTATCTTACCAGTATGACGCCATCTAAACCTCAGTGAAACTCATCGGAACTTCATAACAAAGCGTAAACAAAGTTATAGTATGCACGGATGTATTATTTGATCATCCAGAGCCGTTCTTGCTACATATTTAGTTAAATAACTATGAGGTTTGCATGTAGTTGCAGTTCTATCTTATATAATATCAAAGTATACTATCCCACCAATACGACGCAATCAAAACCTCAGCGAAACTTTGCGGAACTTCATAACAAAGCGTAAACAAAGTTATAGTATGCACGGATGTACTATTTGATCATCCGGAGCGGTTCTTGCTACATATTTAGTTAAATAACTCTAAGCTTTGCAGGTATTTTCAGGTCTACCTTATATAATATCATAGTATACTACCTTACCAATACGATGCAATCAAAACATCAGCGATACTTTGCGGAACTTCATAACAAAGCGTAAACAAAGTTATACTATACACGGATGTACTATTTGATCATCCTGAGCGGTTCTTGCTACATATTTAGTTAAATAACTCTGAGGTTTGCATGTAGTTGCAGTTCTATCTTATATAATATCAAAGTATACTATCTTACCAGTACGACGCCATCTAAACCTCAGCGAAACTTTGCGGAACTTCATAACAAAGCGTAAACAAAGTTATACTATGCACGGATGTACTATTTGATCATCCCTAGCGGTTCTTGCTACATATTTAGTTAAATAACTCTGAGGTTTGCATGTAGTTGCAGTTCTAACTTATATAATATCAAAGTATACTATCTTACCAATACGCCACGTCATCAAAACCTCAGGGAAACTCATCGGAACTTCATAACAAAGCGTAAACAAAGTTATACTATGCACGGATGTACTATTTGATCATCCTGAGCGGTTCTTGCTACATATTTAGTTAAATAACTCTGAGGTTTGCATGTAGTTGCAGTTCTAACTTATATAATATCAAAGTATACTATCTTACCAGTACGACGCCATCTAAACCTCAGCGAAACTTTGCGGAACTTCATAACAAAGCGTAAACAAAGTTATACTATGCACGGATGTACTATTTGATCATCCTGAGCGGTTCTTGCTACATATTTTGTTAAATAACTCTGAGGTGTGCAGGTATTTGCAGTTCTAACTTATCTAATATCAATGTACACTATTTCACCAATACGACGCCATCAAAACCTCAACGAAACTTTGCGGAACTTCATAACAAAGCGTAAACAAAGTTATACTATGCACGGATGTACTATTTGATCATCCTGAGCGGTTCTTGCTACATATTTTGTTAAATAACTCTGAGATGTGCAGGTATTTGCAGTTCTAACTTATATAATATCAAAGTATATTATCTTAACAATTGCGACGCAATCAAAACCTCAGCGAAACTTTGCGGAACTTCATAACAAAGCGTAAACAAAGTTATACTATGCACGGATGTACTATTTGATCATCCTGAGCGGTTTTGCTACATATTTTGATAAATAAATCTGAGGTTTGCATGTAGTTGCAGTTCTAACTTATATAATATCAAAGTATACTATCTTACCAGTACGACACCATCTAAACCTCAGCGAATCTTTGTGTAACTTCATAACAAAGCGTAAACAAAGTTATACTATGCACGGATGTATTATTTGATCATCCTGAGCGGTTCTTGCTACATATTTAGTTAAATAACTCTAAGCATTGCAGGTATTTTCAGTTCTACCTTATTTAATATCATAGTATAGTATCTTACCCATACGACGCCATCAAAACCTCAACGAAAATCATCGGAACTTCATAACAAAGCGTAAACAAAGTTTTACTATGCACGGATGTACTATTTGATAATCCGGAGCGGTTCTTGCTACATATTTTGTTAAATAACTCTAAGCTTTGCAGGAATTTTCAGTTCTACCTTATATAATATCGAAGTATACTATCTTACCAATACGATGCAATCAAAACGTCAGCGATACTTTGCGGAACTTCATAACAAAGCGTAAACAAAGTTATACTATGCACGGATGTACTATTTGATCATCCTGAGCGGTTCTTGCTACATATTTTGTTAAATAACTCTGATGTTTGCATGTAGTTGCAGTTCTAACTTATATAATATCAAAGTATACTATCTTACCAGTACGACGCCATCTAAACATCAGTGACACTTTGCGGAACTTCATAACAAAGCGTAAAAAAAGTTTTACTATGCACGGATGTACTATTTGATCATCCTGAGCGGTTCTTGCTACATATTTAGTTAAATAACTCTAAGCTTTGCAGGTATTTTCAGTTCTACCTTATATAATATCATAGTATACTACCTTACCAATACGATGCAATCAAAACATCAGCGATACTTGGCGGAACATCATAACAAAGCGTAAACAAAGTTTTACTATGCACGGATGTACTATTTGATCATCCTGAGCGGTTCTTGCTACATATTTAGTTAAATAACTCTGAGGTTTGCATGTAGTTGCAGTTCTAACTTTTATAATATCAAAATATACTATCTTACCAGTACGACGCCATCTAAACCTCAGCGAAACTTTGCGGAACTTCATAACAAAGCGTAAACAAAGTTATACTATGCACGGATGTACTATTTGTTCATCCTGAGCGGTTCTTGGTACATATTTTGTTAAATAACTCTGAGGTGTGCAGGTATTTGCAGTTCTAACTTATCTAATATCAAAGTATACTATCCCACCAATACGACGCCATCAAAACATCAGTGACACTTTGCGGAACTTCATAACAAAGCGTAAACAAAGTTATACTATGCACGGATGTACTATTTGATCATCCTGAGCGGTTCTTGCTACATATTTAGTTAAATAACTCTGAGGTTTGCATGTAGTTGCAGTTCTAACTTATATAATATCAAAGTATACTATCTTACCAATACGACGCCATCAAAACATCAGGGAAACTCATCGGAACTTCATAACAAAGCGTAAACAAAGTTATAGTATGCACGGATGTACTATTTGATCATCCAGAGCGGTTCTTGCTACATATTTAGTTACATAACTCTCAGGTTTGCATGTAGTTGCATTTCTATCTTATATAATATCATAGTATACTATCTTACCAATACGATGCAATTAAAACATCAGTGACACTTTGCGGAACTTCATAACAAAGCGTAAACAAAGTTATACTATGCACGTATGTACTATTTGATCATCCTGAGCGGTTCTTGCTACATATTTTGTTAAATAACTCTGACGTGTGCAGGTATTTGCAGTTCTAACTTATCTAATATCAATGTATACTATCTTATCAATACGACGCAATCAAAACCTCAGCGAAACTTTGCGGAACTTCATAACAAAGCGTAAACAAAGTTATACTATGCCCGGATGTACTATTTGATCATCCTGAGCGGTTCTTGCTACATATTTAGTTAAATAACTCTAAGCTTTGCAGGTATTTTCAGTTCTACCTTATATAATATCATAGTATACTATCTTACCAATACGATGCAATCAAAACATCAGTGACACTTTGCGGAACTTCATAACAAAGCGAAAACAAAGTTATACTATGCACGGATGTACTATTTGATCATCCTGAGCGGTTCTTGCTACATATTTAGTTAAATAACTCTGAGGTTTGCATGTAGTTGCAGTTCTAACTTATATAATATCAAAGTATACTATCTTACCAATACGCCACGCCATCAAAACCTCAGGGAAACTCATCGGAACTTCATAACAAAGCGTAAACAAAGTTATACTATGCACGGATGTACTATTTGATCATCCTGAGCGGTTCTTGCTACATATTTTGTTAAATAACTCTGAGGTGTGCAGGTATTTGCAGTTCTAACTTATCTAATATCAAAGTATACTATCCCACCAATACGACGCCATCAAAACATCAGTGACACTTTGCGGAACTTCATAACAAAGCGTAAACAAAGTTATACTATGCACGGATGTACTATTTGATCATCCTGAGCGGTTCTTGCTACATATTTAGTTAAATAACTCTGAGGTTTGCATGTAGTTGCAGTTCTAACTTATATAATATCAAAGTATACTATCTTACCAATACGACGCCATCAAAACCTCAGGGAAACTCATCGGAACTTCATAACAAAGCGTAAACAAAGTTATAGTATGCACGGATGTACTATTTGATCATCCAGAGCGGTTCTTGCTACATATTTAGTTAAATAACTCTCAGGTTTGCATGTAGTTGCAGTTCTATCTTATATAATATCATAGTATACTACCTTACCAATACGATGCAATCAAAACATCAGCGATACTTTGCGGAACTTCATAACAAAGCGTAAACAAAGTTATACTATGCACGGATGTACTATTTGATCATCCTGAGCGGTTCTTGCTACATATTTAGTTAAATAACTCTGAGGTTTGCATGTAGTTGCAGTTCTAACTTATATAATATCAAAGTATACTATCTTACCAGTACGACGCCATCTAAACCTCAGCGAAACTTTGCGGAACTTCATAACAAAGCGTAAACAAAGTTATACTATGCACGTATGTACTATTTGTTCATCCTGAGCGGTTCTTGCTACATATTTTGTCAAATAACTCTAAGCTTTGCAGGTATTTTAGTTCTACCTTATATAATATCATAGTATACTATCTTACCAATACGATGCAATCAAAACATCAGTGACACTTTGCGGAACTTCATAACAAAGCGTAAACAAAGTTATACTATGCACGGATGTAGTATTTGATCATCCTGAGCGGTTCTTGCTACATATTTAATTAAATAACTCTGAGGTTTGCATGTAGTTGCAGTTCTAACTTATATAATATCAAAGTATACTATCTTACCAGTACGACGCCATCTAAACCTCAGCGAAACTTTGCGAACTTCATAACAAAGCGTAAACAAAGTTATACTATGCACGGATGTACTATTTGATCATCCTGAGCGGTTCTTGCTACATATTTAGTTAAATAACTCTGAGTTTTGCACGTAGTTGCAGTTCTATCTTATATAATATCAAAGTATACTATCTTACTAATTGCGACGCAATCAAAACATCAGCGAAACTTTGCGGAACTTCATAACAAAGCGTAAACAAAGTTATACTATGCACGGATGTACTATTTGATCATCCTGAGCGGTTCTTGCTACATATTTAGTTAAATAACTCTGAAGTTTGCAGGTAGTTGCAGTTCTATCTTATATAATATCAAAGTATACTATCTTACCAATACGACGCAATCAAAACATCAGCGAAACTTTGCGGAACTTCATAACAAAGCGTAAACAAAGTTATACTATGCACGGATTTACTATTTGATCATAATGAGCGGTTCTTGCTACATATTTAGTTAAATAACTCTAAGCTTTGCAGGTATTTTAAGTTCTACCTTATATAATATAATAGTATACTATATTACCAATACGATGCAATCAAAACATCAGTGACACTTTGCGGAACTTCATAACATAGCGTAGACAAAGTTATACTATGCAGGGATGTACTATTTGATCATCCTGAGCGGTTCTTGCTACATATTTAGTTAAATAACTCTGAAGTTTGCAGGTAGTTGCAGTTCTATCTTATATAATATCAAAGTATACTATCTTACCAATACGACGCAATCAAAACATCAGCGAAACTTTGCGGAACTTCATAACAAAGCTTAAACAAAGTTATACTATGCACGGATTTACTATTTGATCATAATGAGCGGTTCTTGCTACATATTTAGTTAAATAATTCTAAGCTTTGCAGGTATTTTAAGTTCTACCTTATATAATATCATAGTATACTATATTACCAATACGATGCAATCAAAACATCAGTGACACTTTGCGGAACTTCATAACATAGCGTAGACAAAGTTATACTATGCACGGATGTACTATTTGATCATCCTGAGCGGTTCTTGCTACATATTTAGTTAAATAACTCTGAGTTTTGCACGTAGTTGCAGTTCTATCTTATATAATATCAAAGTATACTATCTTACTAATTGCGACGCAATCAAAACATCAGCGAAACATTACGGAACTTCATAACAAAGCGAAAACAAAGTTATACTATGCACGTATGTAGTATTTGATCATCCCTAGCGGTTCTTGCTACATATTTTGATAAATAACTCTGAGGTTTGCATGTAGTTGCAGTTCTATCTTATATAATACAAAGTATACTATCCCACCAATACGACGCCATCAAAACCTCAGCGAAACTTTGCGGATCTTCATAACAAAACGTAAACAAAGTTATACTATGCACGGATGTACTATTTGATCATCCTGAGCGGTTCTTGCTACATATTTAGTTAAATAACTCTGAGTTATGCACGTAGTTGCAGTTCTATCTTATATAATATCAAAGTATACTATCTTACTAATTGCGACGCAATCAAAACATCAGCGAAACTTTGCGGAACTTCATAACAAAGCGTAAACAAAGTTTTACTATGCACGGATGTACTATTTGATCATCCGGAGCGGTTCTTGCTACATATTTAGTTAAATAACTCTGAGGTTTGCATGTAGTTGCAGTTCTAACTTATATAATATCAAAATATACTATCTTACCAGTACGACGCCATCTAAACCTCAGCGAAACTTTGCGGAACTTCATAACAAAGCGTAAACAAAGTTATACTATGCACGGATGTACTATTTGTTCATCCTGAGCGGTTCTTGCTACATATTTTGTTAAATAACTCTGAGGTGTGCAGGTATCTGCAGTTCTAACTTATCTAATATCAATGTACACTATTTCACCAATACGACGCCATCAAAACCTCAACGAAACTTTGCGGAACTTCATAACAAAGCGTAAACAAAGTTATACTATGCACGGATGTACTATTTGATCATCCCTAGCGGTTCTTGCTCCATATTTTGTTAAATAACTCTGAGGTTTGCAGGTATTTTAGTTCTACCTTATATAATATCATAGTATACTATCTTACCAATACGATGCAATCAAAACATCAGTGACACTTTGCGGAACTTCATAACAAAGCGTAAACAAAGTTATACTATGCACGGATGTACTATTTGATCATCCTGAGCGGTTCTTGCTACATATTTAGTTAAATAACTCTGAGGTTTGCATGTAGTTGCAGTTCTAACTTATATAATATCAAAGTATACTATCCCACCAATACGACGCCATCAAAACCTCAGCGAAACTTTGCGGAACTTCATAACAAAGCGTAAACAAAGTTATACTATGCACGGATGTACTATTTGATCATCCTGAGCGGTTCTTGCTACATATTTAGTTAAATAACTCTGAGGTTTGCATGTAGTTGCAGTTCTAACTTATATAATATCAAAGTATACTATCTTACCAGTATGACGCCATCTAAACATCAGCGAAACTTTGCGGAACTTCATAACAAAGCGAAAACAAAGTTATACTATGCACGGATGTACTATTTGGTCATCCTGAGCGGTTCTTGCTACATATTTAGTTAATTAACTCTGAGGTTTGCATGTAGTTGCAGTTCTAACTTATATAATATCAAAGTATACTATCTTACCAGTACGACGCCATCTAAACCTCAGCGAAACTTTGCGGAACTTCAAAACAAAGCGTAAACAAAGTTATACTATGCACGGATGTACTATTTGTTCATCCTGAGCGGTTCTTGCTACATATTTTGTTAAATAACTCTGAGGTGTGCAGGTATTTGCAGTTCTATCTTATATAATATCAAAGTATACTATCCCACCAATACGACGCAATCAAAACCTCAGCGAAACTTTGCGGAACTTCATAACAAAGCGTAAACAAAGTTATACTATGCACGTATGTACTATTTGATCATCCTGAGCGGTTCTTGCTACATATTTTGTTAAATAACTCTGAGGTTTGCATGTAGTTGCAGTTCGATCTTATATAATATCAAAGTATACTATCCCACCAATACGACGCCATCAAAACCTCAGCGAAACTTTGCGGAACTTCATAACAAAGCGTAAACAAAGTTATACTATGCACGGATGAACTATTTGATCATCCTGAGCGGTTCTTGCTACATATTTAGTTAAATAACTCTGAACTTTGCAGGTAGTTGCAGTTCTATCTTATATAATATCAAAGTATACTATCTTTCCAATACGACGCAATCAAAACATCAGCGAAACCTTGCGGAACTTCATAACAAAGCTTAAACAAAGTTATACTATGCACGGATTTACTATTTGATCATAATGAGCGGTTCTTGCTACATATTTAGTTAAATAACTCTAAGCTTTGCAGGTATTTTCAGTTCTACCTTATATAATATCATAGTATACTATCTTACCAATACGATGCAATCAAAACATCAGTGACACTTTGCGGAACTTCATAACAAAGCGTAAACAAAGTTATACTATGCACGGATGTACTATTTGATCATCCTGAGCGGTTCTTGCTACATATTTAGTTAAATAACTCTAAGCTTTGCAGGTATTTTAGTTCTACCTTATATAATATCACAGTATACTATCTTACTAATTGCGACGCAATCAAAACATCAGCGAAACATTACGGAACTTCATAACAAAGTGAAAACAAAGTTATACTATGCACGTATGTAGTATTTGATCATCCCTAGCGGTTCTTGCTACATATTTTGTTAAATAACTCTGAGGTTTGCATGTAGTTGCAGTTCTATCTTATATAATACAAAGTATACTATCCCACCAATACGACGCCATCAAAACCTCAGCGAAACTTTGCGGATCTTCATAACAAAGCGTAAACAAAGTTATACTATGCACGGATGTACTATTTGATCATCCTGAGCGGTTCTTGCTACATATTTAGTTAAATAACTCTGAGTTATGCACGAAGTTGCAGTTCTATCTTATATAATATCAAAGTATACTATCTTACTAATTGCGACGCAATCAAAACATCAGCGATACTTTGCGGAACTTCATAACAAAGCGTAAACAAAGTTATACTATGCACGGATGTACTATTTGATCATCCTGAGCGGTTCTTGCTACATATTTAGTTAATTAACTCTGAGGTTTGCATGTAGTTGCAGTTCTATCTTATATAATATCAAAGTATACTATCTTACCAGTACGACGCCATCTAAACCTCAGCGAAACTTTGCGGAACTTCATAACAAAGCGTAAACAAAGTTATACTATGCACGGATGTACTATTTGATCATCCTGAGCGGTTCTTGCTACATATTTTGTTAAATAACTCTGAGGTGTGCAGGTATTTGCAGTTCTAACTTATATAATATCAAAGTATACTATCCCACCAATACGACGCAATCAAAACCTCAGCGAAACATTGCGGAACTTCATAACAAAGCGTAAACAAAGTTATACTATGCACGTATGTACTATTTGATCATCCTGAGCGGTTCTTGCTACATATTTTCTTAAATAACTCTGAGGTTTGCATGTAGTTGCAGTTCGATCTTATATAATATCAAAGTATACTATCCCACCAATACGACGCCATCAAAACCTCAGCGAAACTTTGCGGAACTTCATAACAAAGCGTAAACAAAGTTATACTATGCACGGATGTACTATTTGATCATCCTGAGCGGTTCTTGCTACATATTTAGTTAAATAACTGTGAGTTTTGCACGTAGTTGCAGTTCTATCTTATATAATATCAAAGTATACTATCTTACTAATTGCGACGCAATCAAAACATCAGCGAAACTTTGCGGAACTTCATAACAAAGCGTAAACAAAGTTATACTATGCACGGATGTACTATTTGATCATCCTGAGCGGTTCTTGCTACATATTTAGTTAAATAACTCTGAACTTTGCAGGTAGTTGCAGTTCTATCTTATATAATATCAAAGTATACTATCTTTCCAATACGACGCAATCAAAACATCAGCGAAACCTTGCGGAACTTCATAACAAAGCTTAAACAAAGTTATACTATGCACGGATTTACTATTTGATCATCCTGAGCAGTTCTTGCTACATATTTAGTTAAATAACTCTGAGGTGTGCATGTTGTTGCAGTTCTAACTTATATAATATCAAAGTATACTATCCCACCAATACGACGCCATCAAAACCTCAGCGAAACTTTGCGGAACTTCATAACAAAGCGTAAACAAAGTTATACTATGCACGGATGTACTATTTGACCATACTGAGCGGTTCTTGCTACATATTTAGTTAAATAACTCTGAGGTTTGCATGTAGTTGCAGTTCTAACTTATATAATATCAAAGTATACTATCTTACCAGCACGACGCCATCTAAACCTCAGCGAAACTTTGCGTAACTTCATAACAAAGCGTAAACAAAGTTATACTATGCACGGATGTACTATTTGTTCATCCTGAGCTGTTCTTGCTACATATTTTGTTAAATAACTCTGAGGTTTGCATGTAGTTGCAGTTCTATCTTATATAATATCAAAGTATACTATCCCACCAATACGACGCCATCAAAACCTCAGCGAAACTTTGCGGAACTTCATAACAAAGCGTAAACAAAGTTATACTATGCACGGATGTACTATTTGATCATCCTGAGCGGTTCTTGCTACATATTTAGTTAAATAACTCTGAGGTTTGCATGTAGTTGCAGTTCTAACTTATATAATATCAAAGTATACTATCTTACCAGTATGACGCCATCTAAACCTCAGAGAAACTCATCGGAACTTCATAACAAAGCGTAAACAAAGTTATAGTATGCACGGATGTATTATTTGATCATCCAGAGCCGTTCTTGCTACATATTTAGTTAAATAACTCTGAGGTTTGCATGTAGTTGCAGTTCTATCTTATATAATATCAAAGTATACTATCCCACCAATACGATGCAATCAAAACATCAGTGACACTTTGCGGAACTTCATAACAAAACGTAAACAAAGTTATACTATGCACGGATGTACTATTTGATCATCCTGAGCGGTTCTTGCTACATATTTAGTTAAATAACTCTGAGGTTTGCATGTAGTTGCAGTTCTAACTTATATAATATCAAAGTATACTATCTTACCAGCACGACGCCATCTAAACCTCAGCGAAACTTTGCGTAACTTCATAACAAAGCGTAAACAAAGTTATACTATGCACGGATGTACTATTTGTTCATCCTGAGCTGTTCTTGCTACATATTTTGTTAAATAACTCTGAGGTGTGCAGGTATTTGCAGTTCTAACTTATCTAATATCAATGTATACTATCTTATCAATACGACGCAATCAAAACCTCAGCGAAACTTTGCGGAACTTCATAACAAAGCGTAAATAAAGTTATACCATGCACGGATGTAGTATTTGATCATCCTGAGCGGTTCTTGCTACATATTTAGTTAAATAACTGTGAGTTTTGCACGTAGTTGCAGTTCTATCTTATATAATATCAAAGTATACTATCTTACTAATTGCGACGCAATCAAAACATCAGCGAAACTTTGCGGAACTTCATAACAAAGCGTAAACAAAGTTATACTATGCACGGATGTACTATTTGATCATCCTGAGCGGTTCTTGCTACATATTTAGTTAAATAACTCTGAGCTTTGCATGTAGTTGCAGTTCTAACTTATATAATATCAAAGTATACTATCCCACCAATACGACGCCATCAAAACCTCAGCGAAACTTTGCGGAACTTCATAACAAAGCGTAAACAAAGTTATACTATGCACGGATGTACTATTTGACCATACTGAGCGGTTCTTGCTACATATTTAGTTAAATAACTCTGAGGTTTGCATGTAGTTGCAGTTCTAACTTATATAATATCAAAGTATACTATCTTACCAGCACGACGCCATCTAAACCTCAGCGAAACTTTGCGTAACTTCATAACAAAGCGTAAACAAAGTTATACTATGCACGGATGTACTATTTGGTCATCCTGAGCGGTTCTTGCTACATATTTAGTTAAATAACTCTGAGGTTTGCATGTAGTTGCAGTTCTAACTTATATAATATCAAAGTATACTATCTTACCAATACGCCACGCCATCAAAACCTCAGGGAAACTCATCGGAACTTCATAACAAAGCGTAAACAAAGTTATAGTATGCACGGATGTATTATTTGATCATCCAGAGCCGTTCTTGCTACATATTTAGTTAAATAACTCTGAGGTTTGCATGTAGTTGCAGTTCTATCTTATATAATATCAAAGTATACTATCCCACCAATACGACGCAATCAAAACCTCAGCGAAACATTGCGGAACTTCATAACAAAGCGTAAACAAAGTTATACTATGCACGTATGTACTATTTGATCATCCTGAGCGATTCTTGCTACATATTTTGTTAAATAACTCTGAGGTTTGCATGTAGTTGCAGTTCGATCTTATATAATATCAAAGTATACTATCCCACCAATACGACGCCATCAAAACCTCAGCGAAACTTTGCGGAACTTCATAACAAAGCGTAAACAAAGTTATACTATGCACGGATGTACTATTTGATCATCCTGAGCGGTTCTTGCTACATATTTAGTTAAATAACTCTGAGGTTTGCATGTAGTTGCAGTTCAAACTTATATAATATCAAAGTATACTATCTTACCAGTATGACGCCATCTAAACCTCAGGGAAACTCATCGGAACTACATAACAAAGCGTAAACAAAGTTATACTATACACGGATGTACTATTTGATCATCCTGAGCGGTTCTGGCTACATATTTTGTTAAATAACTCTGAGGTGTGCAGGTATTTGCAGTTCTAACTTATCTAATATCAATGTACACTATTTCACCAATACGACGCCATCAAAACCTCAGCGAAACTTTGCGGAACTTCATAACAAAGCGTAAACAAAGTTATACTATGCACGGATGTACTATTTGATCATCCCTAGCGGTTCTTGCTCCATATTTTGTTAAATAACTCTGAGGTTTGCATGTAGTTGCAGTTCTATCTTATATAATATCAAAGTATACTATCCCACCAATACGACGCCATCAAAACCTCAGCGAAACTTTGCGGAACTTCATAACAAAGCGTAAACAAAGTTATACTATGCACGGATGTACTATTTGATCATCCTGAGCGGTTCTTGCTACATATTTAGTTAAATAACTCTGAGGTTTGCATGTAGTTGCAGTTCAAACTTATATAATATCAAAGTATACTATCTTACCAGTATGACGCCATCTAAACCTCAGGGAAACTCATCGGAACTACATAACAAAGCGTAAACAAAGTTATACTATGCACGTATGTAGTATTTGATAATCCTGAGCGGTTCTTGCTACATATTTAGTTAAATAACTCTGAGTTTTGCACGTAGTTGCAGTACTACCTTATATAATATCAAGGTATACTATCTTACTAATTGCGACGCAATCAAAACATCAGCGAAACTTTGCGGAACATCATAACAAAGCGTAAACAAAGTTATACTATGCACGGATGTACTATTTGATCATCCTGAGCGGTTCTTGCTACATATTTAGTTAAATAACTCTGAGTTTTGCAAGTAGTTGCAGTTCTATCTTATATAATATCAAAGTATACTATCCCACCAATACGACGCCATCAAAACCTCAGCGAAACTTTGCGGAACTTCATAACAAAGCGTAAACAAAGTTATACTATGCACGGATGTACTATTTGATCATCCTGAGCGGTTCTTGCTACATATTTAGTTAAATAACTCTGAGGTTTGCATGTAGTTGCAGTTCTAACTTATATAATATCAAAGTATACTATCTTACCAGTATGACGACATCTAAACCTCAGTGAAACTCATCGGAACTACATAACAAAGCGTAAACAAAGTTATAGTATGCACGGATGTATTATTTGATCATCCAGAGCGGTTCTTGCTACATATTTAGTTAAATAATTCTGAGGTTTGCATGTAGTTGCAATTCTATCTTATATAATATCAAAGTATACTATCTTACTAATTGCGACGAAATCAAAACATCAGCGAAACTTTGCGGAACATCATAACAAAGCGTAAACAAAGTTATACTATGCACGGATGTACTATTTGATCATCCTGAGCGGTTCTTGCTACATATTTAGTTAAATAACTCTGAGTTTTGCACGTAGTTGCAGTTCTATCTTATATAATATCAAAGTATACTATCCCACCAATACGACGCCATCAAAACCTCAGCGAAACTTTGCGGAACTTCATAACAAAGCGTAAACAAAGTTATACTATGCACGGATGTACTATTTGATCATCCTGAGCGGTTCTTGCTACATATTTAGTTAAATAACTCTGAGGTTTGCATGTAGTTGCAGTTCTAACTTATATAATATCAAAGTATACTATCTTACCAGTATGACGACATCTAAACCTCAGTGAAACTCATCGGAACTACATAACAAAGCGTAAACAAAGTTATAGTATGCACGGATGTATTATTTGATCATCCAGAGCCGTTCTTGCTACATATTTAGTTAAATAACTATGAGGTTTGCATGTAGTTGCAGTTCTATCTTATATAATATCAAAGTATACTATCTTACTAATTGCGACGCAATCAAAACATCAGCGAAACATTACGGAACTTCATAACAAAGCGAAAACAAAGTTATACTATGCACGGATGTACTATTTGATCATACTGAGCGGTTCTTGCTACATATTTAGTTAAATAACTCTGAGGTTTGCATGTAGTTGCAGTTCTAACTTATATAATATCAAAGTATACTATCTTACTAATTGCGACGCAATCAAAACATCAGCGAAACTTTGCGGAACTTCATAACAAAGCGAAAACAAAGTTATACTATGCACGTATGTAGTATTTGATAATCCTGAGCGGTTCTTGCTACATATTTAGTTAAATAACTCTGAGTTTTGCACGTAGTTGCAGTTCTATCTTATATAATATCAAAGTATACTATCCCACCAATACGACGCCATCAAAACCTCAGCGAAACTTTGCGGAACTTCATAACAAAGCGTAAACAAAGTTATACTATGCACGGATGTACTATTTGATCATCCTGAGCGGTTCTTGCTACATATTTAGTTAAATAACTCTGAGGTTTGCATGTAGTTGCAGTTCTAACTTATATAATATCAAAGTATACTATCTTACCAGTATGACGCCATCTAAACCTCAGGGAAACTCATCGGAACTTCATAACAAAGCGTAAACAAAGTTATAGTATGCACGGATGTATTATTTGATCATCCAGAGCCGTTCTTGCTACATATTTAGTTAAATAACTCTGAGGTTTGCATGTAGTTGCAGTTCTAACTTATATAATATCAAAGTATACTATCTTACTAATTGCGACGCAATCAAAACATCAGCGAAACATTACGGAACTTCATAACAAATCGAAAACAAAGTTATACTATGCACGTATGTACTATTTGATCATCCTGAGCGGTTCTTGCTACATATTTAGGAAAATAACTCTGAGTTTTGCACGTAGTTGCAGTTCTATCTTATATAATATCAAAGTATACTATCTTACTAATTGCGACGCAATCAAAACATCAGCGAAACATTGCGGAACTTCATAACAAAGCGGAAACAAAGTTATACTATGCACGTATGTAGTATTTGATCATCCCTAGCGGTTCTTCCTACATATTTTGTTAAATAACTCTGAGGTTTGCATGTAGTTGCAGTTCTATCTTATATAATATCAAAGTATACTATCTTACTAATTGCGACGCAATCAAAACATCAGCGAAACTTTGCGGAACATCATAACAAAGCGTAAACAAAGTTATACTATGCACGGATGTACTATTTGATCATACTGAGCGGTTCTTGCTACATATTTAGTTAAATAACTCTGAGTTTTGCACGTAGTTGCAGTTCTATCTTATATAATATCAAAGTATACTATCCCACCAATACGACGCCATCAAAACCTCAGCGAAACTTTGCGGAACTTCATAACAAAGCGTAAACAAAGTTATACTATGCACGGATGTACTATTTGATCATCCTGAGCGGTTCTTGCTACATATTTAGTTAAATAACTCTGAGGTTTGCATGTAGTTGCAGTTCTAACTTATATAATATCAAAGTATACTATCTTACCAGTATGACGCCATCTAAACCTCAGGGAAACTCATCGGAACTTCATAACAAAGCGTAAACAAAGTTATAGTATGCACGGATGTATTATTTGATCATCCAGAGCCGTTCTTGCTACATATTTAGTTAAATAACTCTGAGGTTTGCATGTAGTTGCAGTTCTAACTTATATAATATCAAAGTATACTATCTTACTAATTGCGACGCAATCAAAACATCAGCGTAACATTACGGAACTTCATAACAAAGCGAAAACAAAGTTATACTATGCACGTATGTAGTATTTGATCATCCCTAGCGGTTCTTGCTACATATTTTGTTAAATAACTCTGAGGTTTGCATGTAGTTGCAGTTCTATCTTATATAATATCAAAGTATACTATCTTACTAATTGCGACGCAATCAAAACATCAGCGAAACTTTGCGGAACTTCATAACAAAGCGTAAACAAAGTTATACTATGCACGGATGTACTATTTGATCATCCTGAGCGGTTCTTGCTACATATTTAGTTAAATAACTCTGAGTTTTGCACGTAGTTGCAGTTCTATCTTATATAATATCAAATTATACTATCTTACCAGTACGACGCCATCTAAACCTGAGCGAAACTTTGCGGAACTTCATAACAAAGCGTAAACAAAGTTATACTATGCACGGATGTACTATATGATCAACCTGAGCGGTTCTTGCTACATATTTAGTTAAATAACTCTGAGGTTTGCATGTAGTTGCAGTTCTAACTTATATAATATCAAAGTATACTATCTTACTAATTGCGACGCAATCAAAACATCAGCGAAACATTACGGAACTTCATAACAAAGCGAAAACAAAGTTATACTATGCACGTATGTACTATTTGATCATCCTGAGCGGTTCTTGCTACATATTTAGTTAAATAACTCTGAGTTTTGCACGTAGTTGCAGTTCTATCTTATATAATATCAAAGTATACTATCTTACTAATTGCGACGCAATCAAAACATCAGCGAAACATTACGGAACTTCATAACAAAGCGAAAACAAAGTTATACTATGCACGTATGTACTATTTGATCATCCTGAGCGGTTCTTGCTACATATTTAGGAAAATAACTCTGAGTTTTGCACGTAGTTGCAGTTCTATCTTATATAATATCAAAGTATACTATCTTACTAATTGCGACGCAATCAAAACATCAGCGAAACATTGCGGAACTTCATAACAAAGCGTAAACAAAGTTATACTATGCACGTATGTAGTATTTGATCATCCCTAGCGGTTCTTCCTACATATTTTGTTAAATAACTCTGAGGTTTGCATGTAGTTGCAGTTCTATCTTATATAATATCAAAGTATACTATCTTACTAATTGCGACGCAATCAAAACATCAGCGAAACTTTGCGGAACTTCATAACAAAGCGTAAACAAAATTATACTATGCACGGATGTACTATTTGATCATCCTGAGCGGTTCTTGCTACATATTTAGTTAAATAACTCTGAGTTTTGCAGGTAGTTGCAGTTCTATCTTATATAATATCAAATTATACTATCTTACCAGTACGACGCCATCTAAACCTGAGCGAAACTTTGCGGAACTTCATAACAAAGCGTAAACAAAGTTATACTATGCACGGATGTACTATTTGATCATCCTGAGCGGTTCTTGCTACATATTTAGTTAAATAACTCTGAGGTTTGCATGTAGTTGCAGTTCTAACTTATATAATATCAAAGTATACTATCTTACCAGTACGACGCCATCTAAACCTCAGCGAAACTTTGCGGAACTTCATAACAAAACGTAAACAAAGTTATACTATGCACGGATGTACTATTTGATCATACTGAGCGGTTCTTGCTACATATATAGTTAAATAACTCTGAGGTTTGCATGTAGTTGCAGTTCTAACTTATATAATATCAAAGTATACTATCTTACCAGCACGACGCCATCTAAACCTCAGCGAAACTTTGCGTAACTTCATAACAAAGCGTAAACAAAGTTATACTATGCACGGATGTACTATTTGTTCATCCTGAGCGGTTCTGGCTACATATTTTGTTAAATAACTCTGAGGTGTGCAGGTATTTGCAGTTCTAACTTATCTAATATCAATGTACACTATTTCACCAATACGACGCCATAAAACCTCAACGAAACTTTGCGGAACTTCATAACAAAGCGTAAACAAAGTTATACTATGCACGGATGTACTATTTGATCATCCCTAGCGGTTCTTGCTCCATATTTTGTTAAATAACTCTGAGGTTTGCATGTAGTTGCAGTTCTATCTTATATAATATCAAAGTATACTATCCCACCAATACGATGCAATCAAAACATCAGTGACACTTTGCGGAACTTCATAACAAACGTAAACAAAGTTATACTATACACGGATGTACTATTTGATCATACTGAGCGGTTCTTGCTACATATTTAGTTAAATAACTCTGAGGTTTGCATGTAGTTGCAGTTCTAACTTATATAATATCAAAGTATACTATCCCACCAATACGACGCCATCAAAACCTCAGCGAAACTTTGCGGAACTTCATAACAAAGCGTAAACAAAGTTATACTATGCACGGATGTACTATTTGATCATCCTGAGCAGTTCTTGCTACATATTTAGTTAAATAACTCTGAGGTTTGCATGTAGTTGCAGTTCTAACTTATATAATATCAAAGTATACTATCTTACCAGTATGACGCCATCTAAACCTCAGTGAAACTCATCGGAACTACATAACAAAGCGTAAACAAAGTTATAGTATGCACGGATATATTATTTGATCATCCAGAGCCGTTCTTGCTACATATTTATTTAAATAACTATGAGGTTTGCATGTAGTTGCAGTTCTATCTTATATAATATCAAAGTATACTATCCCACCAATACGACGCAATCAAAACCTCAGCGAAACATTGCGGAACTTCATAAGAAAGCGTAAACAAAGTTATACTATGCACGTATGTACTATTTGATCATCCTGAGCGGTTCTTGCTACATATTTTGTTAAATAACTCTGAGGTTTGCATGTAGTTGCAGTTCGATCTTATATAATATCAAAGTATACTATCCCACCAATACGACGCCATCAAAACCTCAGCGAAACTTTGCGGAACTTCATAACATAGCGTAAACAAAGTTATACTATGCACGGATGTACTATTTGATCATCCTGAGCGGTTCTTGCTACATATTTAGTTAAATAACTCTGAGGTTTGCATGTAGTTGCAGTTCTAACTTATATAATATCAAAGTATACTATCTTACCAGTATGACGCCATCTAAACCTCAGGGAAACTCATCGGAACTACATAACAAAGCGTAAACAAAGTTATACTATACACGGATGTACTATTTGATCATCCTGAGCGGTTCTTGCTACATATTTTGTTAAATAACTCTGAGGTGTGCAGGTATTTGCAGTTCTAACTTATCTAATATCAATGTACACTATTTCACCAATACGACGCCATAAAACCTCAACGAAACTTTGCGGAACTTCATAACAAAGCGTAAACAAAGTTATACTATGCACTGAAGTACTATTTGATCATCCCTAGCGGTTCTTGCTCCATATTTTGTTAAATAACTCTGAGGTTTGCATGTAGTTGCAGTTCTATCTTATATAATATCAAAGTATACTATCCCACCAATACGATGCAATCAAAACATCAGTGACACTTTGCGGAACTTCATAACAAACGTAAACAAAGTTATACTATGCACGGATGTACTATTTGATCATACTGAGCGGTTCTTGCTACATATTTAGTTAAATAACTCTGAGGTTTGCATGTAGTTGCAGTTCTAACTTATATAATATCAAAGTATACTATCTTACTAATTGCGACGCAATCAAAACATCAGCGAAACATTACGGAACTTCATAACAAAGCGAAAACAAATTTATACTATGCACGTATGTAGTATTTGATAATCCTGAGCGGTTCTTGCTACATATTTAGTTAAATAACTCTGAGTTTTGCACGTAGTTGCAGTTCTATCTTATATAATATCAAAGTATACTATCTTACTAATTGCGACGCAATCAAAACATCAGCGAAACATTGCGGAACTTCATAACAAAGCGAAAACAAAGTTATACTATGCACGTATGTAGTATTTGATCATCCCTAGCGGTTCTTCCTACATATTTTGTTAAATAACTCTGAGGTTTGCATGTAGTTGCAGTTCTATCTTATATAATATCAAAGTATACTATCTTACTAATTGCGACGCAATCAAAACATCAGCGAAACTTTGCGGAACATCATAACAAAGCGTAAACAAAGTTATACTATGCACGGATGTACTATTTGATCATCCTGAGCGGTTCTTGCTACATATTTAGTTAAATAACTCTGAGTTTTGCACGTAGTTGCAGTTCTATCTTATATAATATCAAAGTATACTATCCCACCAATACGACGCCATCAAAACCTCAGCGAAACTTTGCGGAACTTCATAACAAAGCGTAAACAAAGTTATACTATGCACGGATGTACTATTTGATCATCCTGAGCGGTTCTTGCTACATATTTAGTTAAATAACTCTGAGGTTTGCATGTAGTTGCAGTTCTAACTTATATAATATCAAAGTATACTATCTTACCAGTATGACGCCATCTAAACCTCAGTGAAACTCATCGGAACTACATAACAAAGCGTAAACAAAGTTATAGTATGCACGGATATATTATTTGATCATCCAGAGCCGTTCTTGCTACATATTTAGTTAAATAACTCTGAGGTTTGCATGTAGTTGCAGTTCTATCTTATATAATATCAAAGTATACTATCCCACCAATACGACGCAATCAAAACCTCAGCGAAACATTGCGGAACTTCATAACAAAGCGTAAACAAAGTTATACTATGCACGTATGTACTATTTGATCATCCTGAGCGGTTCTTGCTACATATTTTGTTAAATAACTCTGAGGTTTGCATGTAGTTGCAGTTCGATCTTATATAATATCAAAGTATACTATCCCACCAATACGACGCCATCAAAACCTCAGCGAAACTTTGCGGAACTTCATAACAAAGCGTAAACAAAGTTATACTATGCACGGATGTACTATTTGATCATCCTGAGCGGTTCTTGCTACATATTTAGTTAAATAACTCTGAGGTTTGCATGTAGTTGCAGTTCTAACTTATATAATATCAAAGTATACTATCTTACCAGTATGACGCCATCTAAACCTCAGCGAAACTTTGCGGAACTTCATAACAAAGCGAAAACAAAGTTATACTATGCACGGATGTACTATTTGATCATCCTGAGCGGTTCTTGCTACATATTTAGTTAAATAACTCTGAGGTTTGCATGTAGTTGCAGTTCTAACTTATATAATATCAAAGTATACTATCCCACCAATACGATGCAATCAAAACATCAGTGACACATTGCGGAACTTCATAACAAAGCGTAAACAAAGTTATACTATGCACGGATGTACTATTTGATCATCCTGAGCGGTTCTTGCTACATATTTAGTTAAATAACTCTGAGGTTTGCATGTAGATGCAGTTCTATCTTATATAATATCAAAGTATACTATCTTACTAATTGCGACGCAATCAAAACATCAGCGAAACATTACGGAACTTCATAACAAAGCGGAAACAAAGTTATACTATGCACGTATGTAGTATTTGATCATCCCTAGCGGTTCTTCCTACATATTTTGTTAAATAACTCTGAGGTTTGCATGTAGTTGCAGTTCTATCTTATATAATATCAAAGTATACTATCTTACTAATTGCGACGCAATCAAAACATCAGCGAAACTTTGCGGAACATCATAACAAAGCGTAAACAAAGTTATACTATGCACGGATGTACTATTTGATCATCCTGAGCGGTTCTTGCTACATATTTAGTTAAATAACTCTGAGTTTTGCACGTAGTTGCAGTTCTATCTTATATAATATCAAAGTATACTATCCCACCAATACGACGCCATCAAAACCTCAGCGAAACTTTGCGGAACTTCATAACAAAGCGTAAACAAAGTTATACTATGCACGGATGTACTATTTGATCATCCTGAGCGGTTCTTGCTACATATTTAGTTAAATAACTCTGAGGTTTGCATGTAGTTGCAGTTCTAACTTATATAATATCAAAGTATACTATCTTACCAGTATGACGCCATCTAAACCTCAGTGAAACTCATCGGAACTACATAACAAAGCGTAAACAAAGTTATAGTATGCACGGATGTATTATTTGATCATCCAGAGCCGTTCTTGCTACATATTTAGTTAAATAACTCTGAGGTTTGCATGTAGTTGCAGTTCTATCTTATATAATATCAAAGTATACTATCCCACCAATACGACGCAATCAAAACCTCAGCGAAACATTGCGGAACTTCGTAACAAAGCGTAAACAAAGTTATACTATGCACGTATGTACTACTTGATCATCCTGAGCGGTTCTTGCTACATATTTTGTTAAATAACTCTGAGGTTTGCATGTAGTTGCAGTTCGATCTTATATAATATCAAAGTATACTATCCCACCAATACGACGCCATCAAAACCTCAGCGAAACTTTGCGGAACTTCATAACAAAGCGTAAACAAAGTTATACTATGCACGGATGTACTATTTGATCATCCTGAGCGGTTCTTGCTACATATTTAGTTAAATAACTCTGAGGTTTGCATGTAGTTGCAGTTCTAACTTATATAATATCAAAGTATACTATCTTACCAGTATGACGCCATCTAAACCTCAGGGAAACTCATCGGAACTTCATAACAAAGCGTAAACAAAGTTATACTATACACGGATGTACTATTTGATCATCCTGAGCGGTTCTTGCTACATATTTAGTTAAATAACTCTGAGGTTTGCATGTAGTTGCAGTTCTAACTTATATAATATCAAAGTATACTATCTTACTAATTGCGACGCAATCAAAACATCAGCGAAACTTTGCGGAACTTCATAACAAAGCGAAAACAAAGTTATACTATGCACGTATGTAGTATTTGATCATCCCTAGCGGTTCTTCCTACATATTTTGTTAAATAACTCTGAGGTTTGCATGTAGTTGCAGTTCTATCTTATATAATATCAAAGTATACTATCTTACTAATTGCGACGCAATCAAAACATCAGCAAAACTTTGCGGAACTTCATAACAAAGCGTAAACAAAGTTATACTATGCACGGATGTACTATTTGATCATCCTGAGCGGTTCTTGCTACATATTTAGTTAAATAACTCTGAGTTTTGCACTTAGTTGCAGTTCTATCTTATATAATATCAAATTATACTATCTTACCAGTATGACGCCATCTAAACCTCAGCGAAACTTTGCGGAACTTCATAACAAAGCGAAAACAAAGTTATACTATGCACGGATGTACTATTTGGTCATTCTGAGCGGTTCTTGCTACATATTTAGTTAAATAACTCTGAGGTTTGCATGTAGTTGCAGTTCTAACTTATATAATATCAAAGTATACTATCTTACCAGTACAACGCCATCTAAACCTCAGCGAAACTTTGCGGAACTTCATAACAAAACGTAAACAAAGTTATACTATGCACGGATGTACTATTTGATCATACTGAGCGGTTCTTGCTACATATATAGTTAAATAACTCTGAGGTTTGCATGTAGTTGCAGTTCTAACTTATATAATATCAAAGTATACTATCTTACCAGCACGACGCCATCTAAACCTCAGCGAAACTTTGCGTAACTTCATAACAAAGCGTAAACAAAGTTATACTATGCACGGATGTACTATTTGTTCATCCTGAGCTGTTCTTGCTACATATTTTGTTAAATAACTCTGAGGTGTGCAGGTATTTGCAGTTCTAACTTATCTAATATCAATGTATACTATCTTGTCAATACGACGCAATCAAAACCTCAGCGAAACTTAGCGGAACTTCATAACAAAGCGTAAATAAAGTTATACTATGCACGGATGTACTATTTGATCATCCTGAGCGGTTCTTGCTACATATTTAGTTAAATAACTCTAAGCTTTGCAGGTATTTTCAGTTCTACGTTATATAATATCAAAGTATACTATCTTACCAATTGCGATGCAATCAAAACATCAGTGACACTTTGCGGAACTTCATAACAAAGCGTAAACAAAGTTATACCATGCACGGATGTACTATTTGATCATTCTGAGCGGTTCTTGCTACATATTTAGTTAAATAACTCTGAGGTTTGCATGTAGTTGCAGTTCTAACTTATATAATATCAAAGTATACTATCCCAGCAATACGACGCCATCAAAACCTCAGCGAAACTTTGCGGAACTTCATAACAAAGCGTAAACAAAGTTATACTATGCACGGATGTACTATTTGATCATCCTGAGCGGTTCTTGCTACATATTTAGTTAAATAACTCTGAGGTTTGCATGTAGTTGCAGTTCTAACTTATATAATATCAAAGTATACTATCTTACCAGTACGACGCCATCTAAACCTCAGCGAAACTTTGCGGAACTTCATAACAAAGCGAAAACAAAGTTATACAATGCACGGATGTACTATTTGATCATCCTGAGCGGTTCTTGCTACATATTTAGTTAAATAACTCTGAGGTTTGCATGTAGTTGCAGTTCTAACTTATATAATATCAAAGTATACTATCTTAGCAATCCGCCACGCCATCAAAACCTCAGGGAAACTCATCGGAACTTCATAACAAAGCGTAAACAAAGTTATAGTATGCACGGATGTATTATTTGATCATCCAGAGCCGTTCTTGCTACATATTTAGTTAAATAACTCTGAGGTTTGCATGTAGTTGCAGTTCTATCTTATATAATATCAAAGTATACTATCCCACCAATACGACGCAATCAAAACCTCAGCGAAACATTGCGGAACTTCATAACAAAGCGAAAACAAAGTTATACTATGCACGGATGTACTATTTGATCATCCTGAGCGGTTCTTGCTACATATTTAGTTAAATAACTCTGAGGTTTGCATGTAGTTGCAGTTCTAACTTATATAATATCAAAGTATACTATCTTACCAGTACGACGCCATCTAAACCTCAGCGAAACTTTGCGGAACTTCATAACAAAGCGTAAACAAAGTTATACTATGCACGGATGTACTATTTGATCATCCTGAGCGGTTCTTGCTACATATTTTGTTAAATAACTCTGAGGTGTGCAGGTATTTGCAGTTCTAACTTATATAATATCAAAGTATACTATCTTATCAGCACGACGCCATCTAAACCTCAGCGAAACTTTGCGTAACTTCATAACAAAGCGTAAACAAAGTTATACTATGCACGGATGTACTATTTGATCATCCTGAGCGGTTCTTGCTACATATTTTGTTAAATAACTCTGAGGTTTGCATGTAGTTGGAGTTCTAACTTATATAATATCAAAGTATACTATCTTACCAGCACGACGCCATCTAAACCTCAGCGAAACTTCGCGGAACTTCATAACAAAGCGTAAATAAAGTTATACTATGCACGGATGTACTATTTGATCATCCTGAGCGGTTCTTGCTACATATTTAGTTAAATAACTCTAAGCTTTGCAGGTATTTTAGTTCTACCTTATATAATATCAAAGTATACTATCTTACCAATTGCGATGCAATCAAAACATCAGTGACACTTTGCGGAACTTCATAACAAAGCGTAAACAAAGTTATACTATGCACGGATGTACTATTTGATCATTCTGAGCGGTTCTTGCTACATATTTAGTTAAATAACTCTGAGGTTTGCATGTAGTTGCAGTTCTAACTTATATAATATCAAAGTATACTATCCCAGCAATACGACGCCATCAAAACCTCAGCGAAACTTTGCGGAACTTCATAACAAAGCGTAAACAAAGTTATACTATGCACGGATGTACTATTTGATCATCCTGAGCGGTTCTTGCTACATATTTAGTTAAATAACTCTGAGGTTTGCATGTAGTTGCAGTTCTAACTTATATAATATCAAAGTATACTATCTTACCAGTATGACGCCATCTAAACCTCAGCGAAACTTTGCGGAACTTCATAACAAAGCGAAAACAAAGTTATACTATGCACGGATGTACTATTTGGTCATCCTGAGCGGTTCTTGCTACATATTTAGTTAAATAACTCTGAGGTTTGCATGTAGTTGCAGTTCTAACTTATATAATATCAAAGTATACTATCCCAGCAATACGACGCCATCAAAACCTCAGCGAAACTTTGCGGAACTTCATAACAAAGCGTAAACAAAGTTATACTATGCACGGATGTACTATTTGATCATCCTGAGCGGTTCTTGCTACATATTTAGTTAAATAACTCTGAGGTTTGCATGTAGTTGCAGTTCTAACTTATATAATATCAAAGTATACTATCTTACCAGTATGACGCCATCTAAACCTCAGCGAAACTTTGCGGAACTTCATAACAAAGCATAAACAAAGTTATACTATGCACGGATGTACTATTTGGTCATCCTGAGCGGTTCTTGCTACATATTTAGTTAAATAACTCTGAGGTTTGCATGTAGTTGCAGTTCTAACTTATATAATATCAAAGTATACTATCTTACCAATCCGCCACGCCATCAAAACCTCAGGGAAACTCATCGGAACTTCATAACAAAGCGTAAACAAAGTTATAGTATGCACGGATGTATTATTTGATCATCCAGAGCCGTTCTTGCTACATATTTAGTTAAATAACTCTGAGGTTTGCATGTAGTTGCAGTTCTATCTTATATAATATCAAAGTATACTATCCCACCAATACGACGCAATCAAAACCTCAGCGAAACATTGCGGAACTTCATAACAAAGCGAAAACAAAGTTATACTATGCACGGATGTACTATTTGGTCATCCTGAGCGGTTCTTGCTACATATTTTGTTAAATAACTCTGAGGTGTGCAGGTATTTGCAGTTCTAACTTATATAATATCAAAGTATACTATCTTACCAGCACGACGCCATCTAAACCTCAGCGAAACTTTGCGTAACTTCATAACAAAGCGTAAACAAAGTTATACTATGCACGGATGTACTATTTGATCATCCTGAGCGGTTCTTGCTACATATTTTGTTAAATAACTCTGAGGTTTGCATGTAGTTGCAGTTCTATCTTATATAATATCAAAGTATACTATCTTACTAATTGCGACGCAATCAAAACATCAGCAAAACTTTGCGGAACTTCATAACAAAGCGTAAACAAAGTTATACTATGCACGGATGTACTATTTGATCATCCTGAGCGGTTCTTGCTACATATTTAATTAAATAACTCTGAGGTTTGCATGTAGTTGCAGTTCTAACTTATATAATATCAAAGTATACTATCTTACCAGTACGACGCCATCTAAACCTCAGCGAAACTTTGCGGAACATCATAACAAAGCGTAAACAAAGTTATACTATGCACGGATGTACTATTTGATCATCCTGAGCGGTTCTTGCTACATATTTTGTTAAATAACTCTGAGGTTTGCATGTAGTTGCAGTTCGATCTTATATAATATCAAAGTATACTATCCCACCAATACGACGCCATCAAAACCTCAGCGAAACTTTGCGAACTTCATAACAAAGCGTAAACAAAGTTATACTATGCACGGATGTACTATTTGATAATCCTGAGCGGTTCTTGCTTCATATTTAGTTAAATAACTCTGAGTTTTGCACGTAGTTGCAGTTCTATCTTATATAATATCAAAGTATACTATCTTACTAATTGCGACGCAATCAAAACATCAGCGAAACTTTGCGGAACTTCATAACAAAGCGTAAACAAAGTTATACTATGCACGGATGTACTATTTGATCATCCTGAGCGGTTCTTGCTACATATTTAGTTAAATAACTCTGAAGTTTGCAGGTAGTTGCAGTTCTATCTTATATAATATCAAAGTATACTATCTTACCAATACGACGCAATCAAAACATCAGCGAAACTTTGCGGAACTTCATAACAAAGCTTAAACAAAGTTATACTATGCACGGATTTACTATTTGATCATAATGAGCGGTTCTTGCTACATATTTAGTTAAATAACTCTAAGCTTTGCAGGTAGTTGCAGTTCTACCTTATATAATATCATAGTATACTATATTACCAATACGATGCAATCAAAACATCAGTGACACTTTGCGGAACTTCATAACATAGCGTAAACAAAGTTATACTATGCACGGATGTACTATTTGATCATCCTGAGCGGTTCTTGCTACATATTTAGTTAAATAACTCTGAGTTTTGCACGTAGTTGCAGTTCTATCTTATATAATATCAAAGTATACTATCTTACTAATTGCGACGCAATCAAAACCTCAGCGAAACATTACGGAACTTCATAACAAAGCGAAAACAATGTTATACTATGCACGTATGTAGTATTTGATCATCCCTAGCGGTTCTTGCTACATATTTTGTTAAATAACTCTGAGGTTTGCATGTAGTTGCAGTTCTATCTTATATAATACAAAGTATACTATCCCACCAATACGACGCCATCAAAACCTCAGCGAAACTTTGCGGAACTTCATAACAAAACGTAAACAAAGTTATACTATGCACGGATGTACTATTTGATCATCCTGAGCGGTTCTTGCTACATATTTAGTTAAATAACTCTGAGTTATGCACGTAGTTGCAGTTCTATCTTATATAATATCAAAGTATACTATCTTACTAATTGCGACGCAATCAAAACATCAGCGAAACTTTGCGGAACTTCATAACAAAGCGTAAACAAAGTTATACTATGCACGGATGTACTATTTGATCATCCGGAGCGGTTCTTGCTACATATTTAGTTAAATAACTCTAAGCTTTGCAGGTATTTTCAGTTCTACCTTATATAATATCATAGTATACTATCTTACCAATACGATGCAATCAAAACATCAGCGATACTTTGCGGAACTTCATAACAAAGCGTAAACAAAGTTATACTATACAGGGATGTACTATTTGATCATCCTGAGCGGTTCTTGCTACATATTTAGTTAAATAACTCTGAGGTTTGCATGTAGTTGCAGTTCTAACTTATATAATATCAAAATATACTATCTTACCAGTACGACGCCATCTAAACCTCAGCGAAACTTTGCGGAACTTCATAACAAAGCGTAAACAAAGTTATACTATGCACGGATGTACTATTTGATCATCCTGAGCGGTTCTTGCTACATATTTTGTTAAATAACTCTGAGGTGTGCAGGTAATGCAGTTCTAACTTATCTAATATCAATGTACACTATTTCACCAATACGACGCCATCAAAACCTCAACGAAACTTTGCGGAACTTCATAACAAAGCGTAAACAAAGTTATACTATGCACGGATGTACTATTTGATCATCCCTAGCGGTTCTTGCTACATATTTTGTTAAATAACTCTGAGGTTTGCACGTATTTTCAGTTCTACCTTATATAATATCATAGTATACTATCTTACCAATACGATGCAATCAAAACATCAGTGACACTTTGCGGAACTTCATAACAAAGCGTAAACAAAGTTATACTATGCACGGATGTACTATTTGATCATCCTGAGCGGTTCTTGCTACATATTTAGTTAAATAACTCTGGGTTTTGCACGTAGTTGCAGTTCTATCTTATATAATATCAAAGTATACTATCTTACTAATTGCGACGCAATCAAAACATCAGCGAAACTTTGCGGAACTTCATAACAAAGCGTAAACAAAGTTTTACTATGCACGGATGTACTATTTGATCATCCGGAGCGGTTCTTGCTACATATTTAGTTAAATAACTCTAAGCTTTGCAGGTATTTTCAGTTCTACCTTATATAATATCATAGTATACTACCTTACCAATACGATGCAATCAAAACATCAGCGATACTTTGCGGAACTTCATAACAAAGCGTAAACAAAGTTATACTATACAGGGATGTACTATTTGATCATCCTGAGCGGTTCTTGCTACATATTTAGTTAAATAACTCTAAGCTTTGCAGGTATTTTCAGTTCTACCTTATATAATATCATAGTATACTACCTTACCAATACGATGCAATCAAAACATCAGTGACACTTTGCGGAACTTCATAACAAAGCGTAAACAAAGTTATACTATACAGGGATGTACTATTTGATCATCCTGAGCGGTTCTTGCTACATATTTAGTTAAATAACTCTGAGGTTTGCATGTAGTTGCAGTTCTAACTTATATAATATCAAAATATACTATCTTACCAGTACGACGCCATCTAAACCTCAGCGAAACTTTGCGGAACTTCATAACAAAGCGTAAACAAAGTTATACTATGCACGGATGTACTATTTGATCATCCTGAGCGGTTCTTGCTACATATTTTGTTAAATAACTCTGAGGTGTGCAGGTAATGCAGTTCTAACTTATCTAATATCAATGTACACTATATCACCAATACGACGCCATCAAAACCTCAACGAAACTTTGCGGAACTTCATAACAAAGCGTAAACAAAGTTATACTATGCACGGATGTACTATTTGATCATCCCTAGCGGTTCTTGCTCCATATTTTGTTAAATAACTCTGAGGTTTGCAGGTATTTTAGTTCTACCTTATATAATATCATAGTATACTATCTTACCAATACGATGCAATCAAAACATCAGTGACACTTTGCGGAACTTCATAACAAAGCGTAAACAAAGTTATACTATGCACGGATGTACTATTTGATCATCCTGAGCGGTTCTTGCTACATATTTAGTTAAATAACTCTGAGTTATGCACGTAGTTGCAGTTCTATCTTATATAATATCAAAGTATACTATCTTACTAATTGCGACGCAATCAAAACATCAGCGAAACTTTGCGGAACTTCATAACAAAGCGTAAACAAAGTTTTACTATGCACGGATGTACTATTTGATCATCCGGAGCGGTTCTTGCTACATATTTAGTTAAATAACTCTAAGCTTTGCAGGTATTTTCAGTTCTACCTTATATAATATCATAGTATACTACCTTACCAATACGATGCAATCAAAACATCAGCGATACTTTGCGGAACTTCATAACAAAGCGTAAACAAAGTTATACTATACAGGGATGTACTATTTGATCATCCTGAGCGGTTCTTGCTACATATTTAGTTAAATAACTCTGAGGTTTGCATGTAGTTGCAGTTCTAACTTATATAATATCAAAGTATACTATCCCACCAATACGACGCCATCAAAACCTCAGCGAAACTTTGCGGAACTTCATAACAAAGCGTAAACAAAGTTATACTATGCACGGATGTACTATTTGATCATCCTGAGCGGTTCTTGCTACATATTTTGTTAAATAACTCTGAGGTGTGCAGGTATTTGCAGTTCTATCTTATATAATATCAAAGTATACTATCCCACCAATACGACGCAATCAAAACCTCAGCGAAACTTTGCGGAACTTCATAACAAAGCGTAAACAAAGTTATACTATGCACGTATGTACTATTTGATCATCCTGAGCGGTTCTTGCTACATATTTTGTTAAATAACTCTGAGGTTTGCATGTAGTTGCAGTTCTATCTTATATAATATCAAAGTATACTATCCCACCAATACGACGCCATCAAAACCTCAGCGAAACTTTGCGGAACTTCATAACAAAGCGTAAACAAAGTTATACTATGCACGGATGTACTATTTGATCATCCTGAGCGGTTCTTGCTACATATTTAGTTAAATAACTCTGAGTTTTGCACGTAGTTGCAGTTCTATCTTATATAATATCAAAGTATACTATCTTACTAATTGCGACGCAATCAAAACATCAGCGAAACTTTGCGGAACTTCATAACAAAGCGTAAACAAAGTTATACTATGCACGGATGTACTATTTGATCATCCTGAGCGGTTCTTGCTACATATTTAGTTAATTAACTCTGAGGTTTGCATGTAGTTGCAGTTCTAACTTATATAATATCAAAGTATACTATCTTACCAGTACGACGCCATCTAAACCTCAGCGAAACCTTGCGGAACTTCATAACAAAGCTTAAACAAAGTTATACTATGCACGGATTTACTATTTGATCATCCTGAGCAGTTCTTGCTACATATTTAGTTAAATAACTCTGAGGTGTGCATGTTGTTGCAGTTCTAACTTATATAATATCAAAGTATACTATCCCACCAATACGACGCCATCAAAACCTCAGCGAAACTTTGCGGAACTTCATAACAAAGCGTAAACAAAGTTATACTATGCACGGATGTACTATTTGACCATCCTGAGCGGTTCTTGCTACATATTTAGTTAAATAACTCTGAGGTTTGCATGTAGTTGCAGTTCTAACTTATATAATATCAAAGTATACTATCTTACCAGCACGACGCCATCTAAACCTCAGCGTAACTTTGCGTAACTTCATAACAAAGCGTAAACAAAGTTATACTATGCACGGATGTACTATTTGTTCATCCTGAGCTGTTCTTGCTACATATTTTGTTAAATAACTCTGAGGTGTGCAGGTATTTGCAGTTCTAACTTATCTAATATCAATGTATACTATCTTATCAATACGACGCAATCAAAACATCAGTGACACTTTGCGGAACTTCATAACAAAGCGTAAACAAAGTTATACTATGCACGGATGTACTATTTGATCATCCTGAGCGGTTCTTGCTACATATTTAGTTAAATAACTCTGAGGTGTGCATGTAGTTGCAGTTCTAACTTATATAATATCAAAGTATACTATCCCACCAATACGACGCCATCAAACCTCAGCGAAACTTTGCGAAACTTCATAACAAAGCGTAAACAGAGTTATACTATGCACGGATGTACTATTTGATCATCCTGAGCGGTTCTTGCTACATATTTAGTTAAATAACTCTGAGGTTTGCATGTAGTTGCAGTTCTAACTTATATAATATCAAAGTATACTATCTTACCAGTATGACGCCATCTAAACATCAGCGAAACTTTGCGGAACTTCATAACAAAGCGAAAACAAAGTTATACTATGCATGGATGTACTATTTGTTCATCCTGAGCGGTTCTTGCTACATATTTTGTTAAATAACTCTGAGGTGTGCAGGTATTTGCAGTTCTAACTTATCTAATATCAATGTACACTATTTCACCAATACGACGCCATCAAAACCTCAACGAAACTTTGCGGAACTTCATAACAAAGCGTAAACAAAGTTATACTATGCACGGATGTACTATTTGATCATCCCTAGCGGTTCTTGCTCCATATTTTGTTAAATAACTCTGAGGTTTGCATGTAGTTGCAGTTCTATCTTATATAATATCAAAGTATACTATCCCACCAATACGATGCAATCAAAACATCAGTGACACTTTGTGGAACTTCATAACAAAACGTAAACAAAGTTATACTATGCACGGATGTACTATTTGATCATCCTGAGCGGTTCTTGGTACATATTTAGTTAAATAACTCTAAGCTTTGCAGGTATTTTAGTTCTACCTTATATAATATCATAGTATACTATCTTACCAATACGATGCAATGAAAACATCAGTGACACTTTGCGGAACTTCATAACAAAGCGTAAACAAAGTTATACTATGCACGGATGTACTATTTGATCATCCTGAGCGGTTCTTGCTACATATTTAGTTAAATAACTCTGAGGTTTGCATGTAGTTGCAGTTCTAACTTATATAATATCAAAGTATACTATCCCACCAATACGACGCCATCAAAACCTCAGCGAAACTTTGCGGAACTTCATAACAAAGCGTAAACAAAGTTATAGTATGCACGGATGTACTATTTGATCATCCTGAGCGGTTCTTGCTACATATTTAGTTAAATAACTCTAAGCTTTGCAGGTATTTTAGTTCTACCTTATATAATATCATAGTATACTATCTTACCAATACGATGCAATCAAAACATCAGTGACACTTTGCGGAACTTCATAACAAAGCGTAAACAAAGTTATACTATGCACGGATGTACTATTTGATCATCCCTAGCGGTTCTTCCTACATATTTTGTTAAATAACTCTGAGGTTTGCATGTAGTTGCAGTTCTATCTTATATAATATCAAAGTATACTATCTTACTAATTGCGACGCAATCAAAACATCAGCGAAACTTTGCGGAACATCATAACAAAGCGTAAACAAAGTTATACTATGCACGGATGTACTATTTGATCATCCTGAGCGGTTCTTGCTACATATTTAGTTAAATAACTCTGAGTTTTGCACGTAGTTGCAGTTCTATCTTATATAATATCAAAGTATACTATCCCAGCAATACGACGCCATCAAAACCTCAGCGAAACTTTGCGGAACTTCATAACAAAGCGTAAACAAAGTTATACTATGCACGGATGTACTATTTGATCATCCTGAGCGGTTCTTGCTACATATTTAGTTAAATAACTCTGAGGTTTGCATGTAGTTGCAGTTCTAACTTATATAATATCAAAGTATACTATCTTACCAGTATGACGCCATCTAAACCTCAGCGAAACTTTGCGGAACTTCATAACAAAGCGTAAACAAAGTTACACTATGCACGGATGTAGTATTTGATCATCCTGAGCGGTTCTTGCTACATATTTTGTTAAATAACTCTGAGGTGTGCAGGTATTTGCAGTTCTAACTTATATAATATACAGTATACTATCTTACCAATCCGCCACGCCATCAAAACCTCAGGGAAACTCATCGGAACTTCATAACAAAGCGTAAACAAAGTTATAGTATGCACGGATGTACTATTTGATCATCCTGAGCGGTTCTTGCTACATATTTAGTTAAATAACTCTAAGCTTTGCAGGTATTTTAGTTCTACCTTATATAATATCATAGTATACTATCTTACCAATACGATGCAATCAAAACATCAGTGACACTTTGCGGAACTTCATAACAAAGCGTAAACAAAGTTATACTATGCACGGATGTACTATTTGATCATCCTGAGCGGTTCTTGCTACATATTTAGTTAAATAACTCTGAGTTTTGCACGTAGTTGCAGTTCTATCTTATATAATATCAAAGTATACTATCTTACTAATTGCGACGCAATCAAAACATCAGCGAAACATTGCGGAACTTCATAACAAAGCGAAAACAAAGTTATACTATGCACGTATGTAGTATTTGATCATCCCTAGCGGTTCTTCCTACATATTTTGTTAAATAACTCTGAGGTTTGCACGTAGTTGCAGTTCTATCTTATATAATATCAAAGTATACTATCTTACTAATTGCGACGCAATCAAAACATCAGCGAAACTTTGCGGAACATCATAACAAAGCGTAAACAAAGTTATACTATGCACGGATGTACTATTTGATCATCCTGAGCGGTTCTTGCTACATATTTAGTTAAATAACTCTGAGTTTTGCACGTAGTTGCAGTTCTATCTTATATAATATCAAAGTATACTATCCCACCAATACGACGCCATCAAAACCTCAGCGAAACTTTGCGGAACTTCATAACAAAGCGTAAACAAAGTTATACTATGCACGGATGTACTATTTGATCATCCTGAGCGGTTCTTGCTACATATTTAGTTAAATAACTCTGAGGTTTGCATGTAGTTGCAGTTCTAACTTATATAATATCAAAGTATACTATCTTACCAGTATGACGCCATCTAAACCTCAGAGAAACTCATCGGAACTTCATAACAAAGCGTAAACAAAGTTATAGTATGCACGGATGTATTATTTGATCATCCAGAGCCGTTCTTGCTACATATTTAGTTAAATAACTATGAGGTTTGCATGTAGTTGCAGTTCTATCTTATATAATATCAAAGTATACTATCCCACCAATACGACGCAATCAAAACCTCAGCGAAACTTTGCGGAACTTCATAACAAAGCGTAAACAAAGTTTTACTATGCACGGATGTACTATTTGATCATCCGGAGCGGTTCTTGCTACATATTTAGTTAAATAACTCTAAGCTTTGCAGGTATTTTCAGGTCTACCTTATATAATATCATAGTATACTACCTTACCAATACGATGCAATCAAAACATCAGCGATACTTTGCGGAACTTCATAACAAAGCGTAAACAAAGTTATACTATACACGGATGTACTATTTGATCATCCTGAGCGGTTCTTGCTACATATTTAGTTAAATAACTCTGAGGTTTGCATGTAGTTGCAGTTCTATCTTACATAATATCAAAGTATACTATCTTACCAGTACGACGCCATCTAAACCTCAGCGAAACTTTGCGGAACTTCATAACAAAGCGTAAACAAAGTTATACTATGCACGGATGTACTATTTGATCATCCCTAGCGGTTCTTGCTACATATTTAGTTAAATAACTCTGAGGTTTGCATGTAGTTGCAGTTCTAACTTATATAATATCAAAGTATACTATCTTACCAATACGCCACGTCATCAAAACCTCAGGGATACTCATCGGAACTACATAACAAAGCGTAAACAAAGTTATACTATACACGGATGTACTATTTGATCATCCTGAGCGGTTCTTGCTACATATTTAGTTAAATAACTCTGAGGTTTGCATGTAGTTGCAGTTCTAACTTATATAATATCAAAGTATACTATCTTACCAGTACGACGCCATCTAAACCTCAGCGAAACTTTGCGGAACTTCATAACAAAGCGTAAACAAAGTTATACTATGCACGGATGTACTATTTGATCATCCTGAGCGGTTCTTGCTACATATTTTGTTAAATAACTCTGAGGTGTGCAGGTATTTGCAGTTCTAACTTATCTAATATCAATGTACACTATTTCACCAATACGACGCCATCAAAACCTCAACGAAACTTTGCGGAACTTCATAACAAAGCGTAAACAAAGTTATACTATGCACGGATGTACTATTTGATCATCCTGAGCGGTTCTTGCTACATATTTTGTTAAATAACTCTGAGGTGTGCAGGTATTTGCAGTTCTAACTTATATAATATCAAAGTATATTATCTTAACAATTGCGACGCAATCAAAACCTCAGCGAAACTTTGCGGAACTTCATAACAAAGCGTAAACAAAGTTATACTATGCACGGATGTACTATTTGATCATCCTGAGCGGTTTTGCTACATATTTTGATAAATAAATCTGAGGTTTGCATGTAGTTGCAGTTCTAACTTATATAATATCAAAGTATACTATCTTACCAGTACGACACCATCTAAACCTCAGCGAATCTTTGTGTAACTTCATAACAAAGCGTAAACAAAGTTATACTATGCACGGATGTATTATTTGATCATCCTGAGCGGTTCTTGCTACATATTTAGTTAAATAACTCTAAGCTTTGCAGGTATTTTCAGTTCTACCTTATTTAATATCATAGTATAGTATCTTACCCATACGATGCCATCAAAACCTCAACGAAAATCATCGGAACTTCATAACAAAGCGTAAACAAAGTTTTACTATGCACGGATGTACTATTTGATAATCCGGAGCGGTTCTTGCTACATATTTTGTTAAATAACTCTAAGCTTTGCAGGAATTTTCAGTTCTACCTTATATAATATCATAGTATACTACCTTACCAATACGATGCAATCAAAACGTCAGCGATACTTTGCGGAACTTCATAACAAAGCGTAAACAAAGTTATACTATGCACGGATGTACTATTTGATCATCCTGAGCGGTTCTTGCTACATATTTTGTTAAATAACTCTGATGATTGCATGTAGTTGCAGTTCTAACTTATATAATATCAAAGTATACTATCTTACCAGTACGACGCCATCTAAACATCAGTGACACTTTGCGGAACTTCATAACAAAGCGTAAAAAAAGTTTTACTATGCACGGATGTACTATTTGATCATCCTGAGCGGTTCTTGCTACATATTTAGTTAAATAACTCTAAGCTTTGCAGGTATTTTCAGTTCTACCTTATATAATATCATAGTATACTACCTTACCAATACGATGCAATCAAAACATCAGCGATACTTGGCGGAACATCATAACAAAGCGTAAACAAAGTTTTACTATGCACGGATGTACTATTTGATCATCCTGAGCGGTTCTTGCTACATATTTAGTTAAATAACTCTGAGGTTTGCATGTAGTTGCAGTTCTAACTTTTATAATATCAAAATATACTATCTTACCAGTACGACGCCATCTAAACCTCAGCGAAACTTTGCGGAACTTCATAACAAAGCGTAAACAAAGTTATACTATGCACGGATGTACTATTTGTTCATCCTGAGCGGTTCTTGGTACATATTTTGTTAAATAACTCTGAGGTGTGCAGGTATTTGCAGTTCTAACTTATCTAATATCAAAGTATACTATCCCACCAATACGACGCCATCAAAACATCAGTGACACTTTGCGGAACTTCATAACAAAGCGTAAACAAAGTTATACTATGCACGGATGTACTATTTGATCATCCTGAGCGGTTCTTGCTACATATTTAGTTAAATAACTCTGAGGTTTGCATGTAGTTGCAGTTCTAACTTATATAATATCAAAGTATACTATCTTACCAATACGACGCCATCAAAACCTCAGGGAAACTCATCGGAACTTCATAACAAAGCGTAAACAAAGTTATAGTATGCACGGATGTACTATTTGATCATCCAGAGCGGTTCTTGCTACATATTTAGTTACATAACTCTCAGGTTTGCATGTAGTTGCAGTTCTATCTTATATAATATCATAGTATACTATCTTACCAATACGATGCAATTAAAACATCAGTGACACTTTGCGGAACTTCATAACAAAGCGTAAACAAAGTTATACTATGCACGTATGTACTATTTGATCATCCTGAGCGGTTCTTGCTACATATTTTGTTAAATAACTCTGACGTGTGCAGGTATTTGCAGTTCTAACTTATCTAATATCAATGTATACTATCTTATCAATACGACGCAATCAAAACCTCAGCGAAACTTTGCGGAACTTCATAACAAAGCGTAAACAAAGTTATACTATGCCCGGATGTACTATTTGATCATCCTGAGCGGTTCTTGCTACATATTTAGTTAAATAACTCTAAGCTTTGCAGGTATTTTCAGTTCTACCTTATATAATATCATAGTATACTATCTTACCAATACGATGCAATCAAAACATCAGTGACACTTTGCGGAACTTCATAACAAAGCGAAAACAAAGTTATACTATGCACGGATGTACTATTTGATCATCCTGAGCGGTTCTTGCTACATATTTAGTTAAATAACTCTGAGGTTTGCATGTAGTTGCAGTTCTAACTTATATAATATCAAAGTATACTATCTTACCAATACGCCACGCCATCAAAACCTCAGGGAAACTCATCGGAACTTCATAACAAAGCGTAAACAAAGTTATAGTATGCACGGATGTACTATTTGATCATCCTGAGCGGTTCTTGCTACATATTTTGTTAAATAACTCTGAGGTGTGCAGGTATTTGCAGTTCTAACTTATCTAATATCAATGTATACTATTCCACCAATACGACGCCATCAAAACATCAGTGACACTTTGCGGAACTTCATAACAAAGCGTAAACAAAGTTATACTATGCACGGATGTACTATTTGATCATCCTGAGCGGTTCTTGCTACATATTTAGTTAAATAACTCTGAGGTTTGCATGTAGTTGCAGTTCTAACTTATATAATATCAAAGTATACTATCTTACCAATACGACGCCATCAAAACCTCAGGGAAACTCATCGGAACTTCATAACAAAGCGTAAACAAAGTTATAGTATGCACGGATGTACTATTTGATCATCCAGAGCGGTTCTTGCTACATATTTAGTTACATAACTCTCAGGTTTGCATGTAGTTGCAGTTCTATCTTATATAATATCATAGTATACTACCTTACCAATACGATGCAATCAAAACATCAGCGATACTTTGCGGAACTTCATAACAAAGCGTAAACAAAGTTATACTATACACGGATGTACTATTTGATCATCCTGAGCGGTTCTTGCTACATATTTAGTTAAATAACTCTGAGGTTTGCATGTAGTTGCAGTTCTATCTTATATAATATCAAAGTATACTATCTTACCAGTACGACGCCATCTAAACCTCAGCGAAACTTTGCGGAACTTCATAACAAAGCGTAAACAAAGTTATACTATGCACGTATGTACTATTTGTTCATCCTGAGCGGTTCTTGCTACATATTTTGTCAAATAACTCTAAGCTTTGCAGGTATTTTAGTTCTACCTTATATAATATCATAGTATACTATCTTACCAATACGATGCAATCAAAACATCAGTGACACTTTGCGGAACTTCATAACAAAGCGTAAACAAAGTTATACTATGCACGGATGTAGTATTTGATCATCCTGAGCGGTTCTTGCTACATATTTAATTAAATAACTCTGAGGTTTGCATGTAGTTGCAGTTCTAACTTATATAATATCAAAGTATACTATCTTACCAGTACGACGCCATCTAAACCTCAGCGAAACTTTGCGAACTTCATAACAAAGCGTAAACAAAGTTATACTATGCACGGATGTACTATTTGATAATCCTGAGCGGTTCTTGCTACATATTTAGTTAAATAACTCTGAGTTTTGCACGTAGTTGCAGTTCTATCTTATATAATATCAAAGTATACTATCTTACTAATTGCGACGCAATCAAAACATCAGCGAAACTTTGCGGAACTTCATAACAAAGCGTAAACAAAGTTATACTATGCACGGATGTACTATTTGATCATCCTGAGCGGTTCTTGCTACATATTTAGTTAAATAACTCTGAACTTTGCAGGTAGTTGCAGTTCTATCTTATATAATATCAAAGTATACTATCTTACCAATACGACGCAATCAAAACATCAGCGAAACTTTGCGGAACTTCATAACAAAGCTTAAACAAAGTTATACTATGCACGGATTTACTATTTGATCATAATGAGCGGTTCTTGCTACATATTTAGTTAAATAACTCTAAGCTTTGCAGGTATTTTAAGTTCTACCTTATATAATATCATAGTATACTATATTACCAATACGATGCAATCAAAACATCAGTGACACTTTGCGGAACTTCATAACATAGCGTAGACAAAGTTATACTATGCACGGATGTACTATTTGATCATCCTGAGCGGTTCTTGCTACATATTTAGTTAAATAACTCTGAGCTTTGCAGGTAGTTGCAGTTCTATCTTATATAATATCAAAGTATACTATCTTACCAATACGACGCAATCAAAACATCAGCGAAACTTTGCGGAACTTCATAACAAAGCTTAAACAAAGTTATACTATGCACGGATTTACTATTTGATCATAATGAGCGGTTCTTGCTACATATTTAGTTAAATAATTCTAAGCTTTGCAGGTATTTTAAGTTCTACCTTATATAATATCATAGTATACTATATTACCAATACGATGCAATCAAAACATCAGTGACACTTTGCGGAACTTCATAACATAGCGTAGACAAAGTTATACTATGCACGGATGTACTATTTGATCATCCTGAGCGGTTCTTGCTACATATTTAGTTAAATAACTCTGAGGTTTGCATGTAGTTGCAGTTCTAACTTATATAATATCAAAGTATACTATCCCACCAATACGACGCCATCAAAACCTCAGCGAAACTTTGCGGAACTTCATAACAAAGCGTAAACAAAGTTATACTATGCACGGATGTACTATTTGATCATCCCTAGCGGTTCTTGCTCCATATTTTGTTAAATAACTCTGAGGTTTGCAGGTATTTTAGTTCTACCTTATATAATATCATAGTATACTATCTTACCAATACGATGCAATCAAAACATCAGTGACACTTTGCGGAACTTCATAACAAAGCGTAAACAAAGTTATACTATGCACGGATGTACTATTTGATCATCCTGAGCGGTTCTTGCTACATATTTAGTTAAATAACTCTGAGGTTTGCATGTAGTTGCAGTTCTAACTTATATAATATCAAAGTATACTATCCCACCAATACGACGCCATCAAAACCTCAGCGAAACTTTGCGGAACTTCATAACAAAGCGTAAACAAAGTTATACTATGCACGGATGTACTATTTGATCATCCTGAGCGGTTCTTGCTACATATTTAGTTAAATAACTCTGAGGTTTGCATGTAGTTGCAGTTCTAACTTATATAATATCAAAGTATACTATCTTACCAGTATGACGCCATCTAAACATCAGCGAAACTTTGCGGAACTTCATAACAAAGCGAAAACAAAGTTATACTATGCACGGATGTACTATTTGGTCATCCTGAGCGGTTCTTGCTACATATTTAGTTAATTAACTCTGAGGTTTGCATGTAGTTGCAGTTCTAACTTATATAATATCAAAGTATACTATCTTACCAGTACGACGCCATCTAAACCTCAGCGAAACTTTGCGGAACTTCAAAACAAAGCGTAAACAAAGTTATACTATGCACGGATGTACTATTTGTTCATCCTGAGCGGTTCTTGCTACATATTTTGTTAAATAACTCTGAGGTGTGCAGGTATTTGCAGTTCTATCTTATATAATATCAAAGTATACTATCCCACCAATACGACGCAATCAAAACCTCAGCGAAACTTTGCGGAACTTCATAACAAAGCGTAAACAAAGTTATACTATGCACGTATGTACTATTTGATCATCCTGAGCGGTTCTTGCTACATATTTTGTTAAATAACTCTGAGGTTTGCATGTAGTTGCAGTTCGATCTTATATAATATCAAAGTATACTATCCCACCAATACGACGCCATCAAAACCTCAGCGAAACTTTGCGGAACTTCATAACAAAGCGTAAACAAAGTTATACTATGCACGGATGAACTATTTGATCATCCTGAGCGGTTCTTGCTACATATTTAGTTAAATAACTCTGAACTTTGCAGGTAGTTGCAGTTCTATCTTATATAATATCAAAGTATACTATCTTTCCAATACGACGCAATCAAAACATCAGCGAAACCTTGCGGAACTTCATAACAAAGCTTAAACAAAGTTATACTATGCACGGATTTACTATTTGATCATAATGAGCGGTTCTTGCTACATATTTAGTTAAATAACTCTAAGCTTTGCAGGTATTTTAAGTTCTACCTTATATAATATCATAGTATACTATATTACCAATACGATGCAATCAAAACATCAGTGACACTTTGCGGAACTTCATAACAAAGCGTAAACAAAGTTATACTATGCACGGATGTACTATTTGATCATCCTGAGCGGTTCTTGCTACATATTTAGTTAAATAACTCTAAGCTTTGCAGGTATTTTAGTTCTACCTTATATAATATCACAGTATACTATCTTACTAATTGCGACGCAATCAAAACATCAGCGAAACATTACGGAACTTCATAACAAAGTGAAAACAAAGTTATACTATGCACGTATGTAGTATTTGATCATCCCTAGCGGTTCTTGCTACATATTTTGTTAAATAACTCTGAGGTTTGCATGTAGTTGCAGTTCTATCTTATATAATACAAAGTATACTATCCCACCAATACGACGCCATCAAAACCTCAGCGAAACTTTGCGGATCTTCATAACAAAGCGTAAACAAAGTTATACTATGCACGGATGTACTATTTGATCATCCTGAGCGGTTCTTGCTACATATTTAGTTAAATAACTCTGAGTTTTGCACGAAGTTGCAGTTCTATCTTATATAATATCAAAGTATACTATCTTACTAATTGCGACGCAATCAAAACATCAGCGATACTTTGCGGAACTTCATAACAAAGCGTAAACAAAGTTATACTATGCACGGATGTACTATTTGGTCATCCTGAGCGGTTCTTGCTACATATTTAGTTAATTAACTCTGAGGTTTGCATGTAGTTGCAGTTCTATCTTATATAATATCAAAGTATACTATCTTACCAGTACGACGCCATCTAAACCTCAGCGAAACTTTGCGGAACTTCATAACAAAGCGTAAACAAAGTTATACTATGCACGGATGTACTATTTGATCATCCTGAGCGGTTCTTGCTACATATTTTGTTAAATAACTCTGAGGTGTGCAGGTATTTGCAGTTCTAACTTATATAATATCAAAGTATACTATCCCACCAATACGACGCAATCAAAACCTCAGCGAAACATTGCGGAACTTCATAACAAAGCGTAAACAAAGTTATACTATGCACGTATGTACTATTTGATCATCCTGAGCGGTTCTTGCTACATATTTTCTTAAATAACTCTGAGGTTTGCATGTAGTTGCAGTTCGATCTTATATAATATCAAAGTATACTATCCCACCAATACGACGCCATCAAAACCTCAGCGAAACTTTGCGGAACTTCATAACAAAGCGTAAACAAAGTTATACTATGCACGGATGTACTATTTGATCATCCTGAGCGGTTCTTGCTACATATTTAGTTAAATAACTCTGAGTTTTGCACGTAGTTGCAGTTCTATCTTATATAATATCAAAGTATACTATCTTACTAATTGCGACGCAATCAAAACATCAGCGAAACTTTGCGGAACTTCATAACAAAGCGTAAACAAAGTTATACTATGCACGGATGTACTATTTGATCATCCTGAGCGGTTCTTGCTACATATTTAGTTAAATAACTCTGAACTTTGCAGGTAGTTGCAGTTCTATCTTATATAATATCAAAGTATACTATCTTTCCAATACGACGCAATCAAAACATCAGCGAAACCTTGCGGAACTTCATAACAAAGCTTAAACAAAGTTATACTATGCACGGATTTACTATTTGATCATCCTGAGCAGTTCTTGCTACATATTTAGTTAAATAACTCTGAGGTGTGCATGTTGTTGCAGTTCTAACTTATATAATATCAAAGTATACTATCCCACCAATACGACGCCATCAAAACCTCAGCGAAACTTTGCGGAACTTCATAACAAAGCGTAAACAAAGTTATACTATGCACGGATGTACTATTTGACCATACTGAGCGGTTCTTGCTACATATTTAGTTAAATAACTCTGAGGTTTGCATGTAGTTGCAGTTCTAACTTATATAATATCAAAGTATACTATCTTACCAGCACGACGCCATCTAAACCTCAGCGAAACTTTGCGTAACTTCATAACAAAGCGTAAACAAAGTTATACTATGCACGGATGTACTATTTGTTCATCCTGAGCTGTTCTTGCTACATATTTTGTTAAATAACTCTGAGGTTTGCATGTAGTTGCAGTTCTATCTTATATAATATCAAAGTATACTATCCCACCAATACGACGCCATCAAAACCTCAGCGAAACTTTGCGGAACTTCATAACAAAGCGTAAACAAAGTTATACTATGCACGGATGTACTATTTGATCATCCTGAGCGGTTCTTGCTACATATTTAGTTAAATAACTCTGAGGTTTGCATGTAGTTGCAGTTCTAACTTATATAATATCAAAGTATACTATCTTACCAGTATGACGCCATCTAAACCTCAGTGAAACTCATCGGAACTTCATAACAAAGCGTAAACAAAGTTATAGTATGCACGGATGTATTATTTGATCATCCAGAGCCGTTCTTGCTACATATTTAGTTAAATAACTCTGAGGTTTGCATGTAGTTGCAGTTCTATCTTATATAATATCAAAGTATACTATCCCACCAATACGATGCAATCAAAACATCAGTGACACTTTGCGGAACTTCATAACAAAACGTAAACAAAGTTATACTATGCACGGATGTACTATTTGATCATCCTGAGCGGTTCTTGCTACATATTTAGTTAAATAACTCTGAGGTTTGCATGTAGTTGCAGTTCTAACTTATATAATATCAAAGTATACTATCTTACCAGCACGACGCCATCTAAACCTCAGCGAAACTTTGCGTAACTTCATAACAAAGCGTAAACAAAGTTATACTATGCACGGATGTACTATTTGATCATCCTGAGCTGTTCTTGCTACATATTTTGTTAAATAACTCTGAGGTGTGCAGGTATTTGCAGTTCTAACTTATCTAATATCAATGTATACTATCTTATCAATACGACGCAATCAAAACCTCAGCGAAACTTTGCGGAACTTCATAACAAAGCGTAAATAAAGTTATACCATGCACGGATGTAGTATTTGATCATCCTGAGCGGTTCTTGCTACATATTTAGTTAAATAACTGTGAGTTTTGCACGTAGTTGCAGTTCTATCTTATATAATATCAAAGTATACTATCTTACTAATTGCGACGCAATCAAAACATCAGCGAAACTTTGCGGAACTTCATAACAAAGCGTAAACAAAGTTATACTATGCACGGATGTACTATTTGATCATCCTGAGCGGTTCTTGCTACATATTTAGTTAAATAACTCTGAGCTTTGCATGTAGTTGCAGTTCTAACTTATATAATATCAAAGTATACTATCCCACCAATACGACGCCATCAAAACCTCAGCGAAACTTTGCGGAACTTCATAACAAAGCGTAAACAAAGTTATACTATGCACGGATGTACTATTTGACCATACTGAGCGGTTCTTGCTACATATTTAGTTAAATAACTCTGAGGTTTGCATGTAGTTGCAGTTCTAACTTATATAATATCAAAGTATACTATCTTACCAGCACGACGCCATCTAAACCTCAGCGAAACTTTGCGTAACTTCATAACAAAGCGTAAACAAAGTTATACTATGCACGGATGTACTATTTGGTCATCCTGAGCGGTTCTTGCTACATATTTAGTTAAATAACTCTGAGGTTTGCATGTAGTTGCAGTTCTAACTTATATAATATCAAAGTATACTATCTTACCAATACGCCACGCCATCAAAACCTCAGGGAAACTCATCGGAACTTCATAACAAAGCGTAAACAAAGTTATAGTATGCACGGATGTATTATTTGATCATCCAGAGCCGTTCTTGCTACATATTTAGTTAAATAACTCTGAGGTTTGCATGTAGTTGCAGTTCTATCTTATATAATATCAAAGTATACTATCCCACCAATACGACGCAATCAAAACCTCAGCGAAACATTGCGGAACTTCATAACAAAGCGTAAACAAAGTTATACTATGCACGTATGTACTATTTGATCATCCTGAGCGATTCTTGCTACATATTTTGTTAAATAACTCTGAGGTTTGCATGTAGTTGCAGTTCGATCTTATATAATATCAAAGTATACTATCCCACCAATACGACGCCATCAAAACCTCAGCGAAACTTTGCGGAACTTCATAACAAAGCGTAAACAAAGTTATACTATGCACGGATGTACTATTTGATCATCCTGAGCGGTTCTTGCTACATATTTAGTTACATAACTCTGAGGTTTGCATGTAGTTGCAGTTCAAACTTATATAATATCAAAGTATACTATCTTACCAGTATGACGCCATCTAAACCTCAGGGAAACTCATCGGAACTACATAACAAAGCGTAAACAAAGTTATACTATACACGGATGTACTATTTGATCATCCTGAGCGGTTCTGGCTACATATTTTGTTAAATAACTCTGAGGTGTGCAGGTATTTGCAGTTCTAACTTATCTAATATCAATGTACACTATTTCACCAATACGACGCCATCAAAACCTCAACGAAACTTTGCGGAACTTCATAACAAAGCGTAAACAAAGTTATACTATGCACGGATGTACTATTTGATCATCCCTAGCGGTTCTTGCTCCATATTTTGTTAAATAACTCTGAGGTTTGCATGTAGTTGCAGTTCTATCTTATATAATATCAAAGTATACTATCCCACCAATACGACGCCATCAAAACCTCAGCGAAACTTTGCGGAACTTCATAACAAAGCGTAAACAAAGTTATACTATGCACGGATGTACTATTTGATCATCCTGAGCGGTTCTTGCTACATATTTAGTTAAATAACTCTGAGGTTTGCATGTAGTTGCAGTTCAAACTTATATAATATCAAAGTATACTATCTTACCAGTATGACGCCATCTAAACCTCAGGGAAACTCATCGGAACTACATAACAAAGCGTAAACAAAGTTATACTATGCACGTATGTAGTATTTGATAATCCTGAGCGGTTCTTGCTACATATTTAGTTAAATAACTCTGAGTTTTGCACGTAGTTGCAGTACTACCTTATATAATATCAAGGTATACTATCTTACTAATTGCGACGCAATCAAAACATCAGCGAAACTTTGCGGAACATCATAACAAAGCGTAAACAAAGTTATACTATGCACGGATGTACTATTTGATCATCCTGAGCGGTTCTTGCTACATATTTAGTTAAATAACTCTGAGTTTTGCACGTAGTTGCAGTTCTATCTTATATAATATCAAAGTATACTATCCCACCAATACGACGCCATCAAAACCTCAGCGAAACTTTGCGGAACTTCATAACAAAGCGTAAACAAAGTTATACTATGCACGGATGTACTATTTGATCATCCTGAGCGGTTCTTGCTACATATTTAGTTAAATAACTCTGAGGTTTGCATGTAGTTGCAGTTCTAACTTATATAATATCAAAGTATACTATCTTACCAGTATGACGACATCTAAACCTCAGTGAAACTCATCGGAACTACATAACAAAGCGTAAACAAAGTTATAGTATGCACGGATGTATTATTTGATCATCCAGAGCCGTTCTTGCTACATATTTAGTTAAATAATTCTGAGGTTTGCATGTAGTTGCAGTTCTATCTTATATAATATCAAAGTATACTATCTTACTAATTGCGACGAAATCAAAACATCAGCGAAACTTTGCGGAACATCATAACAAAGCGTAAACAAAGTTATACTATGCACGGATGTACTATTTGATCATCCTGAGCGGTTCTTGCTACATATTTAGTTAAATAACTCTGAGTTTTGCACGTAGTTGCAGTTCTATCTTATATAATATCAAAGTATACTATCCCACCAATACGACGCCATCAAAACCTCAGCGAAACTTTGCGGAACTTCATAACAAAGCGTAAACAAAGTTATACTATGCACGGATGTACTATTTGATCATCCTGAGCGGTTCTTGCTACATATTTAGTTAAATAACTCTGAGGTTTGCATGTAGTTGCAGTTCTAACTTATATAATATCAAAGTATACTATCTTACCAGTATGACGACATCAAAACCTCAGGGAAACTCATCGGAACTTCATAACAAAGCGTAAACAAAGTTATAGTATGCACGGATGTATTATTTGATCATCCAGAGCCGTTCTTGCTACATATTTAGTTAAATAACTCTGAGGTTTGCATGTAGTTGCAGTTCTATCTTATATAATATCAAAGTATACTATCTTACTAATTGCGACGCAATCAAAACATCAGCGAAACATTACGGAACTTCATAACAAAGCGAAAACAAAGTTATACTATGCACGGATGTACTATTTGATCATACTGAGCGGTTCTTGCTACATATTTAGTTAAATAACTCTGAGGTTTGCATGTAGTTGCAGTTCTAACTTATATAATATCAAAGTATACTATCTTACTAATTGCGACGCAATCAAAACATCAGCGAAACATTGCGCAACTTCATAACAAATCGAAAACAAAGTTATACTATGCACGTATGTACTATTTGATCATCCTGAGCGGTTCTTGCTACATATTTAGGAAAATAACTCTGAGTTTTGCACGTAGTTGCAGTTCTATCTTATATAATATCAAAGTATACTATCCCACCAATACGACGCCATCAAAACCTCAGCGAAACTTTGCGGAACTTCATAACAAAGCGTAAACAAAGTTATACTATGCACGGATGTACTATTTGATCATCCTGAGCGGTTCTTGCTACATATTTAGTTAAATAACTCTGAGGTTTGCATGTAGTTGCAGTTCTAACTTATATAATATCAAAGTATACTATCTTACCAGTATGACGCCATCTAAACCTCAGGGAAACTCATCGGAACTTCATAACAAAGCGTAAACAAAGTTATAGTATGCACGGATGTATTATTTGATCATCCAGAGCCGTTCTTGCTACATATTTAGTTAAATAACTCTGAGGTTTGCATGTAGTTGCAGTTCTAACTTATATAATATCAAAGTATACTATCTTACTAATTGCGACGCAATCAAAACATCAGCGAAACTTTGCGGAACTTCATAACAAAGCGAAAACAAAGTTATACTATGCACGTATGTACTATTTGATCATCCTGAGCGGTTCTTGCTACATATTTAGTTAAATAACTCTGAGTTTTGCACGTAGTTGCAGTTCTATCTTATATAATATCAAAGTATACTATCTTACTAATTGCGACGCAATCAAAACATCAGCGAAACATTACGGAACTTCATAACAAAGCGTAAACAAAGTTATACTATGCACGTATGTAGTATTTGATCATCCCTAGCGGTTCTTCCTACATATTTTGTTAAATAACTCTGAGGTTTGCATGTAGTTGCAGTTCTATCTTATATAATATCAAAGTATACTATCTTACTAATTGCGACGCAATCAAAACATCAGCGAAACTTTGCGGAACATCATAACAAAGCGTAAACAAAGTTATACTATGCACGGATGTACTATTTGATCATACTGAGCGGTTCTTGCTACATATTTAGTTAAATAACTCTGAGTTTTGCACGTAGTTGCAGTTCTATCTTATATAATATCAAAGTATACTATCCCACCAATACGACGCCATCAAAACCTCAGCGAAACTTTGCGGAACTTCATAACAAAGCGTAAACAAAGTTATACTATGCACGGATGTACTATTTGATCATCCTGAGCGGTTCTTGCTACATATTTAGTTAAATAACTCTGAGGTTTGCATGTAGTTGCAGTTCTAACTTATATAATATCAAAGTATACTATCTTACCAGTATGACGCCATCTAAACCTCAGGGAAACTCATCGGAACTTCATAACAAAGCGTAAACAAAGTTATAGTATGCACGGATGTATTATTTGATCATCCAGAGCCGTTCTTGCTACATATTTAGTTAAATAACTCTGAGGTTTGCATGTAGTTGCAGTTCTAACTTATATAATATCAAAGTATACTATCTTACTAATTGCGACGCAATCAAAACATCAGCGTAACATTACGGAACTTCATAACAAAGCGAAAACAAAGTTATACTATGCACGTATGTAGTATTTGATCATCCCTAGCGGTTCTTCCTACATATTTTGTTAAATAACTCTGAGGTTTGCATGTAGTTGCAGTTCTATCTTATATAATATCAAAGTATACTATCTTACTAATTGCGACGCAATCAAAACATCAGCGAAACTTTGCGGAACTTCATAACAAAGCGTAAACAAAGTTATACTATGCACGGATGTACTATTTGATCATCCTGAGCGGTTCTTGCTACATATTTAGTTAAATAACTCTGAGTTTTGCACGTAGTTGCAGTTCTATCTTATATAATATCAAATTATACTATCTTACCAGTACGACGCCATCTAAACCTCAGCGAAACTTTGCGGAACTTCATAACAAAGCGTAAACAAAGTTATACTATGCACGGATGTACTATTTGGTCATCCTGAGCGGTTCTTGCTACATATTTAGTTAAATAACTCTGAGGTTTGCATGTAGTTGCAGTTCTAACTTATATAATATCAAAGTATACTATCTTACTAATTGCGACGCAATCAAAACATCAGCGAAACATTACGGAACTTCATAACAAATCGAAAACAAAGTTATACTATGCACGTATGTACTATTTGATCATCCTGAGCGGTTCTTGCTACATATTTAGGAAAATAACTCTGAGTTTTGCACGTAGTTGCAGTTCTATCTTATATAATATCAAAGTATACTATCTTACTAATTGCGACGCAATCAAAACATCAGCGAAACATTACGGAACTTCATAACAAAGCGAAAACAAAGTTATACTATGCACGTATGTACTATTTGATCATCCTGAGCGGTTCTTGCTACATATTTAGTTAAATAACTCTGAGTTTTGCACGTAGTTGCAGTTCTATCTTATATAATATCAAAGTATACTATCTTACTAATTGCGACGCAATCAAAACATCAGCGAAACATTGCGGAACTTCATAACAAAGCGAAAACAAAGTTATACTATGCACGTATGTAGTATTTGATCATCCCTAGCGGTTCTTCCTACATATTTTGTTAAATAACTCTGAGGTTTGCATGTAGTTGCAGTTCTATCTTATATAATATCAAAGTATACTATCTTACTAATTGCGACGCAATCAAAACATCAGCGAAACTTTGCGGAACTTCATAACAAAGCGTAAACAAAATTATACTATGCACGGATGTACTATTTGATCATCCTGAGCGGTTCTTGCTACATATTTAGTTAAATAACTCTGAGTTTTGCACGTAGTTGCAGTTCTATCTTATATAATATCAAATTATACTATCTTACCAGTACGACGCCATCTAAACCTGAGCGAAACTTTGCGGAACTTCATAACAAAGCGTAAACAAAGTTATACTATGCACGGATGTACTATTTGATCATCCTGAGCGGTTCTTGCTACATATTTAGTTAAATAACTCTGAGGTTTGCATGTAGTTGCAGTTCTAACTTATATAATATCAAAGTATACTATCTTACCAGTACGACGCCATCTAAACCTCAGCGAAACTTTGCGGAACTTCATAACAAAACGTAAACAAAGTTATACTATGCACGGATGTACTATTTGATCATACTGAGCGGTTCTTGCTACATATATAGTTAAATAACTCTGAGGTTTGCATGTAGTTGCAGTTCTAACTTATATAATATCAAAGTATACTATCTTACCAGCACGACGCCATCTAAACCTCAGCGAAACTTTGCGTAACTTCATAACAAAGCGTAAACAAAGTTATACTATGCACGGATGTACTATTTGTTCATCCTGAGCGGTTCTGGCTACATATTTTGTTAAATAACTCTGAGGTGTGCAGGTATTTGCAGTTCTAACTTATCTAATATCAATGTACACTATTTCACCAATACGACGCCATAAAACCTCAACGAAACTTTGCGGAACTTCATAACAAAGCGTAAACAAAGTTATACTATGCACGGATGTACTATTTGATCATCCCTAGCGGTTCTTGCTCCATATTTTGTTAAATAACTCTGAGGTTTGCATGTAGTTGCAGTTCTAACTTATATAATATCAAAGTATACTATCTTACCAGTATGACGCCATCTAAACCTCAGTGAAACTCATCGGAACTACATAACAAAGCGTAAACAAAGTTATAGTATGCACGGATATATTATTTGATCATCCAGAGCCGTTCTTGCTACATATTTATTTAAATAACTATGAGGTTTGCATGTAGTTGCAGTTCTATCTTATATAATATCAAAGTATACTATCCCACCAATACGACGCAATCAAAACCTCAGCGAAACATTGCGGAACTTCATAAGAAAGCGTAAACAAAGTTATACTATGCACGTATGTACTATTTGATCATCCTGAGCGGTTCTTGCTACATATTTTGTTAAATAACTCTGAGGTTTGCATGTAGTTGCAGTTCGATCTTATATAATATCAAAGTATACTATCCCACCAATACGACGCCATCAAAACCTCAGCGAAACTTTGCGGAACTTCATAACATAGCGTAAACAAAGTTATACTATGCACGGATGTACTATTTGATCATCCTGAGCGGTTCTTGCTACATATTTAGTTAAATAACTCTGAGGTTTGCATGTAGTTGCAGTTCTAACTTATATAATATCAAAGTATACTATCTTACCAGTATGACGCCATCTAAACCTCAGGGAAACTCATCGGAACTACATAACAAAGCGTAAACAAAGTTATACTATACACGGATGTACTATTTGATCATCCTGAGCGGTTCTTGCTACATATTTTGTTAAATAACTCTGAGGTGTGCAGGTATTTGCAGTTCTAACTTATCTAATATCAATGTACACTATTTCACCAATACGACGCCATAAAACCTCAACGAAACTTTGCGGAACTTCATAACAAAGCGTAAACAAAGTTATACTATGCACGGATGTACTATTTGATCATCCCTAGCGGTTCTTGCTCCATATTTTGTTAAATAACTCTGAGGTTTGCATGTAGTTGCAGTTCTATCTTATATAATATCAAAGTATACTATCCCACCAATACGATGCAATCAAAACATCAGTGACACTTTGCGGAACTTCATAACAAACGTAAACAAAGTTATACTATGCACGGATGTACTATTTGATCATACTGAGCGGTTCTTGCTACATATTTAGTTAAATAACTCTGAGGTTTGCATGTAGTTGCAGTTCTAACTTATATAATATCAAAGTATACTATCTTACTAATTGCGACGCAATCAAAACATCAGCGAAACATTACGGAACTTCATAACAAAGCGAAAACAAATTTATACTATGCACGTATGTAGTATTTGATAATCCTGAGCGGTTCTTGCTACATATTTAGTTAAATAACTCTGAGTTTTGCACGTAGTTGCAGTTCTATCTTATATAATATCAAAGTATACTATCTTACTAATTGCGACGCAATAAAACCTCAGCGAAACATTGCGGAACTTCATAACAAAGCGTAAACAAAGTTATACTATGCACGTATGTAGTATTTGATCATCCCTAGCGGTTCTTCCTACATATTTTGTTAAATAACTCTGAGGTTTGCATGTAGTTGCAGTTCTATCTTATATAATATCAAAGTATACTATCTTACTAATTGCGACGCAATCAAAACATCAGCGAAACTTTGCGGAACATCATAACAAAGCGTAAACAAAGTTATACTATGCACGGATGTACTATTTGATCATCCTGAGCGGTTCTTGCTACATATTTAGTTAAATAACTCTGAGTTTTGCACGTAGTTGCAGTTCTATCTTATATAATATCAAAGTATACTATCCCACCAATACGACGCCATCAAAACCTCAGCGAAACTTTGCGGAACTTCATAACAAAGCGTAAACAAAGTTATACTATGCACGGATGTACTATTTGATCATCCTGAGCGGTTCTTGCTACATATTTAGTTAAATAACTCTGAGGTTTGCATGTAGTTGCAGTTCTAACTTATATAATATCAAAGTATACTATCTTACCAGTATGACGCCATCTAAACCTCAGTGAAACTCATCGGAACTACATAACAAAGCGTAAACAAAGTTATAGTATGCACGGATATATTATTTGATCATCCAGAGCCGTTCTTGCTACATATTTAGTTAAATAACTCTGAGGTTTGCATGTAGTTGCAGTTCTATCTTATATAATATCAAAGTATACTATCCCACCAATACGACGCAATCAAAACCTCAGCGAAACATTGCGGAACTTCATAACAAAGCGTAAACAAAGTTATACTATGCACGTATGTACTATTTGATCATCCTGAGCGGTTCTTGCTACATATTTTGTTAAATAACTCTGAGGTTTGCATGTAGTTGCAGTTCAATCTTATATAATATCAAAGTATACTATCCCACCAATACGACGCCATCAAAACCTCAGCGAAACTTTGCGGAACTTCATAACAAAGCGTAAACAAAGTTATACTATGCACGGATGTACTATTTGATCATCCTGAGCGGTTCTTGCTACATATTTAGTTAAATAACTCTGAGGTTTGCATGTAGTTGCAGTTCTAACTTATATAATATCAAAGTATACTATCTTACCAGTATGACGCCATCTAAACCTCAGCGAAACTTTGCGGAACTTCATAACAAAGCGAAAACAAAGTTATACTATGCACGGATGTACTATTTGATCATCCTGAGCGGTTCTTGCTACATATTTAGTTAAATAACTCTGAGGTTTGCATGTAGTTGCAGTTCTAACTTATATAATATCAAAGTATACTATCCCACCAATACGATGCAATCAAAACATCAGTGACACATTGCGGAACTTCATAACAAAGCGTAAACAAAGTTATACTATGCACGGATGTACTATTTGATCATCCTGAGCGGTTCTTGCTACATATTTAGTTAAATAACTCTGAGGTTTGCATGTAGTTGCAGTTCTATCTTATATAATATCAAAGTATACTATCTTACTAATTGCGACGAAATCAAAACATCAGCGAAACATTACGGAACTTCATAACAAAGCGAAAACAAAGTTATACTATGCACGTATGTAGTATTTGATCATCCCTAGCGGTTCTTCCTACATATTTTGTTAAATAACTCTGAGGTTTGCATGTAGTTGCAGTTCTATCTTATATAATATCAAAGTATACTATCTTACTAATTGCGACGCAATCAAAACATCAGCGAAACTTTGCGGAACATCATAACAAAGCGTAAACAAAGTTATACTATGCACGGATGTACTATTTGATCATCCTGAGCGGTTCTTGCTACATATTTAGTTAAATAACTCTGAGTTTTGCAGGTATTTGCAGTTCTATCTTATATAATATCAAAGTATACTATCCCACCAATACGACGCCATCAAAACCTCAGCGAAACTTTGCGGAACTTCATAACAAAGCGTAAACAAAGTTATACTATGCACGGATGTACTATTTGATCATCCTGAGCGGTTCTTGCTACATATTTAGTTAAATAACTCTGAGGTTTGCATGTAGTTGCAGTTCTAACTTATATAATATCAAAGTATACTATCTTACCAGTATGACGCCATCTAAACCTCAGAGAAACTCATCGGAACTTCATAACAGAGCGTAAACAAAGTTATAGTATGCACGGATGTATTATTTGATCATCCAGAGCCGTTCTTGCTACATATTTAGTTAAATAACTCTGAGGTTTGCATGTAGTTGCAGTTCTATCTTATATAATATCAAAGTATACTATCCCACCAATACGACGCAATCAAAACCTCAGCGAAACATTGCGGAACTTCGTAACAAAGCGTAAACAAAGTTATACTATGCACGTATGTACTACTTGATCATCCTGAGCGGTTCTTGCTACATATTTTGTTAAATAACTCTGAGGTTTGCATGTAGTTGCAGTTCGATCTTATATAATATCAAAGTATACTATCCCACCAATACGACGCCATCAAAACCTCAGCGAAACTTTGCGGAACTTCATAACAAAGCGTAAACAAAGTTATACTATGCACGGATGTACTATTTGATCATCCTGAGCGGTTCTTGCTACATATTTAGTTAAATAACTCTGAGGTTTGCATGTAGTTGCAGTTCTAACTTATATAATATCAAAGTATACTATCTTACCAGTATGACGCCATCTAAACCTCAGGGAAACTCATCGGTACTTCATAACAAAGCGTAAACAAAGTTATACTATGCACGGATGTACTATTTGATCATCCTGAGCGGTTCTTGCTACATATTTAGTTAAATAACTCTGAGGTTTGCATGTAGTTGCAGTTCTAACTTATATAATATCAAAGTATACTATCTTACTAATTGCGACGCAATCAAAACATCAGCGAAACTTTGCGGAACTTCATAACAAAGCGTAAACAAAGTTATACTATGCACGTATGTAGTATTTGATCATCCCTAGCGGTTCTTCCTACATATTTTGTTAAATAACTCTGAGGTTTGCATGTAGTTGCAGTTCTATCTTATATAATATCAAAGTATACTATCTTACTAATTGCGACGCAATCAAAACATCAGCAAAACTTTGCGGAACTTCATAACAAAGCGTAAACAAAGTTATACTATGCACGGATGTACTATTTGATCATCCTGAGCGGTTCTTGCTACATATTTAGTTAAATAACTCTGAGTTTTGCACTTAGTTGCAGTTCTATCTTATATAATATCAAATTATACTATCTTACCAGTACGACGCCATCTAAACCTGAGCGAAACTTTGCGGAACTTCATAACAAAGCGAAAACAAAGTTATACTATGCACGGATGTACTATTTGGTCATTCTGAGCGGTTCTTGCTACATATTTAGTTAAATAACTCTGAGGTTTGCATGTAGTTGCAGTTCTAACTTATATAATATCAAAGTATACTATCTTACCAGTACAACGCCATCTAAACCTCAGCGAAACTTTGCGGAACTTCATAACAAAACGTAAACAAAGTTATACTATGCACGGATGTACTATTTGATCATACTGAGCGGTTCTTGCTACATATATAGTTAAATAACTCTGAGGTTTGCATGTAGTTGCAGTTCTAACTTATATAATATCAAAGTATACTATCTTACCAGCACGACGCCATCTAAACCTCAGCGAAACTTTGCGTAACTTCATAACAAAGCGTAAACAAAGTTATACTATGCACGGATGTACTATTTGTTCATCCTGAGCTGTTCTTGCTACATATTTTGTTAAATAACTCTGAGGTGTGCAGGTATTTGCAGTTCTAACTTATCTAATATCAATGTATACTATCTTATCAATACGACGCAATCAAAACCTCAGCGAAACTTCGCGGAACTTCATAACAAAGCGTAAATAAAGTTATACTATGCACGGATGTACTATTTGATCATCCTGAGCGGTTCTTGCTACATATTTAGTTAAATAACTCTAAGCTTTGCAGGTATTTTAGTTCTACCTTATATAATATCATAGTATACTATCTTACCAATACGATGCAATCAAAACATCAGTGACACTTTGCGGAACTTCATAACAAAGCGTAAACAAAGTTATACCATGCACGGATGTACTATTTGATCATTCTGAGCGGTTCTTGCTACATATTTAGTTAAATAACTCTGAGGTTTGCATGTAGTTGCAGTTCTAACTTATATAATATCAAAGTATACTATCCCAGCAATACGACGCCATCAAAACCTCAGCGAAACTTTGCGGAACTTCATAACAAAGCGTAAACAAAGTTATACTATGCACGGATGTACTATTTGATCATCCTGAGCGGTTCTTGCTACATATTTAGTTAAATAACTCTGAGGTTTGCATGTAGTTGCAGTTCTAACTTATATAATATCAAAGTATACTATCTTACCAGTATGACGCCATCTAAACCTCAGCGAAACTTTGCGGAACTTCATAACAAAGCGAAAACAAAGTTATACTATGCACGGATGTACTATTTGGTCATCCTGAGCGGTTCTTGCTACATATTTAGTTAAATAACTCTGAGGTTTGCATGTAGTTGCAGTTCTAACTTATATAATATCAAAGTATACTATCTTACCAATACGCCACGCCATCAAAACCTCAGGGAAACTCATCGGAACTTCATAACAAAGCGTAAACAAAGTTATAGTATGCACGGATGTATTATTTGATCATCCAGAGCCGTTCTTGCTACATATTTAGTTAAATAACTCTGAGGTTTGCATGTAGTTGCAGTTCTATCTTATATAATATCAAAGTATACTATCCCACCAATACGACGCAATCAAAACCTCAGCGAAACATTGCGGAACTTCATAACAAAGCGAAAACAAAGTTATACTATGCACGGATGTACTATTTGATCATCCTGAGCGGTTCTTGCTACATATTTAGTTAAATAACTCTGAGGTTTGCATGTAGTTGCAGTTCTAACTTATATAATATCAAAGTATACTATCTTACCAGTACGACGCCATCTAAACCTCAGCGAAACTTTGCGGAACTTCATAACAAAGCGTAAACAAAGTTATACTATGCACGGATGTACTATTTGATCATCCTGAGCGGTTCTTGCTACATATTTTGTTAAATAACTCTGAGGTGTGCAGGTATTTGCAGTTCTAACTTATATAATATCAAAGTATACTATCTTATCAGCACGACGCCATCTAAACCTCAGCGAAACTTTGCGTAACTTCATAACAAAGCGTAAACAAAGTTATACTATGCACGGATGTACTATTTGATCATCCTGAGCGGTTCTTGCTACATATTTTGTTAAATAACTCTGAGGTTTGCATGTAGTTGGAGTTCTAACTTATATAATATCAAAGTATACTATCTTACCAGCACGACGCCATCTAAACCTCAGCGAAACTTCGCGGAACTTCATAACAAAGCGTAAATAAAGTTATACTATGCACGGATGTACTATTTGATCATCCTGAGCGGTTCTTGCTACATATTTAGTTAAATAACTCTAAGCTTTGCAGGTATTTTAGTTCTACCTTATATAATATCATAGTATACTATCTTACCAATACGATGCAATCAAAACATCAGTGACACTTTGCGGAACTTCATAACAAAGCGTAAACAAAGTTATACCATGCACGGATGTAGTATTTGATCATTCTGAGCGGTTCTTGCTACATATTTAGTTAAATAACTCTGAGGTTTGCATGTAGTTGCAGTTCTAACTTATATAATATCAAAGTATACTATCCCAGCAATACGACGCCATCAAAACCTCAGCGAAACTTTGCGGAACTTCATAACAAAGCGAAAACAAAGTTATACTATGCACGGATGTACTATTTGGTCATCCTGAGCGGTTCTTGCTACATATTTAGTTAAATAACTCTGAGGTTTGCATGTAGTTGCAGTTCTAACTTATATAATATCAAAGTATACTATCCCAGCAATACGACGCCATCAAAACCTCAGCGAAACTTTGCGGAACTTCATAACAAAGCGTAAACAAAGTTATACTATGCACGGATGTACTATTTGATCATCCTGAGCGGTTCTTGCTACATATTTAGTTAAATAACTCTGAGGTTTGCATGTAGTTGCAGTTCTAACTTATATAATATCAAAGTATACTATCTTACCAGTATGACGCCATCTAAACCTCAGCGAAACTTTGCGGAACTTCATAACAAAGCGAAAACAAAGTTATACTATGCACGGATGTACTATTTGGTCATCCTGAGCGGTTCTTGCTACATATTTAGTTAAATAACTCTGAGGTTTGCATGTAGTTGCAGTTCTAACTTATATAATATCAAAGTATACTATCTTACCAATCCGCCACGCCATCAAAACCTCAGGGAAACTCATCGGAACTTCATAACAAAGCGTAAACAAAGTTATAGTATGCACGGATGTATTATTTGATCATCCAGAGCCGTTCTTGCTACATATTTAGTTAAATAACTCTGAGGTTTGCATGTAGTTGCAGTTCTATCTTATATAATATCAAAGTATACTATCCCACCAATACGACGCAATCAAAACCTCAGCGAAACATTGCGGAACTTCATAACAAAGCGAAAACAAAGTTATACTATGCACGGATGTACTATTTGATCATCCTGAGCGGTTCTTGCTACATATTTTGTTAAATAACTCTGAGGTGTGCAGGTATTTGCAGTTCTAACTTATATAATATCAAAGTATACTATCTTACCAGCACGACGCCATCTAAACCTCAGCGAAACTTTGCGTAACTTCATAACAAAGCGTAAACAAAGTTATACTATGCACGGATGTACTATTTGATCATCCTGAGCGGTTCTTGCTACATATTTTGTTAAATAACTCTGAGGTTTGCATGTAGTTGCAGTTCTATCTTATATAATATCAAAGTATACTATCTTACTAATTGCGACGCAATCAAAACATCAGCAAAACTTTGCGGAACTTCATAACAAAGCGTAAACAAAGTTATACTATGCACGGATGTACTATTTGATCATCCTGAGCGGTTCTTGCTACATATTTAGTTAAAGAACTCTGAGTTTTGCACGTAGTTGCAGTTCTATCTTATATAATATCAAATTATACTATCTTACCAGTATGACGCCATCTAAACCTCAGCGAAACTTTGCGGAACTTCATAACAAAGCGAAAACAAAGTTATACTATGCACGGATGTACTATTTGGTCATTCTGAGCGGTTCTTGCTACATATTTAGTTAAATAACTCTGAGGTTTGCATGTAGTTGCAGTTCTAACTTATATAATATCAAAGTATACTATCTTACCAGCACGACGCCATCTAAACCTCAGCGAAACTTTGCGTAACTTCATAACAAAGCGTAAACAAAGTTATACTATGCACGGATGTACTATTTGTTCATCCTGAGCTGTTCTTGCTACATATTTTGTTTAATAACTCTGAGGTGTGCAGGTATTTTAGTTCTACCTTATATAATATCATAGTATACTATCTTACCAATACGATGCAATCAAAACATCAGTGACACTTTGCGGAACTTCATAACAAAGCGTAAACAAAGTTATACCATGCACGGATGTAGTATTTGATCATTCTGAGCGGTTCTTGCTACATATTTAGTTAAATAACTCTGAGGTTTGCATGTAGTTGCAGTTCTAACTTATATAATATCAAAGTATACTATCCCAGCAATACGATGCCATCAAAACCTCAGCGAAACTTTGCGGAACTTCATAACAAAGCGTAAACAAAGTTATACTATGCACGGATGTACTATTTGATCATCCTGAGCGGTTCTTGCTACATATTTAGTTAAATAACTCTGAGGTTTGCATGTAGTTGCAGTTCTAACTTATATAATATCAAAGTATACTATCTTACCAGTATGACGCCATCTAAACCTCAGCGAAACTTTGCGGAACTTCATTGTAACAGACCTGGATATTCCAGGCCTGTTACGAACGGGAACACGCGCCGCCGCGACTACCCCCGAGCGTAGCCGACGATCCCCGAACGACATCGACCCCGGGCTTCGCGCCCCCGCGCCTAGAAACCGGGTTACGCGGGAAACGGAATCCGCCATATTACAAGAAGGCGCGAACCGGACGCGAGACGAACACCGGAACTTCCGCCGAAAACCATTCCGCGCCGCGCCCCTCACCCTAGAGTGCTGAGGGCATAAAGGGAACCCGCGAGCAGGCACGAGCCTCTTTTGCTTCCGGACCACCCGCGAGTTTAGATACAGAGTAATATCCTCGAGTCACGACAAACACATACTGACACTTTTCACACACGCACATACAACGGATTCCCTGTAAGTATTCCGGTGTTCGTGCCGTCCTTTCCGTCTTCCCGGTAACCGCAGTTGCCCCTGGCCCCCACCTGGACGAGACCCTGGCCGAGCTACGTAACCGTAGTTGCTATCGTTCGGCCGGTGAACCGGAAATGTACGCATAGACGCCCGCAGGCGTCTCCGTACCACCGAAAATGCGCTCCTCCGCAGAGGACCGGCCGTAAGCCAGGAACCCATGGCCATGGCTCCGACGAGAGTTGCTGCCGAGGCTAAGGGAGATCGGCTCCCGGACCCGCACGCGTGTCGCCCGCTGTCGACGCCGTGTCCCCGCCGTATCGCGTCCCGATAAAGCGCGAACCGATAAGCCGCGACACGATAATGTCCGCAGCACGACAAGCCGCGCCTCGCGATAACACGCGTCCCGGACTATCCGAAACCGCGGCGTCCGAAACCGCGCCGTACGATACCGAGGCGATACACGAGTCGCGAACCGTAGCCGTTGAAACGTAACCATTGCGAAGTTTATTTCACCCCGCTTTTTCCACTCGCGTATCCTACGAATCCTGGCCCGGCGAGCTCAATCCGGCCGCGAGTCCCGTCCGTTGCAACGAGCCCGCGAAAACCGAGCACGTTACATCATAACAAAGCGAAAACAAAGTTATACTATGCACGGATGTACTATTTGGTCATCCTGAGCGGTTCTTGCTACATATTTAGTTAAATAACTCTGAGGTTTGCATGTAGTTGCAGTTCTAACTTATATAATATCAAAGTATACTATCTTACCAACACGCCACGCCATCAAAACCTTAGTGAAACTCATCGGAACTACATAACAAAGCGTAAACAAAGTTATAGTATGCACGGATGTATTATTTGATCATCCAGAGCCGTTCTTGCTACATATTTAGATAAATAACTATGAGGTTTGCATGTAGTTGCAGTTCTATCTTATATAATATCAAAGTATACTATCCCACCAATACGACGCAATCAAAACCTCAGCGAAACATTGCGGAACTTCATAACAAAGCGAAAACAAAGTTATACTATGCACGGATGTACTATTTGGTCATCCTGAGCGGTTCTTGCTACATATTTAGTTAAATAACTCTGAGGTTTGCATGTAGTTGCAGTTCTAACTTATATAATATCAAAGTATACTATCTTACCAGTACGACGCCATCTAAACCTCAGCGAAACTTTGCGGAATTTCATAACAAAGCGTAAACAAAGTTATACTATGCACGGATGTACTATTTGTTCATCCTGAGCGGTTCTTGCTACATATTTTGTTAAATAACTCTGAGGTGTGCAGGTATTTGCAGTTCTAACTTATATAATATCAAAGTATACTATCTTACTAATTGCGACGCAATCAAAACATCAGCGAAACTTTGCGGAACTTCATAACAAAGCGTAAACAAAGTTATACTATGCACGGATGTACTATGTGATCATCCTGAGCGGTTCTTGCTACATATTTAGTTAAATAACTCTGAGTTTTGCACGTAGTTGCAGTTCTATCTTATATAATATCAAAGTATACTATCTTACTAATTGCGACGCAAACAAAACATCAGCGAAACTTTGCGGAACTTCATAACAAAGCGTAAACAAAGTTATACTATGCACGGATGTACTATTTGATCATCCTGAGCGATTCTTGCTACATATTTTGTTAAATAACTCTAAGCATTGCAGGTATTTTCAGTTCTACCTTATATAATATCATAGTATACTATCTTACCAATACGATGCAATCAAATCATCAGTGACACTTTGCGGAACTTCATAACAAAGCGTAAACAAAGTTATACCATGCACGGATGTAGTATTTGATCATCCTGAGCGGTTCTTGCTACATATTTAGTTAAATAACTCTGAGGTTTGCATGTAGTTGCAGTTCTAACTTATATAATATCAAAGTATACTATCCCACCAATACGACGCCATCAAAACCTCAGCGAAACTTTGCGGAACTTCATAACAAAGCGTAAACAAAGTTATACTATGCACGGATGTACTATTTGATCATCCTGAGCGGTTCTTGCTACATATTTAGTTAAATAACTCTGAGGTTTGCATGTAGTTGCAGTTCTAACTTATATAATATCAAAGTATACTATCTTACCAGTATGACGCCATCTAAACCTCAGCGAAACTTTGCGGAACTTCATAACAAAGCGAAAACAAAGTTATACTATGCACGGATGTACTATTTGATCATCCTGAGCGGTTCTTGCTACATATTTAGTTAAATAACTCTGAGGTTTGCATGTAGTTGCAGTTCTAACTTATATAATATCAAAGTATACTATCTTACCAATACGCCACGCCATCAAAACCTCAGGGAAACTCATCGGAACTTCATAACAAAGCGTAAACAAAGTTATAGTATGCACGGATGTATTATTTGATCATCCAGAGCCGTTCTTGTTACATATTTAGTTAAATAACTATGAGGTTTGCATGTAGTTGCAGTTCTATCTTATATAATATCAAAGTATACTATCCCACCAATACGACGCAATCAAAACCTCAGCGAAACATTGCGGAACTTCATAACAAAGCGTAAACAAAGTTATACTATGCACGGATGTAGTATTTGATCATCCTGACCGGTTCTTGCTACATATTTTGTTAATTAACTCTGAGGTGTGCAGGTATTTGCAGTTCTAACTTATATAATATCAAAGTATACTATCTTACCAATCCGCCACGCCATCAAAACCTCAGGGAAACTCATCAGAACTTCATAACAAAGCGTAAACAAAGTTATACTATGAACGTATGTACTATTTGATCATCCTGAGCGGTTCTTGCTACATATTTGGTTAAATAACTCTAAGCTTTGCAGGTATTTTAGTTCTACCTTATATAATATCATAGTATACTATCTTACCAATACGATGCAATCGAAACATCAGTGATTCTTTGCGGAACTTCATAACAAAGCGTAAACAAAGTTATACTATGCACGGATGTACTATTTGATCATCCTGAGCGGTTCTTGCTACATATTTAGTTAAATAACTCTGAGGTTTGCATGTAGTTGCAGTTCTAACTTATATAATATCAAAGTATACTATCTTACCAGTATGACGCCATCTAAACCTCAGTGAAACTCATCGGAACTACATAACAAAGCGTAAACAAAGTTATAGTATGCACGGATATATTATTTGATCATCCAGAGCCGTTCTTGCTACATATTTATTTAAATAACTCTGAGGTTTGCATGTAGTTGCAGTTCTATCTTATATAATATCAAAGTATACTATCCCACCAATACGACGCAATCAAAACCTCAGCGAAACATTGCGGAACTTCATAACAAAGCGTAAACAAAGTTATACTATGCACGTATGTACTATTTGATCATCCTGAGCGGTTCTTGCTACATATTTTGTTAAATAACTCTGAGGTTTGCATGTAGTTGCAGTTCGATCTTATATAATATCAAAGTATACTATCCCACCAATACGACGCCATCAAAACCTCAGCGAAACTTTGCGGAACTTCATAACAAAGCGTAAACAAAGTTATACTATGCACGGATGTACTATTTGATCATCCTGAGCGGTTCTTGCTACATATTTAGTTAAATAACTCTGAGGTTTGCATGTAGTTGCAGTTCTAACTTATATAATATCAAAGTATACTATCTTACCAGTACGACGCCATCTAAACCTCAGCGAAACTTTGCGGAACTTCATAACAAAGCGTAAACAAAGTTATACTATGCACGGATGTACTATTTGATCATCCTGAGACGTTCTTGCTACATATTTAGTTAAATAACTCTGAGGTTTGCATGTAGTTGCAGTTCTAACTTATATAATATCAAAGTATACTATCCCACCAATACGATGCAATCAAAACATCAGTGACACATTGCGGAACTTCATAACAAAGCGTAAACAAAGTTATACTATGCACGGATGTACTATTTGATCATACTGAGCGGTTCTTGCTACATATTTAGTTAAATAACTCTGAGGTTTGCATGTAGATGCAGTTCTATCTTATATAATATCAAAGTATACTATCTTACTAATTGCGACGCAATCAAAACATCAGCGAAACATTACGGAACTTCAAAACAAAGCGAAAACAAAGTTATACTATGCACGTATGTAGTATTTGATCATCCCTAGCGGTTCTTCCTACATATTTTGTTAAATAACTCTGAGGTTTGCATGTAGTTGCAGTTCTATCTTATATAATATCAAAGTATACTATCTTACTAATTGCGACGCAATCAAAACATCAGCGAAACTTTGCGGAACATCATAACAAAGCGTAAACAAAGTTATACTATGCACGGATGTACTATTTGATCATCCTGAGCGGTTCTTGCTACATATTTAGTTAAATAACTCTGAGTTTTGCACGTAGTTGCAGTTCTATCTTATATAATATCAAAGTATACTATCCCACCAATACGACGCCATCAAAACCTCAGCGAAACTTTGCGGAACTTCATAACAAAGCGTAAACAAAGTTATACTATGCACGGATGTACTATTTGATCATCCTGAGCGGTTCTTGCTACATATTTAGTTAAATAACTCTGAGGTTTGCATGTAGTTGCAGTTCTAACTTATATAATATCAAAGTATACTATCTTACCAGTATGACGCCATCTAAACCTCAGAGAAACTCATCGGAACTTCATAACAAAGCGTAAACAAAGTTATAGTATGCACGGATGTATTATTTGATCATCCAGAGCCGTTCTTGCTACATATTTAGTTAAATAACTCTGAGGTTTGCATGTAGTTGCAGTTCTATCTTATATAATATCAAAGTATACTATCCCACCAATACGACGCAATCAAAACCTCAGCGAAACATTGCGGAACTTCATAACAAAGCGTAAACAAAGTTATACTATGCACGTATGTACTACTTGATCATCCTGAGCGGTTCTTGCTACATATTTTGTTAAATAACTCTGAGGTTTGCATGTAGTTGCAGTTCGATCTTATATAATATCAAAGTATACTATCCCACCAATACGACGCCATCAAAACCTCAGCGAAACTTTGCGGAACTTCATAACAAAGCGTAAACAAAGTTATACTATGCACCGATGTACTATTTGATCATCCTGAGCGGTTCTTGCTACATATTTAGTTAAATAACTCTGAGGTTTGCATGTAGTTGCAGTTCTAACTTATATAATATCAAAGTATACTATCTTACCAGTATGACGCCATCTAAACCTCAGGGAAACTCATCGGAACTACATAACAAAGCGTAAACAAAGTTATACTATACACGGATGTACTATTTGATCATCCTGAGCGGTTCTTGCTACATATTTAGTTAAATAACTCTGAGGTTTGCATGTAGTTGCAGTTCTAACTTATATAATATCAAAGTATACTATCTTACTAATTGCGACGCAATCAAAACATCAGCGAAACTTTGCGGAACTTCATAACAAAGCGAAAACAAAGTTATACTATGCACGTATGTAGTATTTGATCATCCCTAGCGGTTCTTCCTACATATTTTGTTAAATAACTCTGAGGTTTGCATGTAGTTGCAGTTCTATCTTATATAATATCAAAGTATACTATCTTACTAATTGCGACGCAATCAAAACATCAGCAAAACTTTGCGGAACTTCATAACAAAGCGTAAACAAAGTTATACTATGCACGGATGTACTATTTGATCATCCTGAGCGGTTCTTGCTACATATTTAGTTAAATAACTCTGAGTTTTGCACTTAGTTGCAGTTCTATCTTATATAATATCAAATTATACTATCTTACCAGTATGACGCCATCTAAACCTCAGCGAAACTTTGCGGAACTTCATAACAAAGCGTAAACAAAGTTATACTATGCACGTATGTACTATTTGGTCATTCTGAGCGGTTCTTGCTACATATTTAGTTAAATAACTCTGAGGTTTGCATGTAGTTGCAGTTCTAACTTATATAATATCAAAGTATACTATCTTACCAGTACAACGCCATCTAAACCTCAGCGAAACTTTGCGGAACTTCATAACAAAACGTAAACAAAGTTATACTATGCACGGATGTACTATTTGATCATCCTGAGCGGTTCTTGCTACATATATAGTTAAATAACTCTGAGGTTTGCATGTAGTTGCAGTTCTAACTTATATAATATCAAAGTATACTATCTTACCAGCACGACGCCATCTAAACCTCAGCGAAACTTTGCGTAACTTCATAACAAAGCGTAAACAAAGTTATACTATGCACGGATGTACTATTTGTTCATCCTGAGCTGTTCTTGCTACATATTTTGTTAAATAACTCTGAGGTGTGCATGTATTTGCAGTTCTAACTTATCTAATATCAATGTATACTATCTTATCAATACGACGCAATCAAAACCTCAGCGAAACTTCGCGGAACTTCATAACAAAGCGTAAATAAAGTTATACTATGCACGGATGTACTATTTGATCATCCTGAGCGGTTCTTGCTACATATTTAGTTAAATAACTCTAAGCTTTGCAGGTATTTTAGTTCTACCTTATATAATATCATAGTATACTATCTTACCAATACGATGCAATCAAAACATCAGTGACACTTTGCGGAACTTCATAACAAAGCGTAAACAAAGTTATACCATGCACGGATGTAGTATTTGATCATTCTGAGCGGTTCTTGCTACATATTTAGTTAAATAACTCTGAGGTTTGCATGTAGTTGCAGTTCTAACTTATATAATATCAAAGTATACTATCCCACCAATACGATGCAATCAAAACATCAGTGACACATTGCGGAACTTCATAACAAAGCGAAAACAAAGTTATACTATGCACGGATGTACTATTTGATCATACTGAGCGGTTCTTGCTACATATTTAGTTAAATAACTCTGAGGTTTGCATGTAGATGCAGTTCTATCTTATATAATATCAAAGTATACTATCTTACTAATTGCGACGCAATCAAAACATCAGCGAAACATTACGGAACTTCATAACAAAGCGAAAACAAAGTTATACTATGCACGTATGTAGTATTTGATCATCCCTAGCGGTTCTTCCTACATATTTTGTTAAATAACTCTGAGGTTTGCATGTAGTTGCAGTTCTATCTTATATAATATCAAAGTATACTATCTTACTAATTGCGACGCAATCAAAACATCAGCGAAACTTTGCGGAACATCATAACAAAGCGTAAACAAAGTTATACTATGCACGGATGTACTATTTGATCATCCTGAGCGGTTCTTGCTACATATTTAGTTAAATAACTCTGAGTTTTGCACGTAGTTGCAGTTCTATCTTATATAATATCAAAGTATACTATCCCACCAATACGACGCCATCAAAACCTCAGCGAAACTTTGCGAAACTTCATAACAAAGCGTAAACAAAGTTATACTATGCACGGATGTACTATTTGATCATCCTGAGCGGTTCTTGCTACATATTTAGTTAAATAACTCTGAGGTTTGAGTGTAGTTGCAGTTCTAACTTATATAATATCAAAGTATACTATCTTACCAGTATGACGCCATCTAAACCTCAGTGAAACTCATCGGAACTACATAACAAAGCGTAAACAAAGTTATAGTATGCACGGATGTATTATTTGATCATCCAGAGCCGTTCTTGCTACATATTTAGTTAAATAACTATGAGGTTTGCATGTAGTTGCAGTTCTATCTTATATAATATCAAAGTATACTATCCCACCAATACGACGCAATCAAAACCTCAGCGAAACATTGCGGAACTTCATAACAAAGCGTAAACAAAGTTATACTATGCACGTATGTACTACTTGATCATCCTGAGCGGTTCTTGCTACATATTTTGTTAAATAACTCTGAGGTTTGCATGTAGTTGCAGTTCGATCTTATATAATATCAAAGTATACTATCCCACCAATACGACGCCATCAAAACCTCAGCGAAACTTTGCGGAACTTCATAACAAAGCGTAAACAAAGTTATACTATGCACGGATGTACTATTTGATCATCCTGAGCGGTTCTTGCTACATATTTAGTTAAATAACTCTGAGGTTTGCATGTAGTTGCAGTTCTAACTTATATAATATCAAAGTATACTATCTTACCAGTATGACGCCATCTAAACCTCAGGGAAACTCATCGGAACTACATAACAAAGCGTAAACAAAGTTATCATATGTACGTATGTACTATTTGATCATCCTGAGCGGTTCTTGCTACATATTTAGTTAAATAACTCTGAGGTTTGCATGTAGTTGCAGTTCTAACTTATATAATATCAAAGTATACTATCTTACTAATTGCGACGCAATCAAAACATCAGCGAAACATTACGGAACTTCATAACAAAGCGAAAACAAAGTTATACTATGCACGTATGTAGTATTTGATCATCCCTAGCGGTTCTTCCTACATATTTTGTTAAATAACTCTGAGGTTTGCATGTAGTTGCAGTTCTATCTTATATAATATCAAAGTATACTATCTTACTAATTGCGACGCAATCAAAACATCAGCAAAACTTTGCGGAACTTCATAACAAAGCGTAAACAAAGTTATACTATGCACGGATGTACTATTTGATCATCCTGAGCGGTTCTTGCTACATATTTAGTTAAATAACTCTGAGTTTTGCACTTAGTTGCAGTTCTATCTTATATAATATCAAATTATACTATCTTACCAGTATGACGCCATCTAAACCTCAGCGAAACTTTGCGGAACTTCATAACAAAGCGAAAACAAAGTTATACTATGCACGGATGTACTATTTGGTCATTCTGAGCGGTTCTTGCTACATATTTAGTTAAATAACTCTGAGGTTTGCATGTAGTTGCAGTTCTAACTTATATAATATCAAAGTATACTATCTTACCAGCACAACGCCATCTAAACCTCAGCGAAACTTTGCGGAACTTCATAACAAAACGTAAACAAAGTTATACTATGCACGGGTGTACTATTTGATCATACTGAGCGGTTCTTGCTACATATATAGTTAAATAACTCTGAGGTTTGCATGTAGTTGCAGTTCTAACTTATATAATATCAAAGTATACTATCTTACCAGCACGACGCCATCTAAACCTCAGCGAAACTTTGCGTAACTTCATAACAAAGCGTAAACAAAGTTATACTATGCACGGATGTACTATTTGTTCATCCTGAGCTGTTCTTGCTACATATTTTGTTAAATAACTCTGAGGTGTGCAGGTATTTGCAGTTCTAACTTATCTAATATCAATGTATACTATCTTATCAATACGACGCAATCAAAACCTCAGCGAAACTTCGCGGAACTTCATAACAAAGCGTAAATAAAGTTATACTATGCACGGATGTACTATTTGATCATCCTGAGCGGTTCTTGCTACATATTTAGTTAAATAACTCTAAGCTTTGCAGGTATTTTAGTTCTACCTTATATAATATCATAGTATACTATCTTACCAATACGATGCAAACAAAACATCAGTGACACTTTGCGGAACTTCATAACAAAGCGTAAACAAAGTTATACCATGCACGGATGTAGTATTTGATCATTCTGAGCGGTTCTTGCTACATATTTAGTTAAATAACTCTGAGGTTTGCATGTAGTTGCAGTTCTAACTTATATAATATCAAAGTATACTATCCCAGCAATACGACGCCATCAAAACCTCAGCGAAACTTTGCGGAACTTCATAACAAAGCGTAAACAAAGTTATACTATGCACGGATGTACTATTTGATCATCCTGAGCGGTTCTTGCTACATATTTAGTTAAATAACTCTGAGGTTTGCATGTAGTTGCAGTTCTAACTTATATAATATCAAAGTATACTATCTTACCAGTACGACGCCATCTAAACCTCAGCGAAACTTTGCGGAACTTCATAACAAAGCGTAAACAAAGTTATACTATGCACGGATGTACTATTTGGTCATCCTGAGCGGTTCTTGCTACATATTTAGTTAAATAACTCTGAGGTTTGCATGTAGTTGCAGTTCTAACTTATATAATATCAAAGTATACTATCTTACCAATCCGCCACGCCATCAAAACCTCAGGGAAACTCATCGGAACTTCATAACAAAGCGTAAACAAAGTTATAGTATGCACGGATGTATTATTTGATCATCCAGAGCCGTTCTTGCTACATATTTAGTTAAATAACTCTGAGGTTTGCATGTAGTTGCAGTTCTATCTTATATAATATCAAAGTATACTATCCCACCAATACGACGCAATCAAAACCTCAGCGAAACATTGCGGAACTTCATAACAAAGCGAAAACAAAGTTATACTATGCACGGATGTACTATTTGATCATCCTGAGCGGTTCTTGCTACATATTTAGTTAAATAACTCTGAGGTTTGCATGTAGTTGCAGTTCTAACTTATATAATATCAAAGTATACTATCTTACCAGTACGACGCCATCTAAACCTCAGCGAAACTTTGCGGAACTTCATAACAAAGCGTAAACAAAGTTATACTATGCACGGATGTACTATTTGATCATCCTGAGCGGTTCTTGCTACATATTTTGTTAAATAACTCTGAGGTGTGCAGGTATTTGCAGTTCTAACTTATATAATATCAAAGTATACTATCTTACCAGCACGACGCCATCTAAACCTCAGCGAAACTTTGCGGAACTTCATAACAAAGCGTAAACAAAGTTATACTATGCACGGATGTACTATTTGATCATCCTGAGCGGTTCTTGCTACATATTTTGTTAAATAACTCTGAGGTTTGCATGTAGTTGCAGTTCTAACTTATATAATATCAAAGTATACTATCTTACCAGTACGACGCCATCTAAACCTCAGCGAAACTTCGCGGAACTTCATAACAAAGCGTAAATAAAGTTATACTATGCACGGATGTACTATTTGATCATCCTGAGCGGTTCTTGCTACATATTTAGTTAAATAACTCTAAGCTTTGCAGGTATTTTAGTTCTACCTTATATAATATCATAGTATACTATCTTACCAATACGATGCAATCAAAACATCAGTGACACTTTGCGGAACTTCATAACAAAGCGTAAACAAAGTTATACTATGCACGGATGTACTATTTGATCATTCTGAGCGGTTCTTGCTACATATTTAGTTAAATAACTCTGAGGTTTGCATGTAGTTGCAGTTCTAACTTATATAATATCAAAGTATACTATCCCACCAATACGACGCCATCAAAACCTCAGCGAAACTTTGCGGAACTTCATAACAAAGCGTAAACAAAGTTATACTATGCACGTATGTAGTATTTGATCATCCCTAGCGGTTCTTCCTACATATTTTGTTAAATAACTCTGAGGTTTGCATGTAGTTGCAGTTCTATCTTATATAATATCAAAGTATACTATCTTACTAATTGCGACGCAATCAAAACATCAGCGAAACTTTGCGGAACTTCATAACAAAGCGTAAACAAAGTTATACTATGCACGGATGTACTATTTGATCATCCTGAGCGGTTCTTGCTACATATTTTGTTAAATAACTCTGAGGTTTGCATGTAGTTGCAGTTCTATCTTATATAATATCAAAGTATACTATCTTACTAATTGCGACGCAATCAAAACATCAGCAAAACTTTGCGGAACTTCATAACAAAGCGTAAACAAAGTTATACTATGCACGGATGTACTATTTGATCATCCTGAGCGGTTCTTGCTACATATTTAGTTAAATAACTCTGAGTTTTGCACGTAGTTGCAGTTCTATCTTATATAATATCAAATTATACTATCTTACCAGTACGACGCCATCTAAACCTCAGCGAAACTTTGCGGAACTTCATAACAAAGCGTAAACAAAGTTATACTATGCACGGATGTACTATTTGGTCATTCTGAGCGGTTCTTGCTACATATTTAGTTAAATAACTCTGAGGTTTGCATGTAGTTGCAGTTCTAACTTATATAATATCAAAGTATACTATCTTACCAGCACGACGCCATCTAAACCTCAGCGAAACTTTGCGTAACTTCATAACAAAGCGTAAACAAAGTTATACTATGCACGGATGTACTATTTGTTCATCCTGAGCTGTTCTTGCTACATATTTTGTTTAATAACTCTGAGGTGTGCAGGTATTTTAGTTCTACCTTATATAATATCATAGTATACTATCTTACCAATACGATGCAATCAAAACATCAGTGACACTTTGCGGAACTTCATAACAAAGCGTAAACAAAGTTATACTATGCACGGATGTACTATTTGATCATCCTGAGCGGTTCTTGCTACATATTTAGTTAAATAACTCTGAGTTTTGCACGTAGTTGCAGTTCTATCTTATATAATATCAAAGTATACTATCCCACCAATACGACGCCATCAAAACCTCAGCGAAACTTTGCGGAACTTCATAACAAAGCGTAAACAAAGTTATACTATGCACGGATGTACTATTTGATCATCCTGAGCGGTTCTTGCTACATATTTAGTTAAATAACTCTGAGGTTTGCATGTAGTTGCAGTTCTAACTTATATAATATCAAAGTATACTATCTTACCAGTATGACGCCATCTAAACCTCAGAGAAACTCATCGGAACTTCATAACAAAGCGTAAACAAAGTTATAGTATGCACGGATGTATTATTTGATCATCCAGAGCCGTTCTTGCTACATATTTAGTTAAATAACTATGAGGTTTGCATGTAGTTGCAGTTCTATCTTATATAATATCAAAGTATACTATCCCACCAATACGACGCAATCAAAACCTCAGCGAAACATTGCGGAACTTCATAACAAAGCGTAAACAAAGTTATACTATGCACGTATGTACTACTTGATCATCCTGAGCGGTTCTTGCTACATATTTTGTTAAATAACTCTGAGGTTTACATGTAGTTGCAGTTCGATCTTATATAATATCAAAGTATACTATCCCACCAATACGACGCCATCAAAACCTCAGCGAAACTTTGCGGAACTTCATAACAAAGCGTAAACAAAGTTATACTATGCACGGATGTACTATTTGATCATCCTGAGCGGTTCTTGCTACATATTTAGTTAAATAACTCTGAGGTTTGCATGTAGTTGCAGTTCTAACTTATATAATATCAAAGTATACTATCTTACCAGTATGACGCCATCTAAACCTCAGGGAAACTCATCGGAACTACATAACAAAGCGTAAACAAAGTTATACTATACACGGATGTACTATTTGATCATCCTGAGCGGTTCTTGCTACATATTTAGTTAAATAACTCTGAGGTTTGCATGTAGTTGCAGTTCTAACTTATATAATATCAAAGTATACTATCTTACTAATTGCGACGCAATCAAAACATCAGCGAAACATTGCGGAACTTCATAACAAAGCGTAAACAAAGTTATACTATGCACGTATGTAGTATTTGATCATCCCTAGCGGTTCTTCCTACATATTTTGTTAAATAACTCTGAGGTTTGCATGTAGTTGCAGTTCTATCTTATATAATATCAAAGTATACTATCTTACTAATTGCGACGCAATCAAAACATCAGCAAAACTTTGCGGAACTTCATAACAAAGCGTAAACAAAGTTATACTATGCACGGATGTACTATTTGATCATCCTGAGCGGTTCTTGCTACATATTTAGTTAAATAACTCTGAGTTTTGCACTTAGTTGCAGTTCTATCTTATATAATATCAAATTATACTATCTTACCAGTACGACGCCATCTAAACCTCAGCGAAACTTTGCGGAACTTCATAACAAAGCGTAAACAAAGTTATACTATGCACGGATGTACTATTTGGTCATTCTGAGCGGTTCTTGCTACATATTTAGTTAAATAACTCTGAGGTTTGCATGTAGTTGCAGTTCTAACTTATATAATATCAAAGTATACTATCTTACCAGTACAACGCCATCTAAACCTCAGCGAAACTTTGCGGAACTTCATAACAAAACGTAAACAAAGTTATACTATGCACGGATGTACTATTTGATCATACTGAGCGGTTCTTGCTACATATATAGTTAAATAACTCTGAGGTTTGCATGTAGTTGCAGTTCTAACTTATATAATATCAAAGTATACTATCTTACCAGCACGACGCCATCTAAACCTCAGCGAAACTTTGCGTAACTTCATAACAAAGCGTAAACAAAGTTATACTATGCACGGATGTACTATTTGTTCATCCTGAGCTGTTCTTGCTACATATTTTGTTAAATAACTCTGAGGTGTGCAGGTATTTGCAGTTCTAACTTATCTAATATCAATGTATACTATCTTATCAATACGACGCAATCAAAACATCAGCGAAACTTCGCGGAACTTCATAACAAAGCGTAAATAAAGTTATACTATGCACGGATGTACTATTTGATCATCCTGAGCGGTTCTTGCTACATATTTAGTTAAATAACTCTAAGCTTTGCAGGTATTTTAGTTCTACCTTATATAATATCATAGTATACTATCTTACCAATACGATGCAATCAAAACATCAGTGACACTTTGCGGAACTTCATAACAAAGCGTAAACAAAGTTATACCATGCACGGATGTAGTATTTGATCATTCTGAGCGGTTCTTGCTACATATTTAGTTAAATAACTCTGAGGTTTGCATGTAGTTGCAGTTCTAACTTATATAATATCAAAGTATACTATCCCACCAATACGACGCCATCAAAACCTCAGCGAAACTTTGCGGAACTTCATAACAAAGCGTAAACAAAGTTATACTATGCACGGATGTACTATTTGATCATCCTGAGCGGTTCTTGCTACATATTTAGTTAAATAACTCTGAGGTTTGCATGTAGTTGCAGTTCTAACTTATATAATATCAAAGTATACTATCTTACCAGTATGACGCCATCTAAACCTCAGCGAAACTTTGCGGAACTTCATAACAAAGCGTAAACAAAGTTATAGTATGCACGGATGTACTATTTGATCATCCTGAGCGGTTCTTGCTACATATTTAGTTAAATAACTCTGAGGTTTGCATGTAGTTGCAGTTCTAACTTATATAATATCAAAGTATACTATCTTACCAATACGCCACGCCATCAAAACCTCAGGGAAACTCATCGGAACTTCATAACAAAGCGTAAACAAAGTTATAGTATGCACGGATGTATTATTTGATCATCCAGAGCCGTTCTTGCTACATATTTAGTTAAATAACTCTGAGGTTTGCATGTAGTTGCAGTTCTATCTTATATAATATCAAAGTATACTATCCCACCAATACGACGCAATCAAAACCTCAGCCAAACATTGCGCAACTTCATAACAAATCGAAAACAAAGTTATACTATGCACGTATGTACTATTTGATCATCCTGAGCGGTTCTTGCTACATATTTAGTTAAATAACTCTGAGGTTTGCATGTAGTTGCAGTTCTATCTTATATAATATCAAAGTATACTATCTTACCAGTACGACGCCATCTAAACCTCAGCGAAACTTTGCGGAACTTCATAACAAAGCGTAAACAAAGTTATACTATGCACGGATGTACTATTTGATCATCCTGAGCGGTTCTTGCTACATATTTTGTTAAATAACTCTGAGGTGTGCAGGTATTTGCAGTTCTAACTTATATAATATCAAAGTATACTATCTTACCAGTTCGACGCCATCTAAACCTCAGCGAAACTTTGCGTAACTTCATAACAAAGCGTAAACAAAGTTATACTATGCACGGATGTACTATTTGATCATCCTGAGCGGTTCTTGCTACATATTTTGTTAAATAACTCTGAGGTTTGCATGTAGTTGCAGTTCTAACTTATATAATATCAAAGTATACTATCTTACCAGCACGACGCCATCTAAACCTCAGCGAAACTTCGCGGAACTTCATAACAAAGCGTAAATAAAGTTATACTATGCACGGATGTACTATTTGATCATCCTGAGCGGTTCTTGCTACATATTTAGTTAAATAACTCTAAGCTTTGCAGGTATTTTAGTTCTACCTTATATAATATCATAGTATACTATCTTACCAATACGATGCAATCAAAACATCAGTGACACTTTGCGGAACTTCATAACAAAGCGTAAACAAAGTTATACCATGCACGGATGTAGTATTTGATCATTCTGAGCGGTTCTTGCTACATATTTAGTTAAATAACTCTGAGGTTTGCATGTAGTTGCAGTTCTAACTTATATAATATCAAAGTATACTATCCCACCAATACGACGCCATCAAAACCTCAGCGAAACTTTGCGGAACTTCATAACAAAGCGTAAACAAAGTTATACTATGCACGTATGTAGTATTTGATCATCCCTAGCGGTTCTTCCTACATATTTTGTTAAATAACTCTGAGGTTTGCATGTAGTTGCAGTTCTATCTTATATAATATCAAAGTATACTATCTTACTAATTGCGACGCAATCAAAACATCAGCGAAACTTTGCGGAACTTCATAACAAAGCGTAAACAAAGTTATACTATGCACGGATGTACTATTTGATCATCCTGAGCGGTTCTTGCTACATATTTTGTTAAATAACTCTGAGGTTTGCATGTAGTTGCAGTTCTATCTTATATAATATCAAAGTATACTATCTTACTAATTGCGACGCAATCAAAACATCAGCAAAACTTTGCGGAACTTCATAACAAAGCGTAAACAAAGTTATACTATGCACGGATGTACTATTTGATCATCCTGAGCGGTTCTTGCTACATATTTAGTTAAATAACTCTGAGTTTTGCACGTAGTTGCAGTTCTATCTTATATAATATCAAATTATACTATCTTACCAGTACGACGCCATCTAAACCTCAGCGAAACTTTGCGGAACTTCATAACAAAGCGTAAACAAAGTTATACTATGCACGGATGTACTATTTGGTCATTCTGAGCGGTTCTTGCTACATATTTAGTTAAATAACTCTGAGGTTTGCATGTAGTTGCAGTTCTAACTTATATAATATCAAAGTATACTATCTTACCAGCACGACGCCATCTAAACCTCAGCGAAACTTTGCGTAACTTCATAACAAAGCGTAAACAAAGTTATACTATGCACGGATGTACTATTTGTTCATCCTGAGCTGTTCTTGCTACATATTTTGTTTAATAACTCTGAGGTGTGCAGGTATTTTAGTTCTACCTTATATAATATCATAGTATACTATCTTACCAATACGATGCAATCAAAACATCAGTGACACTTTGCGGAACTTCATAACAAAGCGTAAACAAAGTTATACCATGCACGGATGTAGTATTTGATCATTCTGAGCGGTTCTTGCTACATATTTAGTTAAATAACTCTGAGGTTTGCATGTAGTTGCAGTTCTAACTTATATAATATCAAAGTATACTATCCCAGCAATACGACGCCATCAAAAACTCAGCGAAACTTTGCGGAACTTCATAACAAAGCGTAAACAAAGTTATACTATGCACGGATGTACTATTTGATCATCCTGAGCGGTTCTTGCTACATATTTAGTTAAATAACTCTGAGGTTTGCATGTAGTTGCAGTTCTAACTTATATAATATCAAAGTATACTATCTTACCAGTATGACGCCATCTAAACCTCAGCGAAACTTTGCGGAACTTCATAACAAAGCGTAAACAAAGTTATACTATGCACGGATGTACTATTTGGTCATCCTGAGCGGTTCTTGCTACATATTTAGTTAAATAACTCTGAGGTTTGCATGTAGTTGCAGTTCTAACTTATATAATATCAAAGTATACTATCTTACCAACACGCCACGCCATCAAAACCTTAGTGAAACTCATCGGAACTACATAACAAAGCGTAAACAAAGTTATAGTATGCACGGATGTATTATTTGATCATCCAGAGCCGTTCTTGCTACATATTTAGATAAATAACTATGAGGTTTGCATGTAGTTGCAGTTCTAACTTATATAATATCAAAGTATACTATCTTACCAGTATGACGCCATCTAAACCTCAGCGAAACTTTGCGGAACTTCATAACAAAGCGAAAACAAAGTTATACTATGCACGGATGTACTATTTGGTCATCCTGAGCGGTTCTTGCTACATATTTAGTTAAATAACTCTGAGTTTTGCACGTAGTTGCAGTTCTATCTTATATAATATCAAAGTATACTATCTTACTAATTGCGACGCAATCAAAACATCAGCGAAACTTTGCGGAACTTCATAACAAAGCGTAAACAAAGTTATACTATGCACGGATGTACTATTTGATCATCCTGAGCGGTTCTTGCTACATATTTAGTTAAATAACTCTGAGTTTTGCACGTAGTTGCAGTTCTATCTTATATAATATGAAAGTATACTACCTTACTAATTGCGACGCAAACAAAACGTCAGCGAAACTTTGCGGAACTTCATAACAAAGCGTAAACAAAGTTATACTATGCACGGATGTACTATTTGATCATCCTGAGCGGTTCTTGCTACATATTTAGTTAAATAACTCTAAGCTTTGCAGGTATTTTCAGTTCTACCTTATATAATATCATAGTATACTATATTACCAATACGATGCAATCAAAACATCAGTGACACTTTGCGGAACTTCATAACAAAGCCTAAACAAAGTTATAATATGCACGGATGTACTATTTGATCATCCTGAGCGGTTCTTGCTACATATTTAGTTAAATAACTCTGAGGTTTGCATGTAGTTGCAGTTCTATCTTATATAATATCAAAGTATACTATCTTACTAATTGCGACGCAATCAAAACATCAGCGAAACTTTGCGGAACTTCATAACAAAGCGTAAACAAAGTTATACTATGCACGGATGTACTATTTGATCATCCTGAACGGTTCTTGCTACATATTTAGTTAAATAACTCTGAGGTTTGCACGTAGTTGCAGTTCTTTCTTATATAATACTGTTACGTCCCGCGCGTGACGTTTGCGTTTTTAGAACTAACGCGATGTCCCGACGCGGAGGGAAACGTAATAATTAAATAACCGACTTTTGGTCCACGCGGCACATACGTCCGTCGTCTGACTCGGGGAAACTCGTAAGGGCTGCGCACCTACCTTTCGTTGTCTTCTCTCTTTCTTTCTCGTTCCCGTTCGGCTTTACGGTCGTCTGGCGTTGATCTCGGCGTGCGGCTGCCTTCGCGGATCCCGCTCTGGAATACGGGTGAGGTCGTAGATGACCGGTCGCACTGTAATCGGCCTGAGGATGTACGGATGCTGCTTCGCGGCCTGGTCATCGGCTGGGCGGCATCGGTCTCCTCTCGTGCAGCTTGGACGATGACGATCTTTGTGTTGAACACGGTTCCGCGAGTAATGCGCGGCGCGGCGTATACTCCGAGATACGGGCTAAAACGATACGCGGAGGCGTCTGTCTCGTACTCGCGGGCTAGCCGTTTCAGTTGATATTTCCTGCCTGCTCTGCGAGGCATGAAGTGATATATTAGAACCTCGGGTATCGAATACTAGTAATTAACAAGGTATCGCTTCTCTCGTTCTCGTGCCGAGACTGCCTGGTGGGCTCAGACGCACGAAGGAGGAGAGGATTCGAATTATTACGCGCGCTCGATCCGTCACTGTGCCGAGACTGCCTGGTGGGCTCTGACACACAGAGAGGGAGTCGGAAAAGATTGTACAATGCAACCGCGAACACTTCACTTCACGCAGAAACACTGAGGAAAATAAAGAACACTGGTTCAATATAACACTGAATTTATTATAATGAGAGTAATACTGGTATAAGAATACAAATGAGGCGTAAAACTATGGTTAAATACTACTGGATATAAACGTGAGAAATGGTAACGCAAGATATAGAAGTACTTGGAATAGTATCGCAAGAGGTACTAAGGCGAGATTCGCTAGATGTGAGCGCGACTGAGGCGCGGATAAGAGAGAGTCTCTCTGGGGCTGCATGGACCTCCTTCGGTTGGGTCCCACTCTTGCGGCATCCGTGCGGATGGTGGGGCGCGTGACGCAACGCCCAGCGCCGTGGTGGGGCTCGCTAGCGCGCGATGACGTACTCGCGAGCGTGTTGGCGCGTCGCGAGTCGGACTTGGAAAATATCGCGAGAGGCGCGTTATACATATAAGAAACTTAAAGAATAGGCTTAATATTAATACAGTGGTTATTGGTCGGATTAAGAATACGGTCCTTACTCTAAGGTGTACGACAGTCGATGGTCGTACACTTACCTACTGTAATCTATATTACCGACGGTTGTACTCTACAGTACTTCGCGATTACCGACGGTAATACTGTTACCTACGACGGTAGGTAACACCTTAAGTTACCTACAATTACCCCCGCTGTTGCCTCGCTACCTCTAACGTCTATATAAAGAGAATATGGAACTTGTACGCTATTTATTATGTGTCTAAGAGTATGTTACAATATTTTACACTAACTTAACCTAAGATGAGTCGTCAATGACTCATCAACAACACGTCGGTCGTCCGACGTGACAATACAAAGTATACTATCCCACCAATACGACACCTTCAAAACATCAGCGAAACTTTGCGGAACTTCATAACAAAGCGTAAACAAAGTTATACTATGCACGGATGTACTATTTGATCATCCTGAACGGTTCTTGCTACATATTTAGTTAAATAACTCTGTGGTTTGCAGGTAGTTGCAGTTCTATCTTATATAATATCAAAGTATACTATCTTACCAGTACGACGCCATCTAAACCTCAGCGAAACTTTGCGGAACTTCATAACAAAGCGTAAACAAAGTTATACTGTGCACGGATGTACTATTTGATCATCCTGAGCGGTTCTTGCTACATATTTTGTTAAATAACTCTGAGGTGTGTAGGTATTTGCAGTTCCAACTTATCTAATATCAATTTATACTATATTACCAATACGATGCAATCAAAACATCAGTGACACTTTGCGGAACTTCATAACAAAGCGAAAACAAAGTTATACTATGCACGGATGTACTATTTGATCCTCCTGAGCGGTTCTTGCTACATATTTAGTTAAATAACTCTGAGGTTTGCATGTAGTCGCAGTTGTAACTTATATAATATCAAAGTATACTATGTTACCAATACGACGCCATCAAAACCTCAGGGAAACTCATCGGAACTTCATAACAAAGCGTAAACAAAGTTATAGTATGCACGGATGTACTATTTGATCATCCAGAGCGGTTCTTGCTACATATTTAGTTAAATAACTCTAAGCTTTGCAGGTATTTTCAGTTCTACCTTATATAATATCATAGTATACTGTTCGTGTACAACTGTCGTCGTCGTTCGGTGATAGCTGAAACAATTCTGAGCCCGAGACCTTTTCTCCAACTCGAGGATTTCTAATAATTGAAACCCCTCTACTTTACCAAATAATCTAATAAAAACACAGCCCTTGGCTCGCGGTCGCATCATGACCCGAAAGTTTTTTATATCCCTTGTCCTTCGAAACTACCGCATGTCGGCGCATACCTGTGGATTGCAATGCGGGGTCGGTACCCGATCTGTTTTTACCTCCCTTTTTTCACGTTCTATTCTTTTCCTAATTCATCTCCTTTCTCCTTCATGCGCTTAGCGAATCTCGTGGCTTCTTCCAGTAGCCTGACGGCCCCGGGAGGACTCTTCGGTCCCCCCGTGCTCGTTAAACCTTCATGTTCGGGAATATTCCCTCCATTGTTGAGGTTCTTAGCGGCCTAAGGTAGACGCCTTGCGTCTACCTTTACTCGCTTGGCTTGACCATGCATTCGGACACCTGTGCCGTTGCATTTCCGCCGCCGAGATTCGCACGCCTTTACTACGCTTATTTCCTTTGCAATACGCATATGGCTTTAAAGATTCTACGACTATAGAGATTCTTATCTACTTAACATAATCAAAGCGCGTCGCATACTCCGCACACCCGCTCCCAAGGTGAAAGGGACGCACGCACGTCTCTACGCGCAACATATACTATATTACCAATACGATGCAATCAAAACATCAGTGACACTTTGCGGAACTTCATAACAAAGCGTAAACAAAGTTATAATATGCACGGATGTACTATTTGATCATCCTGAGCGGTTCTTGCTACATATTTAGTTAAATAACTCTGAGGTTTGCATGTAGTTGCAGTTCTATCTTATATAATATCAAAGTATACTATCTTACTAATTGCGACGCAATCAAAACATCAGCGAAACTTTGCGGAACTTCATAACAAAGCGTAAACAAAGTTATACTATGCACGGATGTACTATTTGATCATCCTGAACGGTTCTTGCTACATATTTAGTTAAATAACTCTGAGCTTTGCACGTAGTTGCAGTTCTTTCTTATATAATATCAAAGTATACTATCCCACCAATACGACGCCATCAAAACATCAGCGAAACTTTGCGGAACTTCATAACAAAGCGTAAACAAAGTTATACTATGCACGGATGTACTATTTGATCATCCTGAGCGGTTCTTGCTACATATTTTGTTAAATAACTCTGAGGTGTGTAGGTATTTGCAGTTCCAACTTATCTAATATCAATTTATACTATATTACCAATACGATGCAATCAAAACATCAGTGACACTTTGCGGAACTTCATAACAAAGCGTAAACAAAGTTATACTATGCACGTATGTAGTATTTGATCATCCCTAGCGGTTCTTGCTAAATATTTAGTTAAATAACTCTGAGGTTTGGATGTAGTTGCAGTTCTATCTTATATAATATCAAAGTATACTATCCCACCAATACGACGCAATCAAAACCTCAGCGAAACATTGCGGAACTTCATAACAAAGCGTAAACAAAGTTATACTATGCACGGATGTACTATTTGATCATCCTGAGCGTTTCTTGCTACATATTTAGTTAAATAACTCTAAGCTTTGCAGGTATTTTCAGTTCTATCTTTTATAATATCAAAGTATACTATCCCACCAATACGATGCAATCAAAACATCAGTGACACTTTGCGGAACTTCATAACAAAGCGTAAACAAAGTTATACTATGCACGGATGTAATATTTGATCATCCTGAGCGGTTCTTGCTACATATTTTGATAAATAACTCTAAGCTTTGCAGGTATTTTCAGTTCTACCTTATATAATATCATAGTATACTATCTTACCAATACGATGCAATCAAAACATCAGTGACACTTTGCGGAACTTCATAACAAAGCGTAAACAAAGTTATACCATGCACGGATGTAGTATTTGATCATTCTGAGCGGTTCTTGCTACATATTTAGTTAAATAACTCTGAGGTTTGCATGTAGTTGCAGTTCTAACTTATATAATATCAAAGTATACTATCCCACCAATACGACGCCATCAAAACCTCAGCGAAACTTTGCGGAACTTCATAACAAAGCGTAAACAAAGTTATACTATGCACGTATGTAGTATTTGATCATCCCTAGCGGTTCTTCCTACATATTTTGTTAAATAACTCTGAGGTTTGCATGTAGTTGCAGTTCTATCTTATATAATATCAAAGTATACTATCTTACTAATTGCGACGCAATCAAAACATCAGCGAAACTTTGCGGAACTTCATAACAAAGCGTAAACAAAGTTATACTATGCACGGATGTACTATTTGATCATCCTGAGCGGTTCTTGCTACATATTTTGTTAAATAACTCTGAGGTTTGCATGTAGTTGCAGTTCTATCTTATATAATATCAAAGTATACTATCTTACTAATTGCGACGCAATCAAAACATCAGCAAAACTTTGCGGAACTTCATAACAAAGCGTAAACAAAGTTATACTATGCACGGATGTACTATTTGATCATCCTGAGCGGTTCTTGCTACATATTTAGTTAAATAACTCTGAGTTTTGCACGTAGTTGCAGTTCTATCTTATATAATATCAAATTATACTATCTTACCAGTATGACGCCATCTAAACCTCAGCGAAACTTTGCGGAACTTCATAACAAAGCGAAAACAAAGTTATACTATGCACGGATGTACTATTTGGTCATTCTGAGCGGTTCTTGCTACATATTTAGTTAAATAACTCTGAGGTTTGCATGTAGTTGCAGTTCTAACTTATATAATATCAAAGTATACTATCTTACCAGCACGACGCCATCTAAACCTCAGCGAAACTTTGCGTAACTTCATAACAAAGCGTAAACAAAGTTATACTATGCACGGATGTACTATTTGTTCATCCTGAGCTGTTCTTGCTACATATTTTGTTTAATAACTCTGAGGTGTGCAGGTATTTTAGTTCTACCTTATATAATATCATAGTATACTATCTTACCAATACGATGCAATCAAAACATCAGTGACACTTTGCGGAACTTCATAACAAAGCGTAAACAAAGTTATACCATGCACGGATGTAGTATTTGATCATTCTGAGCGGTTCTTGCTACATATTTAGTTAAATAACTCTGAGGTTTGCATGTAGTTGCAGTTCTAACTTATATAATATCAAAGTATACTATCCCAGCAATACGACGCCATCAAAACCTCAGCGAAACTTTGCGGAACTTCATAACAAAGCGTAAACAAAGTTATACTATGCACGGATGTACTATTTGATCATCCTGAGCGGTTCTTGCTACATATTTAGTTAAATAACTCTGAGGTTTGCATGTAGTTGCAGTTCTAACTTATATAATATCAAAGTATACTATCTTACCAGTATGACGCCATCTAAACCTCAGCGAAACTTTGCGGAACTTCATAACAAAGCGAAAACAAAGTTATACTATGCACGGATGTACTATTTGGTCATCCTGAGCGGTTCTTGCTACATATTTAGTTAAATAACTCTGAGGTTTGCATGTAGTTGCAGTTCTAACTTATATAATATCAAAGTATACTATCTTACCAACACGCCACGCCATCAAAACCTTAGTGAAACTCATCGGAACTACATAACAAAGCGTAAACAAAGTTATAGTATGCACGGATGTATTATTTGATCATCCAGAGCCGTTCTTGCTACATATTTAGATAAATAACTATGAGGTTTGCATGTAGTTGCAGTTCTAACTTATATAATATCAAAGTATACTATCTTACCAGTATGACGCCATCTAAACCTCAGCGAAACTTTGCGGAACTTCATAACAAAGCGAAAACAAAGTTATACTATGCACGGATGTACTATTTGGTCATCCTGAGCGGTTCTTGCTACATATTTAGTTAAATAACTCTGAGTTTTGCACGTAGTTGCAGTTCTATCTTATATAATATCAAAGTATACTATCTTACTAATTGCGACGCAATCAAAACATCAGCGAAACTTTGCGGAACTTCATAACAAAGCGTAAACAAAGTTATACTATGCACGGATGTACTATTTGATCATCCTGAGCGGTTCTTGCTACATATTTAGTTAAATAACTCTGAGTTTTGCACGTAGTTGCAGTTCTATCTTATATAATATGAAAGTATACTACCTTACTAATTGCGACGCAAACAAAACGTCAGCGAAACTTTGCGGAACTTCATAACAAAGCGTAAACAAAGTTATACTATGCACGGATGTACTATTTGATCATCCAGAGTGGTTCTTGCTACATATTTAGTTAAATAACTCTAAGCTTTGCAGGTATTTTCAGTTCTACCTTATATAATATCATAGTATACTATATTACCAATACGATGCAATCAAAACATCAGTGACACTTTGCGGAACTTCATAACAAAGCCTAAACAAAGTTATAATATGCACGGATGTACTATTTGATCATCCTGAGCGGTTCTTGCTACATATTTAGTTAAATAACTCTGAGGTTTGCATGTAGTTGCAGTTCTATCTTATATAATATCAAAGTATACTATCTTACTAATTGCGACGCAATCAAAACATCAGCGAAACTTTGCGGAACTTCATAACAAAGCGTAAACAAAGTTATACTATGCACGGATGTACTATTTGATCATCCTGAACGGTTCTTGCTACATATTTAGTTAAATAACTCTGAGTTTTGCACGTAGTTGCAGTTCTTTCTTATATAATACTGTTACGTCCCGCGCGTGACGTTTGCGTTTTTAGAACTAACGCGATGTCCCGACGCGGAGGGAAACGTAATAATTAAATAACCGACTTTTGGTCCACGCGGCACATACGTCCGTCGTCTGACTCGGGGAAACTCGTAAGGGCTGCGCACCTACCTTTCGTTGTCTTCTCTCTTTCTTTCTCGTTCCCGTTCGGCTTTACGGTCGTCTGGCGTTGATCTCGGCGTGCGGCTGCCTTCGCGGATCCCGCTCTGGAATACGGGTGAGGTCGTAGATGACCGGTCGCACTGTAATCGGCCTGAGGATGTACGGATGCTGCTTCGCGGCCTGGTCATCGGCTGGGCGGCATCGGTCTCCTCTCGTGCAGCTTGGACGATGACGATCTTTGTGTTGAACACGGTTCCGCGAGTAATGCGCGGCGCGGCGTATACTCCGAGATACGGGCTAAAACGATACGCGGAGGCGTCTGTCTCGTACTCGCGGGCTAGCCGTTTCAGTTGATATTTCCTGCCTGCTCTGCGAGGCATGAAGTGATATATTAGAACCTCGGGTATCGAATACTAGTAATTAACAAGGTATCGCTTCTCTCGTTCTCGTGCCGAGACTGCCTGGTGGGCTCAGACGCACGAAGGAGGAGAGGATTCGAATTATTACGCGCGCTCGATCCGTCACTGTGCCGAGACTGCCTGGTGGGCTCTGACACACAGAGAGGGAGTCGGAAAAGATTGTACAATGCAACCGCGAACACTTCACTTCACGCAGAAACACTGAGGAAAATAAAGAACACTGGTTCAATATAACACTGAATTTATTATAATGAGAGTAATACTGGTATAAGAATACAAATGAGGCGTAAAACTATGGTTAAATACTACTGGATATAAACGTGAGAAATGGTAACGCAAGATATAGAAGTACTTGGAATAGTATCGCAAGAGGTACTAAGGCGAGATTCGCTAGATGTGAGCGCGACTGAGGCGCGGATAAGAGAGAGTCTCTCTGGGGCTGCATGGACCTCCTTCGGTTGGGTCCCACTCTTGCGGCATCCGTGCGGATGGTGGGGCGCGTGACGCAACGCCCAGCGCCGTGGTGGGGCTCGCTAGCGCGCGATGACGTACTCGCGAGCGTGTTGGCGCGTCGCGAGTCGGACTTGGAAAATATCGCGAGAGGCGCGTTATACATATAAGAAACTTAAAGAATAGGCTTAATATTAATACAGTGGTTATTGGTCGGATTAAGAATACGGTCCTTACTCTAAGGTGTACGACAGTCGATGGTCGTACACTTACCTACTGTAATCTATATTACCGACGGTTGTACTCTACAGTACTTCGCGATTACCGACGGTAATACTGTTACCTACGACGGTAGGTAACACCTTAAGTTACCTACAATTACCCCCGCTGTTGCCTCGCTACCTCTAACGTCTATATAAAGAGAATATGGAACTTGTACGCTATTTATTATGTGTCTAAGAGTATGTTACAATATTTTACACTAACTTAACCTAAGATGAGTCGTCAATGACTCATCAACAACACGTCGGTCGTCCGACGTGACAATACAAAGTATACTATCCCACCAATACGACACCTTCAAAACATCAGCGAAACTTTGCGGAACTTCATAACAAAGCGTAAACAAAGTTATACTATGCACGGATGTACTATTTGATCATCCTGAACGGTTCTTGCTACATATTTAGTTAAATAACTCTGAGCTTTGCAGGTAGTTGCAGTTCTATCTTATATAATATCAAAGTATACTATCTTACCAGTACGACGCCATCTAAACCTCAGCGAAACTTTGCGGAACTTCATAACAAAGCGTAAACAAAGTTATACTGTGCACGGATGTACTATTTGATCATCCTGAGCGGTTCTTGCTACATATTTTGTTAAATAACTCTGAGGTGTGTAGGTATTTGCAGTTCCAACTTATCTAATATCAATTTATACTATATTACCAATACGATGCAATCAAAACATCAGTGACACTTTGCGGAACTTCATAACAAAGCGAAAACAAAGTTATACTATGCACGGATGTACTATTTGATCCTCCTGAGCGGTTCTTGCTACATATTTAGTTAAATAACTCTGAGGTTTGCATGTAGTCGCAGTTGTAACTTATATAATATCAAAGTATACTATGTTACCAATACGACGCCATCAAAACCTCAGGGAAACTCATCGGAACTTCATAACAAAGCGTAAACAAAGTTATAGTATGCACGGATGTACTATTTGATCATCCAGAGCGGTTCTTGCTACATATTTAGTTAAATAACTCTAAGCTTTGCAGGTATTTTCAGTTCTACCTTATATAATATCATAGTATACTGTTCGTGTACAACTGTCGTCGTCGTTCGGTGATAGCTGAAACAATTCTGAGCCCGAGACCTTTTCTCCAACTCGAGGATTTCTAATAATTGAAACCCCTCTACTTTACCAAATAATCTAATAAAAACACAGCCCTTGGCTCGCGGTCGCATCATGACCCGAAAGTTTTTTATATCCCTTGTCCTTCGAAACTACCGCATGTCGGCGCATACCTGTGGATTGCAATGCGGGGTCGGTACCCGATCTGTTTTTACCTCCCTTTTTTCACGTTCTATTCTTTTCCTAATTCATCTCCTTTCTCCTTCATGCGCTTAGCGAATCTCGTGGCTTCTTCCAGTAGCCTGACGGCCCCGGGAGGACTCTTCGGTCCCCCCGTGCTCGTTAAACCTTCATGTTCGGGAATATTCCCTCCATTGTTGAGGTTCTTAGCGGCCTAAGGTAGACGCCTTGCGTCTACCTTTACTCGCTTGGCTTGACCATGCATTCGGACACCTGTGCCGTTGCATTTCCGCCGCCGAGATTCGCACGCCTTTACTACGCTTATTTCCTTTGCAATACGCATATGGCTTTAAAGATTCTACGACTATAGAGATTCTTATCTACTTAACATAATCAAAGCGCGTCGCATACTCCGCACACCCGCTCCCAAGGTGAAAGGGACGCACGCACGTCTCTACGCGCAACATATACTATATTACCAATACGATGCAATCAAAACATCAGTGACACTTTGCGGAACTTCATAACAAAGCGTAAACAAAGTTATAATATGCACGGATGTACTATTTGATCATCCTGAGCGGTTCTTGCTACATATTTAGTTAAATAACTCTGAGGTTTGCATGTAGTTGCAGTTCTATCTTATATAATATCAAAGTATACTATCTTACTAATTGCGACGCAATCAAAACATCAGCGAAACTTTGCGGAACTTCATAACAAAGCGTAAACAAAGTTATACTATGCACGGATGTACTATTTGATCATCCTGAACGGTTCTTGCTACATATTTAGTTAAATAACTCTGAGTTTTGCACGTAGTTGCAGTTCTTTCTTATATAATACAAAGTATACTATCCCACCAATACGACGCCATCAAAACATCAGCGAAACTTTGCGGAACTTCATAACAAAGCGTAAACAAAGTTATACTGTGCACGGATGTACTATTTGTTCATCCTGAGCGGTTCTTGCTACATATTTTGTTAAATAACTCTGAGGTGTGTAGGTATTTGCAGTTCCAACTTATCTAATATCAATTTATACTATATTACCAATACGATGCAATCAAAACATCAGTGACACTTTGCGGAACTTCATAACAAAGCGTAAACAAAGTTATACTATGCACGTATGTAGTATTTGATCATCCCTAGCGGTTCTTGCTAAATATTTAGTTAAATAACTCTGAGGTTTGGATGTAGTTGCAGTTCTATCTTATATAATATCAAAGTATACTATCCCACCAATACGACGCAATCAAAACCTCAGCGAAACATTGCGGAACTTCATAACAAAGCGTAAACAAAGTTATACTATGCACGGATGTACTATTTGATCATCCTGAGCGTTTCTTGCTACATATTTAGTTAAATAACTCTAAGCTTTGCAGGTATTTTCAGTTCTATCTTATATAATATCAAAGTATACTATCCCACCAATACGATGCAATCAAAACATCAGTGACACTTTGCGGAACTTCATAACAAAGCGTAAACAAAGTTATACTATGCACGGATGTAATATTTGATCATCCTGAGCGGTTCTTGCTACATATTTTGATAAATAACTCTAAGCTTTGCAGGTATTTTCAGTTCTACCTTATATAATATCATAGCATACTATCTTACCAATACGATGCAATCAAAACATCAGTGACACATTGCGGAACTTCATAACAAAGCGAAAACAAAGTTATACTATGCACGTATGTAGTATTTGATCATCCGGAGCGTTTCTTGCTACATATTTAGTTAAATAACTCTAAGCTTTGCAGGTATTTTCAGTTCTATCTTATATAATATCAAAGTATACTATCCCACCAATACGATGCAATCAAAACATCAGTGACACTTTGCGGAACTTCATAACAAAGCGTAAACAAAGTTATACTATGCACGGATGTACTATTTGATCATCCTGAGCGTTTCTTGCTACATATTTAGTTAAATAACTCTAAGCTTTGCAGGTATTTTCAGTTCTATCTTGTATAATATCAAAGTATACTATCCCACCAATACGATGCAATCAAAACATCAGTGACACTTTGCGGAACTTCATAACAAAGCGTAAACAAAGTTATACTATGCACGTATGTAGTATTTGATCATCCCTAGCGGTTCTTGCTAAATATTTAGTTAAATAACTCTGAGGTTTGGATGGAGTTGCAGTTCTATCTTATATAATATCAAAGTATACTATCTTACCAATACGATGAAATCAAATCATCAGTGACACTTTGCGGAACTTCATAACAAAGCGAAAACAAAGTTATACTATGCACGTATGTAGTATTTGATCATCCGGAGCGTTTCTTGCTACATATTTAGTTAAATAACTCTAAGCTTTGCAGGTATTTTCAGTTCTATCTTATATAATATCAAAGTATACTATCCCACCAATACGATGCAATCAAAACATCAGTGACACTTTGCGGAACTTCATAACAAAGCGTAAACAAAGTTATACTATGCACGGATGTACTATTTGATCATCCTGAGCGGTTCTTGCTACATATTTTGATAAATAACTCTAAGCTTTGCAGGTATTTTCAGTTCTACCTTATATAATATCATAGTATACTATCTTACCAATACGATGCAATCAAAACATCAGTGACACTTTGCGGAACTTCATAACAAAGCGTAAACAAAGTTATACTATGCACGGATGTACTATATGATCATCCTGAGCGGTTCTCTACATATTTTGTTAAATAACTCTAAGCTTTGCAGGTATTTTCAGTTCTACCTTATATAATATCATAGTATACTATCTTACCAATACGATGCAATCAAAACATCAGTGACACTTTGCGGAACTTCATAACAAAGCGAAAACAAAGTTATACTATGCACGTATGTAGTATTTGATCATCCCTAGCGGTTCTTGCTAAATATTTAGTTAAATAACTCTAAGCTTTGCAGGTATTTTCAGTTCTATCTTATATAATATCAAAGTATACTATCCCACCAATACGATGCAATCAAAACATCAGTGACACTTTGCGGAACTTCATAACAAAGCGTAAACAAAGTTATACTATGCACGGATGTAATATTTGATCATCCTGAGCGGTTCTTGCTACATATTTAGTTAAATAACTCTAAGCTTTGCAGGTATTTTCAGTTCTACCTTATATAATATCATAGTATACTATCTTACCAATACGATGCAATCAAAACATCAGTGACACTTTGCGGAACTTCATAACAAAGCGTAAACAAAGTTATACTATGCACGGATGTACTATATGATCATCCTGAGCGGTTCTCTACATATTTTGTTAAATAACTCTAAGCTTTGCAGGTATTTTCAGTTCTACCTTATATAATATCATAGTATACTATCTTACCAATACGATGCAATCAAAACATCAGTGACACTTTGCGGAACTTCATAACAAAGCGAAAACAAAGTTATACTATGCACGTATGTAGTATTTGATCATCCCTAGCGGTTCTTGCTAAATATTTAGTTAAATAACTCTAAGCTTTGCAGGTATTTTCAGTTCTATCTTATATAATATCAAAGTATACTATCCCACCAATACGATGCAATCAAAACATCAGTGACACTTTGCGGAACTTCATAACAAAGCGTAAACAAAGTTATACTATGCACGTATGTAGTATTTGATCATCCCTAGCGGTTCTTGCTACATATTTTGTTAAATAACTCTGAGGTTTGCAGGTATTTTCAGTTCTATCTTATATAATATCAAAGTATACTATCCCACCAATACGATGCAATCAAAACATCAGTGACACTTTGCGGAACTTCATAACAAAGCGTAAACAAAGTTATACTATGCACGTATGTAGTATTTGATCATCCCTAGCGGTTCTTGCTAAATATTTAGTTAAATAACTCTGAGGTTTGGATGGAGTTGCAGTTCTATCTTATATAATATCAAAGTATACTATCCCACCAATACGACGCAATCAAAACCTCAGCGAAACATTGCGGAACTTCATAACAAAGCGAAAACAAAGTTATACTATGCACGTATGTAGTATTTGATCATCCGGAGCGTTTCTTGCTACATATTTAGTTAAATAACTCTGAGGTTTGGATGGAGTTGCAGTTCTATCTTATATAATATCAAAGTATACTATCCCACCAATACGACGCAATCAAAACCTCAGCGAAACATTGCGGAACTTCATAACAAAGCGTAAACAAAGTTATACTATGAACGTATGTAGTATTTCATCATCCCTAGCGGTTCTTGCTACATATTTTGTTAAATAACTCTGAGGTTTGCATGTAGTTGCAGTTCTATCTCATATAATATCAAAGTATACTATCCCACCAATACGATGCAATCAAAACATCAGTGACACTTTGCGGAACTTCATAACATAGCGTAAACAAAGTTATACTATGCACGGATGTACTATTTGATCATCCTGAGCGGTTCTTGCTACATATTTTGTTAAATAACTCTAAGCATTGCAGGTATTTTCAGTTCTACCTTATATAATATCATAGTATACTATCTTACCAATACGATGAAATCAAATCATCAGTGACACTTTGCGGAACTTCATAACAAAGCGAAAACAAAGTTATACTATGCACGTATGTAGTATTTGATCATCCGGAGCGTTTCTTGCTACATATTTAGTTAAATAACTCTAAGCTTTGCAGGTATTTTCAGTTCTATCTTATATAATATCAAAGTATACTATCCCACCAATACGATGCAATCAAAACATCAGTGACACTTTGCGGAACTTCATAACAAAGCGTAAACAAAGTTATACTATGCACGGATGTAATATTTGAACATCCTGAGCGGTTCTGGCTACATATTTTGATAAATAACTCTAAGCTTTGCAGGTATTTTCAGTTCTACCTTATATAATATCATAGCATACTATCTTACCAATACGATGCAATCAAAACATCAGTGACACTTTGCGGAACTTCATAACAAAGCGTAAACAAAGTTATACTATGCACGGATGTACTATATGATCATCCTGAGCCGTTCTTGCTACATATTTTGTTAAATAACTCTAAGCTTTGCAGGTATTTTCAGTTCTACCTTATATAATATCATAGTATACTATCTTACCAATACGATGCAATCAAAACATCAGTGACACTTTGCGGAACTTCATAACAAAGCGAAAACAAAGTTATACTATGCACGTATGTAGTATTTGATCATCCCTAGCGGTTCTTGCTAAATATTTAGTTAAATAACTCTGAGGTTTGCATGTAGTTGCAGTTCTATCTTGTACAATATCAAAGTATACTATCCCACCAATACGATGCAATCAAAACCTCAGCGAAACATTGCGGAACTTCATAACAAAGCGTAAACAAAGTTATACTATGCACGTATGTAGTATTTGATCATCCCTAGCGGTTCTTGCTACATATTTTGTTAAATAACTCTGAGGTTTGCATGTAGTTGCAGTTCTATCTTATATAATATCAAAGTATACTATCTTACCAGTACGACGCCATCTAAACCTCAGCAAACTTTGCGGAACTTCATAACAAAGCGTAAACAAAGTTATACTATGCACGGATGTACTATTTGATCATCCTGAGCGGTTCTTGCTATATATTTTGTTAAATAACTCTGAGGTGTGCAGGTATTTGCAGTTCTAACTTATCTAATATCAATGTATACTATCTTACCAATTGCGACGCAATCAAAACCTCAGCGAAACATTACGGAACTTCATAACACAGCGAAAACAAAGTTATACTATGCACGGATGTACTATATGATCATCCTGAGCGGTTCTTGCTACATATTTTGTTAAATAACTCTAAGCTTTGCAGGTATTTTCAGTTCTACCTTATATAATATCATAGTATACTATCTTACCAATACGATGCAATCAAAACATCAGTGACACTTTGCGGAACTTCATAACAAAGCGAAAACAAAGTTATACTATGCACGTATGTACTATTTGATCATCCGGAGCGGTTCTTGCTACATATTTAGTTAAATAACTCTAAGCTTTGCAGGTATTTTCAGTTCTATCTTATATAATATCAAAGTATACTATCCCACCAATACGATGCAATCAAAACATCAGTGACACTTTGCGGAACTTCATAACAAAGCGTAAACAAAGTTATACTATGCACGTATGTAGTATTTGATCATCCCTAGCGGTTCTTGCTAAATATTTAGTTAAATAACTCTGAGGTTTGGATGGAGTTGCAGTTCTATCTTATATAATATCAAAGTATACTATCCCACCAATACGACGCAATCAAAACCTCAGCGAAACATTGCGGAACTTCATAACAAAGCGAAAACAAAGTTATACTATGCACGTATGTAGTATTTGATCATCCGGAGCGTTTCTTGCTACATATTTAGTTAAATAACTCTAAGCTTTGCAGGTATTTTCAGTTCTATCTTATATAATATCAAAGTATACTATCCCACCAATACGATGCAATCAAAACATCAGTGACACTTTGCGGAACTTCATAACAAAGCGTAAACAAAGTTATACTATGCACGGATGTACTATTTGATCATCCTGAGCGGTTCTTGCTACATATTTAGTTAAATAACTCTGAGGTTTGGATGGAGTTGCAGTTCTATCTTATATAATATCAAAGTATACTATCCCACCAATACGACGCAATCAAAACCTCAGCGAAACATTGCGGAACTTCATAACAAAGCGTAAACAAAGTTATACTATGCACGTATGTAGTATTTGATCATCCGGAGCGTTTCTTGCTACATATTTAGTTAAATAACTCTAAGCTTTGCAGGTATTTTCAGTTCTATCTTATATAATATCAAAGTATACTATCCCACCAATACGATGCAATCAAAACATCAGTGACACTTTGCGGAACTTCATAACACAGCGAAAACAAAGTTATACTATGCACGGATGTAGTATTTGATCATCCTGAGCGGTTCTTGCTACATATTTTGTTAAATAACTCTAAGCTTTGCAGGTATTTTCAGTTCTACCTTATATAATATCATAGTATACTATCTTACCAATACGATGCAATCAAAACATCAGTGACACTTTGCGGAACTTCATAACAAAGCGAAAACAAAGTTATACTATGCACGTATGTAGTATTTGATCATCCGGAGCGTTTCTGGCTACATATTTAGTTAAATAACTCTAAGCTTTGCAGGTATTTTCAGTTCTATCTTATATAATATCAAAGTATACTATCCCACCAATACGATGCAATCAAAACATCAGTGACACTTTGCGGAACTTCATAACAAAGCGTAAACAAAGTTATACTATGCACGTATGTAGTATTTGATCATCCCTAGCGGTTCTTGCTAAATATTTAGTTAAATAACTCTGAGGTTTGGATGGAGTTGCAGTTCTATCTTATATAATATCAAAGTATACTATCCCACCAATACGACGCAATCAAAACCTCAGCGAAACATTGCGAAACTTCATAACAAAGCGAAAACAAAGTTATACTATGCACGTATGTAGTATTTGATCATCCGGAGCGATTCTTGCTACATATTTAGTTAAATAACTCTAAGCTTTGCAGGTATTTTCAGTTCTATCTTATATAATATCAAAGTATACTATCCCACCAATACGATGCAATCAAAACATCAGTGACACTTTGCGGAACTTCATAACAAAGCGTAAACAAAGTTATACTATGCACGGATGTACTATTTGATCATCCTGAGCGGTTCTTGCTACATATTTTGTTAAATAACTCTAAGCTTTGCAGGTATTTTCAGTTCTACCTTATATAATATCATAGTATACTATCTTACCAATACGATGCAATCAAAACATCAGTGACACTTTGCGGAACTTCATAACAAAGCGAAAACAAAGTTATACTATGCACGTATATAGTATTTGATCATCCCTAGCGGTTCTTGCTACATATTTTGTTAAATAACTCTGAGGTTTGCATGTAGTTGCAGTTCTATCTTATATAATATCAAAGTATACTATCTTACCAGTACGACGCCATCTAAACCTCAGCAAACTTTGCGGAACTTCATAACAAAGCGTAAACAAAGTTATACTATGCACGGATGTACTATTTGATCATCCTCAGCGGTTCTTGCTACATATTTTGTTAAATAACTCTGAGGTGTGCAGGTATTTGCAGTTCTAACTTATCTAATATGAATGTATACTATCTTACCAATTGCAACGCAATCAAAACCTCAGCGAAACATTACGGAACTTCATAACACAGCGAAAACAAAGTTATACTATGCACGTATGTAGTATTTGATCATCCCTAGCGGTTCTTGCTACATATTTTGTTAAATAACTCTGAGGTTTGAATGTAGTTGCAGTTCTATCTTATATAATATCAAAGTATACTATCTTACCGGTACGACGCCATCTAAACCTCAGCAAACTTTGCGGAACTTCATAACAAAGCGTAAACAAAGTTATACTATGCACGGATGTACTATTTGATCATCCTGAGCGGTTCTTGCTACATATTTAGTTAAATAACTCTGAGGTTTGGATGGAGTTGCAGTTCTATCTTATATAATATCAAAGTATACTATCCCACCAATACGACGCAATCAAAACCTCAGCGAAACATTGCGGAACTTCATAACAAAGCGAAAACAAAGTTATACTATGCACGTATGTAGTATTTGATCATCCCTAGCGGTTCTTGCTACATATTTTGTTAAATAACTCTGAGGTTTGCATGTAGTTGCAGTTCTATCTTATATAATATCAAAGTATACTATCTTACCAGTACGACGCCATCTAAACCTCAGCAAACTTTGCGGAACTTCATAACAAAGCGTAAACAAAGTTATACTATGCACGGATGTACTATTTGATCATCCTGAGCGGTTCTTGCTACATATTTAGTTAAATAACTCTGAGGTTTGGATGGAGTTGCAGTTCTATCTTATATAATATCAAAGTATACTATCCCACCAATACGACGCAATCAAAACCTCAGCGAAACATTGCGGAACTTCATAACAAAGCGTAAACAAAGTTATACTATGCACGTATGTAGTATTTCATCATCCCTAGCGGTTCTTGCTACATATTTTGTTAAATAACTCTGAGGTTTGAATGTAGTTGCAGTTCTATCTTATATAATATCAAAGTATACTATCTTACCGGTACGACGCCATCTAAACCTCAGCAAACTTTGCGGAACTTCATAACAAAGCGTAAACAAAGTTATACTATGCACGGATGTACTATATGATCATCCTGAGCGGTTCTTGCTACATATTTTGTTAAATAACTCTAAGCTTTGCAGGTATTTTCAGTTCTATCTTATATAATATCAAAGTATACTATCCCACCAATACGATGCAATCAAAACATCAGTGACACTTTGCGGAACTTCATAACAAAGCGAAAACAAAGTTATACTATGCACGGATGTACTATTTGATCATCCTGAGCGGTTCTTGCTACATATTTTGTTAAATAACTCTAAGCTTTGCAGGTATTTTCAGTTCTACCTTATATAATATCATAGTATACTATCTTACCAATACGATGCAATCAAAACATCAGTGACACTTTGCGGAACTTCATAACAAAGCGAAAACAAAGTTATACTATGCACGTATGTAGTATTTGATCATCCCTAGCGGTTCTTGCTAAATATTTAGTTAAATAACTCTGAGGTTTGCATGTAGTTGCAGTTCTATCTTGTACAATATCAAAGTATACTATCCCACCAATACGATGCAATCAAAACCTCAGCGAAACATTGCGGAACTTCATAACACAGCGAAAACAAAGTTATACTATGCACGTATGTAGTATTTGATCATCCCTAGCGGTTCTTGCTACATATTTTGTTAAATAACTCTGAGGTTTGAATGTAGTTGCAGTTCTATCTTATATAATATCAAAGTATACTATCTTACCGGTACGACGCCATCTAAACCTCAGCAAACTTTGCGGAACTCCATAACAAAGCGTAAACAAAGTTATACTATGCACTGATGTACTATATGATCATCCTGAGCCGTTCTTGCTACATATTTTGTTAAATAAATCTAAGCTTTGCAGGTATTTTCAGTTCTATCTTATATAATATCAAAGTATACTATCCCACCAATACGATGCAATCAAAACATCAGTGACACTTTGCGGAACTTCATAACAAAGCGTAAACAAAGTTATACTATGCACGGATGTACTATTTGATCATCCCTAGCGGTTCTTGCTACATATTTTGTTAAATAACTCTGAGGTTTGCATGTAGTTGCAGTTCTATCTTATATAATATCAAAGTATACTATCTTACCAGTACGACGCCATCTAAACCTCAGCAAACTTTGCGAAACTTCATAACAAAGCGAAAACAAAGTTATACTATGCACGTATGTAGTATTTGATCATCCCTAGCGGTTCTTGCTAAATATTTAGTTAAATAACTCTGAGGTTTGCATGTAGTTGCAGTTCTATCTTATATAATATCAAAGTATACTATCTTACCAGTACGACGCCAACTAAACCTCAGCAAACTTTGCGGAACTTCATAACAAAGCGTAAACAAAGTTATACTATGCACGTATGTAGTATTTGATCATCCCTAGCGGTTCTTGCTACATATTTTGTTAAATAACTCTGAGGTTTGCATGTAGTTGCAGTTCTATCTTATATAATATCAAAGTATACTATCTTACCAGTACGACGCCATCTAAACCTTAGCAAACTTTGCGGAACTTCATAACAAAGCGTAAACAAAGTTATACTATGCACGGATGTACTATTTGATCATCCTGAGCGGTTCTTGCTACATATTTTGATAAATAACTCTAAGCTTTGCAGGTATTTTCAGTTCTACCTTATATAATATCATAGCATACTATCTTACCAATGCGATGCAATCAAAACATCAGTGACACTTTGCGGAACTTCATAACAAAGCGTAAACAAAGTTATACTATGCACGGATGTACTATTTGATCATCCTGAGCGGTACTTGCTACATATTTTGATAAATAACTCTAAGCTTTGCAGGTATTTTCAGTTCTACCTTATATAATATCATAGTATACTATCTTACCAATACGATGCAATCAAAACATCAGTGACACTTTGCGGAACTTCATAACAAAGCGAAAACAAAGTTATACTATGCACGTATGTAGTATTTGATCATCCGGAGCGTTTCTTGCTACATATTTAGTTAAATAACTCTAAGCTTTGCAGGTATTTTCAGTTCTATCTTATATAATATCAAAGTATACTATCCCACCAATACGATGCAATCAAAACATCAGTGACACTTTGCGGAACTTCATAACAAAGCGTAAACAAAGTTATACTAAGCACGGATGTACTATTTGATCATCCTGAGCGGTTCTTGCTACATATTTAGATAAATAACTCTAAGCTTTGCAGGTATTTTCAGTTCTACCTTATATAATATCATAGTATACTATCTTACCAATACGATGCAATCAAAACATCAGTGACACTTTGCGGAACTTCATAACAAAGCGTAAACAAAGTTATACTATTCACGTATGTACTATTTGATCATCCTGAGCGGTTCTTGCTACATATTTTGTTAAATAACTCTGAGGTTTGCATGTAGTTGCAGTTCTATCTTATATAATATCAAAGTATACTATCTTACCAGTACGACGCCATCTAAACCTCAGCAAACTTTGCGGAACTTCATAACAAAGCGTAAACAAAGTTATACTATGCACGGATGTACTATATGATCATCCTGAGCGGTTCTTGCTACATATTTTGTTAAATAACTCTGAGGTGTGCAGGTATTTGCAGTTCTAACTTATCTAATATCAATGTATACTATCTTAGCAATACGACGCAATCAAAACATCAGCGAAACTTTGTGGAACTTCATAACAAAGCGTAAACAAAGTTTTACTATGCACGGATGTACTATTTGATCATCCTGAGCGGTTCTTGCTACATATTTAGTTAAATAACTCTAAGCTTTGCAGGTATTTTCAGTTCTATCTTATATAATATCAAAGTATACTATCCCACCAATACGATGCAATCAAAACATCAGTGACACTTTGCGGAACTTCATAACAAAGCGTAAACAAAGTTATACTATGCACGGATGTACTATTTGATCATCCTGAGCGGTTCTTGCTACATATTTTGTTAAATAACTCTAAGCTTTGCAGGTATTTTCAGTTCTACCTTATATAATATCATAGTATACTATCTTACCAATACGATGCAATCAAAACATCAGTGACACTTTGCGGAACTTCATAACAAAGCGAAAACAAAGTTATACTATGCACGTATGTAGTATTTGATCATCCGGAGCGTTTCTTGCTACATATTTAGTTAAATAACTCGAAGCTTTGCAGGTATTTTCAGTTCTATCTTATATAATATCAAAGTATACTATCCCACCAATACGATGCAATCAAAACATCAGTGACACTTTGCGGAACTTCATAACAAAGCGTAAACAAAGTTATACTAAGCACGGATGTACTATTTTATCATCCTGAGCGGTTCTTGCTACATATTTTGATAAATAACTCTAAGCTTTGCAGGTATTTTCAGTTCTACCTTATATAATATCATAGTATACTATCTTACCAATACGATGCAATCAAAACATCAGTGACACTTTGCGGAACTTCATAACAAAGCGTAAACAAAGTTATACTATTCACGTATGTACTATTTGATCATCCTGAGCGGTTCTTGCTACATATTTTGTTAAATAACTCTGAGGTTTGCATGTAGTTGCAGTTCAATCTTATATAATATCAAAGTATACTATCTTACCAGTACGACGCCATCTAAACCTCAGCAAACTTTGCGGAACTTCATAACAAAGCGTAAACAAAGTTATAATATGCACGGATGTACTATATGATCATCCTGAGCGGTTCTTGCTACATATTTTGTTAAATAACTCTTAGGTGTGCAGGTATTTGCAGTTCTAACTTATCTAATATCAATGTATACTATCTTAGCAATACGACGCAATCAAAACATCAGCGAAACTTTGTGGAACTTCATAACAAAGCGTAAACAAAGTTTTACTATGCACGGATGTACTATTTGATCATCCTGAGCGGTTCTTGCTACATATTTAGTTAAATAACTCTAAGCTTTGCAGGTATTTTCAGTTCTACCTTATATAATGTCATAGTATACTATCTTACCAATACGATGCAATCAAAACATCTGTCACACTTTGCGGAACTTCATAACAAAGCGTAAACAAAGTTATACTATGCACGGATGTACTATTTGATCATCCTGAGCGGTTCTTGCTACATATTTTGTTAAATAACTCTGAGGTGTGCAGGTATTTGCAGTTCTAACTCATATAATATCAAAGAATATTATCTTACCAATTGCAACGCAATCAAAACCTCAGCGAAACTTTGCGGAACTTCATAACAAAGCGTAAACAAATTTATACTATGCACGGATGTACTATTTGATCATCCTGAGCGGTTCTTGCTACATATTTTGTTAAATAACTCTAAGCTTTGCAGGTATTTTCAGTTCTATCTTATATAATATCATAGTATACTATATTACCAATACGATGCAATCAAATCATCAGTGTCACTTTGCGGAACTTCATAACAAAGTGTAAACAAAGTTATACTATGCACTTATGTACTATTTGATCATCCTGAGCGGTTCTTGCTACATATTTAGTTAAATAACTCTGAGCTTTGCAGGTATTTGCAGTTCTAACTTATATAATAACAAAGTATACTATCTTACCAATTGCGACGCAATCAAAACATGAGCGAAACATTGCGGAACTTCATAACAAAGCGTAAACAAAGTTATACTATGCACGGATGTACTATTTGATCATCCTGAGCGGTTTTTGCTACATATATAGTTAAATAACTCGGAGGATTGCATGTAGTTGCAGTTCTAACTCATATAATATCAAAGAATTCTATCCCACCAATACGACGCAATCAAAACCTCAGAGAAACATTGCGGAACTTCATAACAAAGCGTAAACAAAGTTATACTATGCACGGATGTACGATTTGATCATCCTGAGCGGTACTTGCTACATATTTTGTTAAATAACTCTGAGGTGTGCAGGTATTTGCAGTTCTAACTTATATAATGTCAAAGTATACTATCTTACCAATACGGCACGCCATCAAAACCTCAGGGAAACTCATCGGAACTTCATAACAAAGCGTAAACAAAGTTATAGTATGCACGGTTGTATTATTTGATCATCCAGAGCCGTTCTTGCTACATATTTAGTTAAATAACTCTGAGGATTGCATGTAGTTGCAGTTCTATCTTATATACTATCAAAGTATACTATCCCACCAATACGACGCAATCAAAACCTCATCGAAACATTGCGGAACTTCATAACAAAGCGTAAACAAAGTTATACTATGCACGGATGTACTATTTGATCATCCTGAGCGGTTCTTGCTACATATTTAGTTGAATAACTCTGAAGTTTGCATGTAGTTGTAGATCTAACTTATATAATATCAAAGTATACTACTTTACCAGTACGACGCCATCTAAACATCAGCGAAACTTTGCGGAACTTCATAACAAAGCGTAAACAAAGTTATACGATGCACGGATGTACTATTTGATCATCCTGAGCGGTTCTTGCTACATATTTAGTTAAATAACTCTGAGGTTTGCAGGTATTTTCAGTTCTACCTTATATAATATCATAGTATACTATCTTACCAATTGCGACGCAATCAAAACATCATTGACACTTTGCGGAACTTCATAACAAAGCGTAAACAAAGTTATACTATGCACGTATGTACTATTTGATCATCCCTAGTGGTTCTTGCTACATATTTTGTTAAATAACTCTGAGGTTTGCATGTAGTTGCAGTTCTATCTTATATAATATCAAAGTATACTATCCCACCAATACGATGCAATCAAAACATCAGTGACACTTTGCAGAACTTCATAACAAAGCGTAAACAAAGTTATACTATGCACGGATGTACTACTTGATCATCCTGAGCGGTTCTTGCTACATATTTTGTTAAATAACTCTGAGGTGTGCAGGTATTTGCAGTTCTAACTCATATAATATCAAAGTATATTATCTTACCAATTGCAACGCAATCAAAACCTCAGCGAAACTTTGCGGAACTTCATAACAAAGCGTAAACAAAGTTATACTATGCACGGATGTACTATTTGATCATCCTGAGCGGTTCTTGCTACATATTTAGTTAAATAACTCTAAGCTTTGCAGGTATTTTCCGTTCTATCTTATATAATATCATAGTATACTATCTTACCAATACGGTGCAATCAAAACATCAGTGACACTTTGCGGAACTTCATAACAAAGCGTAAACAAAGTTATATCATGCACGTATGTACTATTTGATCATCCTGAGCGGTTCTTGCTACATATTTTGTTAAATAACTCTGAGGTTTGCATGTAGTTGCAGTTCTATCTTATATAATATCAAAGTATACTATCCCACCAATACGACGCCATCAAAACCTCAGCGAAACTTTGCGGAACTTCATAACAAAGCGTAAACAAAGTTATACTATGCACGGATGTACTATTTGATCATCCTGAGCGGTTCTTGCTACATATATAGTTAAATAACTCTGAGGTTTGCATGTAGTTGCAGTTATAACTTATATAATATCAAAGTATACTACTTTACCAGTACGACGCCATCTAAACATCAGCGAAACTTTGCGGAACTTCATAACAAAGCGTAAACAAAGTTATACTATGCACGGATGTACTATTTGATCAACCTGAGCGGTTCTTGCTACATATTTTGTTAAATAACTCTGAGGATTGCATGTAGTTGCAGTTCTAACTCATATAATATCAAAGAATTCTATCCCACCAATACGACGCAATCAAAACCTCAGCGAAACATTGCGGAACTTCATAACAAAGCGTAAACAAAGTTATACTATGCACGGATGTACGATTTGATCATCCTGAGCGGTACATGCTACATATTTTGTTAAATAACTCTGAGGTGTGCAGGTATTTGCAGTTCTAACTTATATAATGTCAAAGTATACTATCTTACCAATACGGCACGCCATCAAAACCTCAGGGAAACTCATCGGAACTTCATAACAAAGCGTAAACAAAGTTATAGTATGCACGGTTGTATTATTTGATCATCCTGAGCGGTTCTTGCTACATATTTTGTTAAATAACTCTGAGGTTTGCATGTAGTTGCAGTTCTATCTTATATAATATCAAAGTATAATATCCCACCAATACGATGCAATCAAAACATCAGTGACACTTTGCAGAACTTCATAACAAAGCGTAAACAAAGTTATACTATGCACGGATGTACTACTTGATCATCCTGAGCGGTTCTTGCTACATATTTTGTTAAATAACTCTGAGGTGTGCAGGTATTTGCAGTTCTAACTCATATAATATCAAAGTATATTATCTTACCAATTGCAACGCAATCAAAACCTCAGCGAAACTTTGCGGAACTTCATAACAAAGCGTAAACAAAGTTATACTATGCACGGATGTACTATTTGATCATCCTGAGCGGTTCTTGCTACATATTTAGTTAAATAACTCTAAGCTTTGCAGGTATTTTCCGTTCTACCTTATATAATATCATAGTATACTATCTTACCAATACGGTGCAATCAAAACATCAGTGACACTTTGCGGAACTTCATAACAAAGCGTAAACAAAGTTATATCATGCACGTATGTACTATTTGATCATCCTGAGCGGTTCTTGCTACATATTTTGTTAAATAACTCTGAGGTTTGCATGTAGTTGCAGTTCTATCTTATATAATATCAAAGTATACTATCCCACCAATACGACGCCATCAAAACCTCAGCGAAACTTTGCGGAACTTCATAACAAAGCGTAAACAAAGTTATACTATGCACGGATGTACTATTTGATCATCCTGAGCGGTTCTTGCTACATATATAGTTAAATAACTCTGAGGTTTGCATGTAGTTGCAGTTATAACTTATATAATATCAAAGTATACTACTTTACCAGTACGACGCCATCTAAACATCAGCGAAACTTTGCGGAACTTCATAACAAAGCGTAAACAAAGTTATACTATGCACGGATGTACTATATGATCAACCTGAGCGGTTCTTGCTACATATTTTGTTAAATAACTCTGAGGATTGCATGTAGTTGCAGTTCTAACTCATATAATATCAAAGAATTCTATCCCACCAATACGACGCAATCAAAACCTCAGCGAAACATTGCGGAACTTCATAACAAAGCGTAAACAAAGTTATACTATGCACGGATGTACGATTTGATCATCCTGAGCGGTACATGCTACATATTTTGTTAAATAACTCTGAGGTGTGCAGGTATTTGCAGTTCTAACTTATATAATGTCAAAGTATACTATCTTACCAATACGGCACGCCATCAAAACCTCAGGGAAACTCATCGGAACTTCATAACAAAGCGTAAACAAAGTTATAGTATGCACGGTTGTATTATTTGAACATCCAGAGCCGTTCTTGCTACATATTTAGTTAAATAACTCTGAGGATTGCATGTAGTTGCAGTTCTTTCTTATATAATATCAAAGTATACTATCCCACCAATACGACGCAATCAAAACCTCATCGAAACATTGCGGAACTTCATAACAAAGCGTAAACAAAGTTATACTATGCACGGATGTACTATTTGATCATCCTGAGCGGTTCTTGCTACATATTTAGTTGAATAACTCTGAAGTTTGCATGTAGTTGTAGATCTAACTTATATAATATCAAAGTATACTACTTTACCAGTACGACGCCATCTAAACATCAGCGAAACTTTGCGGAACTTCATAACAAAGCGTAAACAAAGTTATACTATGCACGTATGTACTATTTGATCATCCCTAGCGGTTCTTGCTACATATTTTGTTAAATAACTCTGAGGTTTGCATGTAGTTGCAGTTCTATCTTATATAATATCAAAGTATACTATCCCACCAATACGATGCTATCAAAACATCAGTGACACTTTGCGGAACTTCATAAGAAAGCGTAAACAAAGTTATACTATGCACGGAAGTACTATTTGATCATCCTGAGCGGTTCTTGCTACATATTTTGTTAAATAACTCTAAGCTTTGCAGGTATTTTCAGTTCTACCTTATATAATTTCATAGTATACTATGTTACCAATACGATGCAATCAAATCATCAGCGAAACATTGCGGAACTTCATAACAAAACGTAAACAAAGTTATACTATGCACGGATGTACTGTTTGATCATCCTGAGCGGTTCTTGCTACATATTTAGTTAAATAACTCTGAGGTTTGAAAGTAGTTGCAGTTCTATCTTATATAATATCAAAGTATACTATCCCACCAATACGAAGCAATCAAAACCTCAGCGAAACATTGCGGAACTTCATAACAAAGCGTAAACAAAGTTATACTATGCACGGATGTACTATTTGATCATCCTGAGCGGTTCTTGCTACATATTTTGTTAAATAACTCTGAGGTGTGCAGGTATTTGCAGTTCTATCTCATATAATATCAAAGTATACTATCTTACCAATACGACGCCATCAAAACATCAGCGAAACTCATCGGAACTTCATAACAAATCGTAAACAATGTTATAGTATGCACGGATGTACTATTTGATCATCCAGAGCTGTTCTTGCTACATATTTAGTTAAATAACTATGAGCTTTGCAGGTATTTGCAGTTCTAACTTATATAATATCAAAGTATACTATCTTATTAATACGACGCCATCTAAACCTCAGCGAATCTCTGCGGAACTTCATAACAAAGCGTAAACAAAGTTATACTTTGCACGTATGTACTATTTGATCATCCGGAACGGTTCTAGCTACATATTTAGTTAAAAAACTCTGAGCTTTGCAGGTATATGCAGTTCTAACTTATATAATATCAAAGTATACTATCTTACCAATTGCGACGCAATCAAAACCTCAGCGAAACATGGCGGAACTTCATAACAAAACGTAAACAAAGTTATACTATGCACGGATGTACTGTTTGATCATCCTGAGCGGTTCTTGCTACATATTTAGTTAAATAACTCTAAGCTCTGCATGTATTTTCAGTTCTACCATATATAATATCATAGTATCGTATCTTACCAATACGACGCCATCAAAACATCAGCGAAACTCATCGGAACCTCATAACAAAGCGTAAACAAAGTTATACTATGCACGTATGTACTATTTGATCATCCTGAGCGGTTCTTGCTACATATTTTGTTAAATAACTCTGAGGTTTGCATGTAGTTGCAGTTCTATCTTATATAATATCAAAGTATACTATCCCACCAATACGACGCCATCAAAACCTCAGCGAAACATTGCGGAACTTCATAACAAAGCGTAAACAAAGTTATACTATGCACGGATGTACTATTTGATCAACCTGAGCGGTTCTTGCTACATATTTTGTTAAATAACTCTGAGGATTGCATGTAGTTGCAGTTCTAACTCATATAATATCAAAGAATACTATCCCACCAATACGACGCAATCAAAACCTCAGCGAAACATTGCGGAACTTCATAACAAAGCGTAAACAAAGTTATACTATGCACGGATGTACGATTTGATCATCCTGAGCGGTACTTGCTACATATTTTGTTAAATAACTCTGAGGTGTGCAGGTATTTGCAGTTCTAACTTATATAATGTCAAAGTATACTATCTTACCAATACGGAACGCCATCAAAACCTCAGGGAAACTCATCGGAACTTCATAACAAAGCGTAAACAAAGTTATAGTATGCACGGTTGTATTATTTGATCATCCAGAGCCGTTCTTGCTACATATTTAGTTAAATAACTCTGAGGTTTGGATGTAGTTGCAGTTCTATCTTATATAATATCAAAGTAAACTATCCCACCAATACGACGCAATCAAAACCTCATCGAAACATTGCGTAACTTCATAACAAAGCGTAAACAAAGTTATACTATGCACGGATGTACTATTTGATCATCCTGAGCGGTTCTTGCTACATATTTTGTTAAATAACTCTGAGGTTTGCATGTAGTTGCAGTTCTATCTTATATAATATCAAAGTATACTATCCCACCAATACGACGCCATCAAAACCTCAGCGAAACTTTGCGGAACTTCATAACAAAGCGTAAACAAAGTTATACTATGCACGGATGTACTATTTGATCATCCTGAGCGGTTCTTGCTACATATTTAGTTGAATAACTCTGAAGTTTGCATGTAGTTGTAGATCTAACTTATATAATATCAAAGTATACTACTTTACCAGTACGACGCCATCTAAACATCAGCGAAACTTTGCGGAACTTCATAACAAAGCGTAAACAAAGTTATACTATGCACGGATGTACTATTTGATCATCCTGAGCGGTTCTTGCTACATATTTAGTTAAATAACTCTAAGCTTTGCAGGTATTTTCAGTTCTACCTTATATAATATCATAGTATACTATCTTACCAATTGCGATGCAATCAAAACATCAGTGACACTTTGCGGAACTTCATAACAAAGCGTAAACAAAGTTATACTATGCACGTATGTACTATTTGATCATCCCTAGCGGTTCTTGCTACATATTTTGTTAAATAACTCTGAGGTTTGCATGTAGTTGCAGTTCTATCTTATATAATATCAAAGTATACTATCCCACCAATACGATGCAATCAAAACATCAGTGACACTTTGCGGAACTTCATAACAAAGCGTAAACAAAGTTATACTATGCACGGATGTACTATTTGAACATCCTGAGCGGTTCTTGCTACATATTTTGTTAAATAACTCTAAGCTTTGCAGGTATTTTCAGTTCTACCTTATATAATTTCATAGTATACTATCTTACCAATACGATGCAATCAAATCATCAGCGAAACATTGCGGAACTTCATAACAAAACGTAAACAAAGTTATACTATGCACGGATGTACTGTTTGATCATCCTGAGCGGTTCTTGCTACATATTTAGTTGAATAACTCTGAGGTTTGCATGTAGTTGCAGTTCTAACTTATATAATATCAAAGTATACTATCCCACCAATACGATGTAATCAAAACATCAGTGACACTTTGCGGAACTTCATAACAAAGCGTAAACAAAGTTATACTATGCACGGATGTACTATTTGATCATCCTGAGCGGTTCTTGCTACATATTTAGATAAATTACTCTGTGGTTTGCAGGTATTTGCAGTTCTAACTTATATAATATCATAGTATACTATCTTACCAATTGCGATGCAATCAAAACATCAGTGACACTTTGCGGAACTTCATAACAAAGCGTAAACAAAGTTATACTATGCACGTATGTACTATTTGATCATCCCTAGCGGTTCTTGCTACATATTTTGTTAAATAACTCTGAGGTTTGCATGTAGTTGCAGTTCTATCTTATATAATATCAAAGTATACTATCCCACCAATACGATGCAATCAAAACATCAGTGACACTTTGCGGAACTTCATAACAAAGCGTAAACAAAGTTATACTATGCACGGATGTACTATTTGAACATCCTGAGCGGTTCTTGCTACATATTTTGTTAAATAACTCTAAGCTTTGCAGGTATTTTCAGTTCTACCTTATATAATTTCATAGTATACTATCTTACCAATACGATGCAATCAAATCATCAGCGAAACATTGCGGAACTTCATAACAAAACGTAAACAAAGTTATACTATGCACGGATGTACTGTTTGATCATCCTGAGCGGTTCTTGCTACATATTCAGTTAAATAACTCTGAGGTTTGCATGTAGTTGCAGTTCTAACTTATATAATATCAAAGTATACTATCTTATCAATACGATGCAATCAAAACATCAGTGACACTTTGCGGAACTTCATAACAAAGCGTAAACAAAGTTATACTATGCACGGATGTACTATTTGATCATCCTGAGCGGTTCTTGCTACATATTTAGATAAATAACTCTGTGGTTTGCAGGTATTTGCAGTTCTAACTTATATAATATCATAGTATACTATCTTACCAATACCACCGAAATTAAAACATCAGTGACACTTTGCGGAACTTCATAACAAAGCGTAAACAAAGTTATACTATGCACGTATGTACTATTTGATCATCCTGAGCGGTTCTTGCTACATATTTAGTTGAATAACTCTGAGGTTTGCATGTAGTTGCAGTTCTAACTTATATAATATCAAAGTATACTACTTTACCAGTACGACGCCATCTAAACATCAGCGAAACATTGCGGAACTTCATAACAAAGCGTAAACAAAGTTATACTATGCACGGATGTACTATTTGATTATCCTGAGCGGTTCTTGCTACATATTTTGTTAAATAACTCTGAGGTTTGCATGTAGTTGCAGTTCTATCTTATATAATATCAAAGTATACTATCCCACCAATACGACGCAATCAAAACCTCAGCGAAACATTGCGGAACTTCATAACAAAGCGTAAACAAAGTTATACTATGCACGGATGTACTATTTGATCATCCTGAGCGGTTCTTGCTACATATTTTGTTAAATAACTCTAAGCTTTGCAGGTATTTTCAGTTCTACCTTATATAATAACATAGTATACTATCTTACCAATACGATGCAATCAAAACATCAGTGACACTTTGCGGAACTTCATAACAAAGCGTAAACAAAGTTATACTATGCACGTATGTACTATTTGATCATCCTGAGCGGTTCTTGCTACATATTTTGTTAAATAACTCTGAGGTTTGCATATAGTTGCAGTTCTATCTTATATAATATCAAAGTATACTATCTTATCAATTGCGACGCCATCAAAACCTCAGCGAAACTTTGCGGTACTTCATAACAATGCGTAAACAAAGTTATACTATGCACGGATGTACTATTTGATCATCCTGAGCGGTTCTTGCTACATATTTTGTTAAATAACTCTGAGGTTTGCATGTAGTTGCAGTTCTAACTTATATAATATCAAAGTATACTATCTTACCAATCCGCCACGCCATCAAAACCTCAGGGAAACTCATCGGAACTTCATAACAAAGCGTAAACAAAGTTATAGTATGCACGGATGTATTATTTGATCATCCAGAGCCGTTCTTGCTACATATTTAGTTAAATAACTCTGAGGTTTGGATGTAGTTGCAGTTCTATCTTATATAATATCAAAGTAAACTATCCCACCAATACGACGCAATCAAAACCTCAGCGATACATTGCGTAACTTCATAACAAAGCGTAAACAAAGTTATACTATGCACGGATGTACTATTTGATCATCCTGAGCGGTTCTTGCTACATATTTTGTTAAATAACTCTGAGGTTTGCATGTAGTTGCAGTTCTATCTTATATAATATCAAAGTATACTATCCCACCAATACGACGCCATCAAAACCTCAGCGAAACTTTGCGGAACTTCATAACAAAGCGTAAACAAAGTTATACTATGCACGGATGTACTATTTGATCATCCTGAGCGGTTCTTGCTACATATTTAGTTGAATAACTCTGAAGTTTGCATGTAGTTGTAGATCTAACTTATATAATATCAAAGTATACTACTTTACCAGTACGACGCCATCTAAACATCAGCGAAACTTTGCGGAACTTCATAACAAAGCGTAAACAAAGTTATACTATGCACGGATGTACTATTTGATCATCCTGAGCGGTTCTTGCTACATATTTAGTTAAATAACTCTAAGCTTTGCAGGTATTTTCAGTTCTACCTTATATAATATCATAGTATACTATCTTACCAATTGCGATGCAATCAAAACATCAGTGACACATTTCGGAACTTCATAACAAAGCGTAAACAAAGTTATACTATGCACGTATGTACTATTTGATCATCCCTAGCGGTTCTTGCTACATATTTTGTTAAATAACTCTGAGGTTTGCATGTAGTTGCAGTTCTATCTTATATAATATCAAAGTATACTATCCCACCAATACGATGCAATCAAAACATCAGTGACACTTTGCGGAACTTCATAAGAAAACGTAAACAAAGTTATACTATGCACGGATGTACTATTTGAACATCCTGAGCGGTTCTTGCTACATATTTTGTTAAATAACTCTAAGCTTTGCAGGTATTTTCAGTTCTACCTTATATAATTTCATAGTATACTATCTTACCAATACGATGCAATCAAATCATCAGCGAAACATTGCGGAACTTCATAACAAAACGTAAACAAAGTTATACTATGCACGGATGTACTGTTTGATCATCCTGAGCGGTTCTTGCTACATATTTAGTTGAATAACTCTGAGGTTTGCATGTAGTTGCAGTTCTAACTTATATAATATCAAAGTATACTATCCCACCAATACGATGCAATCAAAACATCAGTGACACTTTGCGGAACTTCATAACAAAGCGTAAACAAAGTTATACTATGCACGGATGTACTATTTGATCATCCTGAGCGGTTCTTGCTACATATTTAGTTAAATTACTCTGTGGTTTGCAGGTATTTGCAGTTCTAACTTATATAATATCATAGTATACTATCTTACCAATACCACCGAAATTAAAACATCAGTGACACTTTGCGGAACTTCATAACAAAGCGTAAACAAAGTTATACTATGCACGTATGTACTATTTGATCATCCTGAGCGGTTCTTGCTACATATTTAGTTGAATAACTCTGAGGTTTGCATGTAGTTGCAGTTCTAACTTATATAATATCAAAGTATACTACTTTACCAGTACGACGCCATCTAAACATCAGCGAAACTTTGCGGAACTTCATAACAAAGCGTAAACAAAGTTATACTATGCACGGATGTACTATTTGATCATCCTGAGCGGTTCTTGCTACATATTTTGTTAAATAACTCTGAGGTTTGCATGTAGTTGCAGTTCTATCTTATATAATATCAAAGTATACTATCCCACCAATACGACGCAATCAAAACCTCAGCGAAACATTGCGGAACTTCATAACAAAGCGTAAACAAAGTTATACTATGCACGGATGTACTATTTGATCATCCTGAGCGGTTCTTGCTACCTATTTTGTTAAATAACTCTAAGCTTTGCAGGTATTTTCAGTTCTACCTTATATAATAACATAGTATACTATCTTACCAATACGATGCAATCAAAACATCAGTGACACTTTGCGGAACTTCATAACAAAGCGTAAACAAAGTTATACTATGCACGTATGTACTATTTGATCATCCTGAGCGGTTCTTGCTACATATTTTGTTAAATAACTCTGAGGTTTGCATATAGTTGCAGTTTTATCTTATATAATATCAAAGTATACTATCTTACTAATTGCGACGCCATCAAAACCTCAGCGAAACTTTGCGGATCTTCATAACAAAGCGTAAACAAAGTTATACTATGCACGGATGTACCATTTGATCATCCTGAGCGGTTCTTGCTACATATTTTGTTAAATAACTCTGAGGTTTGCATGTAGTTGCAGTTCTAACTTATATAATATCAAAGTATACTATCTTACCAATCCGCCACGCCATCAAAACCTCAGGGAAACTCATCGGAACTTCATAACAAAGCGTAAACAAAGTTATAGTATGCACGGATGTATTATTTGATCATCCAGAGCCGTTCTTGCTACATATTTAGTTAAATAACTCTGAGGTTTGGATGTAGTTGCAGTTCTATCTTATATAATATCAAAGTAAACTATCCCACCAATACGACGCAATCAAAACCTCATCGAAACATTGCGTAACTTCATAACAAAGCGTAAACAAAGTTATACTATGCACGGATGTACTATTTGATCATCCTGAGCGGTTCTTGCTACATATTTTGTTAAATAACTCTGAGGTTTGCATGTAGTTGCAGTTCTATCTTATATAATATCAAAGTATACTATCCCACCAATACGATGCAATCAAAAAATCAGTGACACTTTGCGGAACTTCATAAGAAAGCGTAAACAAAGTTATACTATGCACGGATGTACTATTTGATCATCCTGAGCGGTTCTTGCTACATATTTAGTTGAGTAACTCTGAGGTTTGCATGTAGTTGCAGTTCTAACTTATATAATATCAAAGTATACTATCCCACCAATACGACGCAATCAAAACCTCAGCGAAACATTGCGGAACTTCATAACAAAGCGTAAACAAAGTTATACTATGCACGGATGTACCATTTGATCATCCTGAGCGGTTCTTGCTACATATTTAGTTGAATAACTCTGAGGTTTGCATGTAGTTGCAGTTCTAACTTATATAATGTCAAAGTATACTATCTTACCAATCCGCCACGCCATCAAAACCTCAGGGAAACTCATCGGAACTTCATAACAAAGCGTAAACAAAGTTATAGTATGCACGGATGTATTATTTGATCATCCAGAGCCGTTCTTGCTACATATTTAGTTAAATAACTCTGAGGTTTGGATGTAGTTGCAGTTCTATCTTATATAATATCAAAGTAAACTATCCCACCAATACGACGCAATCAAAACCTCATCGAAACATTGCGTAACTTCATAACAAAGCGTAAACAAAGTTATACTATGCACGGATGTACTATTTGATCATCCTGAGCGGTTCTTGCTACATATTTTGTTAAATAACTCTAAGCTTTGCAGGTATTTTCAGTTCTACCTTATATAATTTCATAGTATACTATCTTACCAATACGATGCAATCAAATCATCAGCGAAACATTGCGGAACTTCATAACAAAACGTAAACAAAGTTATACTATGCACGGATGTACTGTTTGATCATCCTGAGCGGTTCTTGCTACATATTTAGTTGAATAACTCTGAGGTTTGCATGTAGTTGCAGTTCTAACTTATATAATATCAAAGTATACTATCCCACCAATACGATGCAATCAAAACATCAGTGACACTTTGCGGAACTTCATAACAAAGCGTAAACAAAGTTATACTATGCACGGATGTACTATTTGATCATCCTGAGCGGTTCTTGCTACATATTTAGATAAATTACTCTGTGGTTTGCAGGTATTTGCAGTTCTAACTTATATAATATCATAGTATACTATCTTACCAATTGCGATGCAATCAAAACATCAGTGACACTTTGCGGAACTTCATAACAAAGCGTAAACAAAGTTATACTATGCACGTATGTACTATTTGATCATCCCTAGCGGTTCTTGCTACATATTTTGTTAAATAACTCTGAGGTTTGCATGTAGTTGCAGTTCTATCTTATATAATATCAAAGTATACTATCCCACCAATACGATGCAATCAAAACATCAGTGACACTTTGCGGAACTTCATAACAAAGCGTAAACAAAGTTATACTATGCACGGATGTACTATTTGAACATCCTGAGCGGTTCTTGCTACATATTTTGTTAAATAACTCTAAGCTTTGCAGGTATTTTCAGTTCTACCTTATATAATTTCATAGTATACTATCTTACCAATACGATGCAATCAAATCATCAGCGAAACATTGCGGAACTTCATAAGAAAGCGTAAACAAAGTTATACTATGCACGGATGTACTGTTTGATCATCCTGAGCGGTTCTTGCTACATATTTAGTTAAATAACTCTGAGGTTTGCATGTAGTTGCAGTTCTAACTTATATAATATCAAAGTATACTATCCCACCAATACGATGCAATCAAAACATCAGTGACACTTTGCGGAACTTCATAACAAAGCGTAAACAAAGTTATACTATGCACGGATGTACTATTTGATCATCCTGAGCGGTTCTTGCTACATATTTAGTTAAATAACTCTGTGGTTTGCAGGTATTTGCAGTTCTAACTTATATAATATCATAGTATACTATCTTACCAATACCACCGAAATTAAAACATCAGTGACACTTTGCGGAACTTCATAACAAAGCGTAAACAAAGTTATACTATGCACGTATGTACTATTTGATCATCCTGAGCGGTTCTTGCTACATATTTAGTTGAATAACTCTGAGGTTTGCATGTAGTTGCAGTTCTAACTTATATAATATCAAAGTATACTACTTTACCAGTACGACGCCATCTAAACATCAGCGAAACTTTGCGGAACTTCATAACAAAGCGTAAACAAAGTTATACTATGCACGGATGTACTATTTGATTATCCTGAGCGGTTCTTGCTACATATTTTGTTAAATAACTCTGAGGTTTGCATGTAGTTGCAGTTCTATCTTATATAATATCAAAGTATACTATCCCACCAATACGACGCAATCAAAACCTCAGCGAAACATTGCGGAACTTCATAACAAAGCGTAAACAAAGTTATACTATGCACGGATGTACTATTTGATCATCCTGAGCGGTTCTTGCTACATATTTTGTTAAATAACTCTAAGCTTTGCAGGTATTTTCAGTTCTACCTTATATAATAACATAGTATACTATCTTACCAATACGATGCAATCAAAACATCAGTGACACTTTGCGGAACTTCATAACAAAGCGTAAACAAAGTTATACTATGCACGTATGTACTATTTGATCATCCTGAGCGGTTCTTGCTACATATTTTGTTAAATAACTCTGAGGTTTGCATGTAGTTGCAGTTCTATCTTATATAATATCAAAGTATACTATCTTACTAATTGCGACGCCATCAAAACCTCAGCGAAACTTTGCGGATCTTCATAACAAAGCGTAAACAAAGTTATACTATGCACGGATGTACCATTTGATCATCCTGAGCGGTTCTTGCTACATATTTTGTTAAATAACTCTGAGGTTTGCATGTAGTTGCAGTTCTAACTTATATAATATCAAAGTATACTATCTTACCAATCCGCCACGCCATCAAAACCTCAGGGAAACTCATCGGAACTTCATAACAAAGCGTAAACAAAGTTATAGTATGCACGGATGTATTATTTGATCATCCAGAGCCGTTCTTGCTACATATTTAGTTAAATAACTCTGAGGTTTGGATGTAGTTGCAGTTCTATCTTATATAATATCAAAGTAAACTATCCCACCAATACGACGCAATCAAAACCTCATCGAAACATTGCGGAACATCATAACAAAGCGTAAACAAAGTTATACTATGCACGGATGTACTATTTGATCATCCTGAGCGGTTCTTGCTACATATTTTTTTAAATAACTCTGAGGTTTGCATGTAGTTGCAGTTCTATCTTATATAATATCAAAGTATACTATCCCACCAATACGACGCCATCAAAACCTCAGCGAAACTTTGCGGAACTTCATAACAAAGCGTAAACAAAGTTATACTATGCACGGATGTACTATTTGATCATCCTGAGCGGTTCTTGCTACATATTTAGTTGAATAACTCTGAAGTTTGCATGTAGTTGTAGATCTAACTTATATAATATCAAAGTATACTACTTTACCAGTACGACGCCATCTAAACATCAGCGAAACTTTGCGGAACTTCATAACAAAGCGTAAACAAAGTTATACTATGCACGGATGTACTATTTGATCATCCTGAGCGGTTCTTGCTACATATTTAGTTAAATAACTCTAAGCTTTGCAGGTATTTTCAGTTCTACCTTATATAATATCATAGTATACTATCTTACCAATTGCGATGCAATCAAAACATCAGTGACACTTTGCGGAACTTCATAACAAAGCGTAAACAAAGTTATACTATGCACGTATGTACTATTTGATCATCCCTAGCGGTTCTTGCTACATATTTTGTTAAATAACTCTGAGGTTTGCATGTAGTTGCAGTTCTATCTTATATAATATCAAAGTATACTATCCCACCAATACGATGCAATCAAAACATCAGTGACACTTTGCGGAACTTCATAACAAAGCGTAAACAAAGTTATACTATGCACGGATGTACTATTTGATCATCCTGAGCGGTTCTTGCTACATATTTTGTTAAATAACTCTAAGCTTTGCAGGTATTTTCAGTTCTACCTTATATAATTTCATAGTATACTATCTTACCAATACGATGCAATCAAATCATCAGCGAAACATTGCGGAACTTCATAACAAAACGTAAACAAAGTTATACTATGCACGGATGTACTGTTTGATCATCCTGAGCGGTTCTTGCTACATATTTAGTTAAATAACTCTGAGGTTTGCATGTAGTTGCAGTTCTAACTTATATAATATCAAAGTATACTATCCCACCAATACGATGCAATCAAAACATCAGTGACACTTTGCGGAACTTCATAACAAAGCGTAAACAAAGTTATACTATGCACGGATGTACTATTTGATCATCCTGAGCGGTTCTTGCTACATATTTAGATAAATTACTCTGTGGTTTGCAGGTATTTGCAGTTCTAACTTATATAATATCATAGTATACTATCTTACCAATACCACCGAAATTAAAACATCAGTGACACTTTGCGGAACTTCATAACAAAGCGTAAACAAAGTTATACTATGCACGTATGTACTATTTGATCATCCTGAGCGGTTCTTGCTACATATTTAGTTGAATAACTCTGAGGTTTGCATGTAGTTGCAGTTCTAACTTATATAATATCAAAGTATACTACTTTACCAGTACGACGCCATCTAAACATCAGCGAAACTTTGCGGAACTTCATAACAAAGCGTAAACAAAGTTATACTATGCACGGATGTACTATTTGATTATCCTGAGCGGTTCTTGCTACATATTTTGTTAAATAACTCTGAGGTTTGCATGTAGTTGCAGTTCTATCTTATATAATATCAAAGTATACTATCCCACCAATACGACGCAATCAAAACCTCATCGAAACATTGCGGAACTTCATAACAAAGCGTAAACAAAGTTATACTATGCACAGATGTACTATTTGATCATCCTGAGCGGTTCTTGCTACCTATTTTGTTAAATAACTCTAAGCTTTGCAGGTATTTTCAGTTCAACCTTATATAATAACATAGTATACTATCTTACCAATACGATGCAATCAAAACATCAGTGACACTATGCGGAACTTCATAACAAAGCGTAAACAAAGTTATACTATGCACGTATGTACTATTTGATCATCCTGAGCGGTTCTTGCTACATATTTTGTTAAATAACTCTGAGGTTTGCATATAGTTGCAGTTTTATCTTATATAATATCAAAGTATACTATCTTACTAATTGCGACGCCATCAAAACCTCAGCGAAACTTTGCGGATCTTCATAACAAAGCGTAAACAAAGTTATACTATGCACGGATGTACCATTTGATCATCCTGAGCGGTTCTTGCTACATATTTAGTTAAATAACTCTGAGGTTTGCATGTAGTTGCAGTTCTAACTTATATAATATCAAAGTATACTATCTTACCAATCCGTCACGCCATCAAAACCTCAGGGAAACTCATCGGAACTTCATAACAAAGCGTAAACAAAGTTATAGTATGCACGGATGTATTATTTGATCATCCAGAGCCGTTCTTGCTACATATTTAGTTAAATAACTCTGAGGTTTGGATGTAGTTGCAGTTCTATCTTATATAATATCAAAGTATACTATCCCACCAATACGACGCAATCAAAACCTCATCGAAACATTGCGTAACTTCATAACAAAGCGTAAACAAAGTTATACTATGCACGGATGTACTATTTGATCATCCTGAGCGGTTCTTGCTACATATTTTGTTAAATAACTCTGAGGTTTGCATGTAGTTGCAGTTCTATCTTATATAATATCAAAGTATACTATCCCACCAATACGATGCAATCAAAAAATCAGTGACACTTTGCGGAACTTCATAAGAAAGCGTAAACAAAGTTATACTATGCACGGATGTACTATTTGATCATCCTGAGCGGTTCTTGCTACATATTTAGTTGAGTAACTCTGAGGTTTGCATGTAGTTGCAGTTCTAACTTATATAATATCAAAGTATACTATCCCACCAATACGACGCAATCAAAACCTCAGCGAAACATTGCGGAACTTCATAACAAAGCGTAAACAAAGTTATAGTATGCACGGTTGTATTATTTGATCATCCAGAGCCGTTCTTGCTACATATTTAGTTAAATAACTTTGAGGATTGCATGTTGTTGCAGTTCTATCTTATATAATATCAAAGTATACTATCCCACCAATACGATGCAATCAAAACATCAGTGACACTTTGCGGAACTTCATAACAAAGCGTAAACAAAGTTATACTATGCACGGATGTACTATTTGATCATCCTGAGCGGTTCTTGCTACATATTTAGATAAATTACTCTGTGGTTTGCAGGTATTTGCAGTTCTAACTTATATAATATCATAGTATACTATCTTACCAATACGACCCAATTAAAACATCAGTGACACTTTGCGGAACTTCATAACAAAGCGTAAACAAAGTTATAATATGCACGTATGTACGATTTGATCATCCTGAGCGGTACTTGCTACATATTTTGTTAAATAACTCTGAGGTGTGCAGGTATTTGCAGTTCTAACTTATATAATGTCAAAGTATACTATCTTACCAATACGGCACGCCATCAAAACCTCAGGGAAACTTTGCGGAACTTCATAACAAAGCGTAAACAAAGTTATACTATGCACGGATGTACTATTTGATCATCCTGAGCGGTTCTTGCTACATATTTTGTTAAATAACTCTGAGGTTTGCATGTAGTTGCAGTTCTATCTTATATAATATCAAAGTATACTACTTTACCAGTACGACGCCATCTAAACATCAGCGAAACTTTGCGGAACTTCATAACAAAGCGTAAACAAAGTTATACTATGCACGGATGTACTATTTGATCATCCTGAGCGGTTCTTGCTACATATTTTGTTAAATAACTCTGAGGTTTGCATGTAGTTGCAGTTCTATCTTATATAATATCAAAGTATACTATCCCACCAATACGACCCAATCAAAACCTCATCGAAACATTGCGGAACTTCATAACAAAGCGTAAACAAAGTTATACTATGCACGGATGTACTATTTGATCATCCTGAGCGGTTCTTGCTACATATTTTGTTAAATAACTCTGAGGTTTGCATGTAGTTGCAGTTCTATCTTATATAATATCAAAGTATACTATCCCACCAATACGATGCAATCAAAACATCAGTGACACTTTGCGGAACTTCATAAGAAAGCGTAAACAAAGTTATACTATGCACGGATGTACTATTTGATCATCCTGAGCGGTTCTTGCTACATATTTTGTTAAATAACTCTGAGGTGTGCAGGTATTTGCAGTTCTAACTTATATAATGTCAAAGTATACTATCTTACCAATACGCCACGCCATCAAAACCTGAGGGAAACTCATCGGAACTTCATAACAAAGCGTAAACAAAGTTATAGTATGCACGGTTGTATTATTTGATCATCCAGAGCCGTTCTTGCTACATATTTAGTTAAATAACCCTGAGGATTGCATGTTGTTGCAGTTCTATCTTATATAATATCAAAGTATACTATCCCACCAATACGACGCAATCAAAACCTCAGCGAAACATTGCGGAACTTCATAACAAAGCGTAAACAAAGTTATACTATGCACGTATGTAGTATTTGATCATCCCTAGCGGTTCTTGCTACATATTTTGTTAAATAACTCTGAGGTTTGCATTTAGTTGCAGTTCTATCTTATATAATATCAAAGTATACTATCCCACCAATACGATGCAATCAAAACATCAGTGACGCTTTGCGGAACTTCATAACAAAGCGTAATCAAAGTTATACTATGCACGGATGTACTATTTGATCATCCTGAGCGGTTCTTGCTACATATTTAGTTAAATAACTCTGAGGTTTGCAGGTATTTGCAGTTCTAACTTATATAATATCATAGTATACTATCTTACCAATACGACCCAATTAAAACATCAGTGACACTTTGCGGAACTTCATAACAAAGCGTAAACAAAGTTATACTATGCACGTATGTACTATTTGATCATCCTGAGCGGTTCTTGCTACATATTTTGTTAAATAACTCTGAGGATTGCATGTAGTTGCAGTTCTAACTCATATAATATCAAAGTATACTATCCCACCAATACGACGCAATCAAAACCTCATCGAAACATTGCGGAACTTCATAACAAAGCGTAAACAAAGTTATACTATGCACGGATGTACTATTTGATCATCCTGAGCGGTTCTTGCTACATATTTTGTTAAATAACTCTAAGCTTTGCAGGTATTTTCAGTTCTACCTTATATAATATCATAGTATACTATCTTACCTATACGATGCAATCAAAACATCAGTGACACTTTGCGGAACTTCATAACAAAGCGTAAACAAAGTTATACTATGCACGTATGTACTACTTGATCATCCTGAGCGGTTCTTGCTACATATTTTGTTAAATAACTCTGAGGTTTGCATGTAATTGCAGTTCTATCTTATATAATATCAAAGTATACTATGCCACCAATACGACGCCATCAAAACCTCAGCGAAACTTTGCGGAACTTCATAACAAAGCGTAAACAAAGTTATACTATGCACGGATGTACTATTTGATCATCCTGAGCGGTTCTTGCTACATATTTAGTTGAATAACTCTGAGGTTTGCATGTAGTTGCAGTTCTAACTTATATAATATCAAAGTATACTACTTTACCAGTACGACGCCATCTAAACATCAACGAAACTTTGCGGAACTTCATAACAAAGCGTAAACAAAGTTATACTATGCACGGATGTACTATTTGATCATCCTGAGCGGTTCTTGCTACATATTTTGTTAAATAACTCTGAGGTTTGCATGTAGTTGCAGTTCTATCTTATATAATATCAAAGTATACTATCCCACCAATACGATGCAATCAAAACATCAGTGTCACTTTGCGGAACTTCATAAGAAAGCGTAAACAAAGTTATACTATGCACGGATGTACTATTTGATCATCCTGAGCGGTTCTTGCTACATATTTTGTTAAATAACTCTGAGGTGTACAGGTATTTGCAGTTTTAACTTATCTAATATCAATGTATACTATCTTATCAATACGCCACGCCATCAAAACCTGAGGGAAACTCATCGGAACTTCATAACAGAGCGTAAACAAAGTTATTGTATGCACGGATGTATTATTTGATCATCCAGAGCCGTTCTTGCTACATATTTAGTTAACTAACTCTGATGTTTGGATGTAGTTGCAGTTCTATCTTATATAATATCAAAGTATACTATCTTACTAATTGCGACGCAATCAAAACATCAGCGAAACATTGCGGAACTTCATAACAAAGCGTAAACAAAGTTATACTATGCACGGATGTACTATTTGATCATCCTGAGCGGTTCTTGCTACATATTTTGTTAAATAACTCTGAGGATTGCATGTAGTTGCAGTTCTATCTTATATAATATCAAAGTATACTATCACACCAATACGACGCAATCAAAACATCAGCGAAACATTGCGGAACTTCATAACAAAGCGTAAACAAAGTTATACTATGCACGGATGTACTATTTGATCATCCTGAGCGGTTCTTGCTACATATTTAGTTAAACAACTCTGAGGTTTGCATGTAGTTGCAGTTCTAACTTATATAATATCAAAGTATACTACTTTACCAGTACGACGCCATCTAAACATCAGCGAAACTTTACGGAACTTCATAACAAAGCGTAAACAAAGTTATACTATGCACGGATGTACTATTTGATCATCCTGAGCGGTTCTTGCTACATATTTTGTTAAATAACTCTGAGGTTTGCATGTAGTTGCAGTTCTATCTTATATAATATCAAAGTATACTATCCCACCAATACGACGCAATCAAAACATCAGCGAAACATTGCGGAATTTCATAACAAAGCGTAAACAAAGTTATACTATGCACGGATGTACTATTTGATCATCCTGATCTGTTCTTGCTACATATTTTGTTAAATAACTCTAAGCTTTGCAGGTATTTTCAGTTCTACCTTATATAATATCATAGTATACTATCTTACCAATACGATGCAATCAAAACATCAGTGACACTTTGCGGAACTTCATAACAAAGCGTAAACAAAGTTATACTATGCACGTATGTATTATTTGATCATCCTGAGCGGTTCTTGCTACATATTTTGTTAAATAACTCTGAGGTTTGCATGTAGTTGCAGTTCTAACTTATATAATATCAAAGTATACTACTTTACCAGTACGACGCCATCTAAACATCATCAAAACTTTGCGGAACTTCATAACAAAGCGTAAACAAAGTTATACTATGCACGGATGTACTATTTGATCATCCTGAGCGGTTCTTGCTACATATTTTGTTAAATAACTCTGAGGTTTGCATGTAGTTGCAGTTCTATCTTATATAATATCAAAGTATACTATCCCACCAATACGATGCAATCAAAACATCAGTGACACTTTGCGGAACTTCATAAGAAAGCGTAAACAAAGTTATACTATGCACGGATGTACTATTTGATCATCCTGAGCGGTTCTTGCTACATATTTTGTTAAATAACTCTGAGGTGTGCAGGTATTTGCAGTTCTAACTTATATAATATCCAAGTATACTATCTTACCAATACGCCACGCCATCAAAACCTCAGGGAAACTCATCGGAACTTCATAACAAAGCGTAAACAAAGTTATAGTATGCACGGATGTATTATTTGATCATCCAGAGCCGTTCTTGCTACATATTTAGTTAAATAACTCTGAGGTTTGCATGTAGTTGCAGTTCTATCTTATATAATATCAAAGTATACTATCCCACCAATACGACGCAATCAAAACCTCAGCGAAACATTGCGGAACTTCATAACAAAGCGTAAACAAAGTTATACTATGCACGTATGTAGTATTTGATCATCCCTAGCGGTTCTTGCTACATATTTTGTTAAATAACTCTGAGGTTTGCATGTAGTTGCAGTTCTATCTTATATAATATCAAAGTATACTATCCCACCAATACGATGCAATCAAAACATCAGTGACGCTTTGCGGAACTTCATAACAAAGCGTAAACAAAGTTATACTATGCACGGATGTACTATTTGATCATCCTGAGCGGTTCTTGCTACATATTTTGTTAAATTACTCTGTGGTTTGCAGGTATTTGCAGTTCTAACTTATATAATATCATAGTATACTATCTTACCAATACGACCCAATTAAAACATCAGTGACACTTTGCGGAACTTCATAACAAAGCGTAAACAAAGTTATACTATGCACGGATGTACTATTTGATCATCCTGAGCGGTTCTTGCTACATATTTTGTTAAATAACTCTGAGGATTGCATGTAGTTGCAGTTCTAACTCATATAATATCAAAGTATACTATCCCACCAATACGACGCAATCAAAACCTCATCGAAACATTGCGGAACTTCATAACAAAGCGTAAACAAAGTTATACTATGCACGTGTGTACCATTTGATCATCCTGAGCGGTTCTTGCTACCTATTTTGTTAAATAACTCTAAGCTTTGCAGGTATTTTCAGTTCTACCTTATATAATATCAAAGTATACTACTTTACCAGTACGACGCCATCTAAACATCAACGAAACTTTGCGGAACTTCATAACAAAGCGTAAACAAAGTTATACTATGCACGGATGTACTATTTGATCATCCTGAGCGGTTCTTGCTACATATTTTGTTAAATAACTCTGAGGTTTGCATGTAGTTGCAGTTCTATCTTATATAATATCAAAGTATACTATCCCACCAATACGATGCAATCAAAACATCAGTGACACTTTGCGGAACTTCATAAGAAAGCGTAAACAAAGTTATACTATGCACGGATGTACTATTTGATCATCCTGAGCGGTTCTTGCTACATATTTTGTTAAATAACTCTGAGGTGTACAGGTATTTGCAGTTTTAACTTATCTAATATCAATGTATACTATCTTATCAATACGCCACGCCATCAAAACCTGAGGGAAACTCATCGGAACTTCATAACAAAGCGTAAACAAAGTTATAGTATGCACGGATGTACTATTTGATCATCCTGAGCGGTTCTTGCTACATATTTTGTTAAATAACTCTGAGGTTTGCATGTAGTTGCAGTTCTATCTTATATAATATCAAAGTATACTATCCCACCAATACGATGCAATCAAAACATCAGTGTCACTTTGCGGAACTTCATAAGAAAGCGTAAACAAAGTTATACTATGCACGGATGTACTATTTGATCATCCTGAGCGGTTCTTGCTACATATTTTGTTAAATAACTCTGAGGTGTACAGGTATTTGCAGTTTTAACTTATCTAATATCAATGTATACTATCTTATCAATACGCCACGCCATCAAAACCTGAGGGAAACTCATCGGAACTTCATAACAGAGCGTAAACAAAGTTATAGTATGCACGGATGTATTATTTGATCATCCAGAGCCGTTCTTGCTACATATTTAGTTAACTAACTCTGAGGATTGCATGTAGTTGCAGTTCTATCTTATATAATATCAAAGTATACTATCTTACTAATTGCGACGCAATCAAAACCTCAGCGAAACATTGCGGAACTTCATAACAAAGCGTAAACAAAGTTATACTATGCACGTATGTACTATTTGATCATCCTGAGCGGTTCTTGCTACATATTTTGTTAAATAACTCTGAGGATTGCATGTAGTTGCAGTTCTAACTCATATAATATCAAAGTATACTATCCCACCAATACGACGCAATCAAAACATCATCGAAACATTGCGGAACTTCATAACAAAGCGTAAACAAAGTTATACTATGCACGGATGTACTATTTGATCATCCTGAGCGGTTCTTGCTACATATTTAGTTGAACAACTCTGAGGTTTGCATGTAGTTGCAGTTCTAACTTATATAATATCAAAGTATACTACTTTACCAGTACGACGCCATCTAAACATCAGCGAAACTTTACGGAACTTCATAACAAAGCGTAAACAAAGTTATACTATGCACGGATGTACTATTTGATCATCCTGAGCGGTTCTTGCTACATATTTTGTTAAATAACTCTGAGGTTTGCATGTAGTTGCAGTTCTATCTTATATAATATCAAAGTATACTATCCCACCAATACGACGCAATCAAAACCTCATCGAAACATTGCGGAATTTCATAACAAAGCGTAAACAAAGTTATACTATGCACGGATGTACTATTTGATCATCCTGATCTGTTCTTGCTACCTATTTTGTTAAATAACTCTAAGCTTTGCAGGTATTTTCAGTTCTACCTTATATAATATCATAGTATACTATCTTACCAATACGATGCAATCAAAACATCAGTGACACTTTGCGGAACTTCATAACAAAGCGTAAACAAAGTTATACTATGCACGTATGTATTATTTGATCATCCTGAGCGGTTCTTGCTACATATTTTGTTAAATAACTCTGAGGTTTGCATGTAGTTGCAGTTCTAACTTATATAATATCAAAGTATACTACTTTACCAGTACGACGCCATCTAAACATCATCAAAACTTTGCGGAACTTCATAACAAAGCGTAATCAAAGTTATACTATGCACGGATGTACTATTTGATCATCCTGAGCGGTTCTTGCTACATATTTAGTTAAATTACTCTGTGGTTTGCAGGTATTTGCAGTTCTAACTTATATAATATCATAGTATACTATCTTACCAATACGACCCAATTAAAACATCAGTGACACTTTGCGGAACTTCATAACAAAGCGTAAACAAAGTTATACTATGCACGTATGTACTATTTGATCATCCTGAGCGGTTCTTGCTACATATTTTGTTAAATAACTCTGAGGATTGCATGTAGTTGCAGTTCTAACTCATATAATATCAAAGTATACTATCCCACCAATACGACGCAATCAAAACCTCATCGAAACATTGCGGAACTTCATAACAAAGCGTAAACAAAGTTATACTATGCACGGATGTACCATTTGATCATCCTGAGCGGTTCTTGCTACCTATTTTGTTAAATAACTCTAAGCTTTGCAGGTATTTTCAGTTCTACCTTATATAATATCAAAGTATACTACTTTACCAGTACGACGCCATCTAAACATCAACGAAACTTTGCGGAACTTCATAACAAAGCGTAAACAAAGTTATACTATGCACGGATGTACTATTTGATCATCCTGAGCGGTTCTTGCTACATATTTTGTTAAATAACTCTGAGGTTTGCATGTAGTTGCAGTTCTATCTTATATAATATCAAAGTATACTATCCCACCAATACGATGCAATCAAAACATCAGTGACACTTTGCGGAACTTCATAACAAAACGTAAACAAAGTTATACTATGCACGGATGTACTATTTGATCATCCTGAGCGGTTCTTGCTACATATTTTGTTAAATAACTCTGAGGTGTACAGGTATTTGCAGTTTTAACTTATCTAATATCAATGTATACTATCTTATCAATACGCCACGCCATCAAAACCTGAGGGAAACTCATCGGAACTTCATAACAAAGCGTAAACAAAGTTATAGTATGCACGGTTGTATTATTTGATCATCCAGAGCCGTTCTTGCTACATATTTAGTTAACTAACTCTGAGGATTGCATGTAGTTGCAGTTCTATCTTATATAATATCAAAGTATACTATCTTACTAATTGCGACGCAATCAAAACATCAGCGAAACATTGCGGAACTTCATAACAAAGCGTAAACAAAGTTATACTATGCACGTATGTACTATTTGATCATCCTGAGCGGTTCTTGCTACATATTTTGTTAAATAACTCTGAGGATTGCATGTAGTTGCAGTTCTAACTCATATAATATCAAAGTATACTATCCCACCAATACGACGCAATCAAAACATCATCGAAACATTGCGGAACTTCATAACAAAGCGTAAACAAAGTTATACTATGCACGGATGTACTATTTGATCATCCTGAGCGGTTCTTGCTACATATTTTGTTAAATAACTCTGAGGTTTGCATGTAGTTGCAGTTCTATCTTATATAATATCAAAGTATACTATCCCACCAATACGACGCAATCAAAACCTCAGCGAAACATTGCGGAACTTCATAACAAAGTTATACTATGCACGGATGTACTATTTGATCATCCTGAGCGGTTCTTGCTACATATTTAGATAAATTACTCTGTGGTTTGCAGGTATTTGCAGTTCTAACTTATATAATATCATAGTATACTATCTTACCAATACGACCCAATTAAAACATCAGTGACACTTTGCGGAACTTCATAACAAAGCGTAAACAAAGTTATAATATGCACGTATGTACGATTTGATCATCCTGAGCGGTACTTGCTACATATTTTGTTAAATAACTCTGAGGTGTGCAGGTATTTGCAGTTCTAACTTATATAATGTCAAAGTATACTATCTTACCAATACGGCACGCCATCAAAACCTCAGGGAAACTCATCGGAACTTCATAAAAAAGCGTAAACAAAGTTATACTATGCACGGATGTACTATTTGATCATCCTGAGCGGTTCTTGCTACATATTTAGTTGAATAACTCTGAGGTTTGCATGTAGTTGCAGTTCTAACTTATATAATATCAAAGTATACTACTTTACCAGTACGACGCCATCTAAACATCAGCGAAACTTTGCGGAACTTCATAACAAAGCGTAAACAAAGTTATACTATGCACGGATGTACTATTTGATCATCCTGAGCGGTTCTTGCTACATATTTTGTTAAATAACTCTGAGGTTTGCATGTAGTTGCAGTTCTATCTTATATAATATCAAAGTATACTATCCCACCAATACGACGCAATCAAAACCTCATCGAAACATTGCGGAATTTCATAACAAAGCGTAAACAAAGTTATACTATGCACGGATGTACTATTTGATCATCCTGATCTGTTCTTGCTACCTATTTTGTTAAATAACTCTAAGCTTTGCAGGTATTTTCAGTTCTACCTTATATAATATCATAGTATACTATCTTACCAATACGATGCAATCAAAACATCAGTGACACTTTGCGGAACTTCATAACAAAGCGTAAACAAAGTTATACTATGCACGTATGTATTATTTGATCATCCTGAGCGGTTCTTGCTACATATTTTGTTAAATAACTCTGAGGTTTGCATGTAGTTGCAGTTCTAACTTATATAATATCAAAGTATACTACTTTACCAGTACGACGCCATCTAAACATCATCAAAACTTTGCGGAACTTCATAACAAAGCGTAAACAAAGTTATACTATGCACGGATGTACTATTTGATCATCCTGAGCGGTTCTTGCTACATATTTTGTTAAATAACTCTGAGGTTTGCATGTAGTTGCAGTTCTATCTTATATAATATCAAAGTATACTATCCCACCAATACGATGCAATCAAAACATCAGTGACACTTTGCGGAACTTCATAAGAAAGCGTAAACAAAGTTATACTATGCACGGATGTACTATTTGATCATCCTGAGCGATTCTTGCTACATATTTTGTTAAATAACTCTGAGGTGTGCAGGTATTTGCAGTTCTAACTTATATAATGTCAAAGTATACTATCTTACCAATACGCCACGCCATCAAAACCTGAGGGAAACTCATCGGAACTTCATAACAAAGCGTAAACAAAGTTATAGTATGCACGGTTGTATTATTTGATCATCCAGAGCCGTTCTTGCTACATATTTAGTTAAATAACTCTGAGGATTGCATGTTGTTGCAGTTCTATCTTATATAATATCAAAGTATACTATCCCACCAATACGACGCAATCAAAACCTCAGCGAAACATTGCGGAACTTCATAACAAAGCGTAAACAAAGTTATACTATGCACGTATGTAGTATTTGATCATCCCTAGCGGTTCTTGCTACATATTTTGTTAAATAACTCTGAGGTTTGCATGTAGTTGCAGTTCTATCTTATATAATATCAAAGTATACTATCCCACCAATACGATGCAATCAAAACATCAGTGACGCTTTGCGGAACTTCATAACAAAGCGTAATCAAAGTTATACTATGCACGGATGTACTATTTGATCATCCTGAGCGGTTCTTGCTACATATTTAGTTAAATTACTCTGTGGTTTGCAGGTATTTGCAGTTCTAACTTATATAATATCATAGTATACTATCTTACCAATACGACCCAATTAAAACATCAGTGACACTTTGCGGAACTTCATAACAAAGCGTAAACAAAGTTATACTATGCACGTATGTACTATTTGATCATCCTGAGCGGTTCTTGCTACATATTTTGTTAAATAACTCTGAGGATTGCATGTAGTTGCAGTTCTATCTTATATAATATCAAAGTATACTATCCCACCAATACGACGCAATCAAAACCTCATCGAAACTTTGCGGAACTTCATAACAAAGCGTAAACAAAGTTATACTATGCACGGATGTACTATTTGATCATCCTGAGCGGTTCTTGCTACCTATTTTGTTAAATAACTCTAAGCTTTGCAGGTATTTTCAGTTCTACCTTATATAATATCATAGTATACTATCTTACCTATACGATGCAATCAAAACATCAGTGACACTTTGCGGAACTTCATAACAAAGCGTAAACAAAGTTATACTATGCACGTATGTACTATTTGATCATCCTGAGCGGTTCTTGCTACATATTTTGTTAAATAACTCTGAGGTTTGCATGTAATTGCAGTTCTATCTTATATAATATCAAAGTATACTATCCCACCAATACGACGCCATCAAAACCTCAGCGAAACTTTGCGGAACTTCATAACAAAGCGTAAACAAAGTTATACTATGCACGGATGTACTATTTGATCATGCTGAGCGGTTCTTGCTACATATTTAGTTGAATAACTCTGAGGTTTGCATGTAGTTGCAGTTCTAACTTATATAATATCAAAGTATCCTACTTTACCAGTACGACGCCATCTAAACATCAACGAAACTTTGCGGAACTTCATAACAAAGCGTAAACAAAGTTATACTATGCACGGATGTACTATTTGATCATCCTGAGCGGTTCTTGCTACATATTTTGTTAAATAACTCTGAGGTTTGCATGTAGTTGCAGTTCTATCTTATATAATATCAAAGTATACTATCCCACCAATACGATGCAATCAAAACATCAGTGACACTTTGCGGAACTTCATAAGAAAGCGTAAACAAAGTTATACTATGCACGGATGTACTATTTGATCATCCTGAGCGGTTCTTGCTACATATTTTGTTAAATAACTCTGAGGTGTACAGGTATTTGCAGTTATAACTTATCTAATATCAATGTATACTATCTTATCAATACGCCACGCCATCAAAACCTGAGGGAAACTCATCGGAACTTCATAACAAAGCGTAAACAAAGTTATAGTATGCACGGTTGTATTATTTGATCATCCAGAGCCGTTCTTGCTACATATTTAGTTAACTAACTCTGAGGATTGCATGTTGTTGCAGTTCCATCTTATATAATATCAAAGTATACTATCCCACCAATACGACGCAATCAAAACCTCAGCGAAACATTGCGGAACTTCATAACAAAGCGTAAACAAAGTTATACTATGCACGTATGTAGTATTTGATCATCCCTAGCGGTTCTTGCTACATATTTTGTTAAATAACTCTGAGGTTTGCATGTAGTTGCAGTTCTAACTCATATAATATCAAAGTATACTATCCCACCAATACGACGCAATCAAAACATCATCGAAACATTGCGGAACTTCATAACAAAGCGTAAACAAAGTTATACTATGCACGGATGTACTATTTGATCATCCTGAGCGGTTCTTGCTACATATTTAGTTGAACAACTCTGAGGTTTGCATGTAGTTGCAGTTCTAACTTATATAATATCAAAGTATACTACTTTACCAGTACGACGCCATCTAAACATCAGCGAAACTTTACGGAACTTCATAACAAAGCGTAAACAAAGTTATACTATGCACGGATGTACTATTTGATCATCCTGAGCGGTTCTTGCTACATATTTTGTTAAATAACTCTGAGGTTTGCATGTAGTTGCAGTTCTAACTTATATAATATCAAAGTATACTACTTTACCAGTACGACGCCATCTAAACATCATCAAAACTTTGCGGAACTTCATAACAAAGCGTAAACAAAGTTATAGTATGCACGGTTGTATTATTTGATCATCCAGAGCCGTTCTTGCTACATATTTAGTTAAATAACTCTGAGGATTGCATGTTGTTGCAGTTCTATCTTATATAATATCAAAGTATACTATCCCACCAATACGACGCAATCAAAACCTCAGCGAAACATTGCGGAACTTCATAACAAAGCGTAAACAAAGTTATACTATGCACGTATGTAGTATTTGATCATCCCTAGCGGTTCTTGCTACATATTTTGTTAAATAACTCTGAGGTTTGCATTTAGTTGCAGTTCTATCTTATATAATATCAAAGTATACTATCCCACCAATACGATGCAATCAAAACATCAGTGACGCTTTGCGGAACTTCATAACAAAGCGTAATCAAAGTTATACTATGCACGGATGTACTATTTGATCATCCTGAGCGGTTCTTGCTACATATTTAGTTAAATTACTCTGTGGTTTGCAGGTATTTGCAGTTCTAACTTATATAATATCATAGTATACTATCTTACCAATACGACCTAATTAAAACATCAGTGACACTTTGCGGAACTTCATAACAAAGCGTAAACAAAGTTATACTATGCACGTATGTACTATTTGATCATCCTGAGCGGTTCTTGCTACATATTTTGTTAAATAACTCTGAGGATTGCATGTAGTTGCAGTTCTAACTCATATAATATCAAAGTATACTATCCCACCAATACGACGCAATCAAAACCTCATCGAAACATTGCGGAACTTCATAACAAAGCGTAAACAAAGTTATACTATGCACGGATGTACCATTTGATCATCCTGAGCGGTTCTTTCTACATATTTTGTTAAATAACTCTAAGCTTTGCAGGTATTTTCAGTTCTACCTTATATAATATCATAGTATACTATCTTACCTATACGATGCAATCAAAACATCAGTGACACTTTGCGGAACTTCATAACAAAGCGTAAACAAAGTTATACTATGCACGTATGTACTATTTGATCATCCTGAGCGGTTCTTGCTACATATTTTGTTAAATAACTCTGAGGTTTGCATGTAATTGCAGTTCTATCTTATATAATATCAAAGTATACTATCCCACCAATACGACGCCATCAAAACCTCAGCGAAACTTTGCGGAACTTCATAACAAAGCGTAAACAAAGTTATACTATGCACGGATGTACTATTTGATCATCCTGAGCGGTTCTTGCTACATATTTAGTTGAATAACTCTGAGGTTTGCATGTAGTTGCAGTTCTAACTTATATAATATCAAAGTATACTACTTTACCAGTACGACGCCATCTAAACATCAACGAAACTTTGCGGAACTTCATAAGAAAGCGTAAACAAAGTTATACTATGCACGGATGTACTATTTGATCATCCTGAGCGGTTCTTGCTACATATTTTGTTAAATAACTCTGAGGTGTACAGGTATTTACAGTTTTAACTTATCTAATATCAATGTATACTATCTTATCAATACGCCACGCCATCAAAACCTGAGGGAAACTCATCGGAACTTCATAACAAAGCGTAAACAAAGTTATAGTATGCACGGTTGTATTATTTGATCATCCAGAGCCGTTCTTGCTACATATTTAGTTAACTAACTCTGAGGATTGCATGTTGTTGCAGTTCCATCTTATATAATAACAAAGTATACTATCCCACCAATACGACGCAATCAAAACCTCAGCGAAACATTGCGGAACTTCATAACAAAGCGTAAACAAAGTTATACTATGCACGTATGTACTATTTGATCATCCCTAGCGGTTCTTGCTACATATTTTGTTAAATAACTCTGAGGTTTGCATGAAGTTGCAGTTCTATCTTATATAATATCAAAGTATACTATCTTACTAATTGCGACGCAATCAAAACCTCAGCGAAACATTGCGGAACTTCATAACAAAGCGTAAACAAAGTTATACTATGCACGGATGTACTATTTGATCATCCTGAGCGGTTCTTGCTACATATTTTGTTAAATAACTCTGAGGATTGCATGTAGTTGCAGTTCTAACTCATATAATATCAAAGTATACTATCCCACCAATACGACGCAATCAAAACATCATCGAAACATTGCGGAACTTCATAACAAAGCGTAAACAAAGTTATACTATGCACGGATGTACTATTTGATCATCCTGAGCGGTTCTTGCTACATATTTAGTTGAACAACTCTGAGGTTTGCATGTAGTTGCAGTTCTAACTTATATAATATCAAAGTATACTACTTTACCAGTACGACGCCATCTAAACATCAGCGAAACTCTACGGAACTTCATAACAAAGCGTAAACAAAGTTATACTATGCACGGATGTACTATTTGATCATCCTGAGCGGTTCTTGCTACATATTTTGTTAAATAACTCTGAGGTTTGCATGTAGTTGCAGTTCTATCTTATATAATATCAAAGTATACTATCCCACCAATACGACGCAATCAAAACCTCATCGAAACATTGCGGAACTTCATAACAAAGTTATACTATGCACGGATGTACTATTTGATCATCCTGAGCGGTTCTTGCTACATATTTAGATAAATTACTCTGTGGTTTGCAGGTATTTGCAGTTCTAACTTATATAATATCATAGTATACTATCTTACCAATACGACCCAATTAAAACATCAGTGACACTTTGCGGAACTTCATAACAAAGCGTAAACAAAGTTATAATATGCACGTATGTACGATTTGATCATCCTGAGCGGTACTTGCTACATATTTTGTTAAATAACTCTGAGGTGTGCAGGTATTTGCAGTTCTAACTTATATAATGTCAAAGTATACTATCTTACCAATACGGCACGCCATCAAAACCTCAGGGAAACTCATCGGAACTTCATAACAAAGCGTAAACAAAGTTATACTATGCACGGATGTACTATTTGATCATCCTGAGCGGTTCTTGCTACATATTTAGTTGAATAACTCTGAGGTTTGCATGTAGTTGCAGTTCTAACTTATATAATATCAAAGTATACTACTTTACCAGTACGACGCCATCTAAACATCATCAAAACTTTGCGGAACTTCATAACAAAGCGTAAACAAAGTTATAGTATGCACGGTTGTATTATTTGATCATCCAGAGCCGTTCTTGCTACATATTTAGTTAAATAACTCTGAGGATTGCATGTAGTTGCAGTTCTATCTTATATAATATCAAAGTATACTATCCCACCAATACGACGCAATCAAAACCTCAGCGAAACATTGCGGAACTTCATAACAAAGCGTAAACAAAGTTATACTATGCACGTATGTAGTATTTGATCATCCCTAGCGGTTCTTGCTACATATTTTGTTAAATAACTCTGAGGTTTGAATGTAGTTGCAGTTCTATCTTATATAATATCAAAGTATACTATCCCACCAATACGATGCAATCAAAACATCAGTGACACTTTGCGGAACTTCATAACAAAGCGTAATCAAAGTTATACTATGCACGGATGTACTATTTGATCATCCTGAGCGGTTCTTGCTACATATTTAGTTAAATAACTCTGTGGTTTGCAGGTATTTGCAGTTCTAACTTATATAATATCATAGTATACTATCTTACCAATACGACGCAATGAAAACATCAGTGACACTTTGCGGAACTTCATAACAAAGCGTAAACAAAGTTATACTATGCACGTATGTACTATTTGATCATCCTGAGCGGTTCTTGCTACATATTTTGTTAAATAACTCTGAGGATTGCATGTAGTTGCAGTTCTATCTTATATAATATCAAAGTATACTATCCCACCAATACGACGCAATCAAAACCTCATCGAAACATTGCGGAACTTCATAACAAAGCGTAAACAAAGTTATACTATGCACGGATGTACCATTTGATCATCCTGAGCGGTTCTTGCTACATATTTTGTTAAATAACTCTAAGCTTTGCAGGTATTTTCAGTTCTACCTTATATAATATCATAGTATACTATCTTACCTATACGATGCAATCAAAACATCAGTGACACTTTGCGGAACTTCATAACAAAGCGTAAACAAAGTTATACTATGCACGTATGTACTATTTGATCATCCTGAGCGGTTCTTGCTACATATTTTGTTAAATAACTCTGAGGTTTGCATGTAATTGCAGTTCTATCTTATATAATATCAAAGTATACTATCCCACCAATACGACGCCATCAAAACCTCAGCGAAACTTTGCGGAACTTCATAACAAAGCGTAAACAAAGTTATACTATGCACGGATGTACTATTTGATCATCCTGAGCGGTTCTTGCTACATATTTAGTTGAATAACTCTGAGGTTTGCATGTAGTTGCAGTTCTAACTTATATAATATCAAAGTATACTACTTTACCAGTACGACGCCATCTAAACATCAACGAAACTTTGCGGAACTTCATAAGAAAGCGTAAACAAAGTTATACTATGCACGGATGTACTATTTGATCATCCTGAGCGGTTCTTGCTACATATTTTGTTAAATAACTCTGAGGTGTACAGGTATTTACAGTTTTAACTTATCTAATATCAATGTATACTATCTTATCAATACGCCACGCCATCAAAACCTGAGGGAAACTCATCGGAACTTCATAACAAAGCGTAAACAAAGTTATAGTATGCACGGTTGTATTATTTGATCATCCAGAGCCGTTTTTTCTACATATTTAGTTAACTAACTCTGAGGATTGCATGTTGTTGCAGTTCCATCTTATATAATATCAAAGTATACTATCCCACCAATACGACGCAATCAAAACCTCAGCGAAACATTGCGGAACTTCATAACAAAGCGTAAACAAAGTTATACTATGCACGTATGTAGTATTTGATCATCCCTAGCGGTTCTTGCTACATATTTTGTTAAATAACTCTGAGGTTTGCATGGAGTTGCAGTTCTATCTTATATAATATCAAAGTATACTATCTTACTAATTGCGACGCAATCAAAACCTCAGCGAAACATTGCGGAACTTCATAACAAAGCGTAAACAAAGTTATACTATGCACGTATGTACTATTTGATCATCCTGAGCGGTTCTTGCTACATATTTTGTTAAATAACTCTGAGGATTGCATGTAGTTGCAGTTCTAACTCATATAATATCAAAGTATACTATCCCACCAATACGACGCAATCAAAACATCATCGAAACATTGCGGAACTTCATAACAAAGCGTAAACAAAGTTATACTATGCACGGATGTACTATTTGATCATCCTGAGCGGTTCTTGCTACATATTTAGTTGAACAACTCTGAGGTTTGCATGTAGTTGCAGTTCTAACTTATATAATATCAAAGTATACTACTTTACCAGTACGACGCCATCTAAACATCAGCGAAACTTTACGGAACTTCATAACAAAGCGTAAACAAAGTTATACTATGCACGGATGTACTATTTGATCATCCTGAGCGGTTCTTGCTACATATTTTGTTAAATAACTCTGAGGTTTGCATGTAGTTGCAGTTCTATCTTATATAATATCAAAGTATACTATCCCACCAATACGACGCAATCAAAACCTCATCGAAACATTGCGGAACTTCATAACAAAGTTATACTATGCACGGATGTACTATTTGATCATCCTGAGCGGTTCTTGCTACATATTTAGATAAATTACTCTGTGGTTTGCAGGTATTTGCAGTTCTAACTTATATAATATCATAGTATACTATCTTACCAATACGACCCAATTAAAACATCAGTGACACTTTGCGGAACTTCATAACAAAGCGTAAACAAAGTTATAATATGCACGTATGTACGATTTGATCATCCTGAGCGGTACTTGCTACATATTTTGTTAAATAACTCTGAGGTGTGCAGGTATTTGCAGTTCTAACTTATATAATATCAAAGTATACTATCTTACCAATACGCCACGCCATCAAAACCTCAGGGAAACTCATCGGAACTTCATAACAAAGCGTAAACAAAGTTATACTATGCACGGATGTACTATTTGATCATCCTGAGCGGTTCTTGCTACATATTTAGTTGAATAACTCTGAGGTTTGCATGTAGTTGCAGTTCTAACTTATATAATATCAAAGTATACTACTTTACCAGTACGACGCCATCTAAACATCATCAAAACTTTGCGGAACTTCATAACAAAGCGTAAACAAAGTTATAGTATGCACGGTTGTATTATTTGATCATCCAGAGCCGTTCTTGCTACATATTTAGTTAAATAACTCTGAGGATTGCATGTTGTTGCAGTTCTATCTTATATAATATCAAAGTATACTATCCCACCAATACGACGCAATCAAAACCTCAGCGAAACATTGCGGAACTTCATAACAAAGCGTAAACAAAGTTATACTATGCACGTATGTAGTATTTGATCATCCCTAGCGGTTCTTGCTACATATTTTGTTAAATAACTCTGAGGTTTGCATGTAGTTGCAGTTCTATCTTATATAATATCAAAGTATACTATCCCACCAATACGATGCAATCAAAACATCAGTGACACTTTGCGGAACTTCATAACAAAGCGTAATCAAAGTTATACTATGCACGGATGTACTATTTGATCATCCTGAGCGGTTCTTGCTACATATTTAGTTAAATAACTCTGTGGTTTGCAGGTATTTGCAGTTCTAACTTATATAATATCATAGTATACTATCTTACCAATACGACGCAATCAAAACATCAGTGACACTTTGCGGAACTTCATAACAAAGCGTAAACAAAGTTATACTATGCACGTATGTACTATTTGATCATCCTGAGCGGTTCTTGCTACATATTTTGTTAAATAACTCTGAGGATTGCATGTAGTTGCAGTTCTATCTTATATAATATCAAAGTATACTATCCCACCAATACGACGCAATCAAAACCTCATCGAAACATTGCGGAACTTCATAACAAAGCGTAAACAAAGTTATACTATGCACGGATGTACTATTTGATCATCCTGAGCGGTTCTTGCTACATATTTTGTTAAATAACTCTAAGCTTTGCAGGTATTTTCAGTTCTACCTTATATAATATCATAGTATACTATCTTACCTATACGATGCAATCAAAACATCAGTGACACTTTGCGGAACTTCATAACAAAGCGTAAACAAAGTTATACTATGCACGGATGTACTATTTGATCATCCTGAGCGGTTCTTGCTACATATTTTGTTAAATAACTCTGAGGTTTGCATGTAATTGCAGTTCTATCTTATATAATATCAAAGTATACTATCCCACCAATACGACGCCATCAAAACCTCAGCGAAACTTTGCGGAACTTCATAACAAAGCGTAAACAAAGTTATACTATGCACGGATGTACTATTTGATCATCCTGAGCGGTTCTTGCTACATATTTAGTTGAATAACTCTGAGGTTTGCATGTAGTTGCAGTTCTAACTTATATAATATCAAAGTATACTACTTTACCAGTACGACGCCATCTAAACATCAACGAAACTTTGCGGAACTTCATAAGAAAGCGTAAACAAAGTTATACTATGCACGGATGTACTATTTGATCATCCTGAGCGGTTCTTGCTACATATTTTGTTAAATAACTCTGAGGTGTACAGGTATTTACAGTTTTAACTTATCTAATATCAATGTATACTATCTTATCAATACGCCACGCCATCAAAACCTGAGGGAAACTCATCGGAACTTCATAACAAAGCGTAAACAAAGTTATAGTATGCACGGTTGTATTATTTGATCATCCAGAGCCGTTCTTGCTACATATTTAGTTAACTAACTCTGAGGATTGCATGTTGTTGCAGTTCCATCTTATATAATATCAAAGTATACTATCCCACCAATACGACGCAATCAAAACCTCAGCGAAACATTGCGGAACTTCATAACAAAGCGTAAACAAAGTTATACTATGCACGTATGTACTATTTGATCATCCCTAGCGGTTCTTGCTACATATTTTGTTAAATAACTCTGAGGTTTGCATGAAGTTGCAGTTCTATCTTATATAATATCAAAGTATACTATCTTACTAATTGCGACGCAATCAAAACATCAGCGAAACATTGCGGAACTTCATAACAAAGCGTAAACAAAGTTATACTATGCACGGATGTACTATTTGATCATCCTGAGCGGTTCTTGCTACATATTTTGTTAAATAACTCTGAGGATTGCATGTAGTTGCAGTTCTAACTCATATAATATCAAAGTATACTATCCCACCAATACGACGCAATCAAAACATCATCGAAACATTGCGGAACTTCATAACAAAGCGTAAACAAAGTTATACTATGCACGGATGTACTATTTGATCATCCTGAGCGGTTCTTGCTACATATTTAGTTGAACAACTCTGAGGTTTGCATGTAGTTGCAGTTCTAACTTATATAATATCAAAGTATACTACTTTACCAGTACGACGCCATCTAAACATCAGCGAAACTTTACGGAACTTCATAACAAAGCGTAAACAAAGTTATACTATGCACGGATGTACTATTTGATCATCCTGAGCGGTTCTTGCTACATATTTTGTTAAATAACTCTGAGGTTTGCATGTAGTTGCAGTTCTATCTTATATAATATCAAAGTATACTATCCCACCAATACGACGCAATCAAAACCTCATCGAAACATTGCGGAACTTCATAACAAAGTTATACTATGCACGGATGTACTATTTGATCATCCTGAGCGGTTCTTGCTACCTATTTTGTTAAATAACTCTGAGGTTTGCATGTAGTTGCAGTTCTATCTTATATAATATCAAAGTATACTATCCCACCAATACGACGCCATCAAAACCTCAGCGAAAGTTTGCGGAACTTCATAACAAAGCGTAAACAAAGTTATACTATGCACGGATGTACTATTTGATCATCCTGAGCGGTTCTTGCTACATATTTTGTTAAATAACTCTGAGGTTTGCATGTAGTTGCAGTTCTATCTTATATAATATCAAAGTATACTATCCCACCAATACGATGCAATCAAAACATCAGTGACACTTTGCGGAACTTCATAAGAAAGCGTAAACAAAGTTATACTATGCCCCGATGTACTATTTGATCATCCTGAGCGGTTCTTGCTACATATTTTGTTAAATAACTCTGAGGTGTACAGGTATTTGCAGTTTTAACTTATCTAATATCAATGTATACTATCTTATCAATACGCCACGCCATCAAAACCTGAGGGAAACTCATCGGAACTTCATAACAAAGCGTAAACAAAGTTATAGTATGCACGGTTGTATTATTTGATCATCCAGAGCCGTTCTTGCTACATATTTAGTTAACTAACTCTGAGGATTGCATGTTGTTGCAGTTCCATCTTATATAATATCAAAGTATACTATCCCACCAATACGACGCAATCAAAACCTCAGCGAAACATTGCGGAACTTCATAACAAAGCGTAAACAAAGTTATACTATGCACGTATGTAGTATTTGATCATCCCTAGCGGTTCTTGCTACATATTTTGTTAAATAACTCTGAGGTGTGCAGGTATTTGCAGTTCTAACTTATATAATGTCAAAGTATACTATCTTACCAATACGGCACGCCATCAAAACCTCAGGGAAACTCATCGAAACTTCATAAAAAAGCGTAAACAATGTTATACTATGCACGGATGTACTATTTGATCATCCTGAGCGGTTCTTGCTACATATTTAGTTGAATAACTCTGAGGTTTGCATGTAGTTGCAGTTCTAACTTATATAATATCAAAGTATACTACTTTACCAGTACGACGCCATCTAAACATCAGCGAAACTTTGCGGAACTTCATAACAAAGCGTAAACAAAGTTATACTATGCACGGATGTACTATTTGATCATCCTGAGCGGTTCTTGCTACATATTTTGTTAAATAACTCTGAGGTTTGCATGTAGCTGCAGTTCTATCTTATATAATATCAATGTATACTATCCCACCAATACGACGCAATCAAAACCTCATCGAAACATTGCGGAACTTCATAACAAAGCGTAAACAAAGTTATACTATGCACGGATGTACTATTTGATCATCCTGATCTGTTCTTGCTACCTATTTTGTTAAATAACTCTAAGCTTTGCAGGTATTTTCAGTTCTACCTTATATAATATCATAGTATACTATCTTACCAATACGATGCAATCAAAACATCAGTGACACTTTGCGGAACTTCATAACAAAGCGTAAACAAAGTTATACTATGCACGTATGTACTATTTGATCATCCTGAGCGGTTCTTGCTACATATTTTGTTAAATAACTCTGAGGTTTGCATGTAGTTGCAGTTCTAACTTATATAATATCAAAGTATACTACTTTACCAGTACGACGCCATCTAAACATCATCAAAACTTTGCGGAACTTCATAACAAAGCGTAAACAAAGTTATACTATGCACGGATGTACTATTTGATCATCCTGAGCGGTTCTTGCTACATATTTTGTTAAATAACTCTGAGGTTTGCATGTAGTTGCAGTTCTATCTTATATAATATCAAAGTATACTATCCCACCAATACGACGCAATCAAAACCTCAGCGAAACATTGCGGAACTTCATAACAAAGCGTAAACAAAGTTATACTATGCACGTATGTAGTATTTGATCATCCCTAGCGGTTCTTGCTACATATTTTGTTAAATAACTCTGAGGTTTGCATTTAGTTGCAGTTCTATCTTATATAATATCAAAGTATACTATCCCACCAATACGATGCAATCAAAACATCAGTGACGCTTTGCGGAACTTCATAACAAAGCGTAATCAAAGTTATACTATGCACGGATGTACTATTTGATCATCCTGAGCGGTTCTTGCTACATATTTAGTTAAATTACTCTGTGGTTTGCAGGTATTTGCAGTTCTAACTTATATAATATCATAGTATACTATCTTACCAATACGATGCAATCAAAACATCAGTGACACTTTGCGGAACTTCATAACAAAGCGTAAACAAAGTTATACTATGCACGTATGTACTATTTGATCATCCTGAGCGGTTCTTGCTACATATTTTGTTAAATAACTCTGAGGTTTGCATGTAGTTGCAGTTCTATCTTATATAATATCAAAGTATACTATCCCACCAATACGACGCCATCTAAACATCAACGAAACTTTGCGGAACTTCATAACAAAGCGTAAACAAAGTTATACTATGCACGGATGTACTATTTGATCATCCTGAGCGGTTCTTGCTACATATTTTGTTAAATAACTCTGAGGTTTGCATGTAGTTGCAGTTCTATCTTATATAATATCAAAGTATACTATCCCACCAATACGATGCAATCAAAACATCAGTGACACTTTGCGGAACTTCATAACGAAGCGTAAACAAAGTTATACTATGCACGTATGTACTATTTGATCATCCTGAGCGGTTCTTGCTACATATTTTGTTAAATAACTCTGAGGTTTGCATGTAGTTGCAGTTCTATCTTATATAATATCAAAGTATACTATCCCACCAATACGACGCCATCTAAACATCAACGAAACTTTGCGGAACTTCATAACAAAGCGTAAACAAAGTTATACTATGCACGGATGTACTATTTGATCATCCTGAGCGGTTCTTGCTACATATTTTGTTAAATAACTCTGAGGTTTGCATGTAGTTGCAGTTCTATCTTATATAATATCAAAGTATACTATCCCACCAATACGATGCAATCAAAACATCAGTGACACTTTGCGGAACTTCATAAGAAAGCGTAAACAAAGTTATACTATGCACGGATGTACTATTTGATCATCCTGAGCGGTTCTTGCTACATATTTTGTTAAATAACTCTGAGGTGTACAGGTATTTGCAGTTTTAACTTATCTAATATCAATGTATACTATCTTATCAATACGCCACGCCATCAAAACCTGAGGGAAACTCATCGGAACTTCATAACAAAGCGTAAACAAAGTTATAGTATGCACGGTTGTATTATTTGATCATCCAGAGCCGTTCTTGCTACATATTTAGTTAACTAACTCTGAGGATTGCATGTTGTTGCAGTTCCATCTTATATAATATCAAAGTATACTATCCCACCAATACGACGCAATCAAAACCTCAGCGAAACATTGCGGAACTTCATAACAAAGCGTAAACAAAGTTATACTATGCACGTATGTAGTATTTGATCATCCCTAGCGGTTCTTGCTACATATTTTGTTAAATAACTCTGAGGTTTGCATGTAGTTGCAGTTCTATCTTATATAATATCAAAGTATACTATCTTACTAATTGCGACGCAATCAAAACATCAGCGAAACATTGCGGAACTTCATAACAAAGCGTAAACAAAGTTATACTATGCACGTATGTACTATTTGATCATCCTGAGCGGTTCTTGCTACATATTTTGTTAAATAACTCTGAGGATTGCATGTAGTTGCAGTTCTAACTCATATAATATCAAAGTATACTATCCCACCAATACGACGCAATCAAAACATCATCGAAACATTGCGGAACTTCATAACAAAGCGTAAACAAAGTTATACTATGCACGGATGTACTATTTGATCATCCTGAGCGGTTCTTGCTACATATTTAGTTGAACAACTCTGAGGTTTGCATGTAGTTGCAGTTCTAACTTATATAATATCAAAGTATACTACTTTACCAGTACGACGCCATCTAAACATCAGCGAAACTTTACGGAACTTCATAACAAAGCGTAAACAAAGTTATACTATGCACGGATGTACTATTTGATCATCCTGAGCGGTTCTTGCTACATATTTTGTTAAATAACTCTGAGGTTTGCATGTAGTTGCAGTTCTATCTTATATAATATCAAAGTATACTATCCCACCAATACGACGCAATCAAAACCTCATCGAAACATTGCGGAACTTCATAACAAAGTTATACTATGCACGGATGTACTATTTGATCATCCTGAGCGGTTCTTGCTACCTATTTTGTTAAATAACTCTAAGCTTTGCAGGTATTTTCAGTTCTACCTTATATAATATCATAGTATACTATCTTACCAATACGATGCAATCAAAACATCAGTGACACTTTGCGGAACTTCATAACAAAGCGTAAACAAAGTTATACTATGCACGTATGTACTATTTGATCATCCTGAGCGGTTCTTGCTACATATTTTGTTAAATAACTCTGAGGTTTGCATGTAGTTGCAGTTCTATCTTATATAATATCAAAGTATACTATCCCACCAATACGACGCCATCAAAACCTCAGCGAAACATTGCGGAACTTCATAACAAAGCGTAAACAAAGTTATACTATGCACGTATGTAGTATTTGATCATCCCTAGCGGTTCTTGCTACATATTTTGTTAAATAACTCTGAGGTTTGCATGTAGTTGCAGTTCTATCTTATATAATATCAAAGTATACTATCTTACTAATTGCGACGCAATCAAAACATCAGCGAAACATTGCGGAACTTCATAACAAAGCGCAAACAAAGTTATAGTATGCACGGTTGTATTATTTGATCATCCAGAGCCGTTCTTGCTACATATTTAGTTACATAACTCTGAGGATTGCATGTTGTTGCAGTTCTATCGTATATAATATCAAAGTATACTATCCCACCAATACGATGCAATCAAAACATCAGTGACACTTTGCGGAACTTCATAACAAAGCGTAAACAAAGTTATACTATGCACGGATGTACTATTTGATCATCCTGAGCGGTTCTTGCTACATATTTAGATAAATTACTCTGTGGTTTGCAGGTATTTGCAGTTCTAACTTATATAATATCATAGTATACTATCTTACCAATACGACCCAATTAAAACATCAGTGACACTTTGCGGAACTTCATAACAAAGCGTAAACAAAGTTATACTATGCACGGTTGTATTATTTGATCATCCAGAGCCGTTCTTGCTACATATTTAGTTAAATAACTCTGAGTTTTGCACGTAGTTGCAGTTCTATCTTATATAATATCAAAGTACACTATCTTACTAATTGCGACGCAATCAAAACATCAGCGAAACTTTGCGGAAGTTCATAACAAAGCGTAAACAAAGTTATACTATGCACGGATGTACTATTTGATCATCCTGAGCGGTTCTTGCTACATATTTTGTTAAATAACTCTGAGGTTTGCATGTAGTTGCAGTTCTATCTTATATAATATCAAAGTATACTATCCCACCAATTCGACGCCATCAAAACCTCAGCGAAACTTTGCGGAACTTCATAACAAAGCGTAAACAAAGTTTTACTATGCACGGATGTACTATTTGATCATCCTGAGCGGTTCTTGCTACATATTTAGTTGAATAACTCTGAGGTTTGCATGTAGTTGCAGTTCTAACTTATATAATATCAAAGTATACTACTTTACCAGTACGACGCCATCTAAACATCAGCGAAACTTTGCGGAACTTCATAACAAAGCGTAAACAAAGTTATACTATGCACGGATGTACTATTTGATCATCCTGAGCGGTTCTTGCTACATATTTTGTTAACTAACTCTGAGGTTTGCATGTAGTTGCAGTTCTATCTTATATAATATCAAAGTATACTATCCCACCAATACGACGCAATCAAAACCTCATCGAAACATTGCGGAACTTCATAACAAAGCGTGTTTTTCAATCATTTAAAAAGACAGGATTCATGGAAGTTCAAATAAAACAATGTTCGAACTTATACTAGAATAAAATACACAATTTCCCGGTTGAACAAATTCTTGCTTCGGCATAAAAACCTCGACGGATTACGAGGAAAAGCCGAAGCAAGATGCAATAAATTTATTTAATCAAGTAACTACAAGAATTTCGCCGTACGAAAGCCCAGTATCAAATAGCTAACGCGGTTAGAAACTCGGCGGTTCAAGCAATCTACATGTTACAGGACATGTTACTCTAAAACTAAGAGAGCTCTCTTATCGTTAATGATCAAGTCTCTGCGCGTAGTGATCCACAGCAGAGTTCCACTGGAACTCTGCACAATTGCCGGCTGGCCCATAGGGCACTCCTCTGCCGGCAGCACTACGGTTAGCCTTGCAATCCGTCCCAGCTTCGGGATTCACTGGAAAGGAGCTTCAAGCTGCCAATGCCCTTGGATCTGTGAGCCGGCCTGGGAGGATTCAAGTATTGCCGAATCGAGTGCGAAACCCAATCTCTTATTACCCGGGATCACTCGCGTGAGCATTCAAACCAAAAAGTAATTCAATCTACACTTACGAATTATCACATGAAGGTCCCGAATCGACTCTCTCATTCTTTGCAACCATTTTCACGACAACGCCCGCTTGTCAAAACGCGACCACCGTGAATCGCTCGCTAGACTCGCATATATATCTACACGACGCGATTATCGTCTTCCTTCACGATGATACGATCGACATTACAAAATCGCCGCGAACACACCGCCCGCCTTCGTCGTCAGACGAACTACACACCATAATTTGAGAACATCGATCAACTCGGTTTGTTTCAACGAAATACAGTTTTATTCTGCATGGTATATAATTATAATACAATAATCAAATTAGAATGACGTACGCAATACAAAAATATAACTAGCTCAACTGTCTTTGTCCCCACAAGTCGATTCGTTCGACTCTTCGGAATTGTGTTGAATAAAAAGAGGACACAGGCGTGCGATATGTCGTCGCAAATTTGACGTAGCCGTTTTAACGGTGACGACTCTAACTAACCCGTCTGAACCGGGATGAACCTCTATCACACGTCCCAAAGGCCATTTCGAAGGCGGATAACGATCATCGCGTAATAAAACTAATTGTCCAATTGCAAAATTCTTAGTTTAACCTCGCCATTTTGAACGCTCTTGCAAATGTTGCATATATTCTGATGACCACCGCTTCCAAAAATCATTTCGAATGGCTTGAAGCAGATGAAAACGTTCTAAACAGTTTTCCGGTACATTGGAATAATCCTTATCAGGAATTAAACCAGGAATTTCGCCGATCAAAAAATGTGCAGGTGTCAAAACCCGTAAATCGTCAATATCAGAATTTAAAGGACATATTGGACGTGAGTTTAGACACAATTCTATTTCGGCGAGCACGGTAGAAAACTCTTCGAAGGTTAATATTCTATCACCGAGGACACGCTTGAGATGGTACTTCACAGATCTTACTCCAGCCTCCCACAAACCTCCGTAATGAGGAGAATTCGCTGGAATAAATGTCCAAGATGTTCCATCATTCGCAAGAGACGCAGCAACGCTTTTATAAAATTCAGAACCTGATTTAAACATACTTCGCAACTCTTTATCAGCAGCTTGAAAAGTAGTTGCATTGTCAGAAAAAAGATTCGTACAAATTCCGCGTCTACTCGCAAAACGTTTATAAGCGGCGAGAAAAATCTTAGTTGTAAGGTCGCTAACCGCTTCAAGATGTATCGCTCGCGACGCAAAACAGATAAAAAGCACTATATATCCCTTATAAGATTTGTGCCCTCGGCCCTTAGAGCTTTTAATTTGAAAGGGACCGGCATAACCATCTAGACCTGACGTCGAAAATGGTCGAGCCGGAGTCACTCGTGGGACAGGCAAATTACCCATCATCTGATGAGCTAGACGTGGTTTGTTGCGTTGACAAACTATACAGTTCCTGATCGCAGTCTTAACTAAACGATTTCGACCCAAAATCCACGCATATTGCATCACAATATTAGAAGTAAGTGTTGGTCCCCCGTGAAAACATTTCCGATGCGCGTATCGTACTAATAAGCGACTAAGTGTCGAATCTCGCGGCAAAATCAGCGGATGTTTCTTTTCGTGAGGTAAACTTGAATTTCCAAGACGACCTCCTACCCGTAATAAACGATCCGTCTCATCATACATCGGATTTAAACTACATAAACCGTTGCGTTTAGGTAACGGCTTCCCATGTGATAAGAGTTCAATTTCTGATGCAAATGCGTGATTTTGAGCTAATCTAAACACAACATTTCGGGCCTCGTTCAATTCTATGGCTGTGAGATAAACAGGCAATGGAGTTAAACTACTTTTGCGTCTTTTAAGAACATTGAATGGACGTAAACAATATGCTACAACACGAATTAACAGAGAAAAGGAGGAAAATCTACAGAAAAGTTCTGGTTCGCTCACAATTTGATTAACATGTAATACTTGAGGAGACGATGCCATCTTGGGCCAATGCTCGTCAGTCTTCACTAACCAATCAGGCCCGTTCCACCATAAATTACAATTGATCAAATCAGAGGGTTTACAACCTCGTGTCGCCAAATCTGCCGGATTCTCACGAGTCGGTACATGTGCCCAAATAACATTAGGTAATTCGGTCTGGATATAGGATACCCGATTCGCAACAAAGGTCTTCCAGCTACACGGATGTTTTCGAAGCCAAGTCAAAACAATTTGACTATCGGTCCACGCAAACATTGGGAAACCTTGCAAAAATTCCAAACCTTTTACATAACGCAAAAGTTTTACGAGCAACACTGCCCCGCACAACTCAAGATTCGGTATGCTCACAGTTTTGACAGGCGATACCTTGCATTTGGTAGTTAACAAAGAAACATGTACGCGATTGTTATCGTCAATCATTCGAATATAGACAACTGCAGCGAAAGCCCGCGATGAAGCGTCAGAAAATCCGTGAATCTGTGCATGTGAATTTAAAGATGCACCTAACCATCGGTTAATGGTTAACTTCGATAACTCAGAAAGCGAACTGCAATACTGGAGCCATCGTTCTCGAAGGTCTATAGGTAACGTCTCGTCCCAATCGCATTTTACAATCCAAAGATCCTGCATTAAAATTTTAGCTGTAACCGTTATCGGCGCGAGCCACCCCAAAGGATCAAATAAACGCGCGATGTTTGATAAAACAGTTCGTTTCGTCATTGCTTTAACCAGCTCTTCGAAATTTACAGCGACAAAACTGAATTCATCAGACGTTGGATTCCAACGAATACCAAGAGTTTTCACTAATTCGTCATCTGCGATGCTTTTTTGGTCAATGTTCTCATATTGCGAAGATTTTGTAGGCAACAAATCATTATGATTCGCGGCCCACTTGTCGAGTTCAATTCCTGCTGTACGTAGCATATCGACTAGTTCTTGACGCGTTTTCAACGCATCAGAGAGATCATCTGCTCCGGCAAATATATCGTCTACATACGTATTAGAATTTAGGCAAGAAGCACCGAGTGGAAATCGAGCACCCTCATCAATTGCTACTTGCTGAAGTGTGCGAATCGCAAGGTAAGGAGCACATGCTGTGCCATAAGTCACTGTTGTGAGACGATAATCGACAGGGGGATCCGAATGACTAGGAGACCATACGATTCGTTGAAAATCTCTCTGTTCCGGCGCAACATAAATCTGACGAAACATCTTAACAACATCGGTCGTGAATACAAACTGGTATCGACGCCAATTCAATAAAATTAGACACAAATCGCGTTGAAGAGCAGGGCCTTTCATAAGGAAATCGTTTGGACAACGTCCTTCTTTATTCTTCCGAGATGCGTCAAAAACAACCCGGATCTTTGATCGCACCACCGCATGATGCGGAAAATACCACGCCTTCGAGTTGTTAATTTCATTAAACGGGACGCGTTCCATGTGACCAAGATCCTCATAAACGCTCATAAACTTCCGATAAGCGATTGCTAATTCAGGATCACGATCAAAACGTCGATGAATTGAAGCTAAACATTTCAAAGCCATAAATCGAGTCTCGACTCCGACTTCTGGAGGATCCGAATTGAAAGGCAGACGTACAACATAACGTCCATTGGTATCTCGAAAGTGTGTTTCCCTAAACAATCTTTCGCAAGCATCATCTTTAGAATCAAGAGTCGCAATTATTGGTGGTAACTCTTCGAGGATCCAAAAACGTTGTAACGATATATCTAAGTCGTCTTCCCAAACACTGTGATACGCCTGAAGATGCTCAGCAGTTTCCGCCCGCCGTGAAATATCCGCGGACACTGTACCGGAAATTATCCAGCCTAACGCTGTATCTTGGGCAACTAAAGATGAATCAGAAAATCTTTTCAACCCTGACTTCAATAGCTGTCCGTAAACATCTGCGCCTAAAATAATATCTACAAAATCAGGAACATAGAACAGTGGATCTGCCAAAGATAAATCAGCAAACATTCCAATATCGATCTCCATTAACCTACGTGTTGGAAGCTGCGACGTTAATTTTGATAAAACAAAGGCATTGACTTCAAACTTAGTTGACGGATCGACAACAGACTGAAATATTAGCTGCGTTGCAGCCTTAGCTGTTCCTGCTGAACTGGCTCCGAGCCCGTCCAACGACATATTGACACGACGTTTCTCTAATCCTAAAAGATTCGTGATAAAACTAGAAACAAACGAAGCCTCCGAACCTTGATCAAGCAAAGCTCGAACACGTGTCCGTGAACCTTGTGGCCCTATCAGCATTATCTGAGCAGTCGCTAATAAAACTGAACGCTTACGAGATATCACATTCGCAGTATGCACATGTACACTCGAGACCTTTGCTGAAACTCCAGTCTTAGACTCGTCCGAATTGCTTGATTTCGATTCCGGAATTGAATTCTTAGTGAAGCTGGTGAAAACTTTGTCAGAATGGAGCAAAGAATGATGCCTTCCCTTACAGCTCGAACATCTAGTAGAAAAAGAGCAATTAGCAACTCTATGAGCACCGAGACAATTAAAACAAAGCCGCAAGCGAAGTACTTCAGCGCGACGTTCAGAAACATTCTTTGCTTTGAATTTATTGCACTTAAAAATGCGATGGGGACCAGAACATATCACACATTTAAATTTACCGTCTGTTGAAAACGACGTAGACGCATGAAATACCTTTCGAGATCCTGATATTGGTTTAGATAAAATTGCTTTCTTGACATTATCACCCTGTTCAGAAGTAAGCATACAGAGTGTCTGTGCACGGTTCTCTAAAAACTCAGTTAAATCGGAAAACCTTGGAAATCTATCGAGAGCATCCTCCTCGGTCGAGTTCCCATCATAATTTAAAATTACCTGACGATCCTTCTTACTTAACTCTGTTTCCCAAGCCTTTCGCGAATCGGGATCCAGACGTGAAGCTACTATATACACTAACCAAACATCCCAATGATCAACTGGCATTTTCAAATTCGATAACGCACGCACAATACGCTGAGATTCGTCCGCAAGCAAACGCATTTCACCCGCAGACTCCCTTTTCATATGAGAAAGATTCATTAACGCTCGCAAATGACTGTAAACTATTAATCTAGGATTATGAAAACGCGCCTTCAAAGCCCGCCAAGTCGTCGCATAATTCGCGTTGGTAGTGGTAACATCCTTCACAAGATCCGCGGCAGAATCTTTCAAACAACTTTTAAGATATTGCAATTTCGTGGCGTTAGATAAACGCGGCGCATTATGAACTAGGGTAGTAAACAGATCGCAAAAATTCTCCCAATCCTCGTAACGACCCGCAAATGTCGGTAAATCTAATTTTGGTAACTTCGCGGGGCGTGTATCATCATTGATTACAGGAGCGGTATTTGAAGTTCCGGTATTACTTGAACTGCTGTCTAATTCTGACCTTGTGGTGAGAAGAAAATCAAGCACGTCCTCGTATGTTGCTTGTAAACGAGCAAACACATTTTCCGTGATGTAGACATCGTTCAGGGCATCCTCTCGGACGACAATTTCTTCATGAGTGGCACGCGCCTTGCTCCAAATCTCAGTCAGCGAATTGACTCGTGATGAAATAATGTTTGAATTCAAACTATCGCGAGATCTCTCTCTCAATCGACTACTGGTCAATTCAATTTCCGCTGAGCGAGAATTCTGTAGCGCAATGAGCTTTCGTAACGACGTAGGAGCCATTGCCAAAGAAACTTTGTTATCAAATGCAGCCAAAACTCTTATCCTCTCTTAACACGACTGAGCAAAAAATAAACTCGACCAAATGAAATTCGTATCGTCAATGATATTTGAACAAAACACGAAAACTGAAAACAAATCGCCGATCGAAAAACAACAAGAAATCTCACTTGAATATGCATCGCAACGTGAACATTGAATCATCGAAATGAAGACAGCCAACTAATATCGTATATAATTAACGACTCTTGCAATGACTCCTCAAACGCACTCGACTTCACAATCGATTGACAGTATCCAGTGAATATAGCCATTCAATCCCGATAAACTCGAACATTGTTCCTCACCCGGGGCACCAAAATGTTTTTCAATCATTTAAAAAGACAGGATTCATGGAAGTTCAAATTAAACAATGTTCGAACTTATACTAGAATAAAATACACAATTTCCCGGTTGAACAAATTCTTGCTTCGGCATAAAAACCTCGACGGATTACGAGGAAAAGCCGAAGCAAGATGCAATAAATTTATTTAATCAAGTAACTACAAGAATTTCGCCGTACGAAAGCCCAGTATCAAATAGCTAACGCGGTTAGAAACTCGGCGGTTCAAGCAATCTACATGTTACAGGACATGTTACTCTAAAACTAAGAGAACTCTCTTATCGTTAATGATCAAGTCTCTGCGCGTAGTGATCCACAGCAGAGTTCCACTGGAACCCTGCACAATTGCCGGCTGGCCCATAGGGCACTCCTCTGCCGGCAGCACTACGGTTAGCCTTGCAATCCGTCCCAGCTTCGGGATTCACTGGAAAGGAGCTTCAAGCTGCCAATGCCCTTGGATCTGTGAGCCGGCCTGGGAGGATTCAAGTATTGCCGAACCGAGTGCGAAACCAAATCTCCTATTACCCGGGATCACTCGCGTGAGCATTCAAACCAAAAAGTAATTCAATCTACACTTACGAATTATCACATGAAGTTCCCGAATCGACTCTCTCATTCTTTGCAACCATTTTCACGACAACGCCCGCTTGTCAAAACGCGACCACCGTGAATCGCTCGCTAGACTCGCATATATATCTACACGACGCGATTATCGTCTTCCTTCACGATGATACGATCGACATTACAAAATCGCCGCGAACAAAGCGTAAACAAAGTTATACTATGCACGGATGTACTATTTGATCATCCTGAGCGGTTCTTGCTACCTATTTTGTTAAATAACTCTAAGCTTTGCAGGTATTTTCAGTTCTACCTTATATAATATCATAGTATACTATCTTACCAATACGATGCAATCAAAACATCAGTGACACTTTGCGGAACTTCATAACAAAGCGTAAACAAAGTTATACTATGCACGTATGTACTATTTGATCATCCTGAGCGGTTCTTGCTACATATTTTGTTAAATAACTCTGAGGTTTGCATGTAGTTGCAGTTCTAACTTATATAATATCAAAGTATACTATCCCACCAATACGACGCAATCAAAACCTCATCGAAACATTGCGGAACTTCATAACAAAGCGTAAACAAAGTTATACTATGCACGGATGTACTATTTGATCATCCTGAGCGGTTCTTGCTACCTATTTTGTTAAATAACTCTGAGGTTTGCATGTAGTTGCAGTTCTATCTTATATAATATCAAAGTATACTATCCCACCAATACGATGCAATCAAAACATCAGTGACACTTTGCGGAACTTCATAAGAAAGCGTAAACAAAGTTATACTATGCACGGATGTACTATTTGATCATCCTGAGCGGTTCTTGCTACATATTTTGTTAAATAACTCTGAGGTGTGCAGGTATTTGCAGTTCTAACTTATATAATGTCAAAGTATACTATCTTACCAATACGCCACGCCATCAAAACCTGAGGGAAACTCATCGGAACTTCATAACAAAGCGTAAACAAATTTATAGTATGCACGGTTGTATTATTTGATCATCCAGAGCCGTTCTTGCTACATATTTTGTTAAATAACTCTGAGGTTTGCATGTAGTTGCAGTTCTATCTTATATAATATCAAAGTATACTATCCCACCAATACGATGCAATCAAAACATCAGTGACACTTTGCGGAACTTCATAACAAAGCGTAAACAAAGTTATACTATGCACGGATGTACTATTTGATCATCCTGAGCGGTTCTTGCTACATATTTTGTTAAATAACTCTGAGGTGTGCAGGTATTTGCAGTTCTAACTTATATAATGTCAAAGTATACTATCTTATCACTACTTACGCAAACAAAACCTCAGCGAAACTTTGCGGAACTTCATAACAAAGCGTAAACAAAGTTATACTATGCACGGATGTACTATTTGATCATCCTGAGCGGTTCTTGATATATATTTAGTTAAATAACTCTGAGCTTTAAGGGTATTTGCAGTTCTAACTTATATAATATCAAAGTATACTATCTTACCAATTGCGATGCAATCAAAACCTCAGCGAAACATTGCGGAACTTCATAACAAAGCGTAAACAAAGTTGTACTATGCACGTATGTACTATTTGATCATCCCTAGCGGTTCTTGCTACATATTTTGTTAAATAACTCTGAGGTTTGCATGTAGTTGCAGTTCTATCTTATATAATATCAAAGTATACCATCCCACCAATACGACGCAATCAAAACCTCATCGAAACCTTCGCGGAACTTCATAACAAAGCGTAAACAAAGTTATACTATGCACGGATGTACTATTTGATCATCCTGAGCGGTTCTTGCTACATATTTAGTTGAATAACTCTGAGGTTTGCATGTAGTTGCAGGTCTAACTTATATAATATCAAAGTATACTACTTTACCAGTACGACGCCATCTAAACATCAGCGAAACTTTGCGGAACTTCATAACAAAGCGTAAACAAAGTTATACTATGCACGGATGTACTATTTGATCATCCCGAGCGGTTCTTGCTACATATTTTGTTAAATAACTCTGAGGTTTGCATGTAGTTGCAGTTCTATCTTATATAATATCAAAGTATACTATCAAACCAATACGATGCAATCAAAACATCAGTGACACTTTGCGGAACTTCATAAGAAAGCGTAAACAAAGTTATACTATGCACGGATGTACTATTTGATCATCCTGAGCGGTTCTTGCTACATATTTTGTTAAATAACTCTGAGGTGTACAGGTATTTGCAGTTTTAACTTATCTAATATCAATGTATACTATCTTATCAATACGCCGCAATCAAGACCTCAGCGAAACCCTGCCGAACTTCATAACAAAGCGTAAACAAAGTTATACTTTGCACGGATGTACTATTTGATCATCCTGAGCGGTTCTTGATATATATTTATTTAAATAACTGTGAGCTTTGCAGGTATTTGCAGTTCTAACTTATATAATATCAAAGTATACTATCTTACCAATTGCGATGCAATCAAAACATCAGCGAAACATTGCGGAACTTCATAACAAAGCGTAAACAAAGTTGTACTATGCACGTATGTACTATTTGATCATCCCTAGCGGTTCTTGCTACATATTTTGTTAAATAACTCTGAGGTTTGCATGTAGTTGCAGTTCTATCTTATATAATATCAAAGTATACCATCCCACCAATACGATGCAATCAAAACATCAGTGACACTTTGCGGAACTTCATAACAAAGCGTAAACAAAGTTATACTATGCACGGATGTACTATTTGATCATCCTGAGCGGTTCTTGCTACATATTTTGTTAAATAACTCTGAGGTGTGCAGGTATTTGCAGTTCTAACTTATATAATGTCAAAGTATACTATCTTATCACTACTTACGCAAACAAAACCTCAGCGAAACTTTGCGGAACTTCATAACAAAGCGTAAACAAAGTTATACTATGCACGGATGTACTATTTGATCATCCTGAGCGGTTCTTGATATATATTTAGTTAAATAACTCTGAGCTTTAAGGGTATTTGCAGTTCTAACTTATATAATATCAAAGTATACTATCTTACCAATTGCGATGCAATCAAAACCTCAGCGAAACATTGCGGAACTTCATAACAAAGCGTAAACAAAGTTGTACTATGCACGTATGTACTATTTGATCATCCCTAGCGGTTCTTGCTACATATTTTGTTAAATAACTCTGAGGTTTGCATGTAGTTGCAGTTCTATCTTATATAATATCAAAGTATACCATCCCACCAATACGACGCTATCAAAACCTCAGCGAAACTTTGCGGAACTTCATAACAAAGCGTAAACAAAGTTATACTTTGCACGGATGTACTATTTGATCATCCAGAGCGGTTCTTGCTACATATTTAGTTAAATAACTCTGAGCTTTGCAGGTATTTGCAGTTCTAACTTATATAATATCAAAGTATACTATCTTACCAATTGCGATGCAATCAAAACATCAGCGAAACTTTGCGGAACTTCATAACAAAGCGTAAACAATGTTATACTATGCACGGATGTACTATTTGATCATCCTGAGCGGTTCTTGCTACATATTTTGTTAAATAACTCTGATATTTGCTTGTAGTTGCAGTTCTATCTTATATAATATCAAAGTATACCATCCCACCAATACGACGCTATCAGAACCTCAGCGAAACTTTGCGGAACTTCATAACAAAGCCTAAACAAAGTTATACTATGCACGTATATACTTTTTGATCATCCAGAGCGGTTCTTGCCACATATTTAGTTAAATAACTCTGAGCTTTGTAGGTATTTGCAGTTCTAACTTATATATTATCAAAGTATACTATCTTATCAATACTTATACGCAAACAAAACCTCAGCGAAACTTTGCGGAACTTCATAACAAAGCGTAAACAAAGTTATACTATGCACGTATATACATTTTGATCATCCAGAGCGGTTCTTGCTACATATTTAGTTAAATAACTCTGAGCTTTGTAGGTATTTGCAGTTCTAACTTATATATTATCAAAGTATACTATCTTATCACTACTTACGCAAACAAAACCTCAGCGAAACTTTGCGGAACTTCATAACAAAGCGTAAACAAAGTTATACTATGCACGGATGTACTATTTGATCATCCTGAGCGGTTCTTGATATATATTTAGTTAAATAAC